>JALGQJ010000016.1:6184284-7411426 GCA_023055345.1 Quercus wislizeni
TTAGCAGAGCATTACAAGCCAGTTGCCTGTTGTATCCGTCAGTGGCTCTCTAAGCATGCTCTTTAGTTTTTCCAGTTTCCACACTGGTATTCCATTTCTAAAAGACCACCGTTCAATTTATATGTTCTAGAATGATTATGTTGAAGCTTGTTGACAATATCAAAATTTTACAGCTTATTGGATGCACAGTGTTATTCTGGAAAGTTCGTCAGAGACAATATATATCAAGTAGAGTTGAAGAACTTTATCACCAGGTATACAAGGCCCTGTGTTATTTTCTGGTACAGCCAACTGAATATTAGTTTCTTGTTTCATTTCATTGCCACCTCATTCTCATCCTGAAATGTGTTGATCTTGCTGTCTTAGAAGTTTCAATGGTTTATTTTTGGAAATATATAGTAGATAGATCGTTTATAGGTTGTACGTCAGTCATGAAACCCTATGTCTGTCATATTGAAGAGATGGGAACAAGACAGCTTCCAATACATGCATATGGTCGTGAATGAAAAATATTTTGTTGAGTTTGTTTGAGCTGACCTGGAAATTGAATAATAGTGAGCTCACAGTAGCAAAGAAATGGAGATAAAGATGCACCATATATCAGGAAGAAAGTAGCCTTTTTAATTTTTGAACTACATGGTGCAACGGTAAAGACATGGGCTGTCAAGTGCAAGTTTGTGAGTTTGAGTCTTGATAATGGCCACTTCATGTGTTGAAGGATAGGAATGTATTCAAACTACCCTTCCTAGGATGCTACTTAAGTTGGACCATCAGTGATGAACCTTTTACGATATTACTCATGATGTACTATAAGAATTAAACAACCCGGGAATCAAGACATTACTTTTACACCTACCACTGGACAAATAATTGTAAGTGCAACATAATCTGAGAAAAAATCTAATAAACAAAATCAGCAAGCAGACCTTGTTTGACGCTATCCAACTACTCTTGGATGATGACACTGTTTCCATGAGAAGATAGCAGATCTTTTGCTTCAATGTGAGGAGCAACTTATGCTGGATATAAATTTGCTGGCCCTCAGTGCACATCATTTGGTGCAACTGGCATTTCTGTAGTTTTACGTAAGCATACTGGCATCTTTATTTTGTATAAAAGTGTGGCAATAGAGGTAGCTGTCCCTGAATGCTTGATTTTGGTGGCTGAACTTAACAGTTGAACAGGACATTGTAGCAAGATTCAAAGAAGACTCATATATGTGAAGCCTTTTTTTTTTAACATCCATTCCCTCATCAATTTCTTGCTTTATTATTATTGCCAACCAGTTTAGGGCGGGGAGGAGGATGTGCTACCCGCTGTGACCTACTACCAAACCTGGAGAAACTTCGTCTCTGCAATCTGAAAAACCTAAATAGCATTTCAGAGCTAGCTGGTCATCGTGGGCTGAGATTTCATAGCCTAAGATCAATAAAAGTGGAATCCTGTCATCAGATGAAATATCTTCGCTCCTGTGGTGACTTCATTCAGACTTTGCCAAACCTAGAAGTAATCAAGGTAACCGATTGTGAGAACTTAGAAAAGCTCTTTAATAATGAATCAGGGCAGAACATATCTCCAGATCCTATGGTTCCAAAACTAAGGATATTGCAATTGGAGAACCTTCCCGAATTTGAAACTCTTGGCAGACACAAGGAGACATGGCCGTGTCTGGAGCAGGTTGAAGTGCGGGACTGCGAAGGTCTCAGAAAGCTGCCTCTTACTAACCAAAATGTAGGTACCATAAAAGAAATAAAAGGAGAATCAAAATGGTGGGATGCTTTGGAGTGGGATGATGACCAAACCAAAAACAAGTTTGCTGCCTTTTTTCCATCCTCCGTAGTTGGGTGGCTTCGGTCAGATAAGGGCTTCGGCCCAAAGTGGCCCTTTTGATTGTGTTTGAGAATTGAGTGAGTTAAGAGTTCGTTTTCGTAGTGTGAAAGCACCGATCCGTTTTTTTTTTTTTTTTTTTTTTCAATTCAAGTTTGAGAGTATGTTCATTATTAGAGTGTGTGTACACCATTGCGTGTATTGGAAATTTGTAATAATTGAGTGTCATGTTTGTGAGTTAAGATTGAAAGAATTTTGAGTTACTCCCCCCTCCACCCTACCCCCCCTCTAGACCATTACAACAATTCCCACCGCCTCTTCTCCATGCACAAGCCAACCCTCATTTCGTTAATCCAAATTGCTTCCCCAACCTTCATCATTTCTTCCCTCCTTATCAAATCCCTCTCCAACAACCTTGTTATTGGCCAAGTCAGTTTGGTCAGTACATACCTAACCACATGCCGGTCCAACCATCCTTACCCCCTCTGAACCTTAATCCCCCCAAGTTGCCACCTTCTCCCACTAACACGTCCCACTCCTCACAAATCAAGCCTTTACCTTCACATGGGGAACAAGGGAAATCTGCTTCTTTCCGCATTGACACAAAGGCCTTCTTATTGGCTTTTGATGGAGGCCGTATGGATTCTTATTCCATAACTGAAAAACGGGGCAGGTACCAAGGTTCTATCCGGGTTGGAAGATCGGGTTTGGATTGGATCATTGCTTGCTTGGTAGAGTTAGGCCGTTGGGATTTTAGCAAGCATCATTTTTTCAAATGGTTTCATGAGAATTATAAAATTTTGGAGTGCTCTAGTAGGATGAATAAGGGCGGTTTTTTTGTGGAAATATCTGAGTATCATAATGGGGCTAGACGTGGGTGTTTGCGTGCTCCGGAAGGTTTTCATAAGGGTGGTTGGTCTTTTCTTGAAAGGAAGTTAAGCGATTTTTTCTTGGGAAAACCTGTTTCTAGACCAGGGAAGGAGGTGGTTGCCGGCGGTGGTAGGTTTGTAAAACCCACCGGTGATCTAAGGAACCACGTTTGGAAAGATAATAATGGTCACGTGAAATTAGGAAGTGATTTAGATTTGGAGAAGCAGTTTCCTAAACTTGCTGGCACGTTATATCAAAAGGAGGGATTTGGGGGATTTGATTTCATTCCAAAAACAACTACCTCAAATCACCATGTATCTGGACGACCTGTGCGTACTTCTCCTTTTAAGTGGACTAGGGCCCATTTTTCTTTAAACATTTCTATTGATCTTGATGGCAAGGGCCAACGTGTGGTGAAGTGGGCCAACTTTGTTCAACCCAAGACTGTTAAAGCTATTTTAACAGATAATGATTTTGGGCCTGTTAGGCAAACACAAAGTGGACCTATTATGGAAGCCCAAGATGACCTTCTGGCCATAACAAAGCCAAATCAAGCTGGTGATTCAACTCACTTGAAACCACATGGCCCGTCTCGATCCTGTGAGCGAGGTGAAGGATCGGGCTCCCACGTTTATGCCAAGAAGTCAACGCCTGGTGCCGGAGAGTTGGGAGGGGACGTTTCGACTTCAGATGGGGGTTCAGTTACGGCGGTGCAGGATATTCTTCTTGCTCCGATGGTTTGTACCGGCGAGATGGGAGGGGTTTTTTCAAATTCCGATGGTGGTTCCGATATGGAGGCGCAGGTGGGTTTTGTTCCGATGGGTTGTACAGGTAGTGGCGCCGACAACCCAGCGACGGAATGCCCGATCAGTGGGGTTGTGGAGGTTTCGTGTCTTGCGAACTCCATTGATCATCCCAACTTCACCGATACTGCAGTGGGGTGTTCGACGGCGCTAGTGAAGAGGGCCGAGGTGTTGTGCCATCAGTCATTATTGGAACAAAACCATTTTTCTCCAATTTCTGAGTTGGCTTCGGATTCTTTCGAAGAAGAGAAACTGCTGTTGAATTGGGTCAAACCCACGGGTTCTGATACTGACGAGGAGGATCGGCAATTGATGGATTATGTTCCTTTGGCTCAATGGGATCCTAATGGGGGTTTGGTGTTAATGACAGAGGAAGATGACCCAGTTGCCATCTCTGTGGAGGACGAATTGGAACCTTCAGCTTGGGTAAGTAAGAAAATAAAGGGCTTCGGTAAGTGGGTGGGTTTTCCCATAGATTCCTGTGAGAGGCAGTGTGTTGAATTTTTTCAACGACTTGAGAAGGTGTGGGAGAAACAAACCGTGGAAGGTAGTCTTCGTCGCACTGCTTCTTCCTCTACAAAAGGTATGAGGGAATTACGGAATTTAATTTCTACTGTTAATTATGATGGGCAAGCTGGTAAATGAACCAGGGAGATTGTGAAGTTCGGTGGGTTGGGCTCTGATGGTTGTACATGAATTTGAGAATTTTATCTTGGAATGTGAGAGGATTTAACAATCCTCATAAGAGGGATACTGTGAAGAACTTACTCAAGGATTGGAAGTGTGAGGTTGTGTGTTTTCAGGAAACTAAACTAGCCTCTACCAATTCTGCTACTGTGAAAAGTCTTTGGGGCAGCTCTTTTGTTGATTGGGGGGTTTTTAGATGTCATTCACACAGTGGGAGGTATTCTTGTGATCTGGGACACAAGGGTGTTTGAGAAAATTGATTGTGTGGTGGGTAGCTTTTCTGTTTCGGTCTTGTTGAAGGGGGTGGCAGATGGTTTTGTTTGGATTTGTACGGGCGTGTATGGCCCAAATGATGCTGGGTTGAGGGATGCTTTTTGGGCAGAACTTGATAGTGTTAGAGCGAGATGGAATTCAGCTTGGTGCATTTTAGGTGATTTCAACATTATTCGATACCCAGCAGAGCGGCTTGGTTGTAATTCGTTTAGTCCAGCCATGTTCAATTTTTCGGACTTCATCGAAAGGAATCTGTTGGTTGATCTTCCTTTGGTTGGGGGTGAGTATACATGGTTTAGAGATTCAGTGAACCCTTTGATGTCTCGTATAGATAGAGCTTTGGTTTCTTCTGATTGGGAGGAACACTTCTCGGATGTGATTCAAAGGCCTCTTCCTCGTGTGGTTTCAGATCATTGTCCTATTCTAGTGGAGGCAGGAGGTATGGCAAGGGGGAAAAGCCCCTTTAAATTTGAGAATATGTGGCTTAAAGTGGAGGGATTTGTGGATCAAGTTAGGGGCTGGTGGAACAGTTATCATTTTGTGGGATCCCCAAGTTATGCTCTAGCATGTAAATTCAAGGCTCTTAAAAAAGACTTGAAGTGTTGGAACAAACATGTTTTTGGGGATGTGCATTTTAGAAAAAAATGTTTGTTGTCTGAGTTGTTGGATCTTGATATGAGAGAAGGGAGGCAAGCGCTGACTATGGCAGACAAAGCAAGAAAAGTAGAGATTAAGGTAGAGATTGAGTCTTTAGCTTCTTTGGAGGAGATTTCTTGGAGGCAGAAATCAAGGGCTTTGTTCTTAAAAGAGGGGGACAATAATACTAGATTTTTCCACAGGCTTGCTAATTCTCATAGACGAGCTAATACCATGAGGGGTGTGGAGGTTGATGGCATTATGTATGAAGCTGAATCAGATATTCAGGATCAGGTGGTGGGGTTTTATAAGAGTCTTTATCGGGAACCTGAGGATTGGAGGCCCACTATTGATGGGTTAGACTTTGCTAGTTTGGATGAGGATGATAGGCTCTCTCTTGAGAGGGAGTTTGATAGGGAGGAGATCATTGCGGCTCTTAGGGAGGCCGAGGGCGATAAGGCTCCTGGTCCTGATGGCTTTACCATAGCTTTCTTCCAAAAGTGTTGGTGTGTGATTGAAAAGGATGTTATGGCTTTTTTTGCAGACTTTCATAGCCAATGCATCTTTGAGAAATCTTTGAATGCTACTTTCCTGTGTTTGATACCTAAGAAGATTAATGCTGTCAATATTAAAGATTTTCGACCCATTAGCCTTGTGGGAAGTTTATACAAACTTTTGTCTAAAGTGTTGGCCTCTAGGCTTCGAAGTGTTTTGGACAAACTTATATCCAACTCCCAGAATGCCTTTGTTGGGGGAAGACAGATTCTTGACTCTGTTCTCATAGCAAACGAATGTTTGGATAGTAGATTGAAGAGTGGTATTCCGGGTGTGATTGTTAAATTGGATATAGAGGAGGCTTATGATCATGTAAATTGGAATGCTTTGTTTTACCTTATGGAGAGGATGGGATTTGGGGAGAAGTGGGGGAGGTGGATGAAGGCCTGTATCACTACAATTCGTTTCTCAGTGCTTATTAATGGGTCCCCGGCTGGCTTTTTTAGTAGCTCATGTGGTCTTCGTCAAGGAGATCCGTTATCTCCTCTTTTGTTCCTGTTGGTGATGGAGGTGCTGAGTAGGTTACTGAGAAGGACAGAAGAGGGTGACTTTCTTAGAGGGTTCCAGGCAAGTCCCAATGCACGAGGAGGTTTGCATATTTCTCATCTTCTGTTTGCTGATGATACTATTCTTTTCTGTGATGCATCTAGGGAACAATTATTATATATTCGGATGGTGTTGATATTTTTTGAAGCTATTACAGGCTTAAAAGTAAATGTTGGCAAGAGTGAAATTGTGCCTGTTGGTGAGGTTGGAAATATGGATGCTTTAGCTCGTATTCTATGCTGTAAGGTTGGTTGTTTGCCTATGTCTTATTTGGGAATGCCTCTTGGGGCTCATTTTAAGGATGCTTCGATTTGGAATCTTGTTTTAGAAAGGGTGGAGAAAAAGCTCTCTGGTTGGAAGCGGTTGTATTTGTCAAAAGGAGGTAGGCTTACTTTATTGAAGAGTACTTTGTCGAGTATCCCAACTTATTATCTATCGCTGTTTACTATTCTGCAACACATAGCAGACAGAGTAGAGAGGATTCAGAGGAATTTCCTATGGGGGAGTTCTAATGAAGTTTTTAGATATCCGCTTGTTGCTTGGGACAAGGTTGTTTGGCCGGTGGAGATAGGGGGTTTGGGGATTCAGAAGATTGAGCTTTTTAACCAAGCTCTACTTGGGAAGTGGCTTTGGCGGTTTGGGAAGGAAGCTACTCATTTATGGCGGCAGGTAATAGCCACCAAATATGGAGAGGATAGTGGAGGTTGGTGTACTAGAGTTGCGAGAGGGACTCATGGTTGTGGGTTCTGGAAGAATATTATGAAAGATGTGGTTGAATTACTTGATAGGTGATTAATGTGTGGTTAAAAAAAAAAAAAATTGTAATTTCATTCCATAGACAATTCACTCTTACTAGAGGTGATTTTAGAGTCTTTTACTTAGTAGGTGTGTGAAAATTTGTGTTGCTAATTTCAGAGTTATTGATTAGGTAATGCAAATTGTGTTGCTCCTATTGGAGGAGTTACTGTTCAATCTTAAACAGATTCCTCTGCTCCATCTGGGGATTACCTTTCTCTGTTCTTCAATCCAAAAGCAATCTATAATTCCATGGTAGTTGGTGAAGTTAGTGGATACTGTGAAAAAAAAAAAAAAATGTTGTCTGACTCTTAGAGCAGAAAAATGAGTCGTGAGTTGGATATTGTTTTCTTCTGTTGCATATTTGTTAGTTGAGTTGATTGTGTCGGAATTGTCTGTTGAGCCTTGTCTTGAACTGTAGTGGAACTGTTTGTTTTGAGTGTTTTTTTTTTTAATGAAATGTTACTGATTTATCAAAAAAGAAAAGTTTTTTTTTTTCCCTTTGGAATGGAGTTTTTTTCATGTTGTTTAAGAGATGGGCATTGGATGCATATGCGTTTGGAATGGTAACCTTCTTTTGGATCTGATTACCTTGCCTATACCCTTGGGTGGAAGCAATTATAAGAGAAGTGATTAGGCATAATATAGTTTTGACAATAGGTCAACAAATGAAGGGAATTCACTAGCACAGGCAGAAAATGCATAACATGAGGTGATGACTTCCATGATATGGCACTTATGGTTATTTTGGATGGAGGGGGGAGGGAGGAAGAGTAAAGGGTATCCCTTTACTCCCCCTCCCTCCCATGTCCATCCAAACTGGTCCTTAGAGATTACAATACAAGCTTGTTTGTTTCACCTAATGTCCATGTGAAATTTTCCTTTTAGTTCCTCTGTCTTCACTAACTCCCTATACTCTCAATTCTCTTATTTTATGGCCTGAGTAAGGCAAAAATATATCCTTTAAATTAACCTTTTTCCTTGGAGAAAAATATGTATGGTTGTGGTTTAGGGAGTGGCATCCGAATGGGTTGGGAAGTATTTAGCCAAAATACTCAATTTGAGATTGGGGTGGTTGGGAAGTATTTAGCCAAAATACTCAATTTGAGATTGGTGTGGGAAATAGAGTAAAATTCTAGCAAGGTTGTGTGGGGATCAATCTCTTCAACTGACTTTCCTGGTTTTGTATGAGATTACCATTAATAGGGAGGCCTCAATAGAGCTTTCCTTGGCAAGGCAGGGGGTGGGGGAGAGGAAGAGCTGGGATGTATGCGCATTATCTTCGAGTATTTCACAAACCTATCACATTGGACACAAAGAATGTTATGTTTAAATAAAAAGATTCAGAAGATGGAATCAATAAAGGGATAAAATCAGGGATAATTTTTTCTTTCCTAAAGTGTGCACGGATCAGGAATATAAAGGGAAATCAACATCAAGTTAAAAGAGAAGTATGCACACCTAGCCATGCATTACTAAGCTCTACTAAAAACAATCCATGAAAAAACATGTACATGAAAGAAGAAAAATAGATTCCAGCAGTCCAGGAACTCCTCACTCCCAAGAAAGATAATGGGCTTTTTTTGTGAAAGTGAAACAGGGAGATGGCGGATTTAAACAGGGAGACACCCAAACTCAGTGCCACACAATTCACCTATGGAAATAATAATAAAGCAAGAAATTGATGAGGGAATGGATGATAAAAAAAAAAAGATTCTGCCTTCACATATATAAGTCTTCTTTGAATCTCACTACAATGTCCTGTTCAACTGTTAAGTTCAGGCACCAAAATCAAGTATTCAGGGACAGCTACCTCTATTGCCACACTTTTATACAAAATAAAGATGCCAGTATGCTTATGTAAAACTACAGAAATGCCATTTGCACCAAATGATGTGCACTGAGGGCCAGCAAATTTATATCCAGTATAAGTTGCTCCTCACATTGAAGCAAAAGATTTGCTATCTTCTCATGGAAACAGTGTCATCATCCAAGAGTAGTTGGATAGAGTCAAACAAGGTCTGCTTACAGATTTTGTTTATTATATTTTTCTCAGATTATGGTGCCCTTACAATGATTTGTCCAGTGGTAGGTGTAAAAGTAATGTCTTGTTACCCGGGTTGTTTAATTCTTAGTTATAGTACGTCAAGATTAATATCATAAAAGGTTCATCACTGATGGTCCAACTTAAGTAGCATCCTGGGAAGGGTAGTTTGAATACATTCCTATCCTTCAACACATGAAGGGGCCATTGTCAAGACTCAAACTCACACTTGCACTTGACAGCCCAAGTCTTTACCATTGCACCATGTAGTTCAATAATTAAAAAGGCTACTTTCTTCCTGATATATGGTGCATCTTTATCTCCATTTCTTTGCTACTGTGAGCTCACTATTATTCAATTTCCAAGTCAGCTCAAACAAACTCAACAAAATATTTTTCATTCACAACCATATACATGTATTGGAAGCTGTCTTGTTCCCATCTCTTCAATATGACAGACATAGGGTTTCATGACTAACTTACAACCTATAAACGATCTATCTGCTATATATTTCCAAAAATAAACCATTGAAACTTCTAAGACAGTAAGATCAACACATTTCAGAATGAGAATGAGGTGGCAATGAAATGAAACAAGAAACTAATATTCAGTTGGCTGTACCAGAAAATAACGCAGGGCCTTGTATACCTGGTGATAAAGTTCTTCAACTCTACTTGATATATATTGTCTCTGACAAACTTTCCAGAATAACACTGTGCATCCAATAAGCTGTAAAATTTTGATATTGTCAACAAGCTTCAACATAATCATTCTAGAACATATAAATTGAAAGGTGGTCTTTTAGAAATGGAATACCAATGTGGAAACTGGAAAAACTATAAGAGCATGCTCAGAGAGCCACTGACGGATACGACAGGCAACTGGCTTGTAATGCTCTGCTAACGAGTCAGGGCACTTCAACTCTTTGATCCTAAAATAACAAGAAAAGAAACGTAGAATAAAATTATTAGAAAACATCCAACCTGAGGTCCTGCAGAATTCATTAAATCTTAAGATTTCTGAATTGAAAATAGAATGGTATACCCATGAGGATCTGTCCTTGTCTCCAATAATCTACCAACAGCATCCATTGCCCTTTGTTTTGTATACATAAAGGTGCCATTGTCCAAGCCAACATTTTGCACCAAATCATGTACATCTAACTCCTTCCATATATCATCCTCTCTGACCTGACAATGGGTATAAAGTTAGAACTACAAATGTGGGCAACAAAACTCAAGAATTTTGCATTCACTGACATACACATGTAACATTAGTATAGAAACAATTGCAATGAAGTTAAGAGGGTCGCAAAGGTGACAGACCCAAACTGCCCCAAGTCCATCGCATAAAAATTGAGCTTGTGCTTCACAAAGATGAATTTCTATCCACTTCAACTGCAAATTCATTATATATAAATTACAAATTAGAAAGACATAACGTGATATTCAAAGTTAAATTAATCATTTTTCTATCCCAAGCACATAAGTGTACCAGAATGAATAAGTTTCTTAGGACACACAAGTCTCTTAGCTGTTTCATTAATATCTCCATCTTCTACACACAACTTCCCATGCTTTCTATAACCACGAACACATTCCAACTTGCCTTGGTTACATTCTCCATTACTAGGACAAGGCTCACAGAAATCTGTAAATTATCCAAATTGATTCAAATGTAGCATTAATAGAAGTAGTAAAGATCAAACTAGAACGTATTTCTCAGGACCAGCGTATTTAATATTGATAGTGGTATTATATAACAGGAGATATTAAACAAGAACATATTTAGAGGTCAGGCTAAACAAGCATGCAAGCGTGAGTTTATATTAGAAAAGGCACGAGAGTCCTACCAATTAAATGAAGTAGGAATGCAAATGTAATACAGCCCTAAAGGAACCAGGGCCTATATGGTAGATGAAACTTCAAGACACGATCTTCATCCCACTATTTTGAAGCATATGATAGATGGTGGAACGCCCAGATATTATTTTTATGAGCAAAACTTAAGTACAATTCTTTAGGTACAGTACATTAGGTTCCCAATTAAATTCAAACATATAGTTGCATTCACCGATAAAGCAAAAACAGTGTTATATTTTTTTCAAGAACAATTAAAATCGATGAAGTTATTAGTATGAATTTAATTGGGGAACCTAACATACTGTACCTAAAGAATTGTACCTAAGTTTTACCCTATTTTTATAACACTAGATGAGTACAATTCAAGAAAGTTGCAACACGCATCTGTTGCATTAAGACCCATTTTTTTGTTGTTCTATATCCCATTGAAAGTCTACTTTGCAAAATTGTACGCCAGAGTTTTGGGACTAAGGCTTAGTTTTTGTTGTTGTGTACAGTACATTAGGTTCCCAAAATTGTATATATGCACTAGTTAATGAAAATCTTCTTCAGATAGCACATAAAACTGCAAACAGTGCCAATATAGATTTGCTTGGGTTTGGAGCAACATTCATGAAACAATAAGTACTCTATAAGAGGCTTGTTATTCATTATTCATTGCCTGGTTACTATTAAGAAAGATAACTAAGTCCAGCTCCTCAAACAGCCTACCACGCAACTCGGCTTGCCTCGATAATCATGCTACTAAACAAAAATTCTCTCACTTTGTTCCATAGAAATGAATTTTTGAGTGATAACCCACTGATTAAATAAACAAATAAATATATTTCCAAAAAATTCATATAGGAAATTAATCACATTGGGTAACCAATTGAATTGAGAAATACCCACAAAGATTAAACATTACATCCAATATAAGTAAACAAACAGAAACCCTGAAGATTTATCATGAAGTAAGTACCGGAGATAGAATCTGGGGAGTGAGAGTTGTGGGAATCGCAGAAGGGCTTTGGTTGGCGGTTGATGAGAGTGAAGAAGATGTTGCAACAAACGGCGACAGAGGAAGCGATGGCGAGCACCGCCACGAGTCTCAGGAACTCGTCCTTCGAGGGAAAGAAGTTGTGTGGGGGTTCCTTTATAGACTTCAGCAATGAATTTGACGGTACAGAAGAAGATGAAGGACGACAGGGGCGGAGGCATGTATAAGGGTGGGGGGGCCATGGCCCCCCCAAAATTTTGAAAATTTTTTAAATATATATACAATTATTTTAATATTTTTAAAATTTAGTTTACAAAAATAAGAGTTGCCCCCCCCCCAAAATATTTGAATTAGTTCAATAATGCTCTTAAAAAAAATAATTGGTCTAATAGTTATAGAGATATAACTTTATTTTTTGCAATTCTATTTTTTATTGTTATATCTGTTAAATATTTGATAAAGTTTGGCATCAAATATATTTGAATCTATCTTTTTCAACCCATTATGTGACGATTAACAAGTCATTAACTCATTAAAATAATTTTGTCACTAAAACTACACATGAAATGTGTCTTTAGTTGTCATATAATATGAGTTAAAGCAATGTAGCTTTAAATATGTTAGAGCCTAACTTATTTCTCCAAGTTTTGGATCATTCATGTTTTTGAAAATTTCATTAATTCAATGGAAAGATTTTTTACTTACTTTAGCATAAAATTTGATAATTTGTATTTAAAATGAAACTTTTTACGAATTTGACTATGAAAGTGGAAAAAATGAATTTTATTTTATGAAAGATCGCCATCACAAATAATTTTGATTGAAAATACTAAACTCCTTTTTTTTTTTTTTGTATATATATAACTTATCAAATAAAAAGTGTATATATATAATAAAAAAGCGCACGTATGTGTATATATATATGTGTGGAAGTTGTCTTAATAAATGTATTAGCGTCGCACTTGGCCCCCCCAAACAAAAATTCCTGGCTCCGCCCCTGGACGACGATGACAACCACTACGAGTGGAAGACATGGCTTCGATTCTTAGTCTGAGAATTGTCGCAAGAGAAAAAGGAAATGGGGAGGGAAAGGAAAAGGGAAATGTGATTTTGAAGCTGTACTTTTAGTTTCGGCTTTTTGAGTCTCGAACTACAAGAAAATAAAATAAAATAAAAAATTCAAAGGTTTCTCTTTTTTCTTTTTTTTTAATACTGATAATTCATATGTAATGCTTATTTTGAAAGCACTCAACTATTCTACGTTTCTATCGAAATTTTTCACACAAAAAAAAAAAAAAAAAAACAAACAAACAAAACAAAAAAGATTTATATATATGGTTTGGGTATAGATATGTCTTAAAGATCTTTTTGGATGAAGGGGTGAAAAAGTGGAAGGATAGAAAAAATTAATTTGAATAAATTTACTCATATATTCTTATTAAAGAATGATATCCAATTAAAACAAAAAAAGTAACAAATAACCATAAAAAATAAAAATAAAAAAAGATCAATTACTGAAATTTATTAAAAAATAAAAATCATGTCCAAAAAAAATCATGTCCAGTAAAAAAAAAATCACGCCCAAGCCCTAAAAAAAAATAAGAAGAAAAAGAATAGAAAATAGTAAGAGGATGGAAAAGATTTTATTTTCTCTCCGTTTTGTTTGGTTGAGAGTGAAAAAGTGGAGGGATAGAAAAAATTAATTTGAATAAATTTATTCATATATCCTTATTAAAGAATGGTGTTCAATTAAAACAAAAAAGTAACAAATAACCATAAAAAAATAAAAAAAAAAGAGCAATCACTGAAATTTATTAAAAAATAGAAATCATGTCCAAAAAAAATCATGACTAGTTTTTTATTAAAAAAAAAATGAAAGAGAGGCAACGTTAATCAAGACAAAAAAAAGGGCATGCCTAGGCTTAGAAAAAAAAAAAACAAACAAAACAAAACAAAAACAAAAACGTTGCCCAAAACAAAACATAAACAAAAGGTAACATTATGCCCAAGGTAGAAAGAATGAATAAATAAATAAATAAAGGCAACTTGAGGGAGCCCATGTATACGTACATATGGACATTTTTGTTGATCAAGAAAAAATTCATCTTCATTCAATTTTCTATCTTATATAAAAATAAAAATAAAAAATTTTCCTTCTCATTTTCACCTTCAAATTTTTCCATCAAATCGAAGCTCCTTTGCCCTAACATGTTTGAGACCTCGAGGTTAGAGTTCTAGAACTGAATAAGTTCCTCCTCATAGCTATCGAGCATTTAAGGTGGGCTCTCTCTTCCAGATTTGGTTTTCTCCTAAACGGCTTTATTTGACTTTGAGATGGATTATTGTAGAGCTTTGAATTTTGGTTTCTCAATTTGTATTGATGCTCCTCCTTAGTTTGAGGCAGATTCCTTGAATTGATGCTCTCTTTTCTTTTCTTTTATGGATAGATTTTTCATGAGATTTTTTTTATCTCTCCTAGTATATAGTGTTATTATATTTTTTCTTTTATTTGTACGTATTTGATGTTAGTAATAAAATTAATGTAAGAGAAAGTATCAAAGAATTATTCTTTTTTTTTTTTTTTTGGGTTGAGAATCAAATTTTTATTCTTTCTAAACACTAAGGACCAACCATTATTCATAAAATACAAGTATAATGATTATCACATTGTCTATTGTATACTCTATACACATTTCCTTTAAAAACACGATTTCATGATTTCACAATTTTAAATGAAATCATGTTCTAAAAACACAATTTTAAGTGAAATGTGGACAGAGTATACAATAAAATAAGTGTAACAAAATTTCCCCATAAAATATTGTCTCTTTATTAGCGTATAAAACATAGGAAATATTCGGATGATTATTGTAAGGTCACAATTTAGTTCCTAAGCCCAAAGGGTTAAAAGATTTAGGTCCAAAGAGCCCAATACAATGAATTTGTAGAGAATTGGTTAAAAAACTAGGCTCTAATGAGTTAGACAACCATTATAGTTGGCCCAGATGACGAGAAACGGCAAGCTTTCATGTAGGAGCAGCTCTGGCTTGCTTGACTCTATGACTTACAGTGCTGCTGTAGTGGCAGAATTTCACAATGCTAGCAAAGAAACTGAATGTAATGGCCTTGGATGCTAGTAGGAACCAAGGGCTTTGTAAATATTAGTGACAGCCCAAAAACCAAGGGCTTTGTAAATGGTTGGTTGGACATGAGAAATGAAGTTACTGTGCTTACTAGTATTGAATATTGATTGGCTTTCAATCTGGTAAAGATGTTATACTGAATGAAGGCTGTATATATATATATATATATATTGAAATTCATTCTACCTTGTTTGTATTTCTTTTTAGTCACATTTTAATTAATTTCCCTATTTCTTGCTGGTAGTTTTGAGTTACACTTTGTCCCTTTTCTCTTAACAGTGTATATGATGGGTGGAAATTTAGAGAATAGTGATGCAGAGCTGTGGATGCTATGTATTTGGGATTTCATCTACTCAACTTTGTAAATAACAGTCTATATATTTTCTCAATACGTACATAATAGTATCTTGTAAATTCTCTCACTCACTGTTTCTTTATTCTTTTAATTTAATTATATTCTGCTACCACTCTTTTTACATTTTATCAAAGATGAAATTCTTGACCAATCTCGTGTGTGGGTTCTTATCTTCTTGCTGTAACAATTTGTTTAATTGGATTTCTTCCTGTTCTATCATGGATTTCCTAGATTCTTTAACCAGTTTCTCTTTTCACTTGTGGACTGAAACGTGCTTACAAGTTTTACTCTCTAGCTTTCTGCAACATCCTTTAATGAGTTATAGGGGAAAGGGTTGATGGTTTTGTGGATTCAAGAAAGCTTTTCTTAAAGTTTTCAACAATGCTATGAAACAGTAAATATTCAAACATGTTTGAAGGTATATCTGTTTGTACCCAAGCATCAGTGCTGTATATTCAGTGAAAATGGTTTTTATTTTCTGAAGTAGGATAGGTGATAAAGAATTGTCATTTACATGTTAACAATAGAGTAATGAGATGAGGATGATATTGCATGGTCTAAATGAATAGGATGACTAGAACAGTTAGGCATAAGCTCTAAAAATATCTTATTCTGCAAAGGTTCTAATATAAATGGCATTTTAATCTAATCAGTTGATAAGGTGATTTCAATGAATATAATACCTATTAATGAACCTGTGGAACTACAACTACGAGTCAACCTTTTTTTTCTTTTTAATATAAATGGCATTTTAAACTAATTTGATCTTGTGTGCGTTTGGGTATGTGGTAGTTTTCGATAGTTTATTTGCATACTATAGTTTTTGGTAGCTTATTTGCATGGTATTTTTTTAAAGAGATAGAGTTTTTTGTAGCTTTTATGCTAAATATATGACAAAAAGTTAAAATGTTAGCTTATTTTCAAAAAAAAAAACATATATATATATCAAAAAAAAATTTCTTAAATTGAGAGAAAAGGCAAAAAAATTGATAGTTGTACTGCTTATTTGTCCAGGCCTGTAATCTTGTACTGCTTATTTGTATAAACAAATTGATAGTTTGGTCATGCATTTCTTGTACTATGCAGGTGAAAGACACCAACTTAAAAGCTCTCTCTTTTTTTTTTTTTGGGTGCTATGCATTATGTAGCAGTGTTTTGTATTTGCTGAAGATCACCTAATTCCAGGAAATTAGGAGCTCTTCTATTTAGATTCAAGTTGGAATTTATGTTCAGGCAGCAAAGAGCTGGAAAGCACAGACTACACAGTTGCATGTACAGGAAAGTTATATTGCTCCAAAAGCATAACATAAATACAGATGAGCTGATATATAACTTGCAGAAGAAGAAATCATGAAAAGGAAAAAGTAAAAAGAGTGGTGCTCAAGATTTTGTTGGAGTAGGGCTGCCTAGAAGGATTCTTGAAATTGTTTTATTACTTACCATAATTCTGAATATCTACCAACATTTTAATTTTTAGTAAGTATAAATATATCCATTTAAACAAGAAATTAAAATATATTAACATAATTTCAGTATCATTTCTTAAACTTCATGCCTACATGACATCTATGGGCACACCAGGAAAAAAAATCCATTTATGAAATATATAGATTTTTTTTATAGATAATAAGAGTTTTATTAATGAAAAGGAACAATGTGTTTACGATTGTAAACTCATTGCCCTTGAAACAAATACAATCACATCAAAAAGAGAGCCTAATAGAGAGAAGGAAATCAAACAGTGAACTACAATGCGTAAGACCCCAAATAGGGAAATGAACTAAATGAAATTCAACGAATCCAAAAGTTCTCTACGCAGATCTCACTAGTCCATAGAACCACTAATAATGGATACTAGCTTAGCATCAATTTCATGCTATTGTTGGCAAGCTTTAAATGTAGTTAGAAAGTTTAATTCCTAAACCCACACTATTGCTCATTGGACTCTGCTTTGTAATATTGAGGAAATTATTCAAAATTTTGATCATGGTGTTCTATGCTACCATAAATGATTGTGTATTCAGCCGCCCCGTGACATTGGGGGGGGGGGGGGGGGGGGGGGGGTGTGGGGCTAGGAGTTCTTGTTTTGTCTGCTTAAAAAGAACCCCATAACTAAACTAATACCCTATTGGCTTCCTTTTAATTATTCAACTCTTTGGAAATTTTCTTTGCTATTAAAATGTTGCTTCCTATTGTATAACTGTCTCCCAATGTTGTGGTGTGTCTTCTTCAGTTGTTATAGAGCTCGTTTGGGCAAATTAGAATCCTTTACTGATTTTCTCTTTTCACTTTGATGTGGTTTTCAATACCTTATCACGGCTACTATAGATTCCCTGTGCACGGTCAAGTCCATGCAACTAGCAAGCATGGATGATAATTAGCTATGCTGTATATTGGGGTTATGTGGATTTGATAAGATAAATGTGTGTTGTAAGGACATGTATTAAGTTTTACTTTAGTGTTTGTTAGGTCGAATTGAGATGTACATATAATAAAGCTCCAATTGTAATTTAACTAATCATTTTTGGGTACAACATAGACATGACTAACACTTCTCTAGATAATGAAAAATGATATTTGAGTGGCCAACCTATAACTCTATGTGGCTAGAGACACTATAACATGTTAGACCCAACGAGGACTTCAAAAATTTAAGTAGCAAAGTTTGTGATCCTTCAAAATATGTCGGTTGAATATAATAAGTGTATGTTATGAGGGTGTATACTGAATCTCATATTGGATATTTATTTCGTCAAATGATGTTATATAAATAATTAGGAGTAGTTTTGGAGTTTTCTATGTCAAGACCTCCAGTTCCCAAGTCTAAGATGCATGTCATTTTCTCAATGAAGCCATAAAACCAAAGGAGAAAAAAATATGTAAATACAAGAAATATGAATAGATCTTTAGAAAAATGGGGGAAGTTTGGGTCCAACGCTTCTGTGCACTGGGTCCAATACAATATGAACATATGACCGTACTGTAACGCGTCCTAAAAAAACAAAAGCACTAGCTTACAAAATTGTTGATATCATGAACAGAAGCAAATGCACTCGTATGAGCAGTACAAAGACACTAACTTTCACTTTAATCAACATCAATGATAAACCACTACTATATGCTGCATGCATGTGCGCTATTAAGTCCTGCTTCTGGGAAATTCACATTCATGGTAAGTTTACATGGCAAAACCCAATTGCTAGGATGGTTCCAACAAGCCTAATTCTTTTGACCCAAATGAAATAGATTAGCATGTTCAACGCGAAACAAATGTTTGATACTTTCTCTCTAAAAATCACGTTTGAGAGTTTATTTCAAGCAGTGTACATTCATGAAATTTCAAACAACCACGTTTTGTGTTCAGATTTGGGAAAGTAACTAATTTCAGGAGAGTTCCTGAGTCTGAGCAGAATTTTGGACTCTTTAATTTAGGCCTCCATCCTAATCATTTGATGGCTCTCTTAGACAATGGCACTAATCATTAATACGCCGATTTATCGGTTAGAACTACAATTAAAACAGGTTTGGCAATGGGTCTAAATTGCCGGCCGGAGAAGACAACCACACTAATCATTGTAGTTAAATGTTTATATCAACTAACCATGAACTATTAACTATGACTTTTCATAGTTGCAAAGTTTATTTTGAAACTAAAAATTAGAAAATGTTTATATCACTTACTGCACTGCAATTCTCATCTCCCCTAAACTCATTTGACCTAATAATTAGAAAATAAAAAACCCACAAGACAGGCACAACCAGACCAAAATTCTAGTAATCACCCAAAAATAAAAATAAACTAACTAATACATAAAAACCCAGAATCAAATTATGCATAAAAATACAAAATTTACAAACACAAATACCCACAAATACCCAATGCTTAAACTGAAGATGCAAGCTGAGCGAGACATACCTTGTGAGAGGGAGACCAAGAGCGTGAGCAACAGAGTGAGAGGGAGACCGAGCAACAGAGCGAGAGGGAGACCGAGAGCGAGAGGGAGACGGAGAATGAGAGCGAGAGCGAGACTGAAAGGGAGATTGAGAGCGTGTGGGAGAGTTTGACAGCGAGATTGAGCAAGTCAGAGAGAGTTGAGAGGGAGATTGAGAGAGTGATTGAGAGAGTAGCTGTGGGAATGAAGTTTATCAGCTGGGTTTTTCAGTTTGAAGTGAGAGAGGAAGTTTTGATATTTGTTGAGGAAGTTTTGATATTTGAAATTTAGAGAGTGCGTGGTACCCGAGTCCATCAAGCTCGGGTACCATTCTGTATTGGCCGCCCAATTTTTAAGAAGTTCAGTCCATAAGCTGCCAGTACAGAATGGAACTTGAGCTTGATGGACTCGGGTACCATGAACAGTACTCGAGCCCACCAAGCTCGAGTACTAAATGGCCAATTTTTTTTTTTAATTAAAATTTCCATGTCAGCAGGCCAGGGTGGATTAAAAAAACATGGTACTCGAGCTCACCAAGCTCGAGTACCAGAAATAGTGGTAGATTCCTATATTGTTCGGAAACAGTGTTTTTGGGCAAAATATTTCCAAAATTAATGGTAATGGGCCATTTTGCCCAAATCCTTTAACCCTTTGGGCTTAGGAACCAAATTGTGACCTTACAATAATCATCCGAATATTTCCTATGTTTTATAAGCTAATGAAGAGACAATATTTTATGGGAAAATGTTGTTACACTCATTTTATTGTATACTCTGTCCACATTTCCCTTAAAATTGTGTTTTGAGAACATGATTTCATTTAAAATTGTGAAATCATGAAATCGTGTTTTTAAAGGAAATGTGTATAGAGTATACAATAGACAATGTGATAATCATTATACTTGTATTTTATGAATAATGGCTGGTCCTTAGTGTTTAGAAAGAATAAAAATTTGATTCTCAACCAAAAAAAAAAAAAAAAAGAATAAAAGTTCTTTGATACTTTCTCTTACATAAATTTTATTACTAACAACAAATACGTACAAATAAAAGAAAAAAATATAAAAACACTATATGCTAGGAGAGATAAAAAAAAATCTCATGAAAAATCAATCCAAAAAAGAAAAGAAAAGAGAGCATCAATTCAAGGAATCCGCCTCAATCTAAGGAGGAGCATCAATACAAATTGAGAAACCAAAATTCAAAGCTCTACAATAATCCATCTCAAAGTCAAATAAAGCCGTTTAGGAGAAAACCAAATCTAGAAGAGAGAGCCCACCTTAAATGCATTATAGCTATGAGGAGGAACTCATTCAGTTCTAGAACTCTAGCCTTGAGATCTCAAACATTTTAGCGCAAAGGAGCTTCGATTTGATGGAAAAATTTGAAGGTGAAAATATGAAGGAAAATTTTTTATTTTTATTTTTATATAAGATAGAAAATTGAGTGAAGATGAATTTTTTCTTAATCGACAAAAATATTCATGTACGGGCACATAGGCTCGCTCAAGTTGCCTTTATTTATTTATTTATTCTTTCTATCTTGGGCAGTAATGATAACTTTTGTTTATGTTTTTTTTTTTTTTTTTTTTGGGGCAACGTTGTCTTTTTTTTTTTTTTTTTTCTTTTTTGGGCAACGTTATCTTCTTTTTTTTTTTTTTTTTCTAAGCCTAGGCATGCCCTTTTTTTTTTGTCTTGATTAATGTTGCCTCTCTTTCAATTTTTTTTTTTTTAAAAACTAGTAATGATTTTTTTTGGATATGATTTTTATTTTTTAATAAATTTCAATGATTGTTCTTTTTTTATTTATGGTTATTTGTCACTTTTTTGTTTTAATTGAACTCCATTCTTTAATAAGGATATATGAGTAAATTTATTCAAACTAATTTTTTTCATCCCTCCACTTTTCTACTCTCAACCAAACAAAACGGAGAGAAAATAAAATCTCTTCCATCCTCCTACTATTTTCTATTTTTTTTTTTTTTTAGGGCCTGGGCGTGATATATATATTTTTTTAATAAACTGGATAAAGCGTAGTATTTATTATTGTTACGCTCCAGTTAAGCTACATCAGCATCCATGTCATTATCATTTTTTCTTTCCAATTTTTTATAGAATTTTTTTAACATTTAAAGTTAATTAAAAACTCTATTATATTTCAATCAAAATATCATATTTATCTTATTTTTAACTATTTTTATTTATTATTAAATTTTCAATTCCATTTTAATTTTTCATTTCCCCATTACTTTCTACCTTATCTTTCTTCAACCTTTTTCATTCCATTTTAACTTTTCATATCCCCACTACTTTCTACCTTAATATCACTATTATTCTATCCTTTTATCTTCCTTTATTTTTGACTCTTCTTATTCTTATCCTCATACTATAAATTTGTCATCACCTCTCTCATTCCATGCATAATTTTCTATTTTTCCACACATAAAAGGTTCTCTCTCTCTCTCTCTCTCTCTCTCTCTCTCTCTCTCTCTATTTTTATTCAATTTTTGGTATATTTATTTTTCTTGCATCTCTACTTTAGGATGATAAACTTTTGTATTCTTTAAAATTCTCCTTTGGATTGATACAATTTAGTTTTATGTTTTATGTTGTTATCTTTTTTATTCTCATTGATTGTTAAATGTTATACTATTGCATTATAAAGATAGTATATAGAAATATAATGTTATTTTATTGCATAGCATAACTAAAATAATTTGGTGTTTATTGCTATACATTTCATTTTTACTATTTTTCTTCTCGTCTTACTTTATTCAACATTTAAATTTAGCAACATCCACCATATTATTAAATTATTTATATTTTGTCTCATTTTTTTTAAAAATTAAACATATAATATTTTATTTAAATTCAATAAATAAAAATTGCTCTTATAGAGTATTCCCATGAAATGTTACAATGCATCAATGGAAAAATGAAATACATAACAAATACCAATTTAGAAACACTGAATTTATATATATATATATATATATATATATATATATATATATATATGAAACCAAGCAAAATATAAAAAAAACTAATAGTTATGGATATACTAACTTAATGGAGGCAAAACGGAGTGAAAAAAAAAAACGTTATAGTACATATTTAGTACGTTAGAATTATCATCAAAATTTGGAAAAACAATAAGATGTTAACGGGGAGAGAGAGAGAGAGAGAGATTTATGGGTAATAAAGTGTAGATGAAGAAAGGGAAAAAAAATCAAACGTCAATTTGTAATTGTTAATTAGAAAACAAAGAGCCTGATGGGAGGAGTAAAGAATAAAATAGAGAAAACCTTACAGAGGACATCAACAACTTTACTTCTACTTTTATTTTGGTTGATTTTTTTTTTCTTGCATCTCTACTTTAGGTTGATGAATTTTTGTATTCTTCAGAATTCTACTTTGGGTTGATACAATTTTTTTTTTCGAAGCCTATTTTTGTGTTTTAAGTTGTTATCTTATTTATTATCTTTGATTGTTAAATATTATTCTATTACATAGCATAGCTAAAATAATTTGGTGTTTATTGCTAGACATTTCATTTTTACTATTTTTCTTTTCATCTTATTTTATTCAAAATTTAAATTCAACCATATCCTCCATATTATTAAATTATTTATATTTTATATCATTTTTATTTAAAAAATTAAAAATATAATATTTTAGTTAAATTCAAATAAATAAATAAATTTCTTATAAATTCTTCCCATAAAACATTACAATGCATGAATAGAAAGATAGAATACAAAACACATGCTATTTTAGAAACACTAAATTTATAATAATAATAATAATAATATCAAACCATACATATCATAAAACAAACTAATAGTTATGGATATACTAACTTCATGCCAGCAAAATGGAATAAAATAAAAAATAAAAATAAGCATTACAATGCATATTTAGTACATTAGAATTATCATCAAAATTGAGAAAACAATAGGATGTTAACGAAAAGGGAAGGAAAGAGATTAGTAAAAGAAATCAAATGTCAATTAAATAAATTAATTAGTAACTATTAATTGGAAACCAAAGAGGCTGACAAGAGTAAAAAATTAATTAAAGATGACCTTATGAATGTCAGCAAAAGCTTTACAGTACAATTAAATAAATAATTAAATTCACTTAATTAAATCATATAATCAACAGTTAAATACAATCATACAAAATTTAAACTTAAAACTAATCAGACTCTAATCTAGAAAACCATTTTTATTATCAAAACTAAAAGGAAGATATTCTTCAGTAATAATAGAAATATATAAGAAATAAAGATGGAATAGTTCAAAATCCCATTTTTGACATTTCATTTATCATTATTTATAAATAATAAAAATAAAAAATAAAATCCTTAAATGCTTATATTCTTCACACATCATGACTTTTAAAAATCTAATGAAAGGTTCTAAGATTTTATCTCTCATGTAATGCCTCTATTATGAAAATCATCAACCGGTAAAATATGATAATAGTAAGAAAAGTTACAAATGAGATCATAAAAAAACTAATTAGCCACTATTATTATGGAATAATTGTTTTCTTTTTTTATGTATCTAAGGAAATGAAATGTACAGAGTTTACTTATTAAGGTATATTTAAAGATTCACATTTAAAAAAATATGTAAAGGTTTTTTTGAAAAATAAAGTATATGTAAGGTTTTTATTAACTTAAAAGACAATGAAAAACTAATTGTTATTAACTACAATCGTCACTACTCTATAAATCTCACACAACACTATATTTAATATCCTAAATAACTTATAAATTACAACCCATGAATTATTGCTTAAAGTTTTCACAATTATTGAAAGAGAATCACTAAATTTAATTTTTAGGAAACATCAAGACAAGGTATAAGAATTTTAATTTTTAACTTCCATAAAAAAATACTACTCACATTATTTCAACCCTTATGGGAAAAGAACGTTTACATGTAGCATGCAAAACGTGTTAAATTGACTTCAAGATGTAAAAATTAGTCAACCAACTATGGTAGAATTAAGGTTTCAAAATTTAAATAAAAAAATTCTAAAATAATAAAAAATTATTTTGTGATAAATATGATTATGAAATGTATTATTTTTCATTAAAATAGTTCAAATTACAAAATAATAATAATAATAAGACCACCCATAAAAAATAATCATGCGCAACGCGCGGATACGCGACTAGTGATTTATAATAAACTAGTCGCTAACCCGTGCGATGCACGGGAAATGTATTGAGTACAATATATAATTTAATCTTGTTTATTTTACTACAACACCAAAATTGAATTTGTAAAATAAAATCATATAGCTAAAACATTTGTTAACAACTATACGTTTCAGACATTTATTAAACTATATTATTATTATCAACTTAACAGTATTTTAATATATGATACCAACATGCTTCAAAAAAATGTCCAACACTGAAAACAATTTAAAAAACAAACTCAACTAAACAGTTTGATGAATAAATATATTGCAATCTATAATATAAGCCAAGAAATAAACTTTGAAACCAATATGAACAAAATCCACGTCAAACAAAACCATTTCGATCATTAAGAATATGACTCACTAAAGTCATGAAAAACGCAGGATTCATTACAAAAAAAAAAAAAAAAACCCATCTTTAGTCTTTATAGATTTTGCCTAAGTACCCAGATACGATGACACATACTCACACAAAAATCATTAAAGAAAGAATCAAAGAACATACACAACATGTACATACGCTATGAAAGTAAAAATAAGAAAAACAAAAGAGACGTAAACATGGACAATTAAAGAAAAAATATAGGAAAAAAAAAGTTAGGAATAGAAATATAAGATAATGGGTTACCCTCAAAAAGAATAATCCATGGATATTCATTGAAATCTTCTAGATAATTTTTTATAATAGAAAAAATAAAACCCAAAAGTTATGATGTTAAAACTTCCAAAAGGCCAAAAAAAAAAATTAAAAAAAAAAATCAGAAGATTCAAAGCTTCAAAAGTATTGAAATAAAACAATATATATATATATATATAAAATATTACGCAATAGAGAAATACAATAGAAAGAAGGGAATCCATGATTATAGCTTTTCTACTATTGAAATTGGCCAGACAATTAAATGTATTGCAAAAAATGAACTTAAAAATTCATATGTAAACCAAAAAAGTTAGAAGATTTTGAGCCAAGAATTTATTAGAGAAATATGTCTACACAACATAGAAATATTAGAGAAATATGAGTTACCTTTTAAATGTTAAAATTCAAAATATTAAAACTTTTAAAAGGTTAAAAAAATTTGAAGATTTAATTAAAAGATTCAGGCCAGCAATTAAATAAACAAAACAACAATTGACAAACTTATAAGAAAAACCAACAAATCTATAATTTTTATTGAACAAATCAAATAACCCTAACCTTGATGCATTGACCGAAGAAGGAGAGGAGTCCAGTACATAAGTGGAATATGTGAATTGTGAAGCATGAGCCGCCCTCAAAAAAATTCTTTAAAAAAAATAAGTTTTAAGGAGAAAATTGTGTTGCGGCAAAAGAAGATAATAGCAGATCTAATCATAAAATCTAAAATAAAAAGAATTTAAAATAAAAATAATAAAAAAATAGTGGTGACCAACGGCCATACATATAAATATAAGATATTGACCAACCTTTATAAAAAGATGTCAATTTCAATATTCACTTTGTGGTGAGGGTCCTCAAACATCATCTTTTTCGCGAATAGTTTTTGGGACTTAGGTTTTCTACGCAAGCAATTCTTAAATAGGAGAGAGTAGAGGCGGTGGGAGAGTGTCCTTATTTGCCTAGAAGTCTAATTCGCATTGGAAAAAGAAAACAGTGATGAGGTGGAAAATTTAATTTAATTTAAATATTATTTAAATATTATGCTGACGAGGAAAATTGTAAGAGTTTCAAAAGTTTCGGTTTTATATATATTTAATTTAAATATTATTTAAATATTATGCTGACGTGGAAAATTGTAAGAGCTTCAAAAGTTTCGGTTATATATATATATATATAGATAAGTTTATATATGAAATTTCTACTCTACCATTTTATAAAAAGAAAAATTATATTTTTATTTTGGTACATTAGGCAAAAAACTGAAAAACATAATATGCACCGTCAAATTATAAATAGAAATAGATGGTAAAGTAAATATGAAAAAGGTATAAAAAATAACGTGTCAAAATAAAAATTTTAAAACATAAATGCCCTAAGAGGACCAAAAGTACACTTTAGTAAAAAAAAGAAAAAAAAAGAGAGTTATTTGCATAAATATAGTAAAAACAAATTACTAAAAAAAAAAAGTAAAAACAAATTAAAGTTTAGGGGGCATTAGCATTGTTTTAAAATTTGCACTTAACTGTAGGTTCCAGTCAGCCAAATTGGTAAAGTCTCTGATGATTGTATAAGAGATCTAGGGTTCAATCCCTGCCTACATCAAAAACTGATTGGTGTCTTGATCTGATGATAAAAAAGCTATCATCGGACGCCATAGGTTGAAACTCTCTCCAAAAAAAAAAAATTGTACTTAACTTCTTATTTTAAAAGTCGAAGCTGGATGATTTTTTTTAAAAGCCAGGGGACCATGGCCCTCCAAACATTTTCCAACCCCAAAACACGCGTGAAACCCAACGAGTCATTCAATAATGGATTCACATCCGGTGCACTTGGTGCAATACCTAATCAATGGCTGAGATTTAAAGATGAAAAAACAACTTTCAATCTTAGCCATTAAATAAAAGATATAAAAAAAGAGTAAAAAAAAGTTAAAGTTAAAAAAGTAAAAAAAATTAAAAAAATTATGGGGGAAGTGGAGGTATTGCTGGATGATTAAAAGCTGGATGATTTTTTTTAAAAGCCAGGGGACCATGGCCCTCCAAACATTTTCCAACCCCAAAACACGTGTGAAACCCAATGAGTCATTCTGTAATTGATTCACATCAGGTGTAATATCTAATCAATGGCTGAAAAAAGATGAAAAAGTAACTTTCAATCTCAGTCATTAAATAAAATATATAAAAAAAGAGTAAAAAAAGTTAAAGTTTAAAAAGTAAAAAAAAAAATTAAAAAAATTGTGAGGGAAGTGGAGGTACTGCTGGATGATTAAAAGCTGGATGATTTTTTTTAAAAGCCAGGGGACCATGGCCCTCCAAACATTTTCCAACCCCAAAACACGCGTTAAACACAACTAGTCATTCTGTAATGGATTCACATGAGGTGCAATATCTAATCAATGGCTGAGATTGAAAGATGAAAAAGCAACTTTCAATCTCAGTCATTAAATAAAATATATAAAAAAAGAGTAAAAAAAAGTTAAAGTTGAAAAAGTAGAAAAAATTTAAAAAAAAAGTGAGGGAGGTGGAGGTACTGCTGGATGATTAAAAGCTGGATGATTTTTTTTAAAAGCCAGGGGACCATGGCCCTCCAAACATTTTCCAACCCCAAAACACGCGTTAAACCCAACTAGTCATTCTGTAATGGATATACGTCATGTGCAATACCAATATCTAATCAATGGCTGAGATTGAAAGATGAAAAAGTAACTTTCAATCTCAGCCATTAAATAAAATATATAAAAAAAGAGAAAAAAAGTTAAAGTTAAAAAAGTAAATCCTTCTGTAACCCAATAACTCAAACAAAAAAAATGTGTATAATCAGATCAGAGAGAGAGAAAGATCTAGAGACCTAGATCAGATAGGAGAGAGAGAGGCCGTGCTGCCCAGGGTCGCGCTGGACAACATGTAAATAAAAGAAGGTGAAGCAGTTTGTGTATGAGATACTCACATCGTAATGGTGGAGATCTTTATCAGCGACCCACTAACAAACACTTTCATTCATCTTCCCCCACAACCCACTCCTATATCAACTGCTGATTACACTTTTTTCACTTCAATGACTTTACTCACCCACCTGCCCTGAATCTGACTCACTCGCTCTCATCAATTGATCAACACTTGTCATACTCCGAGTTCACTCGGAAAACCCAAACTATGTCCTCTTATCTTTAGTCCGTGATCGGACTCTCAGGTTGGACCCATGCTCGATAATTTATGTGAGAGAAGGTAATCCTCTCAACAACGAGTGATTGTGTGTCTTTTCATTCTGTTTCTTTACGTCATTCTGTTTCTGTGGTTCTTTCATTCTTTGGCTGTCGATTATTTTAAGCTTCCGGCATCTCCCGTAGCAAAATTTTCGGCATGGAAGTGGTGGGTGGTGCAGCTGTCAGTGCACTAGTGGCAAGAACTAGCGAGCTTCTGTGTAGTTGTGTCAGTTCTAAGACCAAGACCACTTTCAATTTGCATTCAAATCTTGCTGTTGTTGATCTGGAGATGAAAAGCCTTACGGATCGTATAAAAGAAGTCAAAGGTGAAACGGAAGCAGCGGAGAAAGAAGGAAAAAAAATCAGATCAGAAGTCGTAACTTTGCTTCAGGACGTGGAAACGCTTCAGCCTGGAGTCGATGCAATTCTAGGACAAATGGTCAACAACAAAGAGCCTTCTCGATGTTTCTTAAATTGCAGAAAACGGTATAGAGCGAGCAGGGAAGTGGAAAAAACTCTGGAAGAGATCAAAAGGCTTCTTCTTGTAGCTGAAAAATTCAACTATGATGTGGTTTGTCCTACTAGAGTTCCCAGAGCAGTGGAGCATATTCCTGGACCTTCAATTCGAGGTCAAACAACTGCATCAAAAAAATTAGACGAGACTATGAAGGCATTAGATGATGGATTCAAAAGGATTGGTATTTGGGGACTAGGAGGAGTTGGCAAGACTACTCTGGTGAAGAACTTGAATAATGAGCTCGGAAAGGCTTCTACACACCCTTTTGGCATTGTCATTTGGGTCACCGTTTCCAAGAATTTGGTCATTAAAAATGTCCAGACACGAATAGCTGAAAGATTAAAATTGCAGGTGGAAAAGGAAGAAAGCGAGCAGGGAATGGCCAGTCGGCTTTATCAAAGGCTTGAGAAAGAAGAAAAATTTCTACTCATTCTAGATGATGTTTGGGCGAAAATTGATTTAGACACTTTGGGTGTCCCAGGGCCGGATGTTCATAAAGGCTGTAAGATCGACTTAAGGAAGTCTGTAGAGCTATGACAACCGATCTCGAAATCAAAATGGAAGTTTTAAATGATGTTGAAGCTTGGCAATTGTTTTGTCAAAGGACAGGGGATGTGGCTCATCTAGAAGAAATTAAACCATTAGCGGAAGCAATTGTAAAAGAATGTTGCAGATTACCACTAGCCATCATCACCGTGGGAGCTGCCATGAGAAAAAAGACAAAGGTCGAGTTGTGGAAGCATGCGTTAAATCAGTTGCAAAGATCAGTGCCTTCTTTAGAAGGAATTGAGGCTGAGGTCTATAAGCCGTTGAGGTTGAGTTACGACTCATTACAAGGTAACAACATAAAATCTTGTTTCTTATATTGCTGTCTATTTCCCGAGGACTTTGAAATTTCTATAAGCGATTTAGTACAATATTGGCGGGCAGAAGGTTTGATAGGTGAAGGACAGAATTGGGAGGATATGGACGAAGGCATTTCTTTGATTGAAAATCTGAAGGACTCTTGTTTGTTGGAAGATGTTCCCTATGGGAAACAAGTGAAGATGCATGACGTTGTTCGGGACGTTGCTATATGGATTTCATCAACGTCTGAGGATGGGTGTAAATCCCTTGTTCGTTCGGGGATTGGGTTGAGTGAGATTTCTGTTGGAGAGTTTTCAAATTCAAATTCTCTCGATAGAGTTTCTTTCATGGGTAACAACATAACAAGGCTACCTAATTGCATGATACAATGTTCAAAGGCCTCGGTTCTGCTACTCCGAGACAATCATGCCCTTGACACGGTTCCTGAGAATTTCCTGCAAGGGTTTGAAGCACTAAAGGTATTGGATCTCAGTAAAACCAGCATCCGGTCATTGCCTCATTCTCTACTTCAACTTAGAGATCTCCGTGTTCTTCTTCTTTACGGTTGCAAGAATCTTGAAGAACTACCCTCACTGGGAACACTTACTAAACTTCGAGATCTTGATCTTAGTGGCACGTGTATCGCAAATTTGCCAAGAGGGATTGAAAACCTGAGTGAGTTAAGGGTTTTAAACTTAGACAGGACAGTTGAACTGAAAAGCATTCAACTTGGAATTATATCCAAGTTGTCTAGTTTAGAAAGTCTATCTATTTGGAGAAGTGGCTTTTGTTTCCGTTTGAAGGGAGAGGAAGACGGACGGGCAACTTTTGAAGAGCTCAAATTATCCTTTAATCGATTACATAACTTAAACATCTCATTTACTGGGATCCCATGGGAAAAATCCGAAGATCTTTCCTGGATAAATAGAATGAGTCGTCTTTTTGTTTGTTTTGACCAAGCACAAGGAAGGAGCGTCCAAATTACATTTAATGAAAAAAGGTTTTCTATCTGGTATCTTAATCTTTCTCTCTCGCAAGAATGGATTGGGTGGTTCTGGGGTAATTCAAGTTCTCTGCAATTATATGAATGTACAGGACTGGTTGAAATGCTTGAAGACTTCATTGAAAGTGATGCTAGCTTTGCTGGTTTAAAGTCACTTTCTATTAAAGTTTGTCCAACCAGTTTAGGGGGGGGAGGAGGATGTGCTGCCTGCTGTGACCTACTACCAAACCTGGAGGAACTTCATCTCGAAAATTTGAAAAACCTAAATAGCATTTCAGAGCTAGCTGGTCATCGTGGGCTGAGATTTCATAGCCTAAGATCAATAAAAGTGGAATTCTGTCATCGGATGAAATATCTTCTCTCCTGTGGTGACTTCATTCAGACTCTGCCAAACCTAGAAGTAATCAAGGTAACCGATTGTAAGAACTTAGAAAAGCTCTTTAATAATGAATCAGGGCAGAGCATATCTCCAGATCCTATGGTTCCAAAACTAAGGATATTGCAATTGGAGAAACTTCCCGAATTCAAAACTCTTTGCAGACATAAGGAGACATGGCCGTGTCTGGAGCAGGTTGAAGTGCGGGACTGCGAAGGTCTCAGAAGGCTGCCTCTTACTAACCAAAATGCAAGTACCATAAAAGAAATAAAAGGAGAATCAGAATGGTGGGATGCTTTGGAGTGGGATGATGACCAAACCAAAACAAGTTTGCTGCCTTTTTTCCATCCTCATTCGTTGGGTGAATTGAGGTCTTTGTTCCAAATTGCTCATTTTGATTGTGCTTGAAAATTGAGTGAGTTAAGAGTTCGTTTTCGTAGTGAGAAAACACCGATCCCTTTTTTTTTTTTTTTTTAATTCAAGTTTGAGCGTATGTTCATTATTAGAGTATGAGTACACCATTGCGTGTATTGGAAATTTGTAATAATTGAGTGTCATGTTTGTGAGTTAAGATTGAAAGAGTTTTGAGTTACCCATATTGGGTTTGAAATTGTGAGAGATTTATTGAGTTTGAAGTTTGTATCTATATCTTTCATAAATGGATTTTTTTTCCTGGTGTGCCCATAGATGTCATGTAGGCATGAAGTTGAAGAAATGATACTGAAATTATGTTAATATATTTTAATTTCTTGTTTAAATGGATATATTTATACTTACTAAAAATTAAAATGTTGGTAGATATTCAGAATTATGGTAAGTAATAAAACAATTTCAAGTATCCTTCTAGGCAGCCCTACTCCAACAAAATCTTGAGCACCACTCTTTTTACTTTTTCCTTTTCATGATTTCTTCTTCCTTTTTAAAGATCCATTAGGGAAAGAAAAACATTTATCTTCTTCTGCAAGTTATATATCAGCTCATCTGTTTGATTTCAAGCTTAAAATGATTCGATTAGGCAATTTATTAATACTCTTCCCAAAAAATTTCTATCTTTTCTAGTATTTATGTTATGCTTTTGGAGCAATATAACTTTCCTGTACATGCAACTGTGTAGTCTGTGCTTTCCAGCTCTTTGCTGTCTGAACATAAATTCCAACTTGAATCTAAATAGAAGAGCTCCTAATTTCCTGGAATTAGGTGATCTTCAGCAGATACAAAACACTGCTACATAATGCATAGCACCCAAAAAAAAAAAAAAGAGAGAGCTCTTAATCTGGTGTCTCTCACCTACATAGTACCAGAAATGCATGACCAAACTATCAATTTGTTTATACAAATAAGCAGTACAAAATTACAGGCCTGGACAAATAAGCAGTACAACTATCAATTTTTTTTGCCTTTTCTCTCAATTTAAGGAAAAAAAAAATTGATATATATATATATATATATATATATATTTTTTGAAAATAAGCTAACATTTTAACCTTTTGTCATATATTTAGCATAAAAGCTACAAAAACTCTATCTCTTTAAAAAATACCATGCAAATAAGCTACCAAAAACTATAGTATGCAAATAAACTACCGAAAACTACCACATACCCAAACGCACACAAGATCAAATTAGTTTAACATGGCATTTATATTAAAAAGAAAAAAAAGGTTGACTCATAGTTGTAGTTCCACAGGTTCATTAATAGGTATTATATTCATTGAAATCAACTTATCAACTGATTAGATTAAAATGCCATTTATATTAGAACCTTTGCAGAATAAGATATTTTTAGAGCTTATGCCTAACTGTTCTAGTCATCCTATTCATTTAGACCATGCAATATCATCCTCATCTCATTACTCTGTTGTTAACATGTAATGACAATTCTTTATCACCTATCCTACTTCAGAAAATAAAAACCATTTTCACTGAATATACAGCACTGATGCTTGGGTACAAACAGATATACCTTCAAACATGTTTGAATATTTACTGTTTCATAGCATTGTTGAAAACTTTAAGAAAAGCTTTCCTGAATCCACAAAACCATCAACCCTTTCCCCTATAACTCATTAAAGGATGTTGCAGAAAGCTAGAGAGTAAAACTTGTAAGCATGTTTTAGTCCACAAGTGAAAAGATCTACTGGTTAAAGAATCTAGGAAATCCATGACAGAACAGGAAGAAATCCAATTAAACAAATTGTTACAGAAAGAAGATAAGAACCCACACACGAGATTGGTCAAGAATTTCATCTTTGATAAAATGTAAAAAGAGCGGTTGCAGAATATATTTAAATTAAAAGAATAAAGAAACAGTGAGTGAGAGAATTTACAAGATGCTATTATGTATGTATTGAGAAAATATATAGACTGTTATTTACAAAGTTGAGTAGATGAAATCCCAAATACATAGCATCCACAGCTCTGCATCACTATTCTCTAAATTTCCACCCATCATATACACTGTTAAGAGAAAAGGGACAAAGTGTAACTCAAAACTACCAGCAAGAAATAGGGAAATTAATTAAAATGTGACTAAAAAGAAATCCAAACAAGGTAGAATGAATTTCAATATATATATATATATATACAGCCTTCATTCAGTATAACATCTTTACCAGATTGAAAGCCAATCAATATTCAATACCAATAAGCTCAGTAACTTCATTTCTCATGTCCAACCAACCATTTAAACCAGACAAGGGACATACCTCTAATCAAACTCACCACCTTCATCTTTAAAATGATTCTCTATTTTCATGCCTTCTTTGTTACTATTTACAAACTTTAGTTGAGCCTCCATTCTTAAGCTCTTTCTATTAATTACAATCTCACGCGAGTCTTTGTTTTTGGGCTGTCACTAATATTTACAAAGCCCTTGGTTCCTACTAGCATCCAAGGCCATTACATTCAAATTCTTTGCTAGCATTGTGAAATTCTGCCACTACAGCGGCACTGTCAGTCATAGAGCCAAGCAAGCCAGAGCTGCTCCTACATGAAAGCCTGCCATTTCTCGTCATCTGGGCCAACTATAATGGTTGTTTAACTCATTAGATCCTAGTTTTTTAACCCATTCTCTACATATTCATTGTATTGGGCTCTTTAGACCTAAATCCTTTAACTCTTTGGGCTTAGGAACCAAATTGTGACCTTACAATAATCATCCGAATATTTCCAATGTTTATACGCTAATAAAGAGACAATATTTTATGGGAAAATTTTGTTACACTCATTTTATTGTATACTCTGTCCACATTTCCCTTAAAATTGTGTTTTGAGAACATCATTTCATTTAAAATTGTGAAATCATTAAATCGTGTTTTTAAAGGAAATGTGCATAGAGTATACAACAGACAATGTGATAATCATTATACTTGTATTTTATGAATAATGGTTGGTCCTTAGTGTTTAGAAAGAATAAAAATTTGATTCTCAACCCAAAAAAAAAAAAAAAAAAGAATAATTCTTTGATACTTTCTCTTACATTAATTTTATTACTAACATCAAATACGTACAAATAAAAGAAAAAAAAAATAAAAACACTATATGCTAGGAGAGATAAAAAAAAAAAAATCTCATGAAAAATTTTCCAAAAAAGAAAAGAAAAGGGAGCATCAATTCAAGGAATCCGCCTCAAACTAAGGAGGAGCATCAATACAAATTGAGAAACCAAAAATTCAAAGCTCTACAATAATCCATCTCAAAGTCAAATAAAGCCGTTTAGGAGAAAACCAAATCTAGAAGAGAGAGACCACTTTAAATGCTCGATAGCTATGAGGAGGAACTCATTCGGTTCTAGAACTCTAGCCTTGAGATCTCAAACATGTTAGCGCAAAGGAGCATCGATTTGATGGAAAATTTTGAAGGTGAAAATGAGAAGGAAAACTTTTTATTTTTATTTAAAATAGAAAATTGAGTGAAGATGAATTTTTTCTTGATCGATAAGGATATATGAGTAAATTTATTCAAACTAATCTTTTTCATCCCTCCACTTTTCCACTCTCAACCAAATAAAATGGAGAAAAAATAAAATCTCTTCAATCCTCTTACTATTTTCTATTTTTTTTTTAGGGCCTGGGCGTGATATATATATATATATATATATATAATTTTTTATAAACTGGACATGATTTTTTTTTGACATGATTTTTATTTTTTTAATAAATTTTAGTGATTGATCCTTTTTTTTTAATGGTTATTTGTCACTTTTTGTTTTAATTGGGTATCATTCTTTAATAAGAATATATGTGTAAATTTATTCAAACTAATTCTTTCTATCTCTCAACTTTTTAACTCTTAACCAAACAAAAAGGAGAGAAAATAAAATCTCTTCCGTCCTCTTACAATTTTTATTCTCCCACTTTTTCACTCCTTCAACCAAAGGATCCTTAAGACATATTTATACCTAAACCATATATATAAATCTTTTTTATTTTGTTTGTTTGTTTGTTTTTTTTTTTGTGTGAAAAATTTCGATAGAAATGTAGAATAGTTGATTGCTTTCAAAATAAGCATTACATATTAATTATTAGTATTAAATAAAAAAAGAAGAGAAACCTTTGAATTTTTTATTTTATTTTATTTTCTTGTAGTTCCAGACTCAAAAAGCCGAAACTACGTACAGCTTCAAAATCACATTTCCCTTTACCTTTCCCTCCCCATTTCCTTTTTCTCTTGCGACAATTCTCATACTAAGAAACGAAGCCATGTCTTCCACTCGTAGTGGTCGTCATCGTCGTCCTTCTTCATCTTCTTCTGTACCATCGAATTCATTGCTGAAGTCTATAAAGGAACCCCCACACAACTTCTTTCCCTCGAAGGACGAGTTCCTGAGACTCGTGGCGGTGCTCGCCATCGCTTCCTCTGTCGCCGTTTGTTGCAACATCTTCTTCACTCTCATCAACCGCCAACCAAAGCCCTTCTGCGATTCCCACAACTCTCACTCCCCAGATTCTATCTCTGGTACTTATTTAATGATAAATTGTTACTTGGGTTTCTGTTTATATACTTAAATTGGATGTAATGTTTAATCTTTGTGGGTATTTCTCAATTCAATTGGTTAAACAATGTGATTGATTTCCTATATGATTAGTGGGTTATCACTCAAAATTTCATTTCTATGGAACAAAGTGAGAGAATTTTTGTTCAGTAGCATGATTATCAAGGCAAGCCGAGTTGCGTGGTAGGCTGTTTGAGGATCTGGGCTTAGTTATCTTGTATTCAAGCCTCCTATAGAGTACTAATAGTTTTATGCATGTTGCTCCAAACCCAAGCAAATCTGTATTGGCACCGTTTGCAGTTTTATGTGCTACTGCTATCTGAAGAAGACTTTCATTAACTGGTGCATAAATACACATATACACACACAACAACAACAGAAACCAAGCCTTAGTCCCAAAAATTTGGTGTACAAGTTTGCAAAGTAGACTTTCGATGGGATATAGAACAACAAAAAAATGGGTCTTAAATGCAACAGATGTGTGTTGCAACTTTCTTGAATTGTACTCGTCAAGTGTTATAAAAATAGGGTAAAACTTAGGTACAGTATGTTAGGTTCGCCAATTAAATTCAAACTCGTAACTGCATCCATTTTAATTGTTCTAGAAAAAAAATATAACACTGTTTGTGCTTTATCGGTCAATGCAACTATATGTTTGAATTTAATTGGGGAACCTAATGTACTATACGTAAAGAATTGTACTTAAGTTTTGCTGATAAAAATAATATCTGGGCGCTCCACCATCTATCATATGCTTCAAAATAGTGGGATGAAGATCGTGTCTTGAAGTTTCATCTACCATATAGGCCCTTGTTCCTTTAGGGCTGTATTACATTTGCATTCCTGCTTCATTTAATTGGTAGGACTCTCGTGCCTTTTCTATATAAACTCACGCTTGCATGCTTGTTTAGCCTGACCTCTAAATATGTTCTTTTTTAATATCTCCTGTTATTTAATACCACTATCAATATTAAATACACTGGTCCTGAGAAATACGATCTAGTTTGATCTTTACTACTTCTATTAATGCTACATTTGAATCAATTTGGATAATTTACAGATTTCTGTGAGCCTTGTCCGATTAATGGAGAATGTAACCAAGGCAAGTTGGAATGTGTTCGTGGTTATAGAAAGCATGGGAAGTTGTGTGTAGAAGATGGAGATATTAATGAAACAGCTAAGAAACTTGTGTGTCCTAAGAAACTTATTCATTCTGGTACACTTATGTGCTTGGGATAGAAAAATGCTTAATTTAACTTTGAATATCACGTATGTCTTTCTAATTTGTAATTTATATATAATGAATTTGCAGTTGAAGTGGATAGAAATTCATCTTTGTGAAGCACAAGCTCAATTTTTATGCGATGGACTTGGGGCAGTTTGGGTCTGTCACCTTTGCGATCCTCTTAACTTCATTGCAATTGTTTCTATACTAATGTTACATGTGTATGTCAGTGAATGCAAAATTCTTGAGTTTTGTTGCCCACATTTGTAGTTCTAACTTTATACCCATTGTCAGGTCAGAGAGGATGATATATGGAAGGAGTTAGATGGACATGATTTGGTGCAAAATGTTGGCTTGGACAATGGCACCTTTATGTATACAAAACAAAGGGCAATGGATGCTGTTGGTAGATTATTGGAGACAAGGACAGATCCTCATGGGTATACCATTCTATTTTCAATTCAGAAATCTTAAGATTTAATGAATTCTGCAGGACCTCAGGTTGGATGTTTTCTAATAATTTTATTCTACGTTTCTTTTCTTGTTATTTTAGGATCAAAGAGTTGAAGTGCCCTGACTCGTTAGCAGAGCATTACAAGCCAGTTGCCTGTCGTATCCGTCAGTGGCTCTCTGAGCATGCTCTTATAGTTTTTCCAGTTTCCACACTGGTATTCCATTTCTAAAAGACCACCTTTCAATTTATATGTTCTAGAATGATTATGTTGAAGCTTGTTGACAATATCAAAATTTTACAGCTTATTGGATGCACAGTGTTATTCTGGAAAGTTCGTCAGAGACAATATATATCAAGTAGAGTTGAAGAACTTTATCACCAGGTATACAAGGCCCTGCGTTATTTTCTGGTACAGCCAACTGAATATTAGTTTCTTGTTTCATTTCATTGCCACCTCATTCTCATTCTGAAATGTGTTGATCTTGCTGTCTTAGAAGTTTCAATGGTTTATTTTTGGAAATATATAGCAGATAGATCGTTTATAGGTTTTAAGTTAGTCATGAAACCCTTTGTCTGTCATATTGAAGAGATGGGAACAAGACAGCTTCCAATACATGTATATGGTTGTGAATGAAAAATATTTTGTTGAGTTCGTTTGAGCTGACCTGGAAATTGAATAATAGTGAGCTCACAGTAGCAAAGAAATGGAGATAAAGATGCACCATATATCAGGAAGAAAGTAGCCTTTTTAATTTTTGAACTACATGGTGCAATGGTAAAGACTTGGGCTGTCAAGTGCAACTGTGAGTTTGAGTCTTGACAATGGCCACTTCATGTGTTGAAGGATAGGAATGTATTCAAACTACCCTTCCCAGGATGCTATTTAAGTTGGACCATCAGTGATGAACCTTTTACGATATTAGTCTTGACGTACTATAACTAAGAATTGAACAACCCGGGTAACAAGACATTACTTTTACACCTACCACTGGACAAATCATTGTAAGTGCACCATAATCTGAGAAAAATATAATAAACAAAATCTGTAAGCAGACCTTGTTTGACTCTATCCAACTACTCTTGGATGATGACACTGTTTTCATGAGAAGATAGCAAATCTTTTGCTTCAATGTGAGGAGCAACTTATACTGGATATAAATTTGCTGGCCCTCAATGCACATCATTTGGTGCAAATGGCATTTCTGTAGTTTTACATAAGCATACTGGCATCTTTATTTTGTATAAAAGTGTGGCAATAGAGGTAGCTGTCCCTGTATACTTGATTTTGGTGCCTGAACTTAACAGTTGAACAGGACATTGTAGCGAGATTCAAAGAAGACTCATATATGTGAAGGCAGAATCTTTTTTTTTATCATCCATTCCCTCATCAATTTCTTGCTTTATTATTATTTCCATAGGTGAATTGTGTACTTGTGTGGCACTGAGTTTGGGTGTCTCCCTGTTTAAATCCGCTATCTCCCTGTTTCACTTTCACAAAAAAAGCCCATTATCTTTCTTGGGAGTGAGGAGTTCCGGGACTGCTGGAATCTATTTTTCTTCTTTCATGTACATGTTTTTTCATGGATTGTTTTTAGTAGAGCTTAGTAATGCGTGGCTAGGTGTGCATACTTCTCTTTTAACTTGATGTTGATTTCCCTTTATATTCCTGATCCGTGCACACTTTAGGAGAGAAAAAATTATCCCTGATTTTATCCCTTTATTGATTCCATCTTCTGAATCTTTTTATTTAAACATAACATTCTTTGTGTCCAATGTGATAGGTTTGTGAAATACTCGAAGATAATGCGTTGTTGTCAAAGAGAGAAAATGGGGAATGTGAACCTTGGGTTGTTGCTTCTAGGTTAAGAGATCATCTTCTTCTGCCAAGAGAGAGGAAAAACCCAGTGTTATGGAAAAAGGTATTTTTTTGTCCTTGGATATTATTTCACCTAAATGATTTCTTTCCACAAAGGATTAGTATAGATACAATTCCAAAGCAGTAACTTTTTGGGGGAAGTTACAATTTACCCCATGTGGTTTGATCCTATCACAATTTAGTCTACAAGCTTTCAGTTGCTACATTTGAGTTCCAAAGATTTGGACTAAATGAAATCCCCTGATGTTGTATTCTACCGAAGTTTAAAATTGCATGTGTTGGTATGTGTTGATAAAATGACATGCTTTTGTGAGATAACAAAGTTGCCTTTGTTCATCTATGATCTCATTGCAATGACCTTTTTTGGAGGAACTGGAGTACTGGCGCAGGAGTTAGCCAACCAGTTTCAAATGTTTGAATTCATACCTCTCTGTTTTAGTTAATATGTAAGTGTACAAGGGTTGCATCCCTTTTTGTTCCTTTTAATACATTATCTATGTGTATAAAAAAAGTGGATTATTTTGTATCAATCTGGGCACATTTTGACTTATTAAAATTCTCAAAATGCCTTACACCTTAGTACAACCAAAGTTAGCATATTTTGCTTCATTGCACTGATGTCATGAATCTCCTTTAGCCGTCTATCTTTTTGCCACAGTCTCATTTTGGCTTACAGGCCTTACTACTTGGAGTTGCTACAATGAATCATGCCAAAGAGCATTAGCTCAAATGGCACCTCCTTCCCTTATAAAGAGCAAGGTGGAGGGAGAGATTATGAATTCAAAACCCATTAGGTGCTTGTGTAAGTTACCAATAATAATAATAATTAAAAGATAAATAAATAAATTTGAGCCATGCATCTTTAGGAAGCCATATCATCTGTTCAAAATTTGGGAATCATGTATTTTCTCACAACCTTGGCCTTCATTCGTTTGGCCTTAAATCTTTTTGGGCCTTTAACTGGAATTGAATTACTCCTACTAGTGCATCTTTTTCTCATAACTCCTGTAGTTGATAAAGATTTCTCTTCTTTGTTTTCTTCCTAAATTCTAATGTTTGTAAAAAATCTTCACCAATAAAAAAAAAGAGTTTATCCAAAATCTTCAAGAGTAATTTTATGATATTATGAACTAATGCAAGTCAGGTGCACTTGTTGAGGACCATTGGTTTGTTTTTATTTATAAATGCTTATATGTTTTCCCTTATACTAAATCTATATCATTGATGATTTTTACTTATATTGAGTTTATGATTATTATGTTGTTATTAGTTTTGTTAATAATTTCCCCTATACTTTGCAGGTAGAAGAACTTGTTCAAGAAGATTCCCGAGTAGATCGTTATCCAAAGCTGGTGAAGGGAGAGTCAAAAGTAGTATGGGAATGGCAAGGTAAAAAGGTTTACCCAAATGCTTTTTGATAATAATAAACAGGGTGTAGGTTTACCAAAATGCTTGTTGTTAATAATAAACATGGTGCTCCTACTTGGTCAATCTCTTACCTGGCTATACTTCGTGTTACAACTTAATAGTCACAATATCAAGAATCTACGTTTGACAAACTAGGGGCTTTTTAGGAAACAAAAGGTTGAACAAGATAATTTCCAAATAGTGTTTTATTTTATTTTATTTTTTGGTGTGTGTGTGGGGGTGAGGTGTTTGTTGGGGGGGGGGGGGGGGGAGGGGGGGACAGCTGGATAGGGAAATGCATTAGTGAAAGAATAATTTAAATCAAGTTGAAGGAGTGAAAATAAGTTGAGGGAGGCCTAAAACAATATGGATAGACATAAAGTGGAGGAGGATATGTTTAATAAGGAGGTGATAAAGTAAATGATTTCAGATAGAATACAATGGTGGAAAAGGATAAAAGTGGCCAACCTTGATTATTTGAAAAAGAATCTATATATCTGACCCAATTTAACATCTTAGTTGAGTTCAGTCTGTCTATCGGGAACCAACCCGATCTGCCATCCTGAAATTGCCTGCATCATGTTGTCAGTGTTAGCTAAATCAAAGACAAGTTATTTTCATCTCTTTTAAATCTTGTTCAATGGATTAGCTGATTGTTAAACCTTTCTAGCTTTTGTGGTGCAGACACATGCTGATTTGATTCCATTGGTCTGGATTTGGGATTTGAATTGATTTGAATTTTATTTTATTTTGAGGGTTTTAATGAATTTGACTGCAATCTTAATTATGATTTGGTTTCCATTCATTATTTTATGTAATCTGGGGCCCTATTTATGGGCCCTAGAGGAAACATTACTGTCATTTTGAATTTAGTGACTAATCTGGAGTTGAGAAATATTCTCTCTAGCTTGGTGATGATTCTGTGCAGGCAGCTCTAGGTGATGAAGCCTAGGTGTTCCCTCTCCCCACCCCTTTCCTCCCTTTTGCAACACTGTCCTGCATCATTTTGTTAACATCTTACAATGTCCAATATTCTGATGTCCTGAATCCTATTTGGCTATCAATTCCATGCTGACATGAGCCAATGTTATTTGCAAATTTCATTTCAAACCTTTAGATTGTAAATAAAAAGTGTAATTGTTATTTGTGATTTATATTTATCTTTATCTTATGGAGTTCAATAGGCATTTCTCATATTGCTTTTTCTTCAAATTTGACATGTGTACTCGTTTTTTATAGTTGAAGGCTCTTTGAGCTCTTCAAAGGTGAGAAAAAAAGTAGAGGCAAACAAATTGAAGTCCACTGAAGACATCAGCATAAATTCTGATCAATTACACCGCACATTGAAGGCTGGTGTGTTGCTAAACCTTTGATTGTTCTACATAATGCTTTTCTGTTGCATATCAATTGATATCTTCTCATTTTTTTTTTGCTCAAAATTCTTTATCTCTGCCATGATATAGCTGAACTTATATATATCAAACCACCAATCTTGTGCAGAGCCCAAGGCATTGATTTTTTGACGTGGGGCATTTCTCAAAAAGTTGGGGTCCTCTCTCAATCCCTTGTGCTGAAACAACTTGGAGCCTAGCCTATGTCTTTTAAATGTTAAGTCTAGCTCATTGTTTTATACTGGTAAGGGGTTGAACATGATGCCTGATCAATGGAAAGTTTGTAGAAGGGTTCAATTGCGATATTATTAATTGAAAGTTCATAACCATCTGATTTAAGAGTATAGAGCTTCTATCAGGTTTAGAGATGAATTCAGAAGGTCTGGTTATCTCCTGTACATCTGTGCTCTTTTTGGGTCCTGTGAATAGTTGAATAAATACAAGGTTTCAGCACCAAAGGTAAAAGTAAATGGAGCATTGATCTTCATATTCAAAAATGTCTGCTTTATGTTATGTTCATTTTTTTCGTTGGATGTAATCTCAATAGAGCTGGTGGTGCTTAGCAACAAGCATGTTACTCCAGAATGGACTAGTATTTGACTGATTGTCTTGCTATTGATGGAATCATAGACGTAATGCCATTTTTCTTGCTTAGCAATAGCAAGTGACACCATGTATGCACTTTCTTTATATGCATTTTCCTCCTGAATTTTACTCCGTCAGAATTCGGTGCTTTTGTGCTTGTGTTGATCTCATGGTCTCGCTATTGAAAACAGATGTTGCAAAACATGACATAAAGCTATTTTTTCTTGCTTTACGATATATCTCAACGTATTAAGCTCTTGTGATAGCTCATTAGGGCAGCAGCCAGGTGAAAGTGAAGCATGAGTGCTAGTTTCTAGTTAGTTGCATGCCATTGTTTCAATTTTTAAAATTGATAATTCATATTGGAACATGTACATTGTACTCATGGGGCAGCCAGCGCTTGGAAAGTTGGGGGAAGTACTGCCCATTAACAAAAAAAATGAACAGATTACTACCTAAAGGGCTATGAATTGCAGAATGCCCTATGTAGGGTGGTTCTTATCTTCTAGATGGTCATGCAGGATGCTTGCCTTTTATTCTATTATTATTATTATTTAGCTAAAATATTATTTCGGTCTTTAAACTTTATCAAAAGTTTTTTTTTTTTTTTTCATCCTTAAACTTTGTAAATAGTTCCTTTCAATAGTTTAGAGACAAAAATAGGGATGAAAAAAGAATTTTTTTTAATTGTTTAGGGATGAAGAAATATATATATATATATATATATATTTTTTTTTTTTTTTTAAGTTTAAGACTTTAAGGACAAGAAGTGAAACATTTTTAATAGTTTTAAGGATGAAAAAAGAACTTATCATAGTTTAGGAACCAAAATAGTATTTTACCCTTATTATTATTATTTTTGATAAATTTGTTAGTTACAATGGGAGATGGGAGATTTGAATCCTAGACATTTCCGTTGATAACACTAGGAGGTATTAGTTGAGTTACAATACTTTTAGTACCTTTTAGTTTAACAAAACAGATAAATGCAGAGGTTGTGCCGACAAATTGTGGTAGTTATTTTTGTTGTATGGTACTAGCCTTTTTTTGCTAAAAAATGGAATTAATGGATATAATGGCCCATACCTGAAAATTTAGATAGGTCTCTCATAGAATGGGCATAATGGAGATTCCACAATGCCCATTTCAGAAAGCTACATGGCCTGCATAAAACAATAACATGGCTGTTTCAGCCAAAGATGAATAAACGAAAGTTTCAAAATAAATAGAGACTTACAGTAGTCATGGCATTAAAACCTAGATCAGAGAATGCAAGAAACCATAGGGTTAGGGTAGGGCTTACCCAATCTCTTGCCGTCAATTTTTGTGACTTTAGAAAGATAAAATTTCTGTATGGACTTCCTTGTCATGGAATGTCAAACGCTTCAATGTTTCATTTTTTCCCCCATTTTGGGCCATTCAATAACGTTGAGAATGTAGAGAACGAGATCTTGACAACTGTTTGCAAGGTGCGTTTTTGGATGGTATGAGCAATGCTTTTTTAGTCGTTATTTTTTATTTATTATATATAACTTTTATATTATATACAATAATCTGAAATAGTAATTCTAAATAACAACACAGCTATATTGAATCATAGCATTCTAGTCTGAGACGATGTTAAAGATTACTGATGATATGCAATTGACCTTCTCAGCACAAGTCACCAGCGTGAGCCCTTTTCATTGTGAGATTATGGTATCTATATTTCTTAGCTTTGATGTGCTTTTAATGCAATTATTATAGGTGTAAAGGTAAGTAACTTTGATGTGATTTCCATGCAATTTCATCTTTTATATATATATATATATATACATGATAAAAACGTAATTTATTGAAAAGAAAGGAAAAAAAGAAAAAAAGAGACAATGTATACGTATACTAGAGACCATCATAATCATGGTGCAGTGTACAATGATCAATGAAATTTAAAATGGAATAAAAAGAAAAAGAACCAAATGAAGGCAGCCAAGCAAATGGAGAAGTAAGAATTAGTAAATTTTAATGAGAAAAGTAAAAAAATAACTAATTTTTTTACTGCTATTTATATTTTTCATAAAAGAGATATTAAAACTTTCCTAATATGGTTTATTAACAAATGCCTTAAGAACACACATTAACCGAACCCTCATATTTATTTGGGTAACAAGAAATCTCACCAAGGAAGGACCTTTTAGACCCACTCCAAGGGATTAAAGTCATTAAACCATATATAGATACACAAATTCACCTCCCAGAATCATGTATTCAAATGTTGTTTCTCAAAAAAAAATGTATTCAAATGTTTAATGAGATTGAGCTAGTTGATGGATCCTATGTACATGACAATTCAAATGTTCATTCACATGTCTTTTAATTATAATTATATGATATGTTAAATCATTTAAATGAGTCTAGTGACTATCAAATATATGTTTTGTCTTTTATAATTGTGACAATAAATAGGAAATAAGATTTCAACTTTGATTCTCTCTTAAAAGAGAACACATAATGCTATTGAATTATTAATTTCTTGGCAATATGCCATATAATTAAAATACATTCAGATCACGATTAATAGAATCATATGTTATAACAACTTTTCTCTAAATTTAGTTTGGAGAGAAATCTTATCTTAAATTAGTTGGTCAAAATTTAGGTATAATTTTTAAGATGTAGCTAGTGGCGACGCCACATCAACCCATGGGGTTCAAGCCTGGAAAAAAAAAATTAAAATTTATATATAATATATTTTTATATTTTTTGTTTTGATCATCCTAAAATAAAAGAGACATATGAATCAAGAGCTAAGGCAAAAGCATAAATATGTTAAGTCCCATTTCAGTTAGATGAGAAATATGTTAATTATGTTAAAAGACTTTTTCTTGGGGGGCAAGCAAAGAAAACCACATGCTTCTAATCTGTTGATTGTAACTTCCCCAAGAGAGCCCAAAGAGGTAGGAAATAATGCCGATGCGAAGGAGAAGGAATGTTTAGGAAAGCAGTACAAAGTACAAACTGTTTCTCAAGGACAACATTTGTGGAAGTATCATATTACTTACAGAATTCAGGGGCACTCCTATTTCAACCTCAATAATTTTATAGTAAGTATACTATAAAAGGCACATATTTGATGCATATGACAACTGTTTATGTGTAGGAAAGTCTCATTCAAGTGATTTCCTACTGCCATATGTGGCTGAAACTCCAGGCAACTGACTAGGTCATGACAGGAAACAAAACTAAAGAATTTACAAGGTCTAGCCAAGCAAATGTGGTTGGAGCAATGACTAAAAATTAAAAGCAGAGCCACTAGTAACAATGCAATTATAAAAACATATAGCAACCTATCAGCTGAAAAGAAAAGAAATATATAGAGAAAGGAGGAAGAACAAAAGAATGAGAAGATTTAAAGTGAAAAATTATATAGTCAACCAAAATCAGTATGTAAATACAAATAGCCTACATAATATTTTTCCAAGTAATATTTGACATTTGGCACACCAAACACGAAAAAACCTCCCTATCAAATGTTTTAAATGCTAAAGGTTTTATCATGAGTGAACAGTACAATTCTAATTATAAAACCGTACGGATAGAAATGCTAAAACCGTTTAATATTTTTTTTATTCTATTTTCTCTCTCTTCTCACACCGTGAATTCACTCTCCAAACCTCTCCTCTCTCGTTGTCTCATTCACTCCCACCTCTGATCTCCCCATCGATCTCGCCTCCAATCTTGTCGTCGATTTATCCTTTGATCTCATTGTCACATCCTTCTGATCTCTCCTTTGATCTCACTGTCGCATCCTGCCGATCTCACTTTCAGATGTTACTTCCAATAAGTTTTTTTTAATCTACCTCTATGGAATCCCATATAAATTTTTTTTTTTTTTGGGTTGTAGTGGGCTGATATTGGTGGTCGATGGTTGATTTTGTGTGGTGATCGGTAGTCATGGGTTATGATGGGTGAGCTGTGGTTGGTGGGATATTTTGTATTTATTTATTTATTTTTATATATATTGTATGAGAGTTTTTTAGGTTATTTTAATGTGTTGTTGAAAAGAATAGAATATTTGATGTAGAGTGTATTGTAAAGTGGTGTGTTAAAATAGAAAAAATAGGTTTTTATGTGTTAAAATGGCATTTGATATAAAATTGTCGGTGCTAGTGCTCTAAATGGGTATCTGTATGTTATTTTGATTGTTTGCTCCTTTCTTTTTTTTCTATCTTCTTTTACTAGGCATGGTTGGGTTTTTTCTTTGCTTTTATTATTATTTTAATTGAACATGATTTTTGTTTTAATAAACTTAGTGTAATTATTATTTTTGGTTGATTGGTGTTTGCCTTTTTAATTGTGTACAATTTTTTTAAATAAAAACACATGAGTTAATTTATACCAACTTTATTCCAATTTATCCCACATCAAAAAACTCATCTACAAACTAACCTAACAACTACTCAATCCATTATTCCAAAATAGTTTTTCATACCAATAGGCTCATCTGTTGTTTCTGGCTCCTCCAAACCAAACTACTTGGCATGACAGCTTTAATGGCTGGGAATCCAATAAAAAAAAAAGTCCAAAATAATAAAATCTATTGATTTTGACACTTGACAACATCACCAATTATAAGAGTGAGTCATTTTAGGAGAGTTATTAGTTTCTTCCGATATCTCAATGATATTACTCGTTAAACACTTATTTGCACAAAAAAAATTGATTTGATATATATATATATATATATATATATATATATATATATTTTTTTTTTTTTTTTAACATCTTTAGCCTAGATTGAATTGGTTTATTTGTACTAATACCACTATAATCATGCTAAAATCATGAAATATTAACTATGTTATTGGCATGTAAAATGTCTTTCATGCAAATATGGCCACATTTCTATGAAGATTTTTTATATGCATAGAGTATTTTACATATAAAATTAAAAAAAAGTTTTAAAATTTTGTAAATTTGAAATGGTTTCATTTCTATTAAATAATAAATATCTCAATTTAGATTCAAACAGATTCTTTTCAAACCTTGTTCAAATTCACAATTTGAAAAAATAGGGCCTAGTCTAGGGTCAACGCAAATGTAAAATGCACTATTACTTAATATTTTATAAGCAATACATGAATTAGGAAAAAAAATCCAACATTTTAATATAATTTAATACAATAAGTGGACTTTTTTAATATATTTATAAAAGCATATTTTAAAACTTTAAATTCTAAAAATATTTTAGATGGTCATTGTCTCTCTTGGCAATGTTGGAGTTTAGCTATTGAACAATGTTAGTAATGAATTTGTCTTGAAAACTAATAATTCTAATTTTAATTTTAATAGAAAGAGAAAGGACGAGTAAAAATTTTGGAAGATTAAATTTTTTACACTCTTAAACTACAAGAGACATAGTAAAACATATAAATAAAATGTTAAACATTAGAAAAGTGTATAATATTTAAAATTTATTTTTATTTATAACATTTTTTGTTTTAATTAAAGTTTGTCTGTATAGCAGTTAGTTCGTTTCTCAAAATATTTTTTTTAATTTATAAATTTTAAATGGTAAGACAAATAGATAAGACATGCCGATAGAAGATGTCGTTCAAAATAAGGCACAAACTCCATATGGCAATTACTTAAATACATTTAACAAGAAAAAAAAAAGAGAGGATCATTGTCTTTGAATAAAGCGGATACTATATTGTGACAAATAGAGGACGCAACAGTCAAATTTGCTCAATCGGTTTCTTAATTTAAGCAAGTCCACATAGCCAAACTATTTTGTGAAAGGCCCAATCAAAGAGACCCAATGCGGAAGTTGGAAACTTGGAATATGAACAAAAAGAGCTAAAAAAAAAATTTACAGCATGTAGAAATTAGAATTACAGTCTCCAAAGTAGAATCAGGTTTACAGTTGTTAAGCAACTTAAATCTTTAATTAAAAAAAATTTGCATGGGGGACGACTGAGGTAAACAATTAAATTGTTAAACTAGTGTGAGGATACTAAACTCAAATAAGTAAATTTTTTTTGTATAATTAACAGAAAACTAGTACTATTCAAATCCAAGACTTAGACCAATATATAAATTGGATTAACCCAAAAAACATTGGTAAGTTAGTAACTGTAATTTTTACTACACCAAAAGTTGCATCAAGAGAGAAAAGGCATTGACTATAGTTTTACTTTTATGTTAAATGGTTTAAAATGCTGACCAAAACAATAGAAAACTCATTAATAAAAAAATAAAAAAAAAATCTCTTAAGTGGCTACTTTTTGCATGTTACAAGGACAATCTGCACAGTCAATAGAATAACCCAGCAAGTAACCACGTCCAATTAAGCTCATCCTCTCCCCCAAACTACTTGTATGGCATTCCGAGTTGATCACCATAATAATCAAAAACCAGTTCTGATTATGTGAAGCCATTAGGATCACTGTCTAATAGTGCCATAAGTTCTTGCACATTAAAAAGTTCGTTTTCAGAACAATCCAGAAATTGGTCCAGTCCACTATCCATAGAGTAGCTCGTTACACCAGACTCATCCTGCACCGAAGTACTTGTAGTTGGCATGGCATTGGCAGTAGACTCACTTGTACTAGCCATGGCAGTAGACTCGACAGCTGAAACCTCAGATTCCACGGGAGTAGGGCCAGATATAGTGGAAACAGACTCCGGGAAGTTGAGTCGGGCATAGGCACCATACATCACCCTAGCAGCTTCATCGTAAGCAGAAGCGGCCTCAACAGCATTATCGAATGTGCCAAGCCAAAGCCTCTTTCCTCTGTTAGGCTCACGAATCTCCGCAACCCATTTGCCCCAAGTCCTTTGCCTAACCCCTCTGTAATTGCAGAGTGCATTCTCAGGCCCTCCTTTTCCTTTCATGCATCCCTTCTTCGACCCCATAGCCGGAAGTTTACGTGCACGTTTGGCCGAGGACTCAACCTGAGCATTGTAGTCCCTCCACTTGGCCAATGTCTCAGCCACAGACACTCCATCACCTCTAATCTTCCTCTTCTTTGAAGATTCCATAGCCAGATCACGTTAGACCATGAAAACTCCAATGTTGCCCTGTTCTGTTCAACGAAAACACAGATTAAGATAGCAATTTTGAATTTCCTAAATTGAATAATCGCAAACCCTTTTGCAAAAAACCCCCCAGAAAATCCAAACAGTTTTTATAATTTGCAAATAAAGGATTAGAATTAACAGTCTAAAAATAAACGAATTAACAAAAAAAAAAATTCCAATAATACCCACATTCAACAAAAAGACCCAGAAACCCTAAAGATTCAGGTGGCAATATTTGAATTCCCTAAACGGAACTAATTAATCACAAAGCTTTATACAACAAAACCCCAAGAAAAAAGAAAAAAGAAAAAAAAAAAGAAAAGCAAAAACTGAAACAGAAAAGGAAAAAATCACAAACCTTTTTTTACAACAAATCCCAGAAAAAATAAAAGAAGAAACAAAAAAGGAAAAATATAGAACAAGAAGATAAGAAGAAATAAACGAACCTCTGTCACTGTGAGAGTGATCGTTGAAGAAGAAAGAAAGCCTAAATCTTTTTCGACCAAAATGCGGCGTCTTAGAACCAAGATAGATCAGGGTTGGGTGGGTTTGATTGATTTTTGAGAGAGAGAGCTCTTTTGCTTTGTTTAGGTTTTCAGAGTACAAAGTTTTGTTTTGGGTGAGTGAACAAGGCGGCGTATTTATAGTGTTCTGTCTTGTGCACCGTGGGGGTATAACGTGGCGCTTTTCTAGTCGTTGTCTTCAGTTCATACTGTCTTACTTTAGTTAGACAGAGTTGCAAAGCGTAGTATAAATCTTGACTACCAAGTATCTATACTTATGTTATGTCCAGTTATACATACAGAGATCTACAAAAATCTCCTGATCGTGATTTTTTTATTAAAAAAAAAAAAAATTGTCACAATTTGCTATAGTCTTATACATAATTACTTCTTGCACTATATAATCTGGACATAATTAATTAATTATTATAGGTGATATCAATTTTATTTAAAAAAAAAATTGAAACTCTTTGTTAGAATTTTAGTCGAAGGAACGTTTTAAATTTCCTAAATAGAGACACTTGAAATAAACTATCATAAAAACTAGTATAAATTACTTAATATTTTCATTATAGAGTTTCATAAAAAGTAAATTATCTTAATAATGAACTTGCCAAATGACAAAATCCCACTAAAAAATAGGATAGTTAGATAATAAATTCAGTTGGGCCACATTGCTCAACGATTGACGACTTAATTTATGATTGTAACAAGTACTCAATTCATATTTCTAACACTATGGTCATGAAATTACCTTCAAATCCTGGTGAAAGGAGGATACTAGAAATTCAACATGACACTCATTAAGCAGCATGCCATTGTACCAATAATTAAATTTTGTGAAAATAATTTAAAGACTTGAACTTAATCAATTAATTAGCTATAATAATTTAATTGGTCTCATCTTCTATTTTATTCTCTTACCAAATTACTTTTAAAAAATTAGATGTTGGTGATATGATTTTCATCCCAATGCACCTTTTATATAGAGATTAAATTTTATATAGATTTGGTGTAAAACCCAAGTTTTACACCTTCCATTCCCAACATGCAATAACATTGTATCACATATTAAAGAATAGGCACAACTAAACCCAATCATTTTTAATACCCATATGAAAATTCAACATTACTAAGAGTTTGTTGAGATGTTCTTTGATGTGGCAGAATGTATTCAATTTTAAGTAAAAAAATGATATGAGAATCTCTTATTGGATGGTATAAAACATATATATGTATGTGTGTATGTATAATGGGAGAAAATACACTTTGTTTCGAGTGTATGTCTCCTCACTCACAGCTGGTGAGATCCACTCAATTGTAAGAAGGAGGAAGCATACACTTGAAACAGGTTATACTTCCTCTTATAATGGAGCTTACTGAAATGATACATGAAAAGATCAACATTTTTCATCTGTCGTACTTGTGGGACCTGCTTAACTATGAGTGGAAAGAAGCATACACTTAAAATAGATTATACTTCCTCGTATAATGGAGCTTACTAAAATAATACATGAAATGATCAACATTTTTCATCAGTCATGCCTACTCTTGAAACAATGCAAGAAACAAAAGGATGCATAGTCTTTTTCTTTGATTACAACAAACATTCAAATGGATAATAGAGTAAGCTAGAGAAATAATTTGAGACTATATAGTCATGTTTTACAAGAATTCTTCCTCTTTGGTCACAATAAAAGGCAATGTGATATTCATATTTTTCTAATTTTTTTCCATATTCTTAAGTCTCTTACTTTCACACATTACATGTGAAATTAAATGAACTCAAAATATATAATTGCAAATTTTACCAACTGCAATGAAATAGTATGCAAGATACTTTAGTGTGCTTATTGTGTACATGTCAACACTCATCAATCAATTCTTGATTGAAACTTTGAAAGTACCAAAAAAAGAAAAGAAAATGGCAATTTCACTTTAAACCCTAAATATTTAAATATTTAGGTTGGTAACAAATTATATAATGAACTTTCTAAAATAACAAATTAAATTTTGAATTTTCAAAATGTAACAAATTAAATCTTGTCATCAAATAAAATTGTTGACGTTGTCGCTAGGACCTAAAAAAATTCCAAGAAAATAGGTAGAGAAAGTGGCTGCTGCACCCCACCACTAGCCGCACACTATTATCTTTGCATGTCCTTGCCATTACACGCTACCCACTAATGTCGGACCACTGATCATCACTCATCAATCAATTCTTGATTGAAACTTTGAAAGTACCAAAAAAAAAAAATGGCAATTTCACTTTAAACCCTAAATATTTAAATATTTAGGTTGGTAACAAATTATATAATGAACTTTCTAAAATAACAAATTAAATTCTAAATTTTCAAAATGTAACAAATTAAACCTTTTCATCAAATAAAATTGTTAACGTTGTCACTAGGACCTAAAAAAATTCCAAGAAAATAGGTAGAGAGAGTGGCTGCTACACCCCACCACCACCGCTCGCGACCCACCACTAGCCGCACACTATTATCTTTGCATGTCCTTGCCATTACACGCTACCCATTAATGTCGGACCACTGCCAACCCCACCAGTCAATGATAAATTCTAAAAGCCTTTGGTTTCTTTCACAATGGTCCAAGAAATTTTGTAGATGTAGGAGGTGGTGCTCTTGATTGGATTTCATTCAAGATTTAGAACCACTAGCTTATCTCTCAATAATGATGTAATTATTAACTACCATGAATATTAAACTACAACAAGCTCTAATTAGTAGAGTATTTGTTCTATATAAAATTGAGAAGTGTTATATCCACAATATTTTTATAACAAATTATAGGTGATAAATTGTTACTAATTATAATTTGAACTAACTACTAAAATTACTTTTTTGCTCACCAATAATAGCTAATAACAACCTGCCACTTATGACTTATGATTTGTTGTGAATATATATCATTTCTCTATAAAATTTCATACATACATATAGAATATAAGAATGTCCCCATTCCTTTGGACCTCAACAATTGCCAATCCAGAATAAATTTTAAAAAGGAAAATAGTTTTGAAAGTTTAGGGTTTAATTTGTTACTATACCTAAAATATAGGGGTAAAACTTTGAAGTACATTTAAAAAAAAAAAAAAAAACAAAGAGAGAGAGAGAGAGAGAAAAACTTTGGCCAAAAAGAAGGAAATAAAAAAAAAAAAAATTATAGGGGTAGAAATATATTGGCCTACTCATTGGCCACAATAGTTAGACTAGTTGTGCATTTATTTTAACATATATTAAGTACCACTATTAATTAATGGGTCTGGTTAATGAGTATTTTTAAGACATTTATTAATGGACCATTTGAAAAAAGTTTTAATATCACTTTTATAGAAAATATATAAAAAAAATTATTAAAAATTAATTACTTTTTTTCTTATAAAAAATTTCTAAAAATACTTTCTAAATCAATGCATCAATGCATTTAAAACATTAGTTGACTTTAACCTTAATTTACAAGGGTTACAGTTAAAGTTTAGGTTCAAAAGGAAGCCATTAATGTTAGCGCAGTAGTATAACTATAGAGTTTAATAGCGCTGATTACAACTATTTTTTAAACGGTTTTTTTGACAGTTGAGATTAGTTGCACGATTTATGTTAACTATTTTTTGTAATTTGTGCATAAAATATTAAAATGCCAATTACTACAAAGATGAGATTATGTCGGTAGAAAGGTGCTAACGTTAATTGCTTATATTTAATTATTAATGGAAATGTTATGTAAATTTCTTTTGTGCGTGGCACTTTTGCTATCATATAACAAAAGTGATTACCGTCAGAGGTCTTTTTTTCGGGGGGGGCATCTAAATGCAAGTGGCACATGGTTAGACAAAGCATATTGTATATATAGAGCATAGGCCATTAGGCCCTACACTACAATATAAATTCCTATTGCATAAAGCTAACCTTGTTAATTATATATTGTGATGTCCACTTCAACTTGCCTTTAATAGTGAGCCTAGCCACTAATAATTTTCCATGTGTGACGTTTGTGGCTAAGGGGTGATTAAATTTCGTCGACCCACAGTCCCACATGATCTGCTTTGTCTCGTCAATCCGTGTAAGTGTTTTTTTTTTCCCTAAAAGATGATAGGATTAGGATGGGAAAGGGTTTTACTCGTCTCGTCCCATCGCGGATATATATAAAAGTTAAAATATTTATGTATATCCTATATATTTATTCTCACTCTTGATTATCCATTTACTATTGCATCATTATTATATTATTAATGCCAAAGGCAAATGATTAATTAAGGATAGAAAAATGTTATAAACTCATAAGTAGAACTCGCATTTGAAAATCAGTTTGCAAAAAGAGGGTACTCAAGAGCTTATATATATATATAATTAAACATATACTTATTCTATGTGAATTACTAGGGTCATAATATACCACTGCGTTCCACAACCGACGTCCACAATGGTTCACTCTACTGATACTATCCCGATGATAGCCCTTTTTATTTTTTGTGGCTTTACTTACCTATTAGTTATTTTAATATAACATCTACATCCCCTCTTCCAAGATTCGACTACAAAACCATAATTCATTTGATCTCATACTTAATGAGTTACATTTGACTACTTGACATGATGGTTAGCTTTGATACCAAATGATACAAAACTATAGATATATAACTCACCAATGAAAATCAGCTTGTAATGAAAGGGTGCCTAAGAATTTATATACACACAATTAAACTTACAATTAATCCATGTGAGACACTAGAATTATAATAATAAATTACCTCTAAGGCTCTAGCCTCTAAAGTCTCTGATTACCATGTTTTTGACCTACCAAGCTCTAGTCTTGTATGGGTTTTTCTCACCTCGAAAAAGGGACATCCCTAAATAGACCACGTTCTGTTTTATTGTCATTCTAAAAAAATACATATGAGGTATTAGAAAATTTTCCATCAAAAGTAATTAATCAAACAAATGTTTTTTTTATGTAAAAGTTTTTGAAATTTTTGGGTGTTTGGCGCAATTAAAAATACCGATAAGCCCGTATATAATTTTAATTTGATCAGGATTAAGTTTTCAGGGGTTTTACACAAAGAAGTGTGGTAAAACAATTTCTCCCACACTGTTGTACTCGTAGTTTCCGTCCAATCCAACGATGGCTTAATATCTAACCCCCAGATCAGATGTTTGAAGATAAATCTTCTAAACCTGTGGCTTTTAGTATGAAGAAAATAACGAGGTCCAATTTTTTGTTTTTTTTTTTTTTTGTTTTTGTTTTTTTAAAATTATTTTCTCATACTAGTGTTCACGCAAGAAAGATGTTTTTACCTTCAAAACAAGCACAAGAAGCGTAATTAAAATTATCCATACCCTAAAATTTTAATTCTATATACGTATTTATATAAGCAAATCTTAAAATAAATCTGATTTTGAGATATAATGTCCTATTATAAACCAATTTAACACAAGTTTTGAAAAGGGATCGATTGCAAAACGAATTCAAGTTCGATAGTATGTTTTTGTAAAAATCAATATATTGTGTAAAATATTCAACTTTGCCCGGCATACGCCTAATCATTTATTTGATTGGGTTTTTACTTTTTACAATAGTAATTGTTTTTGAAATCTTTATAGAATTATTTATCTTGATTACTTGCAAACATTGTTGTCAGCTCATAATATCTTCTTTTGTGTCCATTACAAGTCGATTAAACCTGTGTACCCCTAGGCTTTCACACCCTTCAATTTTGTTATAACCCCATGAATAAAGTAACTCAGCTCTCACATCTTTACATAAAATTCTTAGTTTCAACTGGCAAAATATAAAAGTTATTAATCTACAAAAGCTTCCTTTAGCTTTTCTTCTTTATTTTTTCCCTTCTTCTTTTATCTTTTTCTATGCTAAGTATGCTTATCTCTCAAGCTTACAAGTAACAACAAATGAAAACCTAATCTAAAATGATTTATGTACATCGATATGTATAATAAAGTATAAACTTGACTAATCTCACAACATTAATTTAACTTGCACAACTTTTTTCCATAATATTTTTCATCATTTTTAAATTGGTTAAATGCAAGTGAACACAACTTTTTACAAGGATCGATCAACTTTTTTTTTTTACCTCTCTGTCAATCAATTACAAAAAAACACACGCTTCTTATTAAACACTCATGTACATATACCAGATAGAATTGTATTTTCCGCCATAATTGTGAAATAGTGAAATCAACACATTTTATGAGTGTAGCCTTAACAAAAATTTAAATGAGCAGCATGTATCAAAATCGGAGATCCGATCGGTTTGACATTAAGGGCAAATGGGGGCCATTACTATAGTTTTTTTTTTTTAAATTGGGGCCACTACTATAGTAGGTCCCATGTCTGGGATAGTGACTTGTTGGTGATGAGTACTAATGGCAGTAAATAGTAGGGTCTGTCGGTGGATAGTTCCAAACCAAAAAACCAGGGTCTCCAAGCTCACTCCTTTCTTAGACTCTTCCTATGAAGAAGTGGACTACTACTACTACTACCAGTACTATATTAAGGTTTAACTCCGACTATATACGTATCTATCTAAGTTAAATCTCTCTCTTTGTTCTCTGTGGCCAGGTAAAGCATGTGCATTGTGATCTCATTTTCTGCTTTTTTTTTTTTTTTCCTTACTGGGTTTTTGCTTACTGTCTATTCTTATATGTTCCATGGACTTGTTTTCTCATTCGTCTTATTCTGGGTATGTCAGAAACATGCGCTTACTTAAGTTTCTAGTTTAGTTTTGCTGCTTGTTGTTTATGAATACTTTTTGTTATCTACACTCAAAGATATTAGATTTGGTTGAAAAGTTGCATTAGTTTTTCAATTTCAATTCACATTTACTTTAGACTTATATATATAGATTAAGGCTGTGTGCAGGGACGGAGCCAGATTCAAACTTAGGGGGCTGAAGTTCTTTGTTGAAAGATTTTAAAAAATTGGAATATCAATTCTAGAGGTTGATAGAGTTGCATTATTAGTATTAATTTATTAATTATTATTTGTATTTTTTCTTTTTAAAAAATTTAATAATAGGATTTTATAATTAAGATTTTTACAAGTCAATTGACACATCTTAATATTTTCAAGGTCTAACTAATGTGTGGATGAAGTGATTAATATGTGGCATAGGAGTTGTCTCTATGATATGAGAGTAGAGTTATTTGAAAGGGGCATAGAGCTCTCAAGTGAGAGAGAGAAATTGGGTAAAGGTTATTGGGTTTTTGTGATTTTTTTTGCTAGGATTTTTAATTGATTTGTTGTTATTGTTTTTGCTTAGACTTGATTTATGATTTGTCCAAAGATTTCCTTATTATCTGGATATGTGCATTTTTTTTTAATAGATTTTTCTAGTTATCTATTTGTTAGATTTCTTGGGTCAGTTTGCAAATTTTTTGGGGAGGGGGAGCCAAGTATATAAATTTAAGAGCTAGAATTAAAATTCTTTTTGTTAATATACATACTAGTATTTTTTTTTTTTTGGGGGGGGGGGTGTGATGGCCCCCCTCAGCCCTTGAGTAGTTCTGTCCCTGGCTGTGTGCAAATAACCGATGCAAAAAGATGAGTTTCATGCCTCTTCTATTATGTTTGATCATAATGTGATTGAAAAGTAGAAGAAGTTGCGTTTTTTAAAGTTTTCCTAATTTGTCACTATCTAGTGATATAAACTGATCTAAATTCATTGAATTTTGCAGTGCTATTCATTTATTTTTAATTACATGAAGCCTCTTGGATATATATGTATGTATGTAAAATTAGTTGATACACTTATACCATGTGTTTATAGATGATTGTTACATAGTTGGAACAATTGTTAATGAACTTTCCCCAAGATTAACATTACTATTTAGCTTTGAATTCTCAACCAATGATGATTTGTTTCAAGTTACTGCTTTCTAATTTTGCTGTATACTACAGTAGGTTTGAGGGAATTGTCTCAATCGTATCATGGGCTCTAAGCAAAACTCACAAGGCAACATACCACGAAAGCCATTATCTATATTTCTCATTATTGGTCTATGCTGTTTCTCTTACATCATGGGAGCATGGCCGAGGAGTGGTTTTGGAAAAAGGGATGGCATAGCATTGGAAATAGGCAAGCAGACAGATTGCAATATTATAATCAATCTAGATTTTGAGCCTCATCACAAAGTTGTTAAGATTAGTGAACCTTCTTTACCTAAAGCCAAAGTGTTCAAGCCATGTGACATCCGATACACTGATTATACTCCTTGCCAAGAACAAGACCGAGCAATGAAATTCCCAAGGGAAAATATGATATACAGGGAAAGACATTGCCCTCCAGAAAAGGAAAAATTGCTGTGTCTTGTCCCAGCACCCAAGGGATATATGACTCCATTCCCTTGGCCTAAAGGCCGGGACTATGTCCACTATGCTAATGTTCCTTATAAAAGCCTGACGGTTGAGAAGGCGGTCCAGAATTGGGTGCAGTTTAAGGGAGATGTGTTCAAATTCCCAGGTGGAGGAACAATGTTTCCTCAAGGCGCGGATGCATATATTGATGAACTTGCATCAGTCATTCCAATTGCAGATGGCACTGTCAGAACGGCACTAGATACTGGTTGTGGAGTATGTTGATAATTATCTATCTTTTTTTATTGTGTTTGGATTATCTTTTTTTATTGTGTTTGGATCCACATATATGCATATTGTAGTATTCATCATATTTTAGAACTCAATTTGTTGCCTACAACCCCCCCCCCCCCTTCCCCAAAAAAGATCTCCTAATTTCCATTCTACCTTTAGCTTATCTGGATTCGCATTGAGAATCAGCATTGATATATTGGGAATCAGCATTAGTTTTATGCTCTTAGAATACCAATCTTGTTGGCTCTATTCTGGACTACTTCACATTTTTCTTTGTTTTAGACTATCAATATGAATTTGATTTCTTGCTGACAACGTTCAGATGATATAATATAATTTATGGCCTAGGTTTCTATTTACAGATTCCAATTTAAAGTGGAGTTCTGTCTCTTTCCTATATATCAATATTCTGGCAGTAGCTTGTTTGTTATTTTTACCAGCTGCCTAATCTACTCATTCTCAGTTGGATTTTTAATTCAGTAACGGTTACTGGACTAATGATTCTGCTCATAACACAGGTTGCAAGCTGGGGCGCATACTTGCTGAAAAGAAATGTATTGGCTATGTCCTTTGCACCCAGGGACAATCATGAAGCACAGGTACAGTTTGCATTGGAACGAGGTGTTCCTGCCGTTATAGGTGTTCTTGGATCAATACGACTTCCATACCCATCAAGAGCCTTTGATATGGCTCAGTGCTCTCGATGTCTGATACCATGGACTTCAAATAGTAAGCACTAGGAATGTCTTTGTTCACAATCATATGTTGATCTTTGCACTTTTTGCATTATGTAGAGAGCATGTAAACTTATACTTAATAATAAAACCACATCAAAATCAAATACCCTGGAATCAGATTGTGAAATATATCTGGACTTTTGATTCTTTTTCATCACAAAAATAAGTATGAAAACTATTTATACATAGCAAGACTGAGATATTTTGATAGTCACAAAAATAGGTATGAAAACTATGTGTGAGCACAAATTTATCAAAACATTTATTTCATGCTAGCAATCCATGAAGTGTAAACAAAATTCTTCTTTTACAGTCATGAACATTTCCCAAGAGTGACTATCAAATAGTAGACATAGAGTTTCTAAATGCAAGTGAAAGCTTGGTTTATGGCTAAGTTTCAAATTAGAATCTTCAAGTTTGCAGAGTTTAAAATTAAAAAATTTCTCTCACCCCTTCAACTTCCTAAAATTACATAGTAGTTTTAATTTTTATGACAAAGGGATGGATATAAAATGGGCATTGCAGAAAGAAGTTTCTTTTTACTTGTTAAAAGTTAAAGAAAACTAAAGAAGAAATAAAGATTCTTAGAAACCTTGAAGAAAGATAACATTTAATTTTTTAATTATAAAAGAAAAAGAAAACGTTTATATCGCTTTTATTTATTTATACTTATATCACTCTGTCCTTATATGGTACATATTTTAATTACTCTGTGTACCATACAAAATTTATTTTCTGTCGTCCAACACATTCACAATATGCTATGTATTAACATTTATTAGGTATAATTTTGCATTAAAAGGGACTATCAGTTTAGTACAGAGGCAGCAGAATTTTTGTGTAATTGGTAGAAGTTGATTTTTTTTCATATGAACTTCTCTATACAGATGGATTGTACCTAATGGAAGTTGATCGAGTCCTCAGACCTGGTGGATACTGGATCTTGTCTGGCCCTCCAATCAATTGGAAGACCTACTACAAAACATGGCAGCGGTCTAAGAAGGATCTCCAGGCTGAGCAGAGACGGATAGAAAAGCTAGCTGAACTTCTTTGCTGGGAAAAGAAGTATGAGAAGGGAGATATTGCTATCTGGAGAAAAAAAGTAAATGCCAAATCCTGTCAAAGAAACTCTGTCAATGTATGTAAATCAAAGGATGTTGATGATGTCTGGTGAGTCCCTGTGCACCTCAAGTTTTCTTGATTACACAAGTATATAGTTGCTATGATGTTATTTTCTGCTATAGGTACAACATTGTTACTTATATAACATGTTTGTTGGGTTGTCGTGTTCAGAACCTATAGACACCCCTATGGATCCCAATTCGAATTGTATATGGATCAGGGGGAGTTATTTGGGGAGATAGTCATTTAATTGTAAAGTTGAACTACCTTACTATTACCTGGTCAGATATATCATCTGCAATCAGTGTTGTGAGTTAGTATATGGCTGGACCTCAACGTCCACATTGGGAAGCTGTTCTCTGGATTTATGAGATACCTTAAGGCTCATCCTGAATGTTGAATTTTATATTGAACCAATGGTCATTTGCCTATCGAGCCCTTAACAGATTTGGATTGGGCAGGATCGCCCTCAGATAGGAGGTCCACCACATGATAGTGTTCTGTCCTAAGAGGTAACTCAATCACTTGGAAGAGTAAAAATCAAAGTGTTGTTTTTCATTCCAGTGCTGAGGCTGAATATAGAGACATGGTTTAGACCTCGTGTGTGCTTATGTGGATTAAGCATCTTCTAGAGAAATTGAGGTTTGATGTACACCTGCCTATGATCATGTATCATGACAACCAAGCAGCAATTCATATCATTTCAAAGGTTCCAATCCAATGTTCCATTGGAGATTAGTGTGATTGGACTGCTACCTTGTATATCTCAAAAAGAGCCCAAGTTGCTGATATGTTCAAGAAACTGTTGTGCAAGGTCCACTTAGATTTGTTATGCAACAAGTTGGGACTATATGATACATATACCCTAGCTTGAGGGGGAGCGTTATGAGGAATATAGTATAAGTTATGAGGGTAGTTTGGTCGTATTGTATCTAGTGCCTGTTATATAAATAACATATGAGTATTAGGATTAAGTTAAGTAGTTTTTAACCATAAGCCAACTCTGGTTTACTCTAGGTATTATCATTCTAATTCTTATTTTTGTGGTGTATATAGGTACAAGAAAATGGACACATGTATAACTCCTTTCCCTGAGGTAACCAGTAAAGATGAAATAGCAGGAGGGAAGTTGAAGAAGTTTCCAGCTAGGCTTTTTGCAGTCCCTCCCCAAATAGCTAAGGGATCCGTTGAAGGGATTACAGCAGAATCTTACCAAGAGGATAATAAACTTTGGAAAAAACGTATAATTACCTACAAAAGGATCAATAGATTGATTGGCACTACAAGATATCGGAATGTGATGGATATGAACGCAGGCCTTGGAGGATTTGCAGCAGCACTTGAATCACAGAAATCTTGGGTGATGAATGTGGTGCCTACAATTGCCAAGAACACTTTAGGTGTTGTTTATGAGAGAGGCCTAATTGGCATATATCATGACTGGTATGCCCCTACAATTTTGTCCTCTCTGTTTCCCACTTAAAGTCTCTTACACTTTTCCTGCATTTTTGTAAACTGAAATTGCAGAGAATTTGTAGCATGTGAGTTTTAATTGCAATTTTGATAAAGATGAAAATCTGTTATTTTATGACCAACTAATAGCAGCTTACCTTATATTTTTGGTACATTCTGAGAGGGATTCATTTATATGCTACCCTTTTCTTGTTGTTGATAGCATAGCAAATTCCTTTGCAACTCTTCTAGTATCTGTACAATATGTTGGTTTATTAATATTTTCAAAATTTCCTGATTTATCCCGATGCCAAGGGAAACATAAGAATGTCAAATAGTACAAGTTTTCATGCTCATTAAAAGCTCAATTTCTTTATCACAATGCCAAAGGCTATGGAATCTCGATGACATTTTTATTCCCTATATATCTTTGTTCAGGTGTGAAGGCTTCTCTACTTATCCAAGGACATATGATCTTATTCATGCTAGTGGTGTCTTCAGCTTGTATCAGAACAAGTAAGCCTCATCTTCTTCTTCCTGTATGCCAGAAATCATATCAGGTTTTGGCATCTTTAAATTATTTGACATGGAAGCATTCCAATCAATGATTATTTTTGTAGTCATAGCTTCTTAATTTTCGGGAATTTTCATATGTATCATTTTCATTCTAATGTGCCTACATTATTGGAACTCAGCAATAAGGTCTGATGCTAGAATCTGTAAACCACTTAGGAAAGCCCACTATCTTTTCTTGGAGGTTCTGAATCAATGATAATAATGGATTTCCAAGCTTGAATTTTTCTAGGGGCAAAGTGAAAATAGCACCACCTGTGCGAAAATCTTGGTCAGCACCTTAGTCACCTATAGTTTTTAACTCAACTAGTTATTCTTTCTTTTTCTTTTTCCTTCTTAAAAATGTACATATCTTTATTTCTCTGTAGCACTGAGTAAAAAATAGGTTGCTGCAATTTATATTATCTGAATTTAATAACTGAATCCAGATTATATGGGTTTTCTTCTGATAGAAAACCTCATTTGTAAGAAATTTTTACTACCTTTGAATTCTGATGAAAAATATATGTAAATGCTTGAGTAGGTGCCAATTGGAATACATCCTTCTGGAGATGGATCGCATATTGCGGCCTGAAGGGACTGTCATCTTGAGGGATGAAGTTGATGTGATGAACAAGGTTAAGAAAATTGCTGGAGGCATGAGATGGAATACCAAGTTGATGGATCACGAGGATGGTCCCCTTGTGCCTGAAAAGATATTGGTTGCAGTAAAGCAATATTGGGTTGGTAGCAGTGGAAACAGCACATCCAGAGATGAATAAATCAGGTCTTTGCTTGTTGGTGAATGAAAGCAAACACTGGAACCAAGTCATGATTTAAGTTACTCCTGAGTAGAGGGACTCAAAGAGTTCTGATCCTCATAGATGGCATGTGTAAGTTATAAATTTGTGTTATTGGTGATAGAGAAATTTATTGTTTTTATCCTAGCTAGTATTCTTGTATTGATTTTAGAGGCAATGGTATAAAAAAAATGCGCAAATAGCATTTCAAGAATACTATTAATGGTTTCTCAAAAAAAAAGAATACTATTAATGATGTTAAGGACGACATTGATAATCATCATATGATTTTTTGTTTTGTTTTTTTGCCCTTATGATGAGCGGTCATCTCTTTTTAGCTCTAAACATGCATTGGAGGCTGCACATTAGATCAACTAGAGTGTAAACTATGTTTATGCACAGACATTTAACAGTATTAATGATGAAGTGGTCTTATATAGGTGGGTGAAGTGATCACTTTGGCATTATGAATATTTCACTTGACACCAAAATTAAAAAAAAATTAAAATGGACACTTGGCACAATATTATATTACAATTAGAAGCTAATATGAACTTAATCTGGGCTTTGATTGTGTTTAACTTTAATTGATAGATAGAAAAACTTAAAAAAATGATATCTAAAAAATATTGAGTTATATTTTTATTTTTGGTTGAATGTCCTTTCTTGTTCTAATTATAACTTTTTGTAAACAATCCTGTTTTTAAAATGCTGAAAAATAAATTGAACCAAAGGGACACTTAGTTTGATAAAGTTTCCACCAGGCAGGCTTATTATTTCCTTGAATTGGGTAGAGTAGCGAGATAAATTTTCCAACTATAATAATTATTAAAAAAAAAAAAGTAACATGATAAAAGCATGGATCAAGTGTAAATCCTCCATCTTGACTAACATGACCACCTCTCTAATTTGACCCATATACTTTGTAATGTATTCCTAGATAACGCAATCCTACATATTTTAAGTCCAAAACATAGCACCTATCTAAACTACGTTCAATTTAACTTTTGAGTATTTTCGATGGGCGTATTCACTAGTAAAGAGTACATTGGTTCTTGCTTAGATTTCTTTTAAAAGTTGTAGGAATTTCATTTCAATGGGCCTGCCCAAGGTTGAATGTTTGAGTAACCCCCTCAATTTTCCTTTTTCAAACATGAAACTTAAAAATTGCCTACTTTTTTTTCTTTCAAACATGTTAAATCCACCAAAATAAACATAAAAAATTAACACATTAAACCATGTCTACATAACTTTTGAATCATGCAAATGCAGCAATACACATTGACTGCACTGTCTAGTTCTTGAGAAAGCATGAAAGAAAGCCAAAAATCCAAACTCTTATTAGTCCGAACTAAAAGGAGCCAAAACACTACAAAAAGCAAATAAGTCTTGAAACACAGATTGACAAAAGTGACCGCACTAGCCACTAGGTCTGAGTAGTAGAAGGAAAAATTAGGAACATTTTTTATAGCATGTCATCCATGTATAGTATATATTAAATCGTCTGACCCAAATCATGTTACAAATTGTTAGGCTTTACAATCAAAATCTATTACAATTCGGACCACAAATTTGTGCAAACAAAACATGGCAAGTTTTCTTATTTATTCACAAACTGATATGATTCTTCAAGAAAAAAAAGTTCAAATACTTAAAATGTAAAAGATCCAGGCGAAGATTACATACAAAACGATCCTTAAGTAATACATGAGTATCTACCAGAAGTTCAAATCTCTTAAAACAATACAATTGAGTACACCAATATGAGAAGTTCCAGTGCTTTGTTCTTTCTAGATGCTAGGTTCAAAATGATCTCTAACTTTGTATAGACATAAGCTTTACCTCGTATTCCATTTGTTTAAAAAATTCCTTTGCATTCATTAATAAAAAAATGGGCTCCTCAATTTTCTTTTTTCTTTTTTCGTTAAAAGAACTAATGTATCATATTAAACATAAATAAAAATAAGTCTATTACAATGTTAGCTGCCTTATCAAGGGCCAGAAAATTCTCCACTACACTCGATGTTTTGTCAAAAAGTACAAAAGAGAAGTCTAAGTTAGCACCCAATTTAATTAGTGCATCAGCACATTAGTTAGCGTCTTTATCCACATGTTAAATATGAGTGGTTCTCACAATTAGAGAGTAAAGATTCCAATAGATGATTAGTAATGGTGGACTGATGGTACAAAATTTGACTACAATTTGAAGCCAATTTGAATTGGATTTGGATTTTAATTCTACTTCCACTTTAGAATAATGCTATATTATAACAATTTCATGACAAAACTTAGGTCTTAGGTTATCATCTGTTACTAATTCTTATTTGAGCCCACCACTGATATTACCTTTTTCATATATCATCAATAGATTATCACCTAAATTTTGTTGTAAAAATGTTTTGTTCCTCAACTTTATTCTATTTTGTTGTAAAAATGTTTTATTCTATTTTGTAAAAATGTTTTGTTCCTCAACTTTATTCTCCACTTAACGTAATAATATACTAGGTCGTCCATAAATGAGAAACACAATCTTAAAGTAGAGTAGAGAGTTAGGAGGAGTTTCAAATGAAGTTAAGCTACAAAATTTTAATTTTTAAGTGAATTACGTTACAAAATAAAAACAACAATATTTTTGTAATTACAACAAAAATTTACTGTATAACATATTAAATTTATTACAAAATAATAACTCTTTAAATCCTATCCAAAAATAAATAAATACCCCTTTAAATTATAATACAAAAAATTGAGTTTTTTTGTTTGCCTAGTTTATGATTTTCAAGAAAATTTTCATTTAAAAGTCTTATTTGAAACTATTTAGTTATGAAACCTCATTTGAAATTTAAATTTCTGAAAATTTTTAAGTTACCAATTTTTTTTTATTTTTTAAGGATCTCAATTTTAAGATACTCGAGTTATTTATATTAGACCTCGAGTTCCAAATGATACTAGATATCTAAATATTTTCGACTAAGGCTCTCTACAAAATTGTTATTGAAAATTAAATAAATAGCAGAAAGGCCCCAAAAAAAAAAAAAAATTGTGCACCTCTTAACAAAATTCTAAAGAGAGAAAAAATAAATAAAATAAATAAGGGGTTTCATTTCCGAATATGTCCAAGTCCAGTCCAACCACATCCTAAACCTCCACAGTTCGCCACGTGGTCCAATCAAAACCAACCTCCTCTAAACCCTAGTAGTTGTTTTGATTCTTCTTCTCCGTCACGCACACGCGGGTTTTATTCTGGAAGAAAACCCGATTCTTCTGAATAAAAGTGTTCTCGCTGGCTTTTGTTGCCCTTCGTCAAAACCTTCACAAGTGTTCGCGTAATGCCCTTCCCATCAATTCGCTTCTTCTGAATCACAGGTACAACAACATTAACATTTCTTCTTTGTTTTGTTTTGTTTCTAAGCCTCTGTGAAATACCTTATTTTGATTTCGATTGATACTAGAACGAATGTTTTTGGGCTTGATTATGTGTCTTTTTTCGTGGGTAATTGCTATATTTAGTGAATTCTTATTTGATTTTTTGAATTCGTTTTGGTTGTTGAGTTTAAGAGTGTAATCTGGGTGATGAGTGGTGAGATGGGGTCCAATCGTATGTGAATTCTGTTGACTGTTTGATTTTGAATGTTGTGTCAGTGTCACTCTTGAAGCTATGGAAATGAATTACTGGGACTGGGAATATGAGAGTTGAATTGGGTTGTTAATAATGAGTTGACAGTGGATCTATAAATTGGTCTCTCAAGCTATTCTATGTGGTGGTATAAGAAAAGGAAATGGTCCATAATTTTGAGCTTGCACCAAACAGATGTGTGTGTGTGTGTGTGTGTGTGGGTTTTGAGTACTTTCTGCAATGGTTCATTTTCTTATGGCATATTGGTCTTTGCAGTTTCCATCAGCATTGTGACATGGCAGGTGAGGGTGGGAAAAGCTTCGCTAGGAGGGATCGTCTCCTACAAATTGAGCATGATGTTCGAAAGTGGTGGGACGAAGAAGATGTTTTCCGGGCTGAATCATGTGAAAAGCCCCCTGAACCGGGTGAGAAGTTCTTTGGCAACTTCCCTTATCCTTACATGAATGGGTATTTGCATCTTGGACACGCTTTCTCACTTTCAAAGCTGGAATTCGCTGCTGCTTATCATAGGCTGAGAGGTGCCAATGTGCTATGTCCGTTTGCTTTCCATTGCACTGGCATGCCCATTAAGGCCTCAGCTGATAAGCTTGCACGGGAAATTCAACAATTTGGGGATCCACCAAATTTTCCCCATGAATCAGAGGAGGAAATAGACACTGTACAAGAAGCTGAGGAAGAAAACGCAGGTGCACCACCAGATAAGTTCAAGGGCAAGAAGTCCAAGGCTGCGTCAAAATCTGGTGGTCAGAAATTCCAGTGGGAGATCATGCGTAGTTTTGGCCTCTCTGATAATGAGATATCCAAGTTCCAAAATCCATATAATTGGTTGACCTATTTTCCTCCATTGGCAAAGGAAGACCTTATAGCTTTTGGCTTGGGTTGTGATTGGAGACGCTCCTTTATCACTACAGATATGAACCCGTTTTATGATTCCTTTGTTAGGTGGCAGATGAGGAAGTTGAAATCCATGGGGAAGATTGTGAAAGATGTCAGATACACAATATTTTCTCCTCTAGATGGCCAGCCATGTGCAGATCATGATAGGGCAAGTGGTGAAGGAGTTCAGCCTCAAGAGTACACTATCATCAAGATGGAGTTGGTATCACCTTTTCCCCCTAAACTAGGAGTGCTGGAGGGGAGAAGAGTTTTCTTGGCAGCTGCGACTTTGAGGCCAGAGACCATGTATGGGCAAACAAATGCATGGGTATTGCCTGTCGGGAAGTATGGAGCCTATGAAATTAATGACACCGATGTCTTTATTCTCACACAAAGAGCTGCCCTTAACCTTGCCTATCAGAAGTACTCTAGAATCCCAGAGAAACCTACATGCTTGGTTGAGCTGACTGGTTATGATTTGATTGGCCTCCCATTAAGGTCCCCTCTTTCATTCAACGAGATCATATATGCTCTTCCCATGCTGACCATCTTAACAGACAAAGGTACTGGTATTGTCACTAGTGTGCCTAGTGATGCACCTGATGATTACATGGCCTTGCATGATTTAAAATCAAAACCAGCTCTTAGGGCAAAGTATGGTGTGAAGGATGAATGGGTAGTGCCCTTTGAAATTATTCCCATCATCAACATTCCAGAATTTGGAGATAGGGCGGCAGAAAAGGTATGCAAGGACTTGAAAATCAAAAGCCAGAATGAGAAGGAGAAGCTTGCTGATGCCAAGAAGTTGACATACTTGAAAGGATTTACTGAGGGAACAATGCTTGTTGGTGAATTTACAGGGAGGAAAGTCCAGGAAGCAAAGGCATTGATCAGGAGTAAGCTCTTAGAGATGGGCCTTGCAATTATGTATAGCGAACCCGAGAAGCGGGTGGTATCAAGGTCTGGTGATGATTGTATTGTGGCACTTACAGATCAATGGTACCTCACATATGGGGAAGAAGAATGGAGGAAGTTAGCCGAGGAGTGCCTGTCCAACATGAATCTTTATTCTGAAGAGACCCGACATGGCTTTGAGCACACTCTGAGCTGGCTGAATCAGTGGGCTTGTTCGCGATCGTTTGGGCTTGGGACTCGCATTCCCTGGGATGAACAATTTCTTGTTGAGTCATTGTCTGATTCCACCATTTACATGGCTTATTACACTGTTGCCCACCTGTTACAGAATGGGGACATATATGGATCCAGCAGATCTTTTATAAAGCCTGAACAATTGACTGATGAGGTTTGGGATTTTATTTTCTGTGGTGGCCCATACCCGAAATCCTCTGATATCTCTTCATCGATACTTAATAAGATGAAGCAGGAGTTTGAATACTGGTACCCATTTGATCTTCGAGTGTCTGGTAAGGATCTCATCCAGAATCATCTGACCTTCTCCATCTACAACCACACAGCAATCATGTCCAAGAAGCACTGGCCTCGTGGGTTTAGATGCAATGGACACATCATGCTTAATTCTGAAAAGATGTCCAAGTCTACAGGGAATTTCAGGACATTGCGCCAAGCGATTGAGGAATTTTCTGCTGATGCCACACGATTTTCGTTGGCTGATGCTGGTGATGGTGTTGATGATGCAAATTTTGTATTTGAGACTGCAAATGCTGCCATCCTACGACTCACCAAAGAAATCTCATGGATGGAAGAAGTTCTGGCAGCAGAGTCTTCTTTGAGGACAGGTCCCCCATCTACATATGCTGATCGGGTGTTTGCAAATGATATAAACATTGCTGTCAAAACAACCGAGCAGAATTACCAGGACTACATGTTTCGAGACGCTCTGAAGACTGGCTTCTATGATCTTCAAGCTGCCAGGGATGAGTACAGGTTCTCATGTGGTGCTGGGGGCATGAACCGTGATTTGGTGTGGCATTTTATGGATGTGCAGACTCGGCTTATCACTCCAATCTGTCCTCACTACGGAGAGTATGTTTGGAGGATCCTTTTGAACAAGAATGGTTTTGTTGTGAAGGCTGGATGGCCTGTAGCTGATTCTCCAGATCTAACCCTCAAGATTGCCAACAAGTATCTCCAAGACTCAATTGTTTTGATGAGGAAACTGCTTCAGAAACAAATATTAGGTTCAAAGAAAGCCAATAAGAAGGGTGCTCCAGTCACTACACTGAGTGAAGACAACAGGCTAGCAGGCTTGATATATGTGAATGAGCAATTTGACGGATGGAAAGCAGAATGCTTGAGGATATTGCAAAGTAGGTTTGACAGTAAGACTCGCACTTTTGCTCCAGATGGGGAGATAATGGAGGCATTGAAGAATAGTTCTATTGGTCAGGCTGCAAATTTCAAGCAAACCCAAAAGTTGTGTATGCCTTTCTTGAGGTTCAAGAAGGATGAGGCAGTCGCTCTAGGGGCTCAGGCTTTGGAATTGAGGCTACCATTTGGAGAGATTGAGGTACTTCAAGAGAACTTGGACTTGATTAGGAGACAAATTGGTCTTGAAGAGGTGGAGATTTTGTCTGCAACTGACCCTGATGCTCTTGCTAAAGCTGGTACCCTTGTTTCACTGCTAAATCAGAATCCTCCATCCCCTGGAAATCCAACTGCCATCTTCTTGACTAGGTAAGACAACTTTGTGCATTTTAGTAATTTTGTCTTGATTGACATCCACTTTCTTCAGACTTCTGCTCAACAAATATGCTTTTCTTTTCTAAGATTATATTTTCATAACTCTTGATCCCCCCTCTCCCATTGTTGTAATTATTGAATTATAAAAAATAAAAGTGTTAATTGTTTTGTCCCTCCATATTCTTAGCTGTTGAAAGAAGAGTTTACTGTCTCTTTATGTTAAGAAATTGTGGAGTTGAAAATTTTGACAAGTTGACAACATTAAAGTTGCCATTCATTTTCTAAAATTTTTAGTGAAATGGTGCCAACTTTAGCTTGTAGTTCCATCTATTTGCTGCCAATATGATTAATTTTTTTGTTGAGAGCTTATCTGTCCATCTAACCTTGTTTAAATGAAACCTTTTAACCCATATGAATGGTGTTTGAACTCATGCTTCCTTGTTAACTAAAATTCATAATTGGGTTTGGGTGCTGAATCAGAAACAGAAAAAATGTGGTTGAGAAACTGCTGAACCAAGGACTGTACAAATTGTTTTGCTTTTCACATGTTGAATAGCTACATTGTTGTGTTCCACTGTAATCACCTCTTGAAATTCATTAGATGTCAGTTCATCAGATTAGATGTCAGTTCATCAGAGTAGTCATCTCTAGTTTCATTTCTGTTATTTTTCGGCAGATATCCATAATTTGGTCATTGTTTCATATATGACATATCACTGGCAAGTCTAATACGCTATAGAAAATCATCATTGTTGTTGGCATCTCATAATATGTAAGGTTTAGAAGGTGAAGTCATGGGTTCAAATCCCATCAGTGTGTGTGAGTCAAGTTTGCCCATTAAAAGAAAAGTGTACTTGCTTGATTTTCTCAAACTTGAAAATGGGTCATTGTCCTGTTTTTTGCCTGATACTAATAACAATAGCACTGATGTTCTTTGTGTTAATTTAATGGTGTTATGAAATTTTTTGCTCACATCTTCTCCTCTCCATCAATAGGTCATAAGAAATGGCTGGTATTAAGGGAGCAAATAGTAGTGATTTACTTGACCTGGAAACTGATGATCTTGCTCTACGTGTTGTTTGGGAGAAACTCAAATGACTACACTGAACAGAAGACCTTTACAAGATGCCATGGTATATGTGGTTCGTGAACTTTTCTTACTGTTGTTCTAATAGGGAACAGGCCATTTTGACATTATTATTTTGTTATCTGGATGAAATGGATTTGATTTGGGGTGTGCAACACTTGGTTTTTGTTAAACTTCTGCCTTGTGTTGTTTAATTTTATATTTAATTTCATCTGTTGTTATTGACTGTAGTAACACTTTTTAAGGTTCTGGAGGGGGGAGGATGGAATGGGACCATCTGGATTTATATATGTTTTCATATTGAATTGAGTTCTTGACTACACCTCCTCCCTTCAGTGAGGGGAGCAGCTGAACTGGTTACTGGTTCCTGATTATAAGAGTACTGGAGGGTTCCTCTCTCAATTCCTTGAGCTGAAACAGCTTAAAGCCTAGCCAATGTCTTTTTTAATTTCAACTCTCTCTTCTCTCTGTCTATACATGTAGAGGATTTAACAAGATGCCTAATAGACTGAAAGTTCATAAAAGGGATTGATTGAGATTTTATTGATTGAAAGTTTCGTAACTTTCTGATTGAAGAATATAGAACTTGTATCAGGTTTAGATAGAAGTTCAGAAGGTCTGGTTATATCCTGTATACCTGTGATCTGTTTGGGTCCTGTGACTCGTTGAATGAATACAAGGTTTCAGATTGCCTTCTCCTCTGTTTAGGGCACCAAAGGTAAAAGTAAATGGAGTGTTGGTCTCCTTATTTTAATATATCTGCTTTAATTTTGTTTTCCTCAAATCTTTGAATGTGTGTAATAGAATTTGAACTTCTTATTGGGTCTAGTGTTACATTAATGCCAGTCACTTGGTGGTTTTTTTGTTCTTCCCTTGATATTATGGATTATGTGCATGCTCATTTTTCGTTTAGATGTCATCTCAAAGGAACTAGTGGTGCTTAGGCAATAGGCATGTGGTGCTTAGGCAATAGGCATGTTACTCCTGAATGGATTTGTATTTGATTGTGCTGTCCTGCTACTGAAAGCGTTTATGACATTCCGTGCTTAATGCTTGGGAATAGCATGTGTGCGCTTTCATTACGTGCAAATTTCTCCTGAATTTTAACCGAGTTAGAATATAGTGCTTCCGTGCTTGTTGATAGCAAAGTTTCTTCATTGAAAACAGAAGATGTTGTCATAATTGATTTTTTTTCCCCTTGCTTGTAACGTATATATATTGACATATTTAAGCTAAATGTGGTAGCCAACAAAGGCAGTGGCCGTATGAAAGTGATGCATGAGTGCTAGTTTTTTTTTTTGATGCATGAATATGCTATGATTGCTAGCTGAATGCCATTGGAATATTTATTGGAATTACTATCCATCAGCAAAAAAGGAACAGATTCCTACCCAATGGACCACAAATTGTGGATGCCTTGTAGTGATTAGTCATTCAAGATGCTTGTCTTTTAGACTTTTAGTTGTTGAGCAAAATTAATAATTGCAGAGGTTGTGTCATTGTGGTAGCAAATTTTGTTCTTTAAAAAAGAAAAATAAATGATAAAGGCAATTCCTTTAAATTTAGATAGCTCTCCCACATAATGGGCATAATGGAGACTCTAGAATGCCCATATCTGAAAGAGAGAAAGCTACATTCCCTCTCTATTGGGACACAGTTACAAATTTGTCCACCATAAAACAAGAACGTTGCTTTTTCCAGCCAAAAATAATTTAAACTAATTGTTTGAATCGAAAATGTATTTTTAAAATCATAGCAATTTGAATCCAAAACATTCCTAGTTTGGTTGGAGACTTGGAGTTATAAATTGATATGATTTTAAAAGTTTAGGGTTCAATTTGAAGTTAACAAAAAACGATACAATTTTTAATTTGAAAATTTTGAAATTTTAGAGTTTGTTTGAAATCACTCCATACATAATAAGTTCTAAGATGTAATTTGTCTAGGAATTACATTGGTGGCTCTTCCTTGGGTGATCCAAGGTTCAACTGGCTATCACTTTGATCCACTCATCCAATAGTCGAACTTGATGCTGATCTAGTTTTACATTTTCCAAAAAACAAAAAAATTACTTCCCAACTTTTTAAGCTGTCATTGTTAGAGACTGTAAATTCCTCATGAGCTCGATCTCTCATCTAGAGCTAACTCATTTCTACACAAGGGAATCAAGCAGCAGCTGACTTCCTTTTGTTATCCATAGCCTACCTCTAATGCAGTTAACACCTCTAGTTTTTTATTATTTGAGATGGTTATAATGGGCAAAATTTGCCAAATAGTAGTTTTTTAGAAAATTTTTTGCTACATAGCATGCGAATGAAACATTTTAGTAAGTAGGACTGTTTTTGGAACTCGAGTTTCAACCCATTTCCTCTTGGATGAAGTCTGACATGGACCCAAAAAAAAAACAAAAAGTGGAACTCGAGTCTAGGAAACTCTAAGTTCCATTTGTACAGAACTCGAGTTTCCTAAACTCGATCCGTGTGAAAATCTTGGAACTCGAGTTTCAGAGACTTGAGTTCCACTTTTTTTTTTTCTTTTTTTTTAAATATAAAAAAAAAACAGTCTAACTAACTAAAATGTTTCTTCCACATGCTTTTTTACTAATATTTTTCCAAAAAGATGCTTTTCTGCAAATTTTGCGGTTATAATGTGTTGCTAATCTTACAACTTGAATAATTTTTTCCTCCTAACCCTTAAACACTTTATGCATGGGAATGTGCTAATTAAGTTAGGCTCTTGACTGATATGTTGAATTTGATTTCAAATTATTAGGTAAATATTTGTAATAATTATTCAATATAGTTTATATAAATTATCGTCTTTCTAGTAAAAAGAAAAATGTAATTCACCCAAAATAATATTTATATATTATGATTTCTCTATTATTCCTAGTGACTTTTCTCATTCCATCTTGAATGGTTTGTACCTTTCTTCTTTCTTCTTTCTTTTTTCTTTTGAGGGAGTACTTTTCTTCTTTGTTATTTTGTTTATTTATCCAAAGGCAAGACTGATAGGTGAGCAATGGGATCGCAGACCGCTAGTTGCCCATTGTGGGCCAATACATGACTCACTCATACCAACAGTAGTGTTCATGTTAGTGCAACATCAACATCAAGATTGGATACATGGGCCTCTGGATTAACATTGTGCAACAATCTTAATGCAATCATCATCTAATTTCATTTTCGTTATTTAGCCCCCAAAAAAAATCCAACTTTTTTTGATGTGTAGCTATGGATGATTCTTAGGAAAATCCACAAAGAGGAATTTACCTCAGTATCATTTTACAAGTTTCTTATAACCAGTCAGCGACACTACTTTCACTAGTTTGCTCAATTCAATATACAGGCAACGTTTATGGTGATGCCCAGTTTATAATAAAATTTGCCTGTGCTAAATTAAGGTTTATAAAAGATTGTAGAAAAAATAATAAATAAAATTATTAGAATCTGTAGAACTGGGGGGAAAAAAAAAAAAAAAAAAAACTGCATTATTAATGAACACGTGGTGCTTTGATCTTCATGTATTCCAATGAGGTTTGGACTGTGTCTAGTGCATAGCATTGGATGTGATCCGGACGCAGCACATGTCAATCCCAACTCCTGTATCCTGTTCAGTGCACAGTTTCGCTAGACAAAAGCTTAATCCATTTTATACATTTTCTACATAAATTAAGATATTTTAAAAAAAAAAAATTACTTCAGAGGATAATTAGAACAAATTTTTTTATATGAGTATAATTATTGGTTTATTTTATTTAAAAACTAAATTGGGTGAAAATATCAATGTCACTAAAAAAAAAAAGAAGAGAATTTAAAAAGTTGTTTGAAATTTTATAATTTTTATTTGGTAAAATTGGCATTCTCAAACAAACCGTAAGAAGAGGAAAAAAAAACCAAAGTCCTACTTTCTTCATCCCCATGTAATAGTTTTACTTAAAAAATACATAAATTCAAAAAGTATTAACACAATCTCCTATTTATTTTAATTTTTAGCATTATCGTTTACATTTTATACTGAAAAGTGAAACAATTTTTTAAAAAAAAATTAAAAATATATAAAAGGAAAAACATAGACATTTATTTAAAAATGGGGCAAGTCCTATTTTGCAAGAAAATCTATTGAGTGTGTGGTGAAAAATCATCAAATCCAAATACAAATTAGAATTGGAAGTACTACAAGTCCCTATTTTGCAAGGACAATAAATTGATTGTGTAGTGAAAAATCATCAAATCTGAATACAAACTAAATGAGATTACTATAAGTCCCTATACAATGAATTAATTGTGTGGTGTAAAATCATCAAATATGAATACAAACTAAAACGAGAGTACTATAAGTCCCAACACAATGAATTGATTGTGTGGTGTAAAATCATCAAATATGAATACAAACGAAAACGAGAGTACTATAAGTCCCAACACAATGAATTGATTGTGTGGTGAAAAATCATCAAATCCGAATACAAATTAAAATGTGAAATTATGTACCAATTACAATTTGACACATTAGGTGTAAAATTGAATGTATCTCTATACTTCTTCTTCTTCTTCTTCTTCTTTTTTTCTTTTTTTTTTTAATTTAAAAAAAAAGTTGGACGTATCTTACAAAATAAAGAGCTACTTCATTATTACCATTCTTTTTTTGTTTTGATAATTCATTACCGTTCTTCTTAAATTTGAGTACTAAGCTTTCTTGTTGTAGAAAATCATTCATAATTTATAAGAATATCTTTCATATCTTTGAAAAAACAAGCCAAATGCAACGGTTTAAGAAGATAACACCTTAGTGAGATTCCAAGTAAGCCTTGATATAATATATTGGGACACCATTTATCCCAAAGTCTTAAACCTTAAGTTTATACTCAATTATGTTATATTAATTTCTCAAATTCTTTATTTTTCCTTCAAATGTACTTCTAATTGAACATGTATAATTAACACCTTACTTCAAAGTTGTCACCAAGTAGAGTTCCAAATACAGGTGACACACTTCCACCCTCCAAATAACATTAAAAAAAAAAAAAAAATCATGTTTTTCAGAATGATTTCCACTTAAATATTTTAGGTAGGAATGCATTTTACACCAAATAAAGACCTAAATTTGGACATTGTGTCAAATTAAAACCATTCCCATTCTTTGAAAAATCATTGTTGTTGCTAAAAACTTTAGGTAAGATTAGGCCACATAGCACATAGGGATCCAAATCTGTGGGCTTTGTGGCTGTATTCATGCACTTTCCAAAAACAGTCCAACATTATGGTGTTGAAACATTTACCACATGGTCCATTGATTGAACAAAGGTTTGTACTTCATGCTTGCCTGCCTCATGTTTTAGTCTCACTTGGGTCCACATTGATCCACCATCCATGTTAGACATCTGTGCAAATCACCTGGATGAACAAGACACCACCAACCTAATAAGTCCAACAAATTTGGCTACTTTTTCAAGGGGTTTCAAACCCTTATGCTTTATATGTTGGCCTGGTGATTAGCCTTTCTAAATTATGACCGACATGAGGGGCAAGCTATTTGTGGTCACATTGATACCAACCATCATAACAAATAAGAGGCTAGTAATTTTTTAAAAAGATTAAGAATTGGTTCATTCAACTGTGCTAAGTGTCAACACAACTAGACTGAGGAACCAGTTTGATTGATTTTTAAATATGATGTAGTCTCCTCGTTTTATTTGTGAGGAATGTTTATTAAAAAGAGGGATTACAATACACACACCCGAAAGAATAAGCTTGAAGAACTCTGAATGGGTTTACAAAAAATATATATATTCAGAGATGGGCATAAGCCCATATTTTGGAGTTGACTAGACCTATGCTATGTGTAGTTAAAAATGAGATTGGTCTCAGTGAAGGAAAATGATAATGGTATCAACTTTCTGAATCATTTATTTCCTTATTAATATCCATTTGTTCGATTTTGACCTAAGCAAAGTACTAAAGCCTGCACATCAAAAAAAAAAAAAAAAAAGTACTAAAGCCTGATTTTGAAATCTTAACGTTTTTCACTCATAATATTTTGAAAATTAATGCAATTTAATTATATATGTTGTGTTTAAGTCATATGAAGGTCTTGTAGCTGAATTGACACATTCTCATACACAAAGTACTTGGGAGTCTAGGGGAAAAAGGGTTCGAGCTGCGGGATTAGCAGCATGTTGTAATTATCTCTAAAAAAAAAAAAAGTCATATGACCTATTATTGTGGTTTCGAATTAGCTCAATTGGTAAAATCTCTTACTATCAAATAAAAAATCTATGATTCAATTCTTACCTATACAAAAAACTAATTGCTGTCTTGATATTATAATAAAGAACAAAAATACTATTGTGCAAAAAAAGAAGAAAAAGAAGTCATTTGACCCATTGTTAATCATTATATGATATCTTTTATGGTTTTACCAAGAGTCATTTTAGTTTTATTTTTTATTTTTTATTATATACTATTTCATTTAAATATTTTCTAAATTGTTACATGAAAATTACAATTTGTTCCAATTGGAAACTCCTTTACTGAAAATATAAAAAAAGAAAAAAGAAATACTATTTACTTCATTTCATTTGAAACTCTACTACAAAGGTTGAATTCAACACAAGCAATATTTTTCTTTGGCTCCTATCAAAATTATTATCTAGAAGACTACAAAAATTCATATATAAATCAATGTAATAATACACAATATTTTATAAAATATTTTTCTTTTACTCCTATTAAAATTATAATCTAAAACAATTCATATTTAAATAAATTTATGATGAATAAATAATATTGTAATATTTTTATTTATTTTATCAGTTAATTTGTTCATTGTATTTACATTTAAAAAGTGAAGCAAAACCCTTTAATTTATCTATTTTCTGTTTCTCTAGATAATGATAAATCTCCGTCAGGTTTTAATGATAAAAGACACGTGAGACTTTTTGTGCAAATAAAGATAAGGAATGAAAGAGACGCAAATCTAATCCTTTCTAAGCATTATTAGGAACAAAAGATGCTAATCATGTACTATTGTCTATTGGATCCATATGATCCTACAAAGACCAAACAAAACAGATATGTAATTTGTGGTTCTAATTAAACATCCCAATTAGCAAATATGGCTCTTAAGTAAAGTGGAAAGGTATCATAAAAAAAGAAAAAAAGAAAAGGATAAACTGGAAAGGGACTCAAATAGCCTAATGGGGGAATTAAAAGTGTGCCCCATAAAATCAACTATTAGGTGTGAGTCTATTATTCATCTATAATAAGGCAAGCATATGGAATGATGTGGTATTTTGAATTCTAGGTGCTGGTTAGAATTCTCAATTCTCTCTGAACTGAAAATGATTGAACCTTTTGAAATTTTCCAACAATTAGCTAGATGGAGGAGACAAGGATCTGTTTGATGATCATGGTGGGGCTTCCACAACTTCTTATGAAGAGTAAAATAAAGGACAAGGTAAGCTCACCTTTATCATCTAACTATTGTGGGGGACTGCCATTGACATATCATTAGGTCCTTTTTTCTTCAGTGGAATATTGACAATCTAGATTGCTTAAATTCAAATATTAAACAAAGAAACTTACTCCCCTAGTGTTGTTGGCTAAGTGATGTTACAGTTAAACAAGATCAAAAGATTGAATGTCAAAACAATAGACATATGTTTTTTATTTTTGGAAACTTGTCCAAGAGGGATAAGAAATGCAACCCACCACCTTATATTTCTTTTATAATTAAAAATTTTATCTAGTTTTTCATATTTTGACTTACAAAGATTGTTTCGAGTATTAGTCTTTCATAAATGAATAGCAAAAATACAAATTGCGTATTAATTATGAATTCATATTCATGTATGTTTCATTGCATATTATTGTTGTTGAGAAATGCTACGTTTCTAATCTATAAACCCGTTAAAGTTTTAATAATACTAATTTTTTAAAACTTACACAACAACAACAACAACAATAGTAACAAAGTTTGAATCCAAAATTTTGAGATCAGCTATAATTTTTAACAAATTAGTTAAGGTTGATCACTTGTATGAATATCAAAAATACAAATTGTGCATTAATTATGAATCCATTTGATGTATGTTTCATTGCAGATTATTATAAAGAAATATTAATTTTCTAATCTATATAAAGCCCTCAAAGGTTTAATAATAATACCCTTATTTAACCTATACAACAACAATATCAACAATAACCAAGCCTTAATGCCAAAATTCTGGGGTTGGTTATGGATCTTAACAAACCAGTTAAGATCGATCACATTTATTCTTAGCTACTGTTTTATTATATTCGAAATTATACTCTTAATCAAATCCTTAATTAACATGTCAATGTTATACATTTACAATATTTAGTATGCAACAAAAGAAATAAGGGCCAAACCCTAAACCACCCCTCCTTTCACTATATATGATGGTTGGAACCACCCAATGAATGATGCGACCGAAGCATTGGAGGAGAATAGGTATAAACTTCCATCATCAGCAAAGTCTATAGTCCATGGTAACACGCAAACATGTGCGTTGAAAAATTAGTTTACAATATTTTGATAGATATATTTTAGCTTGAAGAATGGTTTATAGGACTTCAAATCCATACAGGAAATCAGATGCCCAATTGTCCTCAGCAATTCAATTGTGATGTTTTACGTAACATTTTGAAGAGGAAAAAAAAATTATATATATATCATTGAATTTTCCTAGGCTCCATTCTCAGGTTTATTTTGCATTCTTTTTTTTTTTTTTTTTTTTTTTTTCTAATTGTAAAGAGAAAGTGCATTAAAACCATAAAAGCATGATTACAAAACTAGCTGGTGGGATCATGGCGAGATGAGGCTATTCCTCTCTATGCCACTTTTTTTGTTTTTGAAAAATACTGAAGTTACATAAAATCTACAGACAGATGAAACAATGAATATAATTTGTGAAATTCTACTACCTTATAAATGAATATTTGAATTACTTCATTATAATTGATTATATATCAGTTTTTAAACTCAATATAATATAAGTTGTAATATTCGTAACATTCACTTTCCTTATAAAAATATATGAAGTTAAAAAAAAAAACCTAAAAAAATCAAAGACATAGCATAACACAATTAGTGAAGTATGTTATAAAATAAAATAAAAATAATACAGATAATATATATATATATATATATATTGAAAATGAGATAATTTATAATTTATATTTGATGGCCAAAAATAGAATAGTAATAATAAATTAGGAATAAAATTAACGAGTACCATAAGGTGTTCGTTAAGAAACAACCCTATGTCAATAAAGTTAATTTTTTGTTAGATTTTTTATCAATTTTATAGGATATAACGCTAATAAAACTAACTTTAGTTTTATTTATCACTTTATTACTATTTTCAATCATTTCACCAATTTTTTATTAGATAAATTACACAATAAATTATTTTTAATAGATAGATTACAGTATTCGTTAGTCCTTAACCTTTCCCATCATCCAGTACAGTACAATGTCTTGTTGTACCCTGTTGGAAAAAACTCTCAGCACATTTATTGGCCTCATGGTACACGTGTCAAGGGACCACATCCACTTTATAGTCAACAATGCCCTGCTGTAATCCAAACAATAGTGTACAAGATAGGGAAACCGGTACGGTATAGATATAAAGTTGTTAAAAATTCAAACTAAAAAGATTTAATACTATATATTCACATAAAAGCCTGGTTGCTACTGATAATAAAACCATGATTATGAGAAAAACATCTAATCCAATTCTTGCACCTACTGTTATTGGATTTGGATCTCCTGTGCCATTTCCATCTGTGTTAAGCTTGAATGGGTTTATTTTTTATTTTTTATTTTTTATTTTATAGAAATCAGATGCCTAAGATTTGTAAAAGGCAAATTTTATAAAAGTTTTAAAAAATATTCAAACTTTTTTATTAAAGAGTGGAGCAAAATAGTCTTTATTTTTATCACATTTGAATGGAAAAAGATTATATTTACTTTTTAGCTAGATGTAAAACTTAATTTATAATCAGAGTTTAAGTAATAATTTAGTAATAACTAATAATGACATTCATTGTGTTGCTCATGTCCGCAGTTTGAATCCAACCTCCCCTCCCTCGTTTTCTACAACATCAACAACCAAACCATAATATCAAATTTCGGGGTCAGTTATTTATTTTTAATAAATTAGTTATGAATGGTCATATGTTTTTTTTTTCTCCATTTTATTCTATTTGACATCATACCTTTTATTACTAATTGACATATCATTATTTTTTTTATATTTTACTTGTGTTATTTTTTGTATTTCTCTACTTTTTTTTTTCTTTCTCTCAACTTGGATCAGCTCACTCTTTTTACATGTGTATTAATTGCTTTTTTTTTTCTGAACATGACCAAATCAATCATTTCAAACGACTCTCTCTCATCTTAGAGTGACTACATTTTATGAGGACTGTTAACTTATAACAACCCTACTCCTTTTCTCAGATTTGGGACCAACTATGAACAAAATATAACACTGAGTACAAACGTAGGTGAAGTTCTTTTTTGACAAGTCCATTCTTCAACTTTGTTATTTGTGCTAAAATGTCCTTGTGCAATTATATGATTTATTTTTATCAGACATTGGTACAGTTCCTTTTTTGGCTTTCAGCAAAAAAAACAAAGGTTCCTTTTTTTTTTTTTTAACCAAAGAAAAAAAAAGGGTTCGTTTTTTGGCTTTTGCTACTGGCCAGAAAATGATCACACGAGCAGTCGAGCACCATGGGTCAGTAGTGATTGATTTTGCTGTGGTTGAAGTCCATAGAGAAACTAGCTAAGATAGTTGGGAAGCTAGTATTCGATTATCTCTATTCTAAAGTGAATTTAAGAAAATCCATTTTACTATTCATTTTATTGTTAAAATTATATTTTTTGAATATAACAATATACTGGATGCCATGTTTATTTAAAATGAATTTAACGGTATAAATGAGGTAAAAATAGATATATAATTTATAATTATAATATTTAATATATTGAATCAAGAAATTAATTCATTTAAAAATGAGATAATCATTTTCCAAATTTTATCCTTAAAGGCCAAAGAATCGTCATCCAATCAATTTACTCTTGTAATACTTTAGCATGGAGGTTTTAAAAAAAAAAAAAAAAAAAAACTTTATGCAGGGAATTGCACCCTATTAACATATGCAATGAAAATGAAATAGACAAAGCCAATAGAAAATTTTCTTGTATGATTCAAACCTTTAACTAAGAGCAAATAAAACATCATTGTGTAAAAGGATAATATTATATACACAACTTTATTTTATAATTTTTTTACAACTGTTAACATGATTTATTGCGATGAGCTATATTAATCATAATTAATTATATTAACAGTTGTGATTTTTTTTTTTTTTAATAATCCTATTTGTGAAGAATGTTGTGCTCATATAACTTTTTTTTTTTTTTTTTTTTTTTGAGAATTGTGTTCAAATACTTTTTGAGATAGTGTTAATATATTTAGTTGTTTGTAAACTGGGATATGGGGTTTGGGCCTTCATGTATAGCCCACCTAGTAGAGGTAGTATATATGCAAATTAATCAAGGAGTAAAGAAACTCGTTGGTTTCCACGTGATCAAGTAGATTGTCACGAGTGGCACGTGACCCTAGCGTTTTCACTTTTCACTCCATCAAAATTTTGACATAACATCATATTCCCTGCATTAAATTACTTTCGTCAGTGTCTGTGACTGTAAGATCACATTATAAACCACAACTTGATATTTGATAACACATGCGACTGTGATTTTTTTTTTCTTCTAAAGAACTGTGAAATTGTTGTAATTAGTGAGTCATTAATTTTACATGGATTTAACATTTTTTTCTCCATTACTAAAATCACACGTTTCGGTATTGTGGCAATAGTATTATAGTTTTGACAAAAAATATATCTTCACAAATTTTCTCAATCACTTTGGATCAATTTAATTACTAGAATTCTGTCTTGGGTTTCATGAGAAAATCTAGAATTACAATTTTTTTTACCAAAACTTTACTACAACTTTGATGTTGTAGATCACGAGTGGTGGAGAAAAAAATTATGGTTCTATGTATAAGTGAGAGATAATCACTCTTTGTCGCATCAAAGTTGTGATAAAAAAAGTTGTAATCTAGAACAACACAAGTTCCATTCTAGGGATGTAAACTTTACACATGGTGCCTCCTTGTCACATATCCTTGTCCTTACTATCTATATACACAATAAATTTTATAATTTTTTTAAAGCAGAGTTTTTAAGATACAATAAAATTTCAATGTATTAAGTCCCCTTTATTATGATTACTTTTTATAATTAAATTAAAACATCAATTGGTTTTTGGTATATGGGATATTTTAATCCCAGATTTATTATTCAACAATAGGAGACTTGGCCCATTGAGCACTAACTGGAACCCACTTTACAATAGTTAAGTTTATAGACTGTTAATGGTGTATAATAAAAATGGTATTAGTGATAATTCTATGTGAATTTGATATTGTATTAATCACAATCTATCACCCCAGGGGTTATTGACTTTTTTTTTTTACCACCGCACACCCTTGGTGCAATGGTCACTCCACAAGTATAAGTGTTTGTGAGATGTGTGGGGTAAGGGCTGAGGTTCAATTCTCCATGAGGGAGTTTCATACACATATACACTTAGATTATGTTAGAATATAATTTTATCTTGTATAAGAAAAATAAAAAAATAAAAAACTTTTTTTTGCAGTTTGTTATGTATATTGCAAATTTGTATTCTTTGAGTGAACTTTAGTATTCTTAAATGAGCTTTTAATAATAATAACTATAAAAAAAAAATTATATTCTTTGAGTGAGCTATGCACACACGTTTTTTTTTTTCTTTTTTTAATGAAAAATATTAAAACTATTACAAATTATATCACAAAAAGATTATAAAGTGATGTGGTAAATGATCTGATTAGTGTCATTTCAACAAGATAATAACATATCCTTAATATCACTATTTGTTCATTACTTATTCAGATATAAGATTTGATTGGTTATATATCACTTTTACATAAATTCACCAGTCACACAAATTTGTATCCATCAAACGTATTTTATTGCCGTCACAGATTCTAAAATTGTGTATTAATAATTGTAGTCTTATTTATTTATTTATTTATAAATTTCGTATCTACTCTTGACTTAAAATATAAATAACGAACTAACGTGTACTTAAGCAAATCTTTAAGCATGGACCATCATGATTACGTACGGATTTATTTTTCCATCATTTTGGCATTTTGTCTGTCCTGTTGTGCTCAAGTCCTAATACAATTGTGGAGGCAAACATTGAGTCTCTAATATTCTCCAAGTCCTATGAATAATTCAACATGATGCTTCATCTATTACTTATTGAATTATTCACCTTGTTCCATAATTTTATATATATATATATATATATATATATATATATATATATATATATATATATATATAAAAGAAGCATTAAGATCATGGGGAGAAACATTAAGCTCCCTCCACTTTATAATAATGAAAGTTTGTAAGTAATAGTCTAATACCCAATTAATGAAGTAAAATAAATATAATAGTATTAGTGAAAATTCCTAAAATTAAGTGATGAATGGGATATGGGATATGGGATAAGATAAACACAATTGACAATTGCATATTTGCATTGCCCTCCTACAAACATCTTTGAAAAAGTTGTATTTTTCAGATAGGGGATATGGGATAAGATAAACACAATTGACAATTGCATATTTGCATTACCCTCTTACAAACAGCTTTGAAAAAGTTGTATTTTTCAAAGTTTCAAACTTATATCTATTTAGTATCCGAGAGGATATAAGTATTTCAAACCATCAAGCTCATGAATTTAATTGCTCCTAAAGAATAGTCAATTACAAGTTGGAATAATTGGAAGGGAATTGAGATGAATACAAATCCTTTGTACCATTTTTTGTGTTTCACTTTATGTTCCACCAATCACAACTTGTCATGTATTTATTTAATTTTCCTTATAGAATAGCCAAAACTTAAAATGGGAAAAAAATTAAATATATAGCAAGTTTTGATTGGTGGAAAACAAAAAGTGGTATAGATGATTTGTATTCAATTGAGATGCCTTCTTGTCTTGTAGCCCGAGAGGTTCGCTACTCGGTACCTTTTTTAGAATGGGAATTTTGAGAGGAAAAATGACAATAAAAATGGTCAAAAGTCATGTCATGCTATGCTTCACAATTATTAATTCTATTTATTTCTAATGAAATCCATTAATTATTATAACTATATTTTGTAATTATGGATAGTGAAATAGAATTTAAGCTAAAATGCAAATTGCAACCTCTACATTTATCTGAAATTCATTTAAGTCCTATTTTACTTTCATTCAATTAACTTCTCTAAGTTTCAAATTTATTCAATTCAGGGTTTTTGTCCAATTTTATTAAAATTTTACCATTAAAAAAAATATTTTTCTCACATGAAAAAAAATATAAAATTAATAAAAACATTTTATAGATTTTTTATATGAATTTTTTTTTCAAATTTTTTTTTCATTAGTTAATTGCATACTTAGTGGCAATTGTTTTTAACGGAATTGGACTAAATGACTTAATTGAACAAATTTGAAACTTAGAAAACTCAATTAAATTAAAGTAAAGTTAGAGTACTAAAATGAATTTCAGTAAAACTTAGAAGGTACAATTTGCATTTTAGTCTAGAATTTAATGCAAGACAACTTAAGAATTAGACTCTCTTTGAACATATACAAAAACACAATGAAACAAGTTATGGGTCTTATAGCTCAACTGATATTTTACAATAAAGATGTTTAAGGTTTAAATCTTTTCTTCACCAACTATTGAATTATCCAATAAAAAAAAGATACAATAAGACAATGGTATGGTACATTATGACTATTCTATATCATAATACAATAAATATACGACACTCGATCCATCAAGATTTTTATATATAATAATATTATACCATAGTTAATGTAATCCCCAAAGCCTGGTCTAAGGGTTACTAATGTCTCATCATAAGATTCATAACTTTCTAAGTTCAGTACTCTTAAAGTCAACATCTTGGGGCCATCCCAATAAAATCATTTTTGTAATTACTTGGTATGAGTGGAACATGAGTACTATACATTTTTTTTTTTTTAATATTAAATATTTTTAACATACACATGGGGAGAGGAAAGAAGGTTTTAAAGAAATTTATAGTTGTGTATATCCAAAAGAGCCTAACTCTTGAATATACAACATAGGTTTTAAATCTCTTTAACTCACACTCATTTTCTAACGTGGGATTCACCTACTATTTTTTCTTTTGAAAATACTAAATACTTTTAACATATACAGGGAGAGGGGAGAAGGTACAGTACGTACTATACACACATAGTTGAATAGTTAGGTGCTAAAAAATTTTAGACACCTACGTTAGCCCAAAAATATATATCTACTATAGTTAATGACCTTTGGGTCAATTGCGTTTTCTAATGTTTTAAATGTAAACGTCAATGGTTCGAAGCCCTCTTCTATTTAAAATGCATATAACAAAAAATTACTCCACTATAAAATATAATATTTACACTATGAAAGATTATAATGAATTTACAAGTGTTTAGGATAAAAAAGTTATGTACAATACAATGATGATTATTAACTAATGTTATTCTATAATATATTGTGATTTAGGCCAATGTTGGCTTGATATAATTTGAGGTCTAAAGTGATAATTTTAAAATGAGATTTTTTTTAATATTTAAATATTGATCAAAGTATATATTTTTAATTTTATGTATCATAATTTTTTTTAAATCCATATTTCTAACTTTTTTAGATGCAAAATTAATAATGAAGTTTTTGTATTCAAGTTTTATTGAAATCTTATTTTCAATTGATAATATTGTCCCTTCACTTAATCTTTCTTGTTTCATAATCAATCTTAAATAGGATTTTATTAATTTTTATTTTAAATGTTATTTGTATAAGCAGCTATAGCAAGTGTTGTTAGTAAACTTTTTTAAATGATCTATTCATGCATTTTGAAAAGAATTAATAATATATTTATATAAGTTAATTTGTCAATTGGAGTATTTTTTTTTTCTTTGTACTTCTTTTTAAATTTTAGTTTTGAAAAAAAAAATATAAAAAATATACCTAAATTTGTTGTTATGTTCTGTTCATCATTAGTAATAAATTTCAAGAGATCATTTTTGAGATTATTAACACTTCCATTTTATTTATTTAAAAATTAATTAATTCTTCTATCAATTATTTCTAGTAAAATTTAATAATAAAAAAAAATCACAACTAAAAGAATACCATTTACAATATAAATTATAATATAAAGCTTAAAATAATAGAACTTGATTTGTCTAATGCACTATTGCAGTTTTACTTATTATTTATCAAGATAATCATTCATTAACCTTAATCTTCACAAGTGAAGAAGGATTCACTTAAAATCAAATTAATGTTAGACTTTTTCGTAGCAATTATATACAAAGAGACATGTTTAGGTTTTGGTATGGGAATCAACATTTCTAAATAAAGATGGGGTAAAATTACCTATCAATTACTTTTGTCAAACCTTATAAAAGTGGGCATTTTGTGCACTATATATATATGACCTTAACAGGTGACTCTTGAGATTAACTTTAACAGTAAAATAGATAAAATGGGTTTGGTGGTAACTGGCTGTCAAAAAATGTTTAGAGAGAAAAAATGATGGTGCACAAATTTTTCCATATTTTAATTAGACATAAATCACATTTCCAAACAAAAATGTCAGTGGGTATGTGATATATTTAATTTAGAATAAAATAAAAACATGTTGTATATAAGGCCAAAGATTATGGGGGGCCTAATTGGATAAGAGATTTATTTTTTTTGGCATATGCAAGATGTAAATTTAGGTTATTCATTTGAAAAGAAGAAGCTTTACTAATTGAACTAATTAGATTCATAGCTCATTTCTTTAATAAATAAAAAAAGAATTATATCTGATTTTTTTAAAATTTAATAGTTACAATAATAAGGAAGTCATCTCTTTTATTGAATGGAGAAAGAAGTGACGTGGGTTTGATTTATTTTTCATATTTTTTTAAAATTTTTTTTATATAGTATAGTAGTAAAAACAGATAATAAGTACAAGGTTTTTGGTTCTCCAAGTGAACAAGAATAAGTAATGCCACCTTTTTTTTTTTTTTTTTGAGAATCAAGACTATGAACTTTATTAAATAGTAGGCAAATCTGCCTGAAAAGTAGCAATGGTGTGCAATGGGACATCTTCCATCCACACTTGAAAACCAATGACATGTCGTGCTTGTCAAGCTAGGTTGTGGGCTACACTGTTTCCTTCTTTACGAACATGTGAAAACCTAAAACAATGAAATAAATTTGCAAAACATTTAACATCTTGAATAGGTAAACCAAAGGATGACAAAGAGTGTGAGTCTTCATTCAAAGCGTTTATAACAATCTCTGAATCTCCCTCTAGGATGACATCATTCAACTTAGATCAGCAGCAAACTGTAAAGCCTTCGATATAGTCAAAGTTTCAAGCTCTACGACAGTTAGGGGGAGAGGGATGATTTCGGACATTTGTGCCAATCCCTTTCCTTGGCAATCTCGGATAATCACTCCAATCCCTACCCTATCTTCTTCTTGAAACATAAGTAATGCCACTTATGTTTGAGTTTTGGACTTGTATAAATTAAGATAAGAGTTGGTGGTGGGAAAGTAGAGTAGTGAGTGAGAATAAAAAATTAATTGTCTACCTATATAGGTATGGTTCTTAAATAGAGCAAGGCTTGGGTTATTAATATCTAAAAGTTTTTTTTTTTTTTTGGGTAAACTTATCTAAAAGTTCTTTTTATAGGGTAATTATTGGATACTCCTAGTGTACAACACTAGGATATCCAGGCCCATTTGGGCCTTGAGCTCTAACCCGACAGTGTGGCCCATACTGCCCCTAGGCCCAGGCCTCAGGCCACCTTAAAGCCCATTAAGCAAATGATCTTCATCAGTACATACCACGCTACGTCACCTAGATCACGCCTGGTGAACCACTTCCCGAACAAAGAGACAACTGCCCGGGGGTACCATCTCTCGGCTGCTCAGCAGTGCTTTAGGGTGTATCATTGCTAAGCAACTCTACTGAGGTGGGAACTAGTTCCAAGGCCACTCATACCACACCCCACTCCCACCTAAACACCCACTTAAGGTTAACGACTTGGACCTCCCTTGCCACTAACCATGAAAGTAATCATAACTCCCCACTAATTATTAGGCTATAAATATGAGAAGCTAAAGATGAAAACGGGGGTAAAAAAGGCTCACAAGAAACTGAGAATAGAGAGAGTAAGAAAGAATAAAGCCAGTGTAGTAGTAGGATAGAGAAAGGAAAACAGTTCAAAGGGAAAGGCAGCTCCGTTGGGTTTTTGTCCTGAGAACGACCCAAAGTAGAAAATCCTAAACCCACTTCACAAATAAGTTGTGAGCTCAAGTGAGGTCTAGCCCATTAGCCTCATTCTTGGCGCGCACACCTAGAGTATCATAAATGCGCACTCCTCACTCTCACAAAACTGTGGATCCTACTAAATAAATTTATGGTAGGATCCACAATTCATGAGAGAGGAAGGAATACACATTTATGATATTTTCGGAGTATTCAATAATTTTCCCTCTTTATAGTTTATACTATTATCTTTGGATAAGGAGAGATTGGAGAACAAAGGAGAGGAATAAAATAAGACAAAAAAAATTAATTAAATTAATTGTCCAATCATATAGAGGATGTGGGGGTTTTGGATTGATAATTTATATATAAGAGGATGTAGGGTTGTTTTCATCACATTAATATATAAGTTCTCTTATCCTTTGTTAAGATTAGAGAAGACGAGAGCTAATATCTGATAAGTTCTCTTATCCTATGATAAATTTGAGAAGACAAGAGCTAAAGGATTAAGGAAAGAGGTATTCCTTCTCAAGAAATTTTAGAGTTCATGACAAAGCTAAAGGTTTTGTGCTTGAGAAAATTTCATTTGTTGGCCAAGAAAACATCAATGAGTGCAAGCGAGAACGTCAGAAAAGGCAAAGCAATATCATAATAGGACCCTCTGGCTTTGGTAAAAATATAGGTTGAAAAGTTTGGTCTCAACGGTAATCGATTAGTCATGAGGACTTTATATTGTAGGTGTTGATTTTTTTTTTTTTTTTGTGGGTCGGCGGTGTTTGTTGAGTGTCCAATAATACCTCCAAAAGTTATGCTCTAATGAGATTTTCAAGTCTTAGAAAAGCAATAATTTTTCAAAAGCACAAAAAATAAAGAGGTTAGAGTCCATTTGAGAACAACTTATTTAGTAAAAAATGAATTTTTTTTTGTTAAAAATACAGTAGATAAAACTAAAAAGTAGTTAAAATAGTAGAGTAAGACATATGAATAGTACCAAAAAATATAATGAGACTCATAAATAATAGTAAAAATAAGTTAAATAGTAAAAAATTAATACCAAATGTAACATAGCCATCTAACTATGGTCCCACAATTTGTTTAAAAAAAAATATTATAATTTATATAGACACATAACTACTGTGATAATAAATATCAACAACATAATTATTAATTTATATAAAGCTTATGCAATGCAATTACGGTGTAAAAAGAGCCTTCCAAATCATTCTTTATACAATAAAATTATGGTGTAAAATTGGTAGTATCTTGGATCTAAAAATTTGTATTATCTCCCAAATAATTACGGCAGCAAAAGGTTCAAGCGGTTCAAAGCAGCAAGCAATGGTCTTTAATTACGAATGGAGAAAAGTGATTTTCTGTGTAGTTTTGAGATATTCACCAAAAAGGAAGTGGAAAAAAAAGTCTATTGACCTTTTGAAGGTGAGCCTTTTGCATTTCATATTCTGTGGTCCGAAACACACGATGGCAACTGTACAGTAATTCACAGAAACAGACACCCCTTCAAAACTCACAAGTGCATCTCTCTCTCTCTCTCTCTCTCTCTCTCATATACACAGCCAAAGGATAATAAGTAATAAGTTGTAGAAGTGCAAAGAAAAGAGCCAGGGTAAGAAGAGGAGTTTCAGTGTTCATTCGAGGTAGTTGAAAAGAAAGAGCGTACTTCTGTGTGCACTGTTTGATATCTTGCTTTACCATCTGCATGCTGATTACCAATATTTTTATTTTTATTGTTACATAGATTTTCAGTGCATTTTCTGTTGATTTTTTTTTTTTCCTGTTATGCGCATGCATGTATTTGACTTGGAGCAGATTATCTTCTTTGTTTTTCTAGTTTCATTCTAAGACACCCGAAGTTTTTTTTTTTAAACTGTTCTTTAATTTGTCTTAATTTTTTTAAAAAAATTTATGGTTGAGTTTTTCTTGTCGGTTCCTCTGTATTTTGTGGAGAGTTTACATGGGTTTTTTATTGTCTCTTTCTTGTTCTGCACAAATGACACTAGCTTATAAGATCTTTACACTTTGAACAAAATCTTTCCCAACTTCTTCGTTATCTTACATTTTACAAACTTGTGTCAGGATTTTGATTAGTTTCTCATATGGGTTTTTTGTTGTCGTTTTAGTACCTTTCTTGCAAGTAAGTTGGAAATTATTGAATGATCTAATAGTTTCAGTGTTGCACGATGCATAATCAAAACTTGTTCTTGCACTATAGTTTAAAGAAGATTTTTGTGTTCAAAATAGCCTTTTCATGACTAAATCTTTTGAGATCAGTAAATATATTGGTGTTTCATAGGTCATTATTGTGTAAACATGCTCAACTTGCATGTGATATGATAACCTCAATGTGTTTACTTTTTCTTTCAATCATCAAAAAAAGTGTTTTACTTTTTTTTTTGTTTCTTTCTCACTTCTTTTTGTTTGTTTACTTTTAGTAGTACTTTTTTATAATAGAAAAAGTTTGGATTAACAGTATAGATTATTAGATCAAACAAAGATAATTCTAATGTGTAATTCTTGGGGGTCATGCAGACCTGTTTAAATGTTGGTAAGCAGTGATCTGCAAGATTTGTTGGGGGCCTGAGAAACGATGCCAAACCAGCTATGGTTTGCTCTGCTAATGATTTACAGGAGTGGAAAGACTTTCCTAAGGGACTCAGGGTGCTTCTTGTTGATGGAGACAGCAATTCAGCTGAAGAGATAAGATCAAAGCTTGAGGCAATGGATTATATTGGTTAGAGATTTTGAATTCCCCTACTTGTTCTTAGCTTTTTCCATACAATTCTCTTTCCCAAACTAGAAATCTTGGTTTGCATCTCTTCTTACTTCACTTTATATTCCATGAATGCATTGGTCCCCCACCCCTAATCTTTGCCTTCAAAAGGCATCTTTTAGCGCCCCAAATCTTTACATCTTCGGGATTTCTGTTCTATGTATAAATGTGGTTTTGGATGTTAGTTTTATTGAGCAAAGAAGACATTTTGACTGTATAGTGTTAGAGATCAATCAACTTTTCACACAGCATGGTTTTAAATGATAAACAAAAGAGATTAAAATTCTTAATACACTAGAACTTTTGTACTATTTGTTAGTTGCACGTGGTACAATGGTGAAATTAATGTGTTGTTATCTTTGGCAATTTCTTGTTAGCCTTTTCAACATGTTTCTTTTGGTTTCTTTAATCTCTTGCTATCATAGTTTCTTTTGGTAAAACTTGAATTTGAAGAATAAGTGATTTAAAAGTATCGTGTTAAGATACTTAAAGCAACTCCTCTTCATTTTGTTTTTCTTTTCTTTTTCATTAGTAACTCATTTTATCCTTCTCTTTTTTATTGGATATTAATAAAGTTCTTGTGTTTAATTTTTTTACCTATCTTCACTCATCTGTCACTTTTTGTGTTCTTGTTAACATATATGTGACAACCCTTCCGTGTCTGTTACAGTCTCTACATTCTGCAATGAGAATGAAGCTTTGTCAGCAATTTTAAACAAGCCTGGAAGCTTTCATGTTGCTATTGTAGAGGTAATAACCTTTTTGAAGCGGAAATTCATAGTAGTCTTTCATTATTTCTTTAAAATTTTCAAAATGACATGCATATATGGAAAATAATGTGTTATTTACCATACGTTGTAAATATCCCAGATCAAGAAAAATGATTCCCTCTATTTCCTTCTAAAAATTCATATTCCAGAAAATGCATCCATAAGTAAACATGCTTCATTCATCTCATCTTGTCTCTAACATCATCATAATGCACACTTCAGAGCCTTTGTGCTATGTTGCACTCTTCCTACACATGTATGTATCTTTTAAAAGCACATGTGGTCACAGGTGGGAACAAGCGACAGCCATGGGAGTTTCAAATTTCTCGAAACTGCTAAGGACTTGCCAACCATTAGTAAGTTCAGAAATTAGTCCCAGCTGGTCTAAATTCAATATAAAGGTTTCTTTTTATAGTCAATTTTTTTAACTTTGTTTCAGTTCTTATACTTATGTCATTTACCTCTATCTCTGTTTTATCTTTTACCTTTTCTTTTTCTCTTTTTATAATTTTTGTTTTCGAACTTTTTCAAAATTTTGTTTCACAAGAAACCAGATTACTAGTTTATCACCGATGTCAGTGTAAAGTAGAGTTAGGGAAAAAGTTATGGGAGGACTCTTCTTTCCAACATCACGTACAATTTCTTATGTAAAGCAATATGATCTTCTTGTTGCAGTGACTTCAAACATTCATTGCCTGAGCACCATGATGAAGTGCATAGCGGTAAGGTTTTAAGTGCAAATTTGCAATAAAATAATCATGCACATCTAATCATACAATCTTGTAATTGGCTTTTCTTTTGTAATGTGTTTTTTTTTTTTTGGTCCTTTATAATCATATAGACCAATATTTGAACTTCTCAGTTTAAATTCCAATGCTTCAATAAAACGATCTTTAACTTTTGGTTATTTCTATTTGATCTTTACTGGGAGTTTGATGCTAAACTCATATGTCATAACAACCTGGAGTGCATTTCCAATCCATCATAAATGTTAATATGTCTATGTTATTATAATTTTTCAGCTAGGTGCAGTTGAGTTCTTGCGGAAGCCACTTTCTGAGGAGAAACTCAGGAATATTTGGCAGCATGTGGTTCACAAGGTCTGTCTGAATTTCTGGAAGCATAGTGTTTGGACTTACTATTAGATAGTATATAGTACAATTATTGAGAGCAGAAAAATTATTATGTTGTATATACTGTGCAGGCATTCAATGCTGGGGGTAGCAACCTCTCTGAATCACTAAAGCCAGTCAAAGAGTCTGTAGTGTCCATGCTGCAGCTACAACTGGAAAACGGAGAACCTGAGAATAGAATATCAATGGAAACTGAAAATGAGTCCCTTGTTCATGAAAATGACAAGGAGCACTCTGCAGGAAGTGATAAGTTCCCAGCTCCTTCGACCCCACAATTGAAACAGGGAACACGGTTACTGGATGATGGGGATTGCCAAGATCAAACTAACTGCTCAACAGAAAAAGAGAGCGTTGAGCAAGATGGGGAATCTAAATCTGTCGAAACTACTTGTGGTGATTCAATTGGTGTAGGCACTCTTCAGGAGGACAAACTTCAAATACCAGAAAAGAATCTGATCAAAGAGGAAGAGGAGTCTGCTGATGGTTTTAAAAGTGAGAGAAAGGTGTCTCATCAGCAACATAATAGAGATAGTCTCAGCAATAAAGGAGATGATTGTGCTGAAAAACCAATTAAACCATCTCAACCTCATAATTCATGTGGGGCTAGAGCTAATCGGAAGAAGATGAAGGTAATCTAATTTATGAAAGTTATAACAACTTTTTGAAGAACTCCCTGATATTGCCTGATGTTTAGAGTACATAGACTAATTTGTCCCATATGATCCAATAATTTGAGAATACGTAGGTGCTCATAACCACAATAACTTCCTAAACAACTAAAATTCACTTAAAAGTTCTCAGAAATTGTCCAAGTACTTGGTTTTATGACAGGCATACGAAGTCATCCATGTAACAAGCCAATGAATGAATGCCATGTGTGAGGCTGTTACATGGGGACTTGATATGCCTGTCACAAGATAAGCTTTCTTGTAATGAAGGGATTACAGTAAGTTCTTTTACTTTACATTTGAAACTTATGGTTTTGGTATTACAGTTTTCAATTGCATGTGATGCCGTGGTCAACTCACATCTTCTTGAAGGAAAGTTAATTTTTTTTTTTTTTTAAAATGGGAGCATGTTTGAAGTATAAACAAGTCAACCATAGATCACTGATCCATAATCCATTAAATAACTAAAACTCTGAGTAAATAACAACACAATTCTCAAAGTTTTGAGAAAATTCGATGTCTTAGGAGAGTCTTTTTCACCAGTATATGTAATTTTGTACCATTGTGATTATACTTAGAGGTTTCATATCAATAGCATACCCGTTTTTGTTTTGTTTTTCTTCTTTCGGTCATATCTTCATGATCAGTTGTATAGGTACTACTGTAGTAAAAAATATTCACTAATTTAAATTTGTGTTAGGTTAGCATTTGGACATGGTAACCATCAGATTATATTTTGATATGTATTTTTTGTTTTGGTTTCAGGTAGACTGGACACAAGAACTGCACAAGAAGTTTGTGCATGCAGTGGAGCAACTAGGTGTTGATCATGCCATTCCTTCTCGGATACTAGAGCTCATGAAAGTGGAAGGTTTAACAAGGCATAATGTAGCAAGCCATCTCCAGGTTGGTATTCTCTATTGCTATTACCACCCAATCAGGTTCTGTTTCAATATGATTTTCATTTTCTTGATGAAAGACTCGAACATAATTTGGTAACCTTTCCAGATATTGTATCTAAAACTTGTTCCATGGTAAACATTTTTTCACATCATGCAATCTTTTAGACATTAATTTAATACTGAGATTCATATTGACATGACAATGAATGAATGTGATTGGAAAACACTAAAGCTATTACCATTATTACTATAAAATGCATACAAATTGATATGACATTCATATTGACATGACAATGAGTTTGATTGCTACCATTTCCACAATTTGTCGAGTTCGTGTAGTAAAATATGCAGTATCGGTATCCCTAACATATTACTTTATAATTTTTACTGATCAAAGCGCCTCTCTTGGCTAATCAGATGAATTATGTATATGTTGTAAAACAGAAATATCAAATACATTAATCAAATGACTAACCATTTGTTCTCAAACAGAAATACCGAATGCACAGAAGACATATCTTGCCCAAGGAACAAGAACGGAGATGGCCGCGTTCAAGAGATCAAATGCAGAGAAATTATTATCCACAGAGACCAATCATGGCTTACCCTCCCTATCACTCAAATCACACCCTCTCCACAGCTCCGATTTATCCCGTATGGGGACAACCTGGCAGTCAACAAGCTGGAGCCCAAGTGTGGGGTCAACCTGGCTATCCTGCATGGCAACCAACAAATAATTGGCATTGGAATTCTTATCCAGGGGTAATTCATGTTTTTGACATGACTATATGTTGTCTTATTTTCTCAACAGTGAACATCCACGACTGCAAAACCCCTTGAATTTTAGTTTTGACTAGGTGGTTGTATTATTGTATGTTTGATAATGTGGGATATTTTGATGTTTCAGATGCCTGCTGATCATGCTTGGGGCTGCCCTGTTGTGCCACCTACACATCATCCTTATACTTCCTACCCTCAAGTGAGTGTGCTGATGAAGAGCTTTTGATCTTGTTCATGCATTACTCAAATGTGTCATATATCCAACTATGGTTATGAAGATACATGCTTTTATATGATCTCATAAATTGCCAAAAGCCTAATAGTTCAGTGGCATAGATCTCCTTTATTAGAACTAAGGTTCAAATTTTCTTTACCAATTATTGTAACTATCGAATTATTAGGAAAAATAAAGCGCTTTTTATATATCTTAATTCCCATTTCCCATAATGCAGAATGCTGCAGAATTTCATCATGCTGGTGCAGTTAATAATAGCTGTGGCATGCCACCTGTTGACCATCATCCGGTAATTATTAACACACTTCCTTTTCTTGCCAATTTTTATAAATTTTGAGGTTGATGCATATATTTTTACAACAAATGTGGGTACTGAGTCATAATTTCCAAGAAATTGGAATTGGAATTCGGTTTAGTTTACAAGATATGAAAAATAACGTACCTAATTTTAATTTTATTAATAAAAAAAAAAAAAAAAAAACCTATATAGTAATTTTATGTTATATCTTGGTGTATACTTTGCACAAACTGTACAATCCTTTTCCTCTAAATAAAAAAGACTTTTATAAAAAAATAAGATGGAAGCTATATTATATTTTGTACCAAGATGGTTCAGTACCATGAACATGAAATATTAGCTCCCCATGTTAACACGAAAGTGTGATAAAATCAAATGTGAAAAATGCTCTTATATTTACATTAAATTATTGCTTTGAAAGCAGGAAGAGGAGGTAATTGACAAGGTTGTGAAAGAGGCAATTGGCAAGCCATGGCTACCCTTACCCTTGGGGCTCAAGCCTCCTTCCACCGATAGTGTACTAGTTGAGCTCTGCAAGCAGGGCATCTCCACCATCCCCCCTAACATCAAGAGCTCAAAACCCCAATGACGTGGCAACACGTCACCGAGTCCCACCTGGAGTTATTATGTAAGGCGGTTTCAATGCAATCCTTAACCAATTTCACGACATATTAATGTATGCGATTGTGAGTGATAAACCATTTTTGTCAATTTCAATTTACAAACCTACTAATAATTTTTTATCAAACACTTACAGTCGTGTAAGTCAGTAAGTCGGGAAATTGGGTCGCTGGTGTATTCGTAGTGCCAAATTTTGACAGGTGTCGAAGGTCCTGATTGGTCTGGTCTGAGTTGAGCACCATCTGATTCTGATCTCCAGTTGTTCCCCCCACCAAACACCCCCAACAAAAACACCACACGCGCCCTTGCTGCGCGTGGGAGATGCGCCTAAGAGCTAACGTAAGGTGACATGTAGACACAAGAAGAAAAGGACATTGATCGTATCCATCGCCACAGCATTAAAATCAGATACGGCAGCCTTCTAATTTAGGACGGTCCAGAACCGGCCACGTATGTATGTGAAAAATCTGTGGTTGTAAATAGGACAATAGTTGCTGACAAGAGCTGGTGTTGAATGTGGTGGGATCCCTGTGAATTAATCTGATCTAACGTGCAGAGTGTTGGACGGTAGTTGATCATGAGTGTCCTTTTTCATTGTGGGGCCCACTCTATCTAATAATGAAGGGGTTTTATTTGATAAAGCTAGGACCAATGGGGTAGGGACTCTTGTGAATAAAAAAGTTTGACTTTATTGATTCTTGAGAGTTGAGTGGAATGCTGGCTTGTTTTTGTCTCCTCAAGAAATGATGACATATGATATGACATATGCAGGCCATTTCTTGTATATGTTTTGTGTTGTGTCGGTGCTATGCCTAGGAACACTATTTTCACAATTTTATTTTGTGTGATGATAATTGATAAGCATATTACAAATTTTATTAAATGTCTTACAAAATTGATTAGTTATCAAATTATAATGAAGTAATTAATCATTAATTAATTAATTAGTTGCATTCCACTAAAAAGTAAAAACATTTATTTTCATATTAACCTATAAACATTCTATGATAAAATTTTGTATAACTTTAAGATTTTCCTTTTATTTTTATGTGTATCCATCAATCGCTGCTAATATTTTTAGGGTTTGGTTTGCTTTCAGTATTTTTTTAATTGAAATTTTCTTTAATTTTAATGAGAAATTGTCATATTATTCATTAACTAAATAAAATGTGGAGATTAAAACTCATTACTACTTGTTATTGTGTATTTGAAGTAAGTCAAATCCATATTTTTATCATACCTTTATTCATATGTGCCTTAAGGATATAAATGTGTATTTAATGTTTTATCAAGTACTCCTAGTATTTTATATACTTTTAAAAATATTAAAGATAAATTGTGCACGTATATCAAGAAAAACATAAACAATCCTAATAAATTTGAGCATGTAAAAATTAATTAATAATGAGAGAAAATATTGAAAAAAAAAACCACCATAGTTTTTGTGGGGAGTCTCTAATGCTGACTGCTGAGTTAGTATCTGAAGAGGATAAAATATGAAATCAGTCTTGGCAAGCCCAATTGGCCCATTGGCGAGCCCAATAGGCCCATGTCCGCAAGCCCAAAGAAGGTAGAGTCCATCCTTCGCATGGGCCCCTGACAGGACGAAGGCCCGGACTTGGCCACCACGTTTCAAGAAACTTGTTCTGCAAGGATAAGAGGCTTGCTCAGCAAGCATGAGAGACTTGCTCTACAAGGATGAGAGACTTGCTCAGCAAGCTTGAGGGGCTTGCTCTACAAGGAAAGGAGGTAGGACCTCACCACTATAAAAAGGTCCCAACACCCTCACAAAAAGGTACGTGTAACTGACTCCTCTCTAGCACTCTAGAGTTGTAAAAAGCATTTTCTGACTTAACCTTCGGAGGGTGTTTGGCCGACTCCACACCGGTGCCCTTTTAAGGTGTTTCTGTGTTGTTATCTCTTTCAGGCAACGGTCATTCGAGTACAAGGACTGTGCATCTCACTGGTGAACATTTCGGCATCATCAGTTGGCGCCGTCTGTGGGAATCGACGATTGTGACAGCTTAAGCCATTGTCGCCTCCCGGACACAAGAGTTGCATGATACTCACACGCTCGATGGCAACCACCAACGACGTGCAAGGCGACGAGTCGTCAAGACCCACCGCATTAGAAAGACAGGTTCAAACCCTTGCGGCTGCAGTAGAACGCCTCACGAAACAGAATCACGACCTGGAGGAACAGTTGCGACAGAAGAACCCGGGACATAACGGTCAGGAGGAGAACCAGGGGGACAGCTCTGAAAGAGGGGGGCTTGAGAAGCAAGAGGGGGGCTTGAGAAGCAAGAGGGCAGTAATGAGCCCAGCAGAACGGAGAAGCGGAATTCGAGCATGCCCTCCCTCACGAATGCAACCCCACCGCCCATCCTCGCAGAGATGCAGGCGATGAAAGAGCAGATGGAGGTCATGATGAACGCCCTCAAGGGACGCGTCTCCAGCAACCTTGACGATTTGGTGAATAGGACGGACTCGCCGTTCACCGCACCAGTCAACTCCTGTCCCCTGCCACCGAAGTTCCGGATGCCGCAGGTTGAGAGCTACGACGGGATCAAGGACCCGTTATATCATCTGGAAACCTTCAAGACCATGATGCACCTCCAGGGAGTACCGGACGAGGTCATGTGTAGGGCCTTCCCTACAACACTGAGGGGCGCGGCGAGAGTCTGGTTTAGCAGGTTAACGCCAAATTCGATTAGCACCTTCAAGGAGCTAAGTGCCCAATTCACCTCGCACTTCATCGGGAGACACAGGTACAAGAAGTCTACAGCATGCCTAATGAGCATCAGACAGCGGGAGGACGAGACGCTGCGGTTATACATAACCCGCTTCAACAAGGAAGCTCTGTCCATTGATGAGGCCGACGACAAGATTCTGGTGGCAGCATTCACGAATGGCCTGCGGAAGGGAAAATTCCTGTTCTCCCTATACAAAAATGATCCGAAGACCATGTCCGAGGTACTCTACAGGGCCATGAAGTACATGAATGCGGAGGACGCACTATCGGCCAGGGAAGACAAACCCAGGAAGAGAGAGATACCGGAAGATACCAGACGGGACAACGGAAAGAAGAAAGCAAGAACGGGAGACGGGCGCGAGGATAAACGTTCTAAACCCCCAGGAGGGAGATTCACAAGATTCACCCCTCTGAACGCCCCGCTAGACCAGGTGCTGATGCAGATCAAAGACGAGGGATCTCTGACGTTCCCAGGGAAGCTGAAGAGCGATCCAGCCAAGCGATCCAGGAACAAGTATTGCCGTTTCCACCGCGATCACGGTCACGACACTGCGGATTGCTACGATCTGAAACAGCAGATAGAGGCCCTCATCAGAGAAGGGAAACTGCAGAAATTCGTCAATAAGGAAAGGACGGATGCTCATGCACGGGAACAGGCCCCCCGACGGGAGAACGACCATACGAGACCCCTTGTTGGGGACATAAGGATGATAATAGGGGGCACGACGGCAACGGGGTCATCCAAGAAGGCCCGAAAGACCTACCTGAGGATGGTCCAAAATGTGCAGGTAACGGGCTCGGTACCCAAGATAGCACGGAGAGAAAGTCCGATCATTGGATTCTCAGAGGACGACGCGAGACGCTTCTACCATCCACACGATGACGCCCTTGTCGTCAGTTTGAGGATAGGAGATTACAACGTACACCGGATGCTGGTCGATAACGGCAGCTCGGCAGACATCCTATACTACCCAGCATTCCAGCAGATGGGAATAAATAGAGCACGACTAACACCAACGCATGCCCCGTTGGTCGGCTTTGGAGGAATGAGGATACTCCCATTAGGAGCAATCACGCTCTCAGTGACGATCGGTGACTATCCGCAGCAAATCACTCAGAACGTGACCTTCTTAGTAGTCGACTGTTCATCCGCGTACAACGGTATAATAGGGCGACCAACACTGAACTCTTGGAAAGCAGCGACCTCAACATACCACTTGATGATCAAGTTCCCTACTGAGTACAGAGTTGGAGAATTGCGAGGAGATCAGGTGGCCGCCCGGGAATGCTACATCGCCATGCTGGAAATGGAGGATCACCAGCAGACCTTGTGCATTGGCGAGCAGCGGACCGTCGCAGAGCCGGTAGAAGAGTTGGAAGAAGTCACGCTCAATGAATCAAGATCCGGACGGACGACCAGAATGGGCACCCTGGCCAGCCAGACGGTAAGGCAAGACTTGGCAAATTTCCTGAAGAGGAATCAGGACATATTCGCGTGGAGCCACGAAGATATGCCAGGAATCGATCCGTCAGTGATAGTCCATAGGCTGCATGTCAACCCGGACTCCCCCCCAGTCCGGCAGAAGAAGCGGGTGTTCACGCAGGAACGGGACAAAGCGGTGGCGGAAGAAGTTAGAAAGCTGCTGGAGGCGGGGTTTATCCGAGAAGTCTACTACCCCGACTGGCTAGCAAATGTGGTCATGGTGAGAAAGAACAGCGGAAAGTGGAGAATGTGCGTTGACTTCACGGACCTTAACAAGGCGTACCCAAAAGACAGCTATCCGCTCCCAAGGATAGACACTCTGGTAGACTCGACGGCCAGACACGAGCTCTTGAGTTTCATGGACGCCTTTTCGGGCTATAACCAGATCAAAATGGAGGAGGAGGATCAGGAGAAGACCTCTTTTGTAACAAGCCAAGGACTTTTCTGCTACAAGGTGATGCCATTCGGACTCAAGAACACGGGGGCCACATATCAAAGGTTGATGAACAAGATGTTCGCACATCAGCTCGGCAGGAACGTACAAGTCTATGTCGACGACATGTTGGTGAAGAGCGTGCGCGAGCACGACCATCTCAGCGACCTTCAGGAGACATTCGACACCCTTCGGTCGTACAACATGAAGCTGAACCCAAGTAAGTGTGTGTTCGGGGTTACGGCCGGGAAATTCTTGGGATTCATGGTTTCCCAAAGGGGCATAGAAGTCAACCCAGAGAAAGTGCGAGCCATAATGGAGTTAGAGCCCCCAAAGACAGTGAAGGCAGTTCAGAGCTTGAACGGAAAAGTTGCGGCTATGAACAGATTCGTCTCCAAAGCGATAGATAAGTGCTTGCCTTTCTTCCGAGTACTGAAGAAATCATTCGAGTGGACGGATGAATGTCAGAAAGCATTCGAGGGATTGAAGAAGTACGTGTCGTCCCCACCACTTCTCAGCCCGTCCGTGCCAGGAGAAGAGCTATACCTCTACATTGCCGTCTCGCAAGTAGCCGTCAGCGCGGCTTTGGTACGGGACGACGGACGCTCCCAACGACCAGTCTATTTTGTGAGCAGGGCGTTTCGAGGAGCAGAAGAAAGGTATCCCCGGATGGAGAAACTGGCCCTTGCCCTCATGACCGCTGCGCGGAAACTCAAACCCTATTTCCAAGCTCATGTAATCGTGGTCCTGACGGACCAACCTCTGAAGAAAGCAATGAGCAGCCCCGAGGCGGCAGGAAGAATGGCCTTGTGGGCAATTGAGCTGAGCGAATTCGACGTATGGTACCGTCCACGAACTTCGATGAAGGGGCAAGTAGTGGCGGACTTCATAGTCGAGTACACTCCGCCGGATGAAGAAGGGGCTGAAGAACAGCAACTGTGGATCATTCACACGGACGAGTCATCAAATCAACACTCAGGAGGAGCCGGCGTAGTTATACGGACACCGGAAGGGGATAAGATCGAGTGCATGATAAGACTAGACTTCCCTACGACCAACAACGAGGCGGAGTACGAAGCCTTGGTAGCTGGGTTGGATCTCGCAAGGGCCGCGGGCGCCAGAAACATGATCATACATTGTGACTCCCAGGTGGTAACCAGTCAGATCAATGGCGATTTTGAGTGTAGGAACGAGAGGATGAAGAAGTACCTGGAGGAAGTGAAAGGTCGAATCGTCGATCTCGAGGTCAAATTCGTTCAGATCCCAAGGGAGGAAAACGAGTGCGCCGACCGGTTGGCAAAAGCAGCCTCCGCAGAGTTCATGGATGCGCCTAAACAGGTATTATCCTTTGTTCAAACTTGCTCACTTATTGATGATGGAAGGAAGATACAGGAGATAGATGTTGAAAAGGATTGGACCGCACCCCTGAAAGAATATCTACAGTCGGGCTCCCTGCCGGACGGGAAGGACGCTGCAAGAAGATTAAAAGTCCGGGCTTCGCGGTTTGTACTGATCAAAGACACCTTGTACGAAAGAGGTTTCTCTCGACCTTACCTAAGGTGTCTGAGCCACGGCGAAGCAGAATACGTGATGAGGGAAGTTCACGAGGGGATTTGCGGGAATCACTTCGGAGCACGGTCCTTGGTGCACAAACTTATCCGAGCCGGATACTACTGTCCCACCATGTTCAGGGACGCCCAATCCTATGTGAAGGCTTGTGATAAGTGCCAGAGGTTCAGTAATCTAATCAGGCAACCATCCGAAGAACTCTTACCCATGACGGCCCCATGGCCGTTCGCGCAATGGGGGCTAGACATCATGGGCCCTTTCCCAACGGCTCTAAGGCAGCTAAAGTTCCTGGTAGTCGGTATCGACTACTTCACGAAGTGGGTTGAAGCAGAACCCCTCGCCACTATTATAGAGAAGAACATCCGTGCTTTCGTATGGAAAAACATCGTATGCAGGTACGGGATCCCGAGGGTGCTTGTCTCTGACAATGGAAAACAGTTCGACAACAGCGCATTCAAGAGTTTCTGCTCAGAGCTAGGCATTCGGAATCATTACTCCTCACCAGCACACCCGCAGGCAAACGGACAGGTAGAAGTCACAAACAGGACATTACTAAAGATCATCAAGACCCGGCTCGAGGGGGTAAAGGGTATTTGGCCAGACGAGCTGCCAAGCGTCTTGTGGGCATATCGGACGACTGCAAGGACACCCACTGGGGAGACCCCGTTCCGACTTGCATACGGAGCCGATGCAGTCATCCCAGCAGAAATCGGCCTCACCAGCTATCGCGTACAAAACTACACGGAGGACAAAAACGAAGAAGCTATGCGCCTTCAGCTAGACTTGGTGGACGAGGTCCGGGCAATAGTTGAACAGAGATTGGCACGATACCAGAACCTCATGTCAAAGAACTACGACTCAAAGGTAAGGCACAGAGATTTCCAGATCGGCGACCTGGTGCTACGAAAGGTCATGGGCACTACTAAAGATCCTACTCAGGGAAAGCTCGAACCAAATTGGGAAGGACCGTATAGAATCACATCATGGCATAGGAAAGGCACGTACCACCTCGAGGCCATGGACGGAACAAAGCTCCAGCATCCATGGAATTCTGAGCACCTTCGGAGATACTACCAGTAGAAGTCAAGTTTGAATCCCCCGATGTATATTTACTAGACTTCGATTATTCTGAAGCAGTCTGTTAATTACTTTTGGGCCTCTTTTTTCTTTAGTACCTTTGTTGGCCCAAGAAGGGGCAGGTATTTTCTTCTACAGATTCTAATTTAATGAAGGAACATTCAGAACCTCGCTGTGTAAATCTTACTACTGAAAGACTACTATCACGAAGTGAACGGACCCCACCATGGGTTAAAAATATACAAGTTCACGAAGTGAACGGACCCCACCATGGGTTAAAAATATACAAGTTCACGAAGTGAACGGACCCCACCATGGGTTAAAAAGATTGAAGTTCACGAAGTGAACGGACCCCACCATGGGTTAAAAGTATAAGTTCACGAAGTGAACGGACCCCACCATGGGTTAAAAATATATGTTCACGAAGTGAACGGACCCCACCAAGGGTTAAAAATATAAGTTCACGAAGTGAACGGACCCCACCATGGGTTAAAAATATATGTTCACGAAGTGAACGGACCCCACCAAGGGTTAAAAATATAAGTTCACGAAGTGAACGGACCCCACAATGGGTTAAAGTTTTATGAGTCCTGAAAGAGGACAGACGCCAACATGGGTTAAAATTATACTAGTTCACGAGGTAGACGGACCCAACCAGGGCCGAACTTATACGAATCTAAAAAATGGAGGGACCCAAACAGTTCTTGAAATTATGCAAATCCATTACGTAGGCAGCCATCAGGGGTCACGACCACTTTCAAAGGAGTGAACGGACCCGACTGAGGTCGCAAAAAATATAAAGGCCCACGACGTGGACGGACCAAATTAAGCAAGTATTTAACATCAAGACGGAGCACGCATCAACATTATCAATTCGACATTAAAAGAAACATTTAAATAAATAAGTTTAAATGTCAGATACAAATGATATAAAATAGCCCTACATACGACGGGCAAAAATCCAACGACTTTTGAAAAAAATTAAAACAAAACAGTGAACGGCTACACATCAGGAGCGACGGGGTCCTTGGCTTCTGGTGTCTTTACTTCTTCAGCTTGAGGCTCAGGGACGATGGTGACGGGCCTTTCCTCTACGAAAAGGTCGGCTGTGTCATCAGAGGCGTCTGGCTGGACGGACATACCCTCCGCGACATTGATGTTGACGGCTGAGAAGTCAAACTTAGGGTATAGAGCTTTGGCCTGACGGAGAGCATCCTCAAAGCCATCAGTGTACGAAGTTCCGAGCTCCGTCAAGAGAGCGTCAGAATCACGATACTCTTGGACGGCCTTCTCTTTGGCTAGACGAAGCTCGTCCTCCTTATCCTCTAGGACGGCTTTGAGTTCCTCCACCGTCCTCTGATACTTGTCCCTTGCCTCTTCCGCCAGCTTTAGCTTTTTCTCCGTCACCACCTTCCAGTTTTTGAGCTTGAGCAGCTCCACTTCCGCCAGCCTGGCCTAGTCACGGACCTTCTCCAACGCCGTCTCATTGCGAAGAGCCCGGTCCATCAGACCCTTCGTCATAAGCATAGCCTGACGACCAAATTGGACTTAGTCAAAAACGATAGAAACAGAAATTGAAAGATGAGTGGTGACGGATCCTTACTTGGGCAATGTTGAAGAGGCCCGTCTCCCCCATGGCCTCCGTCGAGTGGTTCCCCAGGTCCTCGTAGTCCTCGCTCCCAATGATGGAAGAGATCTTCCCCAAAGCATATTTTGGATCTTCACGGAGCAGGACGGGCGGTTTCTTCTGACTGCCCGGAGGGGGAACCATCAGACCTTTGCCAGCTCCAGGCTTGGCCGGGGTCACCGTCTTCTTTCCCTCCGCCATAAGGCCTATGACGGGCTCCGTTGAAACTCTCTGTTTCGTGGGTGCACGGTCAACCTTGGGCATCGGTCTCTTCGCCGGGGGCCTGCTCGAGCCCAACCCCATTGCCCCCACGTCCGTCTCCTTGTTCTTGGCGGCTTTACTTTTGATGGCAGCCCTCCTCTTCGCGTCGTCCATCTCTGTAGAAACAAGGGTAGACGGGTAAAACTCAAAGCGAATGAACAAAAGAAAAAAGAGGTGACGGACTTACGCTGACGGGTGCGTTCCTCGTACTTTATCGCCGCGGCTGATGGCTCTGGTCCGTCGCAATACGAGTGGACGGTATTGTGGTTAACAAGCTTCGCCCAAGTCCGCTTCTCCGGCTTCGTCTTTGAAAAAATCTTTTCCAAAAAATGGAACTCCTCTAGATCCACCTGTGGACGCCGTCGCACTGAAAAAATCAAAGAGGGAAACGTTCAGGACGGTCATTAAAAAGTCAAAAAATTATTACCTTCATGACACAACGGACTGGACTATACCAGACGGGTCCAAGATCCCCCATGTTCTGTCGACGGGCACGAAGTCCGTCTCCCCCGGGTGACACATCCAACCGTCACCTTCCAGGAAGAAATAACAACTCTTCCAGTCACGATTAGAGTCCGGGGTTTCGTATATGACTTTTAGGACGGACTTCCTAGGGACGAAGCTGTACATCCCCCTCGACTTGTCTATTTCGTCTGGACGGTAGCAGTGGAGGAACTCCCGTACGGTCAGCGATCTGGAACCATTAGACATGGCTCTGTACAGGACCTCCATTGCAATGAAAACCCTCCATGCGTTGGGGGATATTTGGCTGACGGACAGACCTAAGTGACGGAGGAGTTCCCGTTTCAACCTGTTTAAGGGGAATCTAAGTCCAGCCTTCAGTGCTTGTTCGTACACCCCTAAGTCATCCACTCCGTCGTAATAACACTTCTCGGATTTGTAGGGTAGACGGATTGGGATGTGATCGGGTATTTGGTAGATTGCCCTAATTGTTTTGAAGTGGACCTCCTTAATTATGGACACAAATTTGTGCACCGTCCACTCAGGCGGCATGACGAACTCCCTAAGTCCGTCAGCCCCAACAACGGTTCTAGGTCCACCACCGTCGCCAGAACCTTCCTCTGGTTCGGCCAACTCCATATCCTCATTTGTTGAGGACGGTGAAGTGGCAGACGGAGTCCTCTCGATCAGTTCGTCAGGATCTTTGTAACCTGACGGGTACAATTCCTCGTAGCCCGCTTCGTCGCGGACGAAGGACTGGTTACTCGACGCACTAGACATTGCCTACAACGAAGTGACAAAGCCTAAGACGGACGGTCTAAAATAAAAAAAAGGGGAAGAGACGGATGCAAGAAGTTTAATGCTTCTACCATGACAATTATAAAAACTGAAGGTACATTGAGGAGAACGGATAGGATCACTTACCAAAGAAGGGAGCGAACGGGTTGATCTTGTTACAGAAAGATGTGAACGGTTGAGCTCTGACAAGTGACGGACTCGCTCTGACAATGAAGTTTCTGCGCAAAGTAGAGAAATGAAGGAGGAGTGCAGGTTTTTATAGGTAGAGTGCACGGAAGACGAAGCGGCACTTCGATCCAAGACACGGACCAACCCACGAGTGACGCGTGTCAATGCATTGAATGTTTCTGCAACCTGTCAGACCTCACGGACATGACGGCGTCTCCATCCGTTAACATCCCTTCAAGGGTCCTCGTCACCAACATCCGTGAAACCCTGACCGTCATCTCTATGACTCCGTCGTCAACCATTTGGTCTTTGTCATCACCGTCCTAGTTCTGTGCTACCGTTCATCTACGCCATCCGTCACCCCCATGAGTGCGGGCCACCATTATTGTTTGTTTTTAACCGTCACCCCAATTGACCGTTTGCACGACGGCGACGGATCAAATGGGGTGAAGGGGGCAGCTGAAGAGGATAAAATATGAAATCAGTCTTGGCAAGCCCAATTGGCCCATTGGCGAGCCCAATAGGCCCATGTCCGCAAGCCCAAAGAAGGTAGAGCCCATCCTTCGCATGGGCCCCTGACAGGACGAAGGCCCGGACTTGCCCACCACGTTTCAAGAAACTTGTTCTGCAAGGATAAGAGGCTTGCTCAGCAAGCATGAGAGGCTTGCTCTACAAGGATGAGAGACTTGCTCAGCAAGCTTGAGGGGCTTGCTCTACAAGGAAAGGAGGTAGGACCTCACCACTATAAAAAGGTCCCAACACCCTCACAAAAAGGTACGTGTAACTGACTCCTCTCTAGCACTCTAGAGTTGTAAAAAACATTTTCTGACTTAACCTTCGGAGGGTGTTTGGCCGGCTCCACACCGGTGCCCTTTTAAGGTGTTTCTGTGTTGTTATCTCTTTCAGGCAACGATCATTTGAGTACAAGGACTGTGCATCTCACTGGTGAACATTTCGGCATCATTAGTATCCATAGTGGATTAGGCCTATTAGGGGTGTTTTTCTCCTCACCACTCTTGGTATGGATTTCCCAATATATAGGCATACTCATATAATTAGTTTTTCTTTTTCTTTTTTTTTTTTCTTTTTTTTTTTCCCTTCATTTTAGTCATGTTCTTTGTTTATAGCCATAATTACCCATGATGAGAGGTATAACTGCATTCATCTTGGACTAGATCTCAAATTCCTTTCATTATGGATGAGACTTTACGCATGTAACTACATATTATGAAAAGTTGGTAAGATTTTTTTCCGTACACATCAATTACTAATGTTCTCTTGCTTATTTTTTTTCAATGAAAAGTAAGATTTTTCATTCCTTGATTCAATATTACGATTCAATAGTCTGATTTAGGAAATCTAGCATGAGAATATAAGACGAAATGCTCTGAATTTCTCTCTTGACAACGTCCCCAACAATGAGACAATACCTTCGGATAAATACGGCACGTCAGCACGAATCCCATTTAGACTAGAAGCCTAAATGGCATAGGTCCCGAAAACTTTCATTGTTTTCTCATAATAACGTGTTGCATTAAGCATTTGGTCTTCCTCCAATGTTAATTTGCAACATCACTTAGTAGAAAAATCCTGCAGATTGATGTTTGTAATATGCTCCGAGGAATAAATCTCACAAAACCTACCCCGAATGAGCTTAACATCATCCCAATCAACCCATTTCCCAATTGATAAGCATTTTAGCCTTACAATTTTATTCCTTCATCTCTAATTCAAGATTGTCAATGATAGTAGGTGGTGAAGGATAAAGTTATTTTCAATAGTATGCTATACCAAGAGGTTTAAAAGAAACTGGTTAGGAGCAATAACTTAGCTAATTTCTTTTTATTACCATTGAGCTACAAAAAGTCTAAGACCAAACACTTGTCACTTTATCACAACTCAAGCATGTGACAATCGGTAATTGAATTACTTTTCACTAAATATCAGTGATGGATCCATGTGTAAGTGATGTAATCCAATAATAAGTTGACATTTACACTAACTGTGGCAAAGTGTATGGTCAAGTGCAAGGTCATAGAAGATGAGAAGAACTAATCAGGCTAATCTTCTTTTCTTTACCAAGATGTTTCCTATTCCAATTGGCAGTGAGTGAGACAAGAAAAAGTTTATTAGGTCTGGTGGGACAAAGCCTTTAAAAGTTACATTAGCCCAACAACGGTGGGGCCTTTCTTGAAATAATTTGTAAAGTACCACTAGGATTGATCCATGTGAATTTCGGGCCACAGAATTCTAGGTCCAACACACCACAAACATTCAACTCTAAGTCCATTGCCTATCTCTAAACTTTTCATCTTTTGAAAGAATCTCATTTAAAATCTCCCACAATGACCCATAGCAAGTTATGCAACTAACTGTTTTTAAAATTTTCCAAATAAGCATTGTTCCTTAAACCTGGGACTAGCATAAGCTGTAGTAAAATTCCATGAAAAATTTAGAGTTTGTACCACAAACTTTTCATAAAAAAACGTTGGGGTTTAGTTAATCGGTGCATTTAGGACATTTTTTAATAAATTATTTTAAGAAAGTTTTAATACTACTTTTATGAGAAATATAAAAGGCTGTAAAAAAATCAATTATTTTTTTCTTTTCTCAGAAAAAATTTCTAAAATTATTTCTTAAACCAATGTCTGCATCCGTTAAATTTCCCAAAAATGTTTTAAAAATCACCTATTTATAACAATGACATCATAAAATATTGTGTTATGTCACATAATTCTAATGAGGAAAATTATTAGGTACTCCTGAAGTACCATAAATGCGTACTTCCTCCTCTCATGTAAATGGTTGGTCCCACCATGAATTTAATTAGTGTGACTCATCATTCATGTGAGAGGAGGAAATACACATTTATGATACTTTGGGAGTACACAATAATTTTCCTTCTAATGAACTTAGCTACCTTGAAAATTGGAGTTGCTAGCCATTCAAAAGTGGAGAAAGTAAGTGACAGCAAATTATTAGTCTCATTTAACTCAATCCTTATTGGAGTGAGCATAGTGAGTTAGTCACATTGATTTTTAAGTGGTAGTGGTACCGGGGATGAGTGGCTTAATTTTACATAGCAATTGGTTCAAGACTAACTCACTATGTTTGGTTGTACAAGTACAAGCGTGTGCACCTGATTGAAGTAAAGTGCACAGTTTCCAAATGTAATATCTCATAACTTCTAATAGAAATTGTGGGGGCCAATTGATCCCATATGTTCAAATTGCATGGGAAAAAGGCTGGGCCCAATATCCAGTCTCATATATACAGACTGCATAAGAAAGGGCTGGACCCAATATCCCGTCCGAGGACAAGAGAGTATCCGAGGACGACCAGTAAAGGAAGAGATGAAAGTTGCACTCCGAAGAGAGGTCAAGAATGTCTGTGAAGGATTTAACCGTGTCCGAGGACAATTACTACCTCGGAACTTCTGTCCGAGGTGGCCAGTGGACTTATCATTCTCTCAAGGTAACGTCTCGGACAAACCTTGCAACAAAGTGGATGAGAAAATATCAGATGAAAGATAAGAATGAGAGAAAACAAATATCTGGGAGTACTATTGCCCTCGCATTAAATGCTGCCCAGCTAACTCTCTGACCGTATTAATGTGGAGGTGATGCTTAAACAGTGAACACGCAGCCTTACAGCTAAGAATGGACGGTTCAAGAATACGCAAGGGAAGCAGAGAAAAAAAGACTCCCAACACCTGACCCACACGTGGATGGAGGAAATGGTAAAAAAAACCATAGTATATAATACGAAGAAAGAGAAAAAGAAGGGACACACAAAAAAAAAGGAGAAAAGAAAAAGAAAAAGAAAGAACAAGGGCAAAAAGGTTGACGAAATATAACAGCAAAAGAAAGGAATTAAGTATTCTTAGTCATAGTATCAGGGTATGTCCGAGGATACTTTCTATATATGTATACGCGTATAATTCCTTCTTTTTAACACTATAAACCAATATCTTTATCCTGAATTTAGACTAGCTTTTTCTCCCGCTCTCTACAAATTTATTGTTCGGGCATTTTGGGTCTGGGTCCATTCCTGTTCTGGATTCAAGTCAAATTTGGTCCCTACAGATATATTTGTAACATTCAATAAAAAATAATAATAACTCAAAATTTGTATACTTTACCTATTAGGTATGTGCAATTGTATAATGTTTTTAAGTTCAAATTTTACCTAAGTTATTTAAATTCTTAAAATTTTTATATAGTAAATTGAAAACAATTTTCAATGCTCAATATCATAATAATCTAGTCATAGAAAGTTTAAGCATAATATTTTATATAATTCTCTTGTGCTTTATAAAAGTACATAATCATGATAGTTATGATCAAATGATGTATTTGGTTCAATCAACATACATCTAAAAGTCAAAGACCAAAAACCACTAGAATTGTATATTAACCTTGTTCGTATCTTATGACATGTAAATAAAAAATTTGTTTGTGTAATACAACACACTTAAGGATAGTGGTTATGTAGTAAATCATTGGTCCATGTCATTTCTTTCAAGATCAAGCAATTAATTTTGATGATCCATATCTTTTTTAGCAGTAAAATAAAAAAAGTGTGCCTAGGTATGCTTTGTGCTTCTTCAAAAAGCTCTAAAATGGAGTGCCTAAAGTGCCCTTCATTAAATGAGCCATTTTTTCGCCCATCAAAGTGTTGAGAGCTTGGGGCTTAGAGCTTAGAGCTTAAGCGAGCCTAAAGCATGCTTTTAACACACTGTTAAGCCCCCCTAGACTTTCAAATAGTTGTCATTTGGTACCTTAAGTTTCAAAATTTGCAACTAACCTTGTAAACTTTCGAATTGCTATCATTTTGGTCCTTCGAGTTTAGGGGCAGTTAGCGGTCTGTAGTTAATGGAAGTTGATTTTTTTTTTTTTTTTGGGGGGGGTTGGGGGGTGGGGGGGACTAATCTCACAGCAATTTGAAAGTTCAGGGGGTTAATTGCAAGTTTTAACACTTAAGGGGCTAAAATGACAGCGACACTAAATTTAGACAGTAAAACGTGTTTTACCTTAAAGTATATATTATTACACATGTTTTTTCATTGACTCACTAATTAAAATTTATATTTTTAAGGGCTAACTGTAAAGTTTTTACTCATGATTTTTGTAAATATATATATATATATATATATATATATATATATATATTATTTTATTTATATATAATTAATATTGTAGGTGGCCTGTGAATTACATGCATTGATTCACGTACACACAATTTTGGATTTTGGACACTTCTTAAAGACTAAAAAATTGAACCTGTCAAAGGTGCAATGGTGCATCACTGCATCTATCATCCAAAGCCAAATCCTAGCCCCTTGCCTTAAACTCAAATGGAGTTCAACCTAAACCATGAATGTTATTTTTGGTTTTTTTTTTTTTTTTTTTGGAGGGGGGGTTGGGGGGGGTGGGGGAGAGGTGTTTAAGGAGAGCTCTGCTCGTGCCGTTTCCCCCATGTCTTAGCTGAATGGAGATGACTGTTGTGGGCCATTGTTGTTTATTATTCTTGACACCATTTACATTTTTAACTAGATTAATTGTAATTCAGTTATATAACTTCTTCAGTTTGCTTAAATGCTTAACAGCAAGGTACCTGGCCAACGAGCTCTAGCTCAACTTTCTCTTCCCACAAGAATGGGGGAGGGGGTGAGATTGTAGGTTCAAAACCCTTTACATGTGTAACTTACCAATAAAAAATAAATAAAAACATGAAATAAAAGGAATTGCCTACATAAGTAGTTGTGTAGTATTTTGCATTCAAAATGCTATGCTAATTAATATGGAGTAAATGTACTTTTTATCAGTTCAAGTTGGCTCCTGTTTTTTTTTTTTTTTTGAGAAACAAGTTGGCTCCTGTTGGTATCCATCTTTAGCTCTCAAACGTAGCTCAATTCCAGCAAAAACAATTAAACCTGTGGAGTGGCCTGACCATTGGATTACCATATGCTTTTAAGTCATTCCATGCGACCTCTAAATTGTTTGATGCCTTTTTGTTTCCCCTGTACCATGTATATGCACACGGCAGGACAATCTTCAGTGATGATAATTTTTTATTCAGTTTGCAGGGATTGCTTTTTTATTTTTATCCCCTTATTTTTTCTAATCGACAAAATTTAATTTTCACAGATATAAGAAATTGCTTTTCCTTTAGTCCTTTCTAGGGTTCTTGCGTCTGCTTTTTGTTTCTTTCCTTTTTCTTCCTTATTGACCTATCAAAAAAAGAAAAGAAAACCTAACTCTTTGTTATCTCATGTGTTGAATCGTGCAGGGCTCATGGATTGTGCAGCAGAGTGTTGGGAGCACCCCCTGTCTATTGGGAAAAGCAGTTGATTGTAACTATATCCGTGGTCCTAAGTACTTGGAAGTTAAGCTCCTTCAATGTCTTTAATACATAGTTAAATTCTTTCTGGCTAGTTTTTAAATGAGTGATTTAATAGTGAAGCTTATCTTAAACTTATATTTTTATTGATATGGTTGAACATTGTTAATCTTCTGTAGATTGATGTTGACATTGGTTCTTCAACTGTTGCCAATGGAGTTTTGGGTCTTGTAGTTGGTGTAATTACAACATTGGTGGTAGACATGGCTTTCCTTGTACAGGTATGGTTATTTTAATGATGATATTATCTCAGCTTTTAGTTTACCAGAGGAGACTGCCTCTGAAGTCTTATATCGTCACACATATACATTTGAGCAATCAATGTGGTTTAATTAAGTGCAACATTTCATATGGTAGCTGGCCACTAAAGTTAAATGAATTATTGGGAAAACACTTGGTAAAAAACTATATTGGATTTGATATCTTATTTGGGACACTTGTTATAAAAATAGTGTACTAGTTTAATCCTTTTTTGAACTTCCACTATTATTGGTATAGGTGGGTTAGTTGGGTTAAACTTGGTTATTAAATGGACTTCTTCTGAAGCTTGACCACCCAACCAATCCAAATTCGTACGACACCCTTACGTCAATTGAGGCTAAAAGAGAAGCTGCAAGCATTCAACTATATGAAGGGAAGGAAAGACAAATTGAATCAAGAAAAATTACAATTTTTTTGTTTTAAGAGTTTTAATTTTTTATGTGGATATTAAAAATGAAAGGAAGCACAATGGATTTCTCTTTTTAGAGCTTTCTTTGGAACTCACTCATGGACAAAGACTTTCATGCTTTTGAAATCCTTTAGTCCTACAATACGTCCCTCATGTTCTAATTTATTATTATGAGCTAGATGATTAATCCAGGGGAAGTATAAATACCAGTATAAGAAGGCCTAACTTTATAAATTTGTTAGGCTTGCATGCTTTTGGAATCCTTTTGTCTTCAATTTTATTTTTACTCATTAAACTCTATCCTCAATTTTTGTTGACTATGGGCTGAGTATTATAACATGCCTAACTTTATAAATTTGTCATGTGAGCACACTGATACTGCCTGTAAAATACTCAATAGCAAACTCTGTTTATTTAACATTATATTTACATTACAGTTATAATCTATTACTAGCAGTATGTTTATGCAATGCGCTGATTAATAAAACTTTTCTAATATTATCAAAATTTAAAGCTTAATATATATATATATATATGTATTTTTTATATATTAAAAATATGTAGTTAAGTTAAATGGAAGAAGCACTTAGTTTTATCAAAACAAAAAATTATGGTAGATGATTAAAATAATATAAAATAAATAATGAAACTTGTATAAATTTCTTAAAACTCTAGTTAGAGTTTTGATTGTAGTAGTATGCTAAATCTTTTGAAATTTGGCAATTGAGCAAATTAATTTCTAATTTTAATAGTACTTATAGTGACCTATGGTGAAGGAAAGTCATATAATGTAATTCCTTATGATATGATGTTCCATGATAAATATTTATCAATAAATTAGCCATTAATTTTTTAAATTGAAAATATTTCTTTCCTTTGAAGAAGAGCACACTCTCACTTGAAAGGAATGGCCTTTTGAATTCTATTTTTAAATTCAACTTCAGAGGCAATAATTGAATTTAAAACAGGATAGATTTATAAATATTCTTTTTAATGTCCAAAAAGTTGATATGATAATCTTATAGGTGTGTTTGATCACTGAGGTGATATGAGAGAGGTGACTCTAACATGTGATTCGACTGACTTCTGCCTTTCAGGGCTTGATACAATTTATTATATTAATCTAGAGCTAAAGAAATGGGTAAATGACTGTTTTAATTGACAGGCAAATACTACTGATGAATTGCCGGAGCGGCTGATTGGTGCTGTCCGTGTTTCTCATATAGAGCTTTCGTCTGCTATAGTCCCCAAGCTGGATCTAGATCCATCATGACGACCCAAGAATAGAGATGATTGACCTGTATTGAATTTTTCAAAATCATTTGTTCAGATATAAAAATGTATTTCATTTCCCATTAGTTGCCTTATTGTGATTAGCAGAATGTACTTGTCAATGTTTTCCAATTGATTTTTGTATAAAATAGTAAAAACAGAAGCAGGGTTTTTTCTACGTACGGTATTAAATAAGATTACAGGATAGGGTAAATTGGTTTGTCATTATTTCTCTTTACTGAGTTTTAATTCCTGCATTTTTTTTTTTTTTTTAACACACTCTCCCACTCACGACAACTGTTTGTGACATGGAAATTTATGTGAATTTAAGGTGTTTGAGCCTTTGAGGTGTGTTTAGTTAAGTTCATCATTTATAGCGCCACACCTTTTCCCTTTTGTCTCTGATCTTTTTTTTTTTTTTTTTTTTGAGAAACCTTCCCATCAAGAGAAGGGGCTTACGTGATATTGATAATTTCTGCAAAGTAGTCTGCATAGGAACACACAAGAACTTCCTCCAACCAAGTACAAATAGAAGAAAAATTACAGGCTGCACGAGCTAGACTATGTGCTACTTTGTTTCCCTGTCTTCGAGTATGGTGGAAAATCAAGGACCTTAAGATATCGATATGAATAGAAAAGGGAGTGAGTCAATTTTAGTTTTATTAATACTTATGAGCCGATGTATGCATTTAAAAATGTGTAGTTGGATGTGTGGGTTTTTTTTTTTTTAAATTCCCAGTAAGTATTATTCTTTCATTTTGGGGTTTGAATTTGAAATGTTATAGTTTTCCGGGTAACGCATAAGATATTGTACACTGCTTCAAGGACTGTCTCAATGTCCTGCTGCTCGTAATATAATCACCCGCTCACCCATATGTTTCCAGTCTTTGCATACTTATCGTCATCATCATCATTATTATTTTTATGGATGGAGATTAATTAAAGACAAATGTGATGATTTCTCGAAAATTTACAAGGGGTTGCGGCAAGTCTTTTAAACTAGTGGTGGGTTGAGCCAAGAACTGAGCACCTCTTAAACGTTGTAAAAACCAGGATAAGAATGTGTCACAAAATCAAGACATGTGAGACTTGGAATTCATTTGCTAATTAAAATTGATAACAAAATATATATGCAAAATAGCTGAGATTTGAAACTCAAAAGTACATTTTCTGGATTACAAGGCGACCAATATAATTAATCCAAGCTGTCGAAATTGAAATTAATGCTAACTCTGTTGTTAGTTTGTTGTCCAATAGAAAAGATAGTTACGTTGAATTTTCTGTTGGGGAAAAATTTGATGTAACTGTGAATAAATGTCAGCAAGTACAATGGAAGTATAACAACGTAAGAATGTAAAGATTTAAGTGGAAACTCTTTTTTCTTGAAGAGAGAAGAGAAAAACTATGGGATAAACTTTAAATAATTTCACCATATTAAATAGAGATTACAACACTTAGAGATACAACTTTGAGCAAAGAAAAATTCTTTTTTTTTTTTTCACTCATTGCTCTCTTCTTCACTGTGTACCTCTCATAATTTTATCTTGCTCTCTAAATTTTCTCTTCTTTTTTGCTTGCTCTCACTCACGTAGTTCTTCAAGACTGCACCAGCCCTCACACTCTGGGACTTCTCTCTTTTTTCTCTTCTACACCAAATGGCCGAATGGCCTCATTTATATTTCTTCATCTTTTCTTTCTTCTCTATCTTCAACGTGTCTCACAAGCTTAACATCACATCTAGCGCTGTAAACGAACTAAGTTGTTTATGAACAATTCGGGCTCAGCTTGATAAAAAGCTCATTAATGTTCGTTTGTTTATAAATAAGTCAAGTTTGAGCCTTAGTTTTAGGCTTGTTTGATAAACAAGCCAAGCCCAATCAAAACAAATTGTTCATGAACAAGCTTGTGAACAATAGGGCTTGAAACAAAACATGTCGAGTTTAGGCTCATTTATAGCTTGATACATGTTTACTAAATAAACTCATTATTATGGCATTACACATATCTTCATAATAACATAGTCCACATGAGACCACTTATCACCATCCATTAATTTTTCTTCTTTCCTCTAATTTGTCTTTTAACACTCCCTCTAAACTGACCATGGAACACTTTTAGACTTAAGTTACATTTTTTTATAATTACTCAAGCTATAGACAAGAATGATGAATGGGTGAATTTAATTATGTAAAGTTATAATTTGAACAATTTCTAATCACTAGTGGAATTAGAAGCATGATAAGATGAGTATATTATTTTCTTTTCTTTTCTTTTTGGTTTACTTGATGTTTTGGTGATATAAGCATTTGATAATGCAATTTTTTTGGATTCTAAGCCAAAAAGCTTGATTTGAGCTCAAGTTTGAGCTTGATATTAATCTTGAGCTTAGTTTGACTAATTAATCAAGTCAAGCCAAACCAAGTTCAAACTTTTTGGCATTCTCACAAGTTTGAGTTCAAACATTATTTTTAGACTTGTCTCAAGCTTGAGCCAAGTTTGAGCAGTTGATTTTTATTGACGAGCCAAACTCAAACACGCATTACTCAATAAAGTTTGGCTCATTTACCGCTCTATTCACATCTTCATTCATGAGCGCTCATTTAATGAGCTTTGACAAAATGTGTGGGCTGGACTTGTGGATGTCGGCACCCAACAATTTCACCAATTGTTGATGATTACAGAAATTTGTTGAACCAAATCCTTGTGTGGAAGCTAAGCCATTGATACAAGGAGGCAAACTTTTGTGCTAATGCTCTCACAAGAAAGGCAATCCAAATGCAACAAAACTATCTTATTTTGGACACTTTGCTTGTGGAGTTGCACCAACTTTTGCTGTATGACCTTATATGAGTTGAAACGGTTTTTGCATCGATACAACCTTAATATGGCTGCTATTTAGCTTTTCTATATATATTCCATTTGAGGGCATTACGAAATTGCCTAAATGGTTATAAGAAAGAACTATCACTCTACTTTTGGATGAATTGTGGAATTGTGATTATGTTATGTTGAATTGCATTATTTGATCAGTAATGCGAGGACCACAATAAGGTCAAAATTTTGCTACAACTTGTCACTTAGATAAGTTGTGGCAAAAATTGTGGTTTTAGTTGTGATCGTAGCATTTTTATTATTTGATCTATTCACTCGAAACTGTTGAATTACATCATCTAGATCTTGATGGAAGTTGGACTCGTGTGTTTGTCTCCCTTTGTATGGCTAAGAGGCTGAGCTTAAGATGCCCTAGTAAGAGTTAAAGGAAAAACCCACTAGCGAGAGACTGGTTTGGCTCCTCATCAAGAATCTAGGTGCAAAAAGTGTGGATTCCATTCTTAACGCAAAGCAGCTCAAATCCAAAAGTAACTCACATTGGTTATACATTGTATCAACAAGAATTAAGATGATGATGGAGTGGTATTTATTTTTTAAAATTGCTAACATATTTGTCTTATTTTGGAAGTGAATGATTTCTTCTAATAATCAAACGTGTGACTTGATTGTAGAGAGTAATATCGATGATTAGTAGTTGTTGGTTGAGCATATTTATTATATTGTGCAATAGCCAATAGTGGCATATAACGGCCCTTATATGCTACGTGTTATGGGCAAACTAGAATTGGAAAAGATGACCTGACAAAATTAGACTCGGACCTGAAGGATAAAAGTGGGTATGGATAAGAATTTTTTGGACTAGTGAAAACATGGATCGACTTGAACCTGGACTTGCTAAACAACATGTTGAATCAAGTCAACTCATGAGTTAGATGGGTTGACCTATATTTTTAGGAAGAATAAAATATCAATTTTTTTTTTTTTTAACTTTATTTTCTAAATTTGCAGAAGGAAATAAATTTTATTTAAAAGAAACAATAACAAGAAACTTTAATTACTTATTTATTTTATTTGTTTTCAAATTCAATTTAAGTATAAAACAAGAGAAAGTACTTTTGCTTATATTTTATTATGAAATTCACTATAAAAAAAAAGTTATAAGCATTAAGATTTCTGCAATATGGTATTACCGTATTAGTGTTATTTATTTTCTATGAGATATTAGTTTCTTTTTAAAATTCGTGTTAAAGTTCTTTAAATTATTTGGGCTAAATAAAGTTTATCCTTCACAATTAATGCATAATCCTACCATAATTATATCTTTCTGGCTAAGTTCAAAATACTAGTTATTATTCTGTTAACTTTATCTCACATTTTATATACTCCAACATGTGCACCCGAGGTTTATATTTGGTAATTATCCGTTTTTCCTTTATAAAATTATTAGACTAGTAAATTTTGGACTGAGAATTTAAGATTTTATGTATTATTTAAATTTTATTTTTTAGTATTATCATTTTTTTCTTATTTTTATTAAAAAGAAGATAAAAATAACATGCTTATTTTTTTTTATTCTTTTAAATATTTTTTTTTATAGTTATTATTATGATTTTTTTTTTTTTTTTTTGTGTATGTACAAAAAGGTTAAGGTTAATCTTTGTTTTGAGAGATTAACTAAAATAAAATTTTAGCCGGATCCCAGTTTGATCCATATCCAATTGGGTCGAACCAAACTCATTGGACCCGAAAGGTATTCAACTAAGATGCTTGTCACGTTAGGTCAAGTATATTATAATTGTTTTTTTTTTTTTTGGAGGAAGAAGTATATTATAATTGTTTTTTTTTTTTTTTGGAGGAAGAAGTATATTATAATTGTTTTTTTTTTTTTGAGGAAAGTATATTATAATTGTTGAATTCTGATTCTTTGTGCCTAATAATTTATTTGACTGGCGGTTGATGACATTGAAAGACCGTTAGGGGGCCTATTTTCTCCCGCCAATTTTTGGATGCGGGACCTATTTCTCTAGTTTGCTCAGCCAAGGATCAAATTATATATATAAATACTGATTACCGTACAAATTAAACTTTAAACCACTCTCCAACAAAAGTTAAAACTTGACACTTTGCAATTTTAAACTTTAAACTTTGCAATTTTAAAATGTTTTGGGTAATACAATAAAGGAAGTAACACAAATTGACACTTAGAGGGTGCGACCTTGAAAAAGTGAGAATGTTAGTACGAATTGGTTTTGGTGTAGACAGAGTTTGACTTTTAGACTTTAAATATATATATTCTAAATAATTGATTTTGGTAAAGACTAGATTTGGACCCGAGATCTCTTATTCAATAATAAATTTTTTTTTTTATCAGTTGAGATATTTGGAATCCAAAAATTTAATAGTTACTAATTAATAAAATCTCACTTCTTTTCAATAAAAAAAATTTATAGTATGAAAAATTATTATTTACAATATATATATTTTGAATCAAAGACTATAACTATTGTTTTTTTGAGTAACAATCGAAGACCATAGCTGTGTTTTCATTATAAATCAAATTTTACAATGGGGAAAAAGAATAGGAGGGCATTACTATTGAGGATTCCTCATCTCTTTAGCAAAGACCCCTAAGATTACTTTAGTTTTATTACATGATCTAGACACTGACCAAAAAGATATTATTTTTTTTTCTTTTTTATATTAGTAGAAGACTATTGTTATTATTATATGATGATGATAATATTAATTCATTTTATTTTATTTTGTAGTTGTAGTTGGGAGAAATGGACAATATTAATGTGACGTTAATGGAATTTCTTAAATGGAGAATGGAGATAGACTCAAAGAAGGCAATGGGCGGTGGACTAAGCAGCCAATAGAGAATCACAATCCCACCGTCCTATTACTTTTTTTTTTTTTCTCCCCAGTACTTGTTCTTGAATCTCAGCCATCCGTTGTTACTTACCAAATCTTTATGCCGACATGTGCAGCTTGTCTTTAATTTTGTCATTCTATTCTTAGATTATGATGTTCTTGAATTTTTAGATTTTTATTGAAAGCCGATTTTTTTGATTAAGATTACATTTTTTAAAAAAAATTTATCCATTAATTTTGATGTGATAAAATCTATATTCTCATTTGAATGGATAATATTTTAGAAATAACTTGTTATCCTAAAAGTCTTAAGAACCTTCGTCATGTTTCTTAACGTAGTTGTTATAAATTTATAATTGTAAAACAAGCTACTGTATTATCCTTCTCAAATTGAAAACCAATGTATTCTTTTCTTTCCTTTTTTTTCTTTCTTTTTTTAAAAAAAAAAAAAAAAAAAATTGGTAGGAACCAATGTAATATTCAATACTTGTGTTTGGATTGACGAAAATTGATTTCCTAAAAATATTTTTTGTATTTTCAGGTAATTGGGGCTACTGAAAATGTTAGTCAAGCAAAAATTAATTTTTAGTTGACCCGAAAATAATGACACTTATAGTGGAAATTAGTTTACACTTTTATATTCTGTAAAACATTTTTCGCCTCATCTAAAACTCATCAACCAAACCTCCACCCACTATTGTTAGCCACCCAACTACCACCTCTCACTAATGTCCCTAGGCTTCGATCAACAACTATTGTCACCACTGTCAATCACCGATCACTATCACTTTTGATGACCAATCTTCATCACCGCCAATTGCGTCTAGTCTCTACCACTGCAAGTGGCCGTCGATCTCTACCACCATCGACCTTCAATCTTTGCCACCATCTATTTCCCGCGATCTCTGTCATCATTGGTTTTCCATAGCATTTTCTAGAATGCAATTAAAATTAAACACTTGAAAGTATTTTTCAAAGTATTTTTTAGAACGCATCCAAACACTTGAAATATTTTCTGTTGAATCAAACACCCTAATACATATCATATCGTATTATATAATATAATATACTAATGTCTTTGCACGTGCATTGTGCGAGTCTTTTTTTAATTTTCTAAAAGGAAAAAAGATTTCATGTATACTAATTCAGGATTGTTGTATTTTTCAATCAGCAAAATTCTTAGGGGAGTAATGAGATTTAGGTTCCTCCCTTTTAAAATTAAAAAATTATTTGTATTTCTATATGAAAAGATAGAACCTCACCATTAATTAATGTTTGCTCTTCTCCTTCATGCAAAAGCTTGCATTTTGAATTGCTCCACTCCAAATGTTTGCGTTTTTCATGCCCTGCAATTGTTAGTCGTCTAATACCAACTTGAAAGGTCGAAAATTAAGCTCATTGCTTAAAAACTGGACTCAAATTCATTGCTTACCATTAGAAACTTTTTTCAATCTATGTTGTATTTATAAAATAAGCTACTTTTGAACAAAAACATATACTAAAAAAAGAAAATTAAATATCACATAATCTGAAAGAAAACATGTTAGAGGGAGAGAGATTGAGATTGCGGTATTCAAGAATAAAGTTATCTGAAGCATTTACCAATCTCCTCCAAGCAATAACATTAAAAATAACTTTTTAAAATGCTACACATAAACAATTAACCCAAGTTAAAAAAAAAAAAAAAAAAAACACTAAATCACCAAAACTATAACTTACCAAACAACTATGGTGTTCTCCCAAATCAACCAAACATTCCTACGACCACATTGAATCAAAACGTGAAACCATAGAACAATATCAGACAATTAAAGAATTTAAAAGAAAATGGTTACGGAATACTTATGTTCAAGCATACAACTCTATGAAGTTATAGGAATGGTAGTAAATATTAGTACTACCATAAAATTGTATAAAACATTTTTACATGTAAAACGCATGGCCCATCTATTCAATTATAGCATTTATAGAGAAAGGGAAAGATAGACTATTTTACTGAATAAGGCAAACTGCAAACTTAGAAGTTTTATCCAACAAAGGAGAGTAATAAGGACAATATTTTGTTTTATTTTGATAACTGAAAAAAAAAAAAATGACAATTATTCAAAATTTTCGGTGGTGATAATAGGATAATTGCAATGAGATGGTGAGAGAGAAGAGGAAAGCCAAAATCTCAGGATCAGGTTTTTTCAGTTAGTTTTTAACATTTGTTAAAGGAGTGATCATACTGAGGAAGTTTAGGATTTTCAAATGATTTGTTGGAGGAGGGAGAAATAACACGATGGAAGAAATTGTTTTTTAAAATTATCTAAAATTTATAAATTTTTTAACTTAGTAATTTTAACGTGTCTAATCCTATTATCTATTCTTTCTAAACATTTGATTTTGAGGATATTTTGATATGATAAAGGATGAAACCCAAATAAGAGATCATGTTATTAATAGCATAAAAGGTAATACAAGTTCGATTTTAAAGTAATAGTTGTGCCAAGTGACTATCTTTTCTTTGTAAGAAAAAAAAAAAAGCTAAAAATTAACTTATTTTTTAAAACCTAAAAATTAAATTATTTGAAAAAAAAAAGAATAATATTAGAAATACAAACTATTTTACAAAAAAATTTATAAAATGCTGATGTGGTAAATAAAAAAGTGATATTAATAATATGTCTAAATAAAAACCAATAAAAGATTAATCACATTAACATTTTATAAAAATACTAGCCTCATCACACGCGCTTCGCGCGTGTAATGAGGCTTTTCTTTTAGCAAAAAAACAAAAAAAATTTGTGATTTTATTTTATATATATAATTTTTATTTTGACAATTTAATTTATAAGTAAATAAAACAATTTGACAATTAACAGGAAACTTGTCCTATTTTTTAGGCAATATTTTAGTGGGAGTGTGGTCCTATTTTTTGTAGATAGTGTTTTACGTGGGAGCAGTTTTTTTTTTTTTTTTAAATAAAAAAATTTAAAAGTAACGTGAGATTAGAGTAAGAAATTGCAATTTTTTTTTTTTAAAAAAGGATTTTTTATTAATGTTAAAACGGTTAAACCTTGATAAAGGTAAAAAGAAAAGAAAAAAGAAAAAAAAAAAGGAAGTTGCAAACGTGAGTTTATTGAATAGAAATATTCCTATTTTGTAGGTAATATTTATGCAACATTTAAAAGAAATAGTTTTACCAAATTATCCTTTAATTTTGTCTCTACTTAAATATAGGAATGTGTGGGTATTTTGGAACAAAAAAAATAGTTTTACTAAATTATCCTTTAGGTTTGTCTCTACTTAAATATAGGAATGTGTGGGTATTTTGGAACAAAAAAAATTCCGGTTCAAACAGATGTAGCTCCTTAAATAGTAGTATAGATTATAAAATAATTTGTGATCTTAACATTAAAATAAAAAAATTTCGCATACAGCATGCAAATAGTAGATAATTTAACCCAAAAAAAAAAACACGTAAAGGACTAGTGAAGTAATGATGGATCCATGGGTAGATAGATTCCTCTCCAAAGGAGAAACGTAAACCTGGGCGCCACCATCCAGTTTGGAAAGCCCGACAACGCCATAATGACACTAACAACCCCACACTACTTAGGAAAAGTTTTGATCCTTTTAATAATTTTACACACGTCCGTTACTTAGAGAGTACAAATGTCAGATGCGTTCGCTTTTATATAGTCAAATATAGGAGTGGAGAAAGCAAAATAGCTGAGCTGGCCATTAAGAAAACAAACAGAACTAAGTGGACCCCATTTTCTTCCACCTTTGAAATTCCAGACCCACCCAGACACACCCCCCCCTCTCTCTCTCCCTTAATTTCTCTCTCTCGTTTTCTCTGTTTTCAGACTCATAAGAAAAACTACAGAGAAAGAAATTCAATATTTGTTTTGACCTATCGCTTCTATTTGTAAGTACCCAAATTTTCTAAGCTCTCTCTCTCTCTTCGTTGTTTTTCTTTTTGTATTTTTTTTCTTTCTTTAAGATCGACAAGGTTAGATTTTTTTTTTTTTTGTTTAATTTGCTTAATTGGGTTATGGAAAACTTCCTGGATAATAGGAGTTTTAATTGAGAATTCGCGTGCATTGCATCGTGAGCTGGATGATCAGAGAACTTATTGGGGGGTTTGGGGGTCAGAGTTTTCATTCGGCAATGTCAGATTTGATGGTTTTGGGGGATTACTAACATATTTACATATAGTCTTTTAGATTGCTGAGAAAATGTGAAGGGAAAAAGGCCTAATTAGATTTTGAGTTTAAAATTTTGATTTGGTCTGGTTGTGATTCTAGCTCAATCAACTAACTTCAGCTTCATTGAAATTTGCTTAATGGGTATTTTTCATATTCGATAGTGAATTAATCTAAAGTTACAAAATTTAGTTACGCTTATATTACCCTAACATCTTAAGCAACAAGAGCTGAGTTTTTCTGATGTTTTCATTCATTACTCAATTCTTAATCTGGGTTTTAAGTATTTTGTGAAAGTTTTATTTTTAAGTTATTGATATTTTGGAGTAAATGTGGGAAGTTTGTGTGCAAGATATTGGCTATTGGATGAAATAGGAAAGACCTATTTTGGATTTTGACTTGAGGGAATTGTAGAGAATGGCATGCAGAGGGTGTTTGCAGTGTCTATTGAAGCTTCTGAACTTGTTGTTGACCCTTGTGGGTCTGGCCATGGTGGGCTATGGGATCTACTTGCTGGTTGAGTACGAAAGAACCACCACTAATGCTCTTGTGTCCTCATCGGTGAGCGGTGATGGAAGTTCGGTGCAGCTCGGTCGACCACTGCTTATGGGTGTTTCCCTATCGGCTAGTATTTTGGATGACCTGCCCAAAGCTTGGTATGGCTGCTGATCTCATTTTGTATATTTTTTTGTTTTGTGTTTCTCTGTTGTTGCTAGTTTGTCATGCTTGAACTCATTGTTAAGAACAACTGATATATATTTTGAATTCGAAATGCGGTTTTATGGGAAATGAAGAAATGGGTTCTTGTGTCTGATTTCCATTGAACAAATGTGTTATAGCTCAAATGTCTTGAGGTCCTCTATTTTTTGGGGGAGTGGGGAGAATGAGGAAATGCAAAGGAAAATGATTGAAGAAAGACGTGTTTGAGCAATGAATTGTATTGTCTTAGTAATAATTATTAGCAGCAATTCCCTCAAGTCAAGTTCTCAAGCTGCATACTTTCTCCATGTGCTTTATGCTGTAGTCTTTATCTCTGCTATGTGCAATGATGCAAATAATCATTGTTAAACCACTGAGGAAAGCAACTTGGTTAACTGATTATACATTGATCATAGGTAATTATATATACACACAGTAACACAAAGTGCACACACAAACACTTGTATGACCCCTTGTGTAATCTTGGCAATGATGCAAGGGTTCACCTTTTCTCATTGTGGCAATGAGCTTTAGCTCGAAGGGCAGCTCCTCTACCTGTAAGAACAAGGAGGGTGAGGTCGTGGGCTTAAAATCCATTGGGTGGGTGTGTAATTACCAATCCAAAAAAAAAAAAAAAAAAAGAAGAAAAATCTAGGGAAAAATACTCAAAAGCCCCTTGTGGTTTTCCTGTAAGACATATAACCCCTTAAGGTTTTGAGTGTAACACTTAACTCCCTAGAGTTTTTGAGTGTGACACAAAACCCCCTTGTGGTTTTTGTTTTATGTGAAATCACTCAATACTTTACAGCAGTTTCATGTTTTATGGGGGAACCACAGTGGAGGTTTTGTGTACCTTTTCCAAACTAAAGCTCTTGTTATGGAACAAGAATTGTTTGTAACGTGTATAATGTTGTGTCACAAGATATTTATATTTTTAAAATTTTTATTACTACTTAGTGAAATCCTATTGCAAATCTGTCGCACAAGTTCTTGAAATTGATCTTTAAACAAATACATATTCAACAATTTGGGTTTACTAAGCTTAAATTATTTCATTAGCATTTAATTGCTGCAAGCTAACTATTGAACCTGGCTTGAGACATTAGAAATTGGTTCCAACTCTGTATAAGAAATTCCTACACCTAAACAAAATATGTGTAGACTGCTCTTTACCAAAGTTTAATGTGCCTGCAAAATTTGCCATTGAGCTCTAGCTTCTCAATTGGCACCTCCTACTCGGGTGGAGGGTGAAGTTGTGGGTTCAAGATCCATTAGGTGCGTAACTTACTAATTAAAAAGAAGTGCCTGAAAAACTCAAAACTTGTTTATGGGGTATTGTGAAAATATTGAGGCTGCTTTACAGAGTTTTGAACTTTGGTTTTTGGAACAGTCCTCTTTGTATGGTCAAGTAATGTTTCAAATGGATGAAGGAAAATCCCAGCGACAAGATCTCATACTATTCGATGTTGTTATGCAGATTGTTCTTTTTTCCCATTAGTTCTATATGGACTATAATTTTTGATAAGTGATTCTATGTAGACTATAGTGAATCAATCATTGTCATTGGATCCCCTCTCACAGCCCCTCCTCTTTTATTGTTTGTGTTCCATTGACATTCTTTCATATGTAGTAAAATTGCTTCAAATTCAGCATATGGATTAATCACCTAACTCAGCTTACTTCATTTTTAAAGCTACTACATCTTAAACAATATGTATTTTCTATACTAATTGATTTCTGCCATCCTGCTCTACTGTTATTTTATCCTCCAAACAATGAGCTATTGTATATCTTTTCTGCTTGTCCCAACTCACGTTATTTGTGGCCTCCACATCTCCTTATAGTGCCTCCAAAGTGAATCAATTGATTCAAAAATACTCCCTAACATGGTATTTGGGAATTGAGATACCTAGGCAGGGCTCAGTGATCACCTCAGTGGCATATAAACCCAATGGAACCCTAAAGGCTTCAATTAGTTGACTAGTCAGCATACCAATTTTGGCTTTGTGGTGGACTTGCTGCCCTTGACATTCCCTAACCACTCATGTAATTGCAATAGAGATGGAAGTGCTAACCATTATGAAAATCCAGGTTCTGTATAACAAAAGCAAGTGGACTGAAATTTACCTCATCTACATTCAGATCCGCCAGGATCAGAATGTGAATCATGCTTAGCTAAATTTAGGTCTTGTTTGAGTGTTGGTGCCATGCCTCCCCATTCCATGGTACTTCACAAGTAGTTATTTACAGAGAGTTTATCTTGATTCCAATACCTTAAGTAGCTTGGTATAAAGCATTATCTTGTATGCATGTAGCATCTCTAGTTTGCTTCATTTTTCTACAACCATCAATATATATATATATATATATATATATATCTTTTTTCTTTTTCCTGGTCATGAGTATGTCTTGATCCCAATACAAATTGATCAAAGCCAATGGCCTTTGGGCTCAAATGGGATCTCTATGGGATAGGAACGGGGTGGTGGATGTGGTCTTTGGTTCAAGCTTTGTGGGAAGTTTGACTTACGAAAAAAAAAAAAAAAAGAATAGAAATTCATCAAAGCTGTGCCTGTGCAACTTGGTTTTTAGTATTGGCTCATTAGTGTCGATAGTTTGCCCTGTTTTTCTGCATCTCCATATTTATTTTTCCACAACCGTTGTATTCCTATTCTTTTATAGCGGCATGTAACTCGAGTACATGCACCCACACACACAGATATGTTGTTGAATGAACCCCTACTGTCTCCTCCTAGATATGTATGTATTAATATGTGTTAATCTATAGACGATCACTTTGAGGCTTTGAACAATACAATTGACTGAAATTATTGGCATCATACATTTCCTTGAACTGCCTAATTCGTTTTTCCTATCCTTCTGTTAATCATGTCTTTGCAGGTTCATATACTTATTTATCGCCATAGGAGCAATTATCTTCGTCATTTCTTGTTTTGGTTGCATCGGAGCTGTAACAAGGAATGGATGTTGCTTGACTTGTGTATCCAAATAACTTATATATTTCTCAGAGAAGTGATATAATTTCCTTTATTCAAAGAGTTAAGGAAAAGATTCAAGATATTTATGTCATAGCCTATCTATTAAAGAATAACTGCTCTGCAGCCATTATATGCACCACACCTATTCATACTAATATCATGCATCATAAAATGTCATCAGATGTACAATTCAATGGTTGATAGATTGTTCTTGTATCATCGTCCTTTTAATTTCATTTTTATTTTTTATTATTTTGTTTCCTTAAGCCAACATAGTACTCGGTATTGGTGATTTTATTAATCTTGGTAGAGCTGGGATGTGCGGCCTTCATATATTTTGACAAAAGCTGGGAATCAGTGAGTGTTCTGTTAATTGATATTTCAACTTTAAGATTGTATGTTTAGTCTCCTAATTAGTCTTCTGTGTTCGGTTTTAGGAAATTCCAACAGACAGGACTGGAGATTTTGACATGATATATAATTTTCTGGAAGAGAATTGGAAAATTGTCAAATGGGTTGCTCTTGGAGCTGTTGTTTTGGAGGTAAGCACAACATGACCACCTTTGCTTTTATTGAACTAAGATCTTCACATTGTTGAAAATCATGTCTCTACATGCTTTTGACTATATAGGCTTGTTTAAGTGGAAATATGATGGGGTTCTTGGGCATAACAATGCCAATAAATTGTCTTTTTTTTAGTTTCCAAATTGCAGCAATTGACTGTTGCGTTGCTTAATAGGAAAGGTTACTTCTTAGAAAGCAAACACAAAATACTAGGCGGTGGTCTGTTGGAGATCTATTTTCAAGTGCACACACTAATGATAAGCAAAAAATATATGAGAAGGCATTTAATTGGAAAAATCTAAGGAAGTTTCTTTTGTGGTCCATAATATATATTTTTTCTGGCCGGGTCTGGCCCATTCCTTGAAAGAAGTTTTTATGGGATCCCTATCTACCAAAATTTTTACTTTGGTTCTGACAAATGAAAAGTTGGGAAGATTTCGATATTAGTCAGTTAACCTTGGAATTCCTCTGTTCATTTAATTTTCTTAGCAAGAAATACTTTGGTGCAATTTCCTGGCACCTCTGGTTCAAACTCAAAAATAAATGGTGTGAAATCGTTTTGCTAGACACCTTGTAATTATATTACAGATATCCCAATTGTGCCAACTTTATTCGCGTACATGTTTCTTTTGTGCCAGCTTTTACAAAACATATGTGAAAATGTTTCATGGCATTTGAACCTATGATTAAAATATGACAATGGTGTTGAGGGTTGAAATTGTCCCAGAGCAGGCAACATGCTAGTGGAGTCTGTTAATTGTAATACCATAGATCTGGGTTGAAGTTCCCTTCTGGACTTGCATAATTGTACACCATCTTGATCTTTCTCTTTGACTCCCTAGCATGAAATTAGGACAAAATAACTGATGTTTGGCATGTATTGTGTTGGTGTGCATTAATTAGTAAATAGAGTGTTCTTCCAACTCTATCTCTCTTCTGGTGACTTTGGACTCTTATGTTGGGCATAAGGTTGGAATTTCATTCTTCAATAGAATTATTTATTTCTTGCGGTGGCCAAATAGCTTCTTTATTATGATTCTACATGAATTGCAGGCACTGCTATTCTTGTTAGCCCTTGTGGTCAGGGCAGCAAACAGACCACCAGAGTATGACAGTGATGATGAGCTCATTGCCTCAAGGCAACAGATCAGGCAGCCACTTGTCAATAGGCCACCAGGTCCAGCGACAGGTGTACCAGTTGCTGGCACTATTGATCAGCGTCCGAGTAGAAATGATGCTTGGAGTACACGTATGAGAGAAAAGGTATGATCTGTTCAAGTAGAAGAGTTTATTTGAGTGCTTAAATTGCAAGTTATGGAGTGTCCATTGGCAGTCTTGAATGATGTTTTGTGGCTGCACAATGATATTGATAATTATAAGACAAATTTTAGATGATAGCTCAATTTAGCATGAAGCAATTGGGGGTCAATCTTGACACATGTGATTCACTAATTCACCAGCTATTAATGAATTCATTGATTCTGTAGTTCCACCTTGTGTTCTGCCAATTATTGACCTTAGTATGGATGATCTGATAGTTAACGCTTATGTATTAATCTATTCTTTCTCATTTACTTTTCATAATGACCATCTCTTGCATATCTAATACTGCTGCTGTATTTTTTCTCTTTTTTTAACTGTATATAAACCAGTATGGGCTCGATACTTCTGAGTTTACATACAACCCATCCGAGTCACATAGGTACCAGCAAGCCGCTGCACAGCCAGCAGAGGAAAGGAGCCGATGCACCATCATGTGATGACTTGATAAATTTTTCCCAAATTTGGGTTGGTTTCTGAAGACTGCTCATAGACAGTTGTGTTTGTAACTTCACATTTCTTCGTTCTTTTTCTTTTTGTTGAGCTTGCGTAAAAACACACGTTTTTCATGATCTTTCTTGTTCCCCAACCTTCTCGCTCTCCTCTTCAATGAATTACCATTTGGTGTGTAAAACTGTAAGGCTACAGTAGGGTTTTTTTTCTCATGGAGTTGCAGGTGAGCATAGTTTATTTAACCAGAGTTAATGATGATATTCTGCCCGGTTGCTTTAATGTGAAAGGAAAAAAAGGATTAAAAGGAAATTCTGCTTGTCTTAAGGCTACAACAATATTTTGCATTACATAAATATTCAGTTTTCTTTTTTTCATTCCATTTAAATCCGAGGAGCCATGCAACATCTTGGTACGTATGTTAATTATTAGTGGAACTTACTTTCTCCTCACGCAATAGGGATTGCATGCATTTTTTATAATATGGTTTTAAAGTGTGGTGGGTGGAAAGGAATTCTTGCATCTGTCTAATCAAAATGTGTTTTTTGCTGGTTCTTCTCCAAAAAAAAAAAAAAAAAAAAAGAGAAAAAGAAAAAAGAAAAGTGTTTTTGCTGGTGGTTTTCATTTCTTAATGGTGAAGAATTGGGGCTTGCCTGCCATTACCGTTTTTGCTCTGAATTTTATTTTTTGCTCCATCATACTTTCCCTTAGTAAATTCTCTCTTTTAGATTACAACAACGCTAGCAATTTATTTGATAAGTATCAACACAAGCAAATTTCACAACTTATTGAGGTGAGAATATTGCAACATCACTTTCATTGAGAGCACTATAATGTCACTTTTTTAGCCGCTGTAAAAAATGTTGTAAAAAATGTTATGATTTTTACAACAATATATATCATCATGCGTATTTTATTCTTAGGTTTCTAATACAAGACATAAGGGTCACCAAATAACTCATGGCCTACGGCCTGACATAGTAGCCCAGCGGCCAGGTAATGGGCAGTCTGACTTGTTGTTTTTGAGGCCCATGAGTAGCCCACTAGTTCAGTGGGTCAGGTTGTGGGCTAGTTTTTATGCCTACAGGCACCTGATGGGCTAGCCCAGTAATTTAGCTAGTTGCCTAGCTCAATAACTCAAAATTTATAACAAAAATATATAGGAGTGTGAATGATAGATCTTGAGATATTATAAATTTTTTTTTTTAAGAGAACTCTCCCAACTACTAAAGATACTTAAAGTGGTTGTTTTAAAATTAGTTTACTAAATATATATTTTTCTAGTAGTTTAGCAACTTTGATTTAACTATTTGACAATTTTTATATTAGATGATAAAAATAAAAAACCATTTAAAGCCTTAATAAAAAAAATTAAATAGGTTTCCATCATAAAAACAAAAAATTAAATAGATTTGACTGTAAAAAAATTTTAATTAAGCATTAAATTCTTTGATTCTTTCTTTTAAAAAAATAGATTAATTATTTTTTTATAAAAAATTGATTATTTCCTTATAAAAACTAATAAAATAAGATAATAATACAAGCTCATGAGTAGCCCATTAGGCTCAATCTGGTAGCCTAACCTGTTGAAAACAAAATGGGCATTGCTCGTGCTTTGGTTTTCTCTTTCGGCTCAGCCCGATCTAGCCTGTTAACTAGATGATAGGCCCACTAGGTCTCTAACATTAAAATATCATCACTTTTATCATCATGCTATATTTTTTTCATGTTATCATTTTAACGTTTATATAAATATATATATATATATATATATATATATATATATATATATATATATATATATATATTTAATTATTATAAATTTGTAAACTATACTATATTAGATTAAACTATAATGAGACTCACTTTTGCTCTCCCCCTCGAGCACTATCTACTTATCTAAAAAAGAATAAAGAATTCTTTTTTTTTTTCAAAAAAATAAAGCAACCCAATACCAAACTGATGAAATTGGGTTTTCTCTTCTCTAAATAAATTCTACTTAAATTAGCTATGTTATTTTCTAATATGACTTGTTATTTATTAATATCTATTAATTAAATACGTACAATATATACATTTTTATATTGAAGTTTCTTGTGCACTGCCCATGTTAGTGGCCAGTAATATAAAATGAAAACCTTTAACTTTTTGGTTGATTCTTTTTTAATGTCAAGTAAGCTTTTGAAAGTACATATTTTTCCACATCATCATCATAAAACACACACACACACAAATATTAAAAAAAAATAAAAATTGTGGCGTATTAATTAGAATAAACCAACACATATTACATGTAAAACTAATGTGTTTTATATCATGTAGCTTATTAACTATTAAAATAGCTTATTAAAATAATATCGCTAATATTACTAAAAGAAATTCCTTACATACAATTTTTAATTAATCTGTGTATGCATGGGAATACTACAAGTTCTGATTGCATTAGGTTTGATATTCTCCAAAAAAAATTCTAATTAAATTAAGTTTTTATTTTCTACAAATTATCTAATTTAGTTTTCTATTATTATTTATTAATTAAACATGTATTGCCAAATTTTCTCGTGCACATGGATTAATGACTAGTATGCTGCTAATATAATGAGAACGTTCTAGGCAGTAATAGCAAACAAAACGTTTACTTCTTAGAGATGTATTTAAATTTGTGAAAAAAAGTTTAAAGGTAGTCACCAACTCATCAGTCACCATTGCCTTATCAATAAACAAGTTTATCTGAGTTATAGTGAAAAATAACGTTGTTGAGGAAACCTCTGAAGAACTTGTCAATTTTAAATAGATGGTGCCATTGACCCCAAAAATTTCAAGGAAAATGAAAGTCCTACACTATCATTCCTTGGCTTTACTTCTATTTATTTCCTTTTCTTTTACTAATACCCTTTTTTTTTGGAGAACAAAAGAAGAGTCTATACTCCACGCAAACCTTTGGTTTGACAATGATTAATGGTACCATTGATTTTTATTTTTTGGTTGAGATTTTTGATACCATTGATGTTGACAAAAAATTGTCTTACTTACTAAATTTTGTTCCGACTGCAGATGAACTAGTGTGACGAAGATAAGGTTTCCTGGATAAATATAAGCATAATAGTGAACATTCGAATCCGAAGTGAAATAAACAAAATACTATAGTAAGAATTAATGCTGAAGAAAACGAAATGGGGTTATGTCATGGTACTGTTTTAGTCGAATTCTTATGTATATGAAAATATATATCATTAATTAAAGGAAAAAATAACACAAAGTTGCCCTTTTCAAAATCTACTAATTTGTTTCTTAAAAAAAAAAAAAAAACCTACTAATTTCCTTGAATTTATATGATTCTTTACACTTTTCTACTTGCGGTTAATTACCTGTAACGAGTTGTTAGTCTATGCAATCTCCTAATCAATAATTTAGTTGAAGCCTAGAATTGCCCTTAACAGTATAAAAAATAAGTTTAATTAGACCGTAACAATTACTTCCTAATTAAAGTGCTTTCATGTGATACTTTCTTTAGTCACTACCAATCGGCCAAGTACTAAGACCCAACATCGCAAAAGATGGCTATGAAACACTTGTAATATATTTCGGATTGAGATCAGGTGTAATTGTTTTGTTATTGCACCATGCAATTACACCACTTCATTCACAAATTTTTTTACATTTTTAACTTTTTAACTTTAACTTTTTACTTCTTTTTAATATTTTTATTATTTAATAGTTGAGATTGAAAATTACTTTTTGCAAAAAGTAACTTTCAATCTCAGCCGTTCATTACAATTGCATCCAGTATCAGATTCTAATCCATATATTTCACCTTCAAAGTCAAACTTACTAAAATGCAGCAATGCTTGTTATATCGTTGCTTGATAATAATAATAATAATAATCACAATTAACATCTAAAATGAGTTGCCTATGTAATGAAATTAAATTTCTTGCTTTCAAAACCAGAAGTTTCTTAATCAATGATAGCACCATTTGTTACAACATATATTCCATCACAATATGCACCTTTTTGTTTTTGTATTAAATAATCGATTTCTTAACTCAAAGGTTCAAAGAGATGTATCGATTTTCGTCGCCATTTAATTTAAGGAGGGGTCAGCTCAGGATAGATTAGTGCATGTCATTCTCAGTGGTACCATTAAGCCGTCTTGATTTCTTCTATCTTATCGGCTACCAATGCTTTGTGGTCACATAGCACAAAGTGATTGCAAATTTAAGATTTTTCTCTCTTGTTGAGAATGACAAGTTGGGTCTTTGCTCGAGGTATATTATTTATACTTCTTTTTGGGATTTTTGTTTGTGGTGGTGGTGTGTAAGATAATAGTGGGTTTGGTAGTGCATGCATATTTCTCTGACTATTTTATGTGTATTTGACTCGACCTAAAATCTGATAAACCCCTAGAGAGATCAATTTAAAAGGTTGGTGATATCATAGGAGACCCATCATTTTTGTTTACACTAATTTGTGCTTAAAAGATATATAGTAGTTGTCAGTTTCAATTTTGAGTTTCTACTTTCTATACAAAAGGGTGTGTTGTAGTTGTCAGTCGCCCGCTTTTTTTGCAATTTGCATATCAAATGGCCAAAAGCTTGCGTCTCTGGTGCGTTGGATACAATATGTCTAGCGTCGTTTGGTTTGGCTGGGAGATGAAAAAGTGGAGGATAAAAAAATAGGGATGTTGTGGTGATGACATTTTCATCCAAAGCAGTTGTTTCCATTTTCTCTTTGATTTGCTTCTCGACTTGGGGATATTATGTTTTGGTAGGTCCGGGTTTCGGGCCCCATCAAAATCACATTTTCTTTCTTTAAACCAAACAACCCCACGTTCTTTTTAGTCTCCACTTTTCTCTCACCAATTTTTCTTCTCTCCAATAATAACCTCATCCAAAGTCCAAACACACTGTAAATATACTCTACTCTTTGCAATTTGCATATCTAATTTTGGTTATATGTTCATATCATGTTACGATCAGTGCACTAAAAGACCAGTCACAAGCCAATTCCATCTCAAATTTAGGGAGTGGGGCTATATATACTATACTCTGTGAAACATGCTATATGCATTCAAATTATTTGCTGAAATAGTAATTTTGTAAAATTATTTTACAAAATCAATTATCGGTGAAAGAGACGAGTTTCACATGCATCATGTTGAGCTAGAATACTGATTAGATGTGCACAGCCTAAAATGCATTCATCTTTAGAAAAGATGTGTTCCAATAAAAACAAGAACCTGTCAATAAAAAAGACAAGTTGCACCAAAATGGCCATGCGTGTCACATTAGCCATATCAGCTTGACTACGGAGGTGGAAAAACAAGTTCAGTGCAAGAAAAACATAAACAAAACAAAATGCTATCAATCTGGGCCGGCTCTAGTATGAAAGTAAGTAAGGCGGTCACCAAAGTCTCCTAAGTAGAAAAAGGTTCCCAAATTCTGGTCAATAAAGTAATTTTTTATATTATAAACTTATTCATTAAGCCCAAAAATATTACCCAATAAATAAAATAACATTTTATCAAATAAAAAACAAGAAAAAAGAGAAAAAAATATTATGTCCACAACATTTTTTACAACAAATCTTAAGTGGCAAGTTGTTACTGGCTGTTATTGATCGGGAAAAAATTAATTTCAATGGTAGGTTTAATATAGAACTAGTAACAACTTAATATTTAGAATTTGTTATGAAAATATTGTGAATATAACACTTTTCAAAAAAAAAAAAAAAGCAATACACAAAGAATTTCACAACATTTTTCACAACAGTTGAGCTGACAAACTTTTACTAGTTTTCATTTAGGTCTACTACTAACATTACACTTTTACTTACCATTACCAATCTACCACATCAACAACTGTGAAAAGTTGTCTTTTTTTTTTTTTTTTTTTTTTTTTTTTGTCTATAGATTTTCTAAAGAAAAAAAAGATTCTACATGGTTAATTAATAATTTTGCATCTAAAACAAGATAATAGAATTTAAGTAATATTAATTTTTTTTATGAAAAAAGTTATATTTAAATATATAAAAAGTTTTAAATCAATTTTTGCCTAAGGCCCCTAAATGCATCAAGCTGCCTTGGCTATCATGTAAAGGAAGTCTAAAACAATATACTTTACCAAATTCATTATTTATATATATAAATCTTAACTTCTGCATCAAAACTGGAATGGTAAAAAAGATCTAATATGTTATGGGATAAGACGAATTATAATTGGCAAAATAATAATAATAATAATAATACTGTCTCATTCGTTACTTAGTAAAAAATTGACGTAATAATAATAATAATAATAATAATAATAATAATAATAATAATAATGATCTTCTATCTACAAGGTTAATTATACCAACATTTTAGTTAAGATTTTTGCTAATTATTAGTAACTTTTTCATTTTTTTTGCTAGGCAGTTGCTTGCCATCTTCCCTTCCCAGTTCCTAATCCTAAATGTGATCTCCTATTCTTCAATATCTACCGCAACATTACAAACCCCAGGCACATATACATAGAGAGAACCCTAGGCGCGCGCGCGCGCGCACACACACACACACACACACACACACATATATATATATATAAAGAGAGAGAGAGAGAGAGAGAGAGAGAGAGAGAGAGAGAGAGAGAGAGAGAGAGAGAGAGAGAGAGAGAGAGAGAGAGAGAGAGAGAGAGGGTGAAGCAGAGTTTTTTTGGAGGTTTTCTTTTGGGGGCTGTTTGTGTGAGAATAAGATGCATGAAAAAGGTGGGTAAGGCGATTCAAAGAAACAAGCTAAAGAGGAATTAAGGAAAAAACAAATTGAATACATTTTAAGTTCAATTTGAAATCTAACGAGAGAATGCTATGATTTTGTTTGGCATGTTTTATGTGAGAGTTAAAGAGGTGTTTTTTCCGATTTTTCTTCCAGTCTTGTCTCTACTTAGACATAAAGTGTAGGGGTATTTTTGAACCACCGAAATGTTCATCACAAACCAAAGAAGCCTCTTAAATAATAATAATAATAATAATCTTCTATCTACAAGGTTAATAACTGTGGGAACACTTCCCCATTATCCGGATTTATCCGCTTTGGGGAGCCAGTCCCTCACGGTTTATCGGCTCGTCCCCGAGTGTGGGCAGGACCAACCAAGGGCTAGACCTTGTAGTTGTAATCGCAAGTCCCACATCGGTTAGAGTTCCCTCCCACATATGGTTTATAAGCTTCTGGAGCAACCATATGTGTACCACTAGAACACTGGCTCCCCAAAGCGGATAAATCCGGATAATGGGGAAGTGTTCCCACATTAACCCAAAATCTTACACACTCTCCTTTTAATGTGGGAACACTTCCCCATTATCCGGATTTATCCGCTTTGGGGAGCCAGTCCCTCACGGTTTATCGGCTCGTCCCCGAGTGTGGGCAGGACCAACCAAGGGCTAGACCTTGTAGTTGTAATCGCAAGTCCCACATCGGTTAGAGTTCCCTCCCACATATGGTTTATAAGCTTCTGGAGCAACCATATGTGTACCACTAGTTCACTCTGAGTGTTCTAAGATTATATATGCATATAACTTATTCTTATTCATGTTTGTTTAGTGACAATTTCTTTTTTTAGTTAATCTTTAGAATATCCTACTGTACTCTCCGAATTCAAGGGCTAGGTTCCTTGAGTTATTTATTTATTTATTTTAGGAAACAATAATACTTATTAAAACACACAAACACGAAAATAGTATATAGAGTTTTCTAAACAAACTTATAATATATTATATATTCAGAGTATCACTACAAAACAAAAGACCTTTGTAATAGTAACTTGGAGTTATAAGAATTGAAAAAAATTAAGAAAGGTTCCTTGAGTTTATCCAACACATTGGCATGAATATGTTATTCTTTTCCATCCCTCCTTAATATGCCATTCTTCTACTAACATTCTTTGATATTCGTCATTAATGCTTCAATCACCATTCAAGACCTATATTCCAATTTCCAAATGCCTATATGAATCTTATTCTTGGACTAGCACCCGTCCATCAAAATGCGGGAACTCTTACCCATTTTTCCCTACATCTAAGCACATATGTAGCGCGTCTTATAGGAAATGCCTTAGCTAACCTTTGCCCACTTTTCACATATGTAGCGCGTCTTATACTGAGTGTACAGCTGTTATAGTGTTCATAGAAGTATTAAACTTTCAATCAAATTGGAATATTATTTGCTGTAAAAAATTTATTATTGTGGATTATACTTTAAAAGTTAATTAACAAATATATATATTTAAGAAAAATGTTATTTTTGTAATATTTTCATAACAAATCTCAAATCTCAAGTGTCAAGTTGTTATTTGCTTTTACCGGTAGACAATAAAGTAATTTCAGTAGTCAAATTAAAAACTTGTAATAATCTGCCATTATGAATTTGTTGTGAAAGTGTTATGGACGTAGCATTTCTCTATTTTAACACATTTTCACAACAAATCTCTATTAAATTAAAACTTGTAACAACCTGTTATTTAGAATTTATTGTGAAAATATTGTGGACATAACATTTCTCTATTTTAAATTTTTTATAAAATAAGCAATAACATTTTTGAAAAATACGTGTATATAAGTTTATTACTTTTTTTTTTTTTTTTTGAGAAGAAAGTTTATTACTTTATTATGTGATATAGTATGCATATTTCACTTTGCATAATGTACATACAATACAAAAATATGATTGTGTGATGCCTAGCTGAAAACATTTTCTCATGACTCATGGCCATGGCCACGAGGTTTACTTTTAATTAAGAATTTGAGATAGACAGACTTTACAACGGAAAGAGTTTGTGTGCTTTTGAGCTTACGAAAGACGTGCTTTAACTTACTTTTGAGCTTAAATGTCATTTCAAGGTCATTTTCCTTTATGAATTTTTCTCTCTGGGTTCCTTCAACTTTTTGTTAGTGGCCAGTCATATATTAGCGAGTATCAGTTGAGTGGAGGGGCCAAACCTTTCTAAGTTGATTCTAAAAATAAATAAATAATAAAATCTAAGTTATATAGAGTATTCGAAATGTTTGCAAATTTTTTTTTTTTTAATGATGAGTAACCTTTTCAAGGTAGGGTCATCTTGTGTAACCAGTAACCACACTTGTCATGTAAACCCCAAATGCACAATCTTGCGGACAAGAACCGTGTATCAGGTAATCTCAGAACATAAACTAGAGTCCTCATGGGTTCCCAAGAGGCCAATCAATTGTATTTGCAAAATTGAGTGTACTAAAGGGATGTTTGGTTTGTTCTTTATCGTAATGTGACCTTAAGGGTCCGTTTGGATGGAGGAGTGGAAAAGTGGGAGGATGGAAATGTGGGAAGATGGAAAATATTTAGTTTTCCCTCTTGTGTGTTTGGTTGGAGGGGTGGAAAAGTGGGAGGGTGGAAAACTCTTTTGTTTGGTTGGAGAGAAAAGTGAAAGGATGAAAAATATAATTTATATAAATTGACTATTATACCCTTGTTACATAATATGTAAAAATAGATTTATTTGTACTTATTACATAATATTAAATTTATCACATCATATATATAAATTTATATTATTATTTATATTATTATAATGTAAAAATTAGATCAAGTAACGGAAAAAAAAAAAAAAAAAAACGTTCAGGTTCAACCTCATGTCACACTAAAAAAAAAAATTCAGGTCAAGTGAGAAAAAAAAAAAAAAGGAAAGAATCACGTTCAGGTAACGTGAAATGAAAAAAAAAAAAAAAAAAAAACCGTCAAGCCACTTTGAAAAAAAAAAAAAAAAAGGAGGGCATTAAGGTAAAACTGCCTCAGGGCAGTTTTACCTCATTGCTTTTCCTCCCAATTTGGGAGGAAAAAATTTTGTGGGCCCAGGGAGAAAATTTTCTCCCTGGTTTTCCACTCCCCCCATTTTCCTCTCATTGCCAAACAGTGAAAAACTCAAGTTTTCCTTCCTATATTTTCCATCCCCCCTAAAATCTACCCAACCAAACACAATGTAAAGAACATTCTTATTAGGTGTGCCAAATGCCAAATATTTGGCATTTGGCACACCAAACACCAAAAACCCTTTCCATAAGATGTTCCAAATGTTATAATTTTTGACACGCATAAACAGTACCGTTCCATCTTTGGAATGGTATGAATGAAAATGCTAAAAGAAAAAAAAAAAAAAAATTCTCTTTCTTCGTTTTGTGACTTTCTTTCTTCTCTCTCTTTCTTTTTCTTCTTTCTTTCTCTGCCACTCCCTTCATCTCTGTCACACTCTCTTCCTTTTTTCATCTCCAGAATCTTCACCTCTCCCTTATTCTTTTTTTTTTTTTTTTTCCCTATCACTTTATCTGTGCCTCTCTGTGTCTTTTTTTTTTTTTTCATGTCACTCTCTCTCTCTCTCTCTTTCTTATTTTTTCTCCACCTAGACCGTTGCCATTGAGATCGGCCTCACTGATGAGGTCGATTGGTGGAGATTTCATGTAAGGTCTTTTTTTTTTTTTTTTTTTTTAGAGTTTTGTGTTGATTTTGGGGATTTTTTTTTTAAGTAGTATCGGGTGGTGCTGGCAGCCGATGGATTGTTGTTGTTGGTGGTGGGTTGTACTTGTGACTGTGGGTGGTGGTGGCGGGCTGTGCTTATGTATGGTGGTGGATTTGTTACAGTTCTATGCTTGTGTTTGTGTATGGTAGTGGGTTTTTATTTTATATTTTTTTTATATTGATGGTTTTTTTTAATATTTTATATATTATTTTAATGTATAAAATTGAAAAATAGAAAATGTGATGAAAGGTGAATTGTAAATAGTGTATTAAAATAATAAAGTAGATTTTTTGATGTGTCAAAATGACATATTTATAGAACACCTGATAGGAATGCTCTAATATGATGCATATTGACAATCTTTCTACAATATTCTTAGCATTGGGGACCAAATTTACTTGGTTTGATGGCACATTAGTGCTTCCATTTTCTTGCTCCTTGTCTTTGGGCATTACAGGTTTACGTGGCTTAAATTGTTAAATGCTGCAAGCAATACATAAAACTGTGAAATTGAAGAAAATATATTGAAAGTTGAACAATAAAATAGCAAAAATAAAAGAAAACTATTATTTTAAGTTGCATGTTTTGTAAGGTCGAGCTTCTATCAAAACAAACACTGTATAAATTATTAACATAAATAATGAAAATAATTTTAATTTTTTTTATAACTTTTTGCAACTGATTTCAATTGGAGTAGTAATTTAAAATTTTTGAAAAATTTTCGTAACAGTTGGATTCCACCATTGCCTTTAATCCTTATCATCATAGTCACCACCACTACCCAACACTACCACCATCACCATACCACAGCTTGCCTCCACCACTGTTACTACTACAACACGACCTCTATTGTCGCTAATACCACTACCTCCACCTCTACAACCACTATGACTACATGAAATACTAATGGTTTCCCAAACACTAACTTCATGTTCACAAGTTTAATGACTCAAGTAAGCATTAGTCACATATGTGTAATATCCAAAAATAATTAGTCAAGTTTCATAGAGATCCCTCTCTCTCTCTCTCTCTCTCTATATATATATATATATAGAGAGAGAGAGAGAGAGAGAGAGAGAGAACCTTAAATACTACTATTACTTAGGTTTTCTTTCTTCAATTTTTACTATTACTTAAGTTCCCCCCTCTTCAATTTTTGCTATCTATCTAGTTTATTGACTTACACAAACGACGTTAAAATACTTTGTCTTTATGCTTTTTTTTTTCCTTAATCTTTTATTCCCCCTGTCCTGTGAGAAAATAGAGAATCCCATGGCATCAACATCAAATTCAGATCTCTCTTGCTTCTCACCCTCTATCTAAACCAAATTGAAGCTAACAAAGGGTAAGAAGGGCCAATGGGTGAAAGATAAGAAGAAGAAGGTAAGGGATGAGAAGGATAAAATGAAAAGGAAGAAGTGGGAGTTGTGATTTGGGAAAGATGGAGAGGAATTTAGATTACCTGTAGAAGATTGAAGAGATTTTGCAAATCAATATATGAGATGGGTTTAGAGTTACATCCAGTGTAATTCTAAACATTTTAACAATATATGATAACTTTTTATTGAATTAATATTTCATAAATCTCATTGTTAGATTACATGCTCTCTATGTTATTAACACGCATACAAAGTTTTGTGCCAATCGGATGCAATTTACTATTGGATCTAGAAACTCATCTTTTACACACAATTTTAAATACAAAAAATTTAAAATTTAAATACTTGATCGATGACATAGTTATTGATCTTATATTATCTTGAAATTTTGTAAATATGTATGGTATAAGAAGAAAATTTAATCCAACGGTAGATTTGTTAAAATTCGTATCCAATAAAAAAATATAGAATAGTGTAACAATGCTTAGAGTTGCACTAAGTATAACTTAAAACGCCCCCTCCCTCCCCCCCCCCCCCCCCAACACACACAGTGAATGTTTTATAATATGATATTTACTTATGTATTATTATTTTTTGGGAAAATTTAACCGATAGTCTGAGAGCATTAGTTTAGAAAATATTTTTTTGAAACTTTTTATAAGTAAAAAAAACAGTTTTTTTTTTTGAAAGTGGTATAAATTTTTTTCTAAAATTGTCTATTAACAAATGTTATAAGAGCAACCGTAACAAACCCTTAATTTTTTTCAAGGATCGTTATGAATACAAAATTTTTCACTTTTATTTTTTATTTTTTATTTTATACAAGATAGAATTTCTACTCTAACCTAATCTAAGTGTATATGTGTGTAAAGCTCCCTCCTGAAGACTTGAACTATGACTCTTGCCCCGTACACTCCACAAGCATTTATACCTGAAGAGTGACCACTACACCAAGAGTGTGTGGTGATAAATTTTTTCACTTTTTAGCTGTATATAGATTGGATGGTTGAGTTACAACATCATACTACTTTTTTAACACACCAATCACAAGATTCATAATAGGCTATTTCAGTAATTATCCAAAAAAATTTTGTTTTTTTTTTTGGTTTGTTGACAGGTTTTAACTTATTAAAAAAAAAAACTATTTTTGAGGAGAATCAACAATACCAATAAAAAGATGACACATTCCTAAATCCTAATAACAAAAACACTATCAATCCGACCCTAATAATTTGTCATCATTTCCAATTTTCAATGGCATGATTAGTCCACAATTGAGAGTTGAGACATCAAAATCAACCTCTCCACACACCAACAGAACAAACTAGACCCTTCGATATTTCCAGTCCTAAATGCTACAATTCACCTCAATAAAAAAAATTTGTGCAGCTGCCGTACACACCCTCAAACTTCAATATTAAATGCAGTAATGTGATGGATACAATTTGTTTTTTTCTTCAACAAATTTCACAATTATACAAAAATCATTGAACGGCGGAGAAAAAATGACAAACCCAAGAATATTATGAAATTTGTTATAAAAAAGTTACATATGAGCATTACCTGATATGAGTGGTGAGATACAGCTCAAAACACTATTTCACAATTATAATTAAAATTATATCTTCAAAACACAATTTTAGTTGGACAGCATAATATAATATAATATCATATAATTGCCCCGACATAAAAAATTGGACCTTCCTTTGTAACGCTTGGCTTTCCATCTGGTTATTATTCTAATTGCATGGCTGTTATCAAAAGCCTTTAACGTTGTTGTTGGTCGTATTTTTTGTTTCCTTGGGACGGTTTGTGTTTGCTATTTTGTATATGTTTTGCCAGCCAAAACCGTGGATAGGATTATATAACAGTGGAAAACAGACTCATAGTTGATCACATTCACATATAGTGCGGACTGGGTCCTCCAATGTGGTCACGTGTATTTTAATTTTTTAATATTTCATGTCATGGCCCATTTTTGTACAATTTATTTTATAATATTACTTTGTTACTATTATAATATAGTGGTCAATATTATTATAAATTAAAACAAATAAAGGTCTACCGACCTACCAATTATTCTACAGCTGTGATTTAGCATAATTATTTTTTAATTTATTTTTTTTAGTTACCCATTTTGACTTGGGTTCTATTTCTTAGTGTCAACCCCATTGTTTTGGTGGGTCACTGCAAATCTTGGCTGTGACTGTGAATGACTGATATGAATGGTTTGTTATCATGTTTCATATAATTGTTGTTGTGTTTATTATTAGGATATAGGGCTATAGTTGCTAGTGTGAAATCACTGTTTGTGATTGGCAGATACATTGTGGCTTTGGTTTCTGAATTGAATATAAGTGTGTGTGTGGGGTGAGATTAGCTTACTGTTGTTGGATCATTGTGATTTGCAGATTAAGGTGTGTGGATGAGTCAGCAATTTGCATTGTTGTGAGCACCCAGTTGGATTTTTTTAATGCTTATGTGTAGTTGCTTTTGGGTTCATTAAATTGTTGGCAATTATTGAATATGTGATTTCTTCTTAATGGGGTTTCTTTGATTATATTATACTTTTCTCTCTTCTGTCAATGGCTTATTTTTCCCACCACCTTGCTGAAAGAAATAGCTGTAGCATCAACGGTTTTTTAAGACTGCACATTGGTTGTCATGAAAATGACATTTTAGCTTTTATTGAACTTTTTGGTCTGTTATTGAATTTTCAACTATATCTTTCTTATTATGCTATGCATTTGGAAATTGCAACGTAAGGAAGCACCATTGAGTATTCTTTTTTTGCAACTTGAGGTTGAAGATGTCTGTTAGATATGTCCAGATTTTTTCTGTCCTTTCTATTTGGTCCTCGCATGAGTGTTCCTTTTATTTAGCATTAAATAAGCCTACCCATAGACTTTCTCATATAGTTTATGTCTAGGAAAATTCTTAGTTGATTATTTATCTGCTAGAACAGTGACAATTGCATGCTTGTGCTTGTTTCAAGATTCAAGAACCTGTGGCTTGAAAGTCTAGTACATAAGTGTTTCTGGCTTTTAGTGTAAAGTTTCTTATCTTCAGAGAATGAGAACCAGGCGAGGGAAGCATTCTGAGGTATGTTTTGAAGTCATCAAGGACTTCTTTTACCAGTTTTTGTGTATTAAGATTCTATATAAATATGGATATGATTCTTGACGATTTATTTGGCCAATTACATTTGATTGCAGGCCTTTTGGCCTTCCATTGTGATGAAGAAATGGTTAAATATACAGCCTAAGGTGTATGATTTTAGCGAAGATGAGGTTGACACTGAAACTGAGAGTGAAGATGATGGTATGGTTTTAGCATGTTTACCACTGCAAGTTATTTGTTTTGCCTTCTGGGCTTGATTATGATTTCTGAAACTTTTTTCCAGCTTGCTCTCTTAAAGATGCAAACATGCAAGCGGATGAGGAGCATGCCCATAGGACACAAAGGAACCAATCCATTTTCCCCTGTCAAACTTCAGGCAATACTTTGCTTTCTGTTTAATTGATTGGTCCTACTAAGATGAAACTGCTTTCTCAATACCTATTCATGTTTAATTAAAAGTATGCATATTTTCTGTCATCTTTGCTATTACTGGAATGTTTTTCCGTTTACCAGTGCTTATTTTTTCTAAGAACATCTGTGGTTAAGGCGTTAAGCTCCTTTTGGTTTAAATTCTAAAAATTGTGGAAGTCTCATCTGTGTGATCTTCCTTGTTTTGTTTCTATATAGTTTTGCTATTATTTCTTTGTTGAACATTTCTAATTGTTTATTCTTAGCTGAAGGCTAACATGGTCAGAATTTGTTTTACTTTTTTATGTGACCTTGGATTTGAAGCATCGTATGGATCATGCAAATTATATTAGCATTTTTCTTTAGTTCCATCTTAGTCCCTTAAATCTGAATGGAGCCAAAGAAACCTTTTGGTCAATCAGCTTAATAATATGTGAAATAGTTTCCTAATATTTTAATGATTTTGTCATCTGATAACTATCATCTTTGGTTTTGATTTCCATTCTTGCAGATACACCTTCCAAGGGGTATCAGTTACGACACAGGAGAGGAAAATCAGAAACTCTGCGTGCGCAGTACATAAATACAAAGGATGTGAGGTTTGACGGTGACCTGCCTATGCTATCTATAGGTATTACTATTTTGTTTCTCACTGGATTCTTATAATGACATTTATTTACTGTAGGGTGACAATTGGTACTTGGAATGTTGCTGGAAGACTTCCATGTGAAGATGTTGAGATTGATGACTGGCTTTGTACAGAAGAGCCAGCAGATATTTACATTCTTGGGTGAGTACTTCCTCATCCCTGTGACTTGTGCTTCATTAGATGATGGTCAATTTGTGTCTAGTATAAACTTCAGTGTTTGACTAAGATACATTTGATTGTCAAAGCTAATAGTGCCTATCAATGTTTTTGAACACTTTATAGTAAAAAAAAAATTTATATTAAAAACCATCTCACTAATAAGTTCAGGTAGAATATGTTGAAAATAGTAGAATGCTGACCTTAAAAAATGACCAACTTTGTAGTCAGATGCTGGGATGTCCTACGAAAATTGAATGAATCAGTAGTATATTGCACAGAACTGGGTATTTCTTTCTTCTTTTGATAAAATTTATTGAGCTTTATTCTTTTTCTTATGTGAAAATGGTGATCTCTTCCTTGGGTTTCTTTTGACTTCATGATTATTTTGTACACACTACTAGCTTGTATTTTGAGTCTCTTACCATGTAAAAGAGACTAGATTGATTTAGTATGCAAGGGATATCTCAACAAGCCAAAGTTATACAATTTGATTTTCTTTTAAATCCTAAATGAATATTATATTTGTGAATTTTTGGATTACTTATAAGCATGGAGAGAACAAAGTTTAGGCATATGATATTAGAGGAGACAGTACATGTAACTAAATTGAACCTGAGTTTCCAAATCTTTGAAGTATAACCTGGGATCCCAAGTCCATGGTGCACTAGATCTAATGAAGAATTATCAACATTCTTTTCATAGTTTTAAGGTTATATAGATTAATTATCTAAAGGATGAATCATTGAAGCTTCAATCAAACATTGTGGTTGCACATTCATACTCGACATGATTCTTATTTAGGTTTTTATCACCTCTCATGACTAGATTACTAGTAAGTCGAGTATATGCTGGTTGCATTTCAAGTATAGATCAACACCTTTTCTTCTTTTAATCTTGACTTCATCAATATGCCTATTTGCTTTTAGGTTCCTAAGTTTCGTGGTCTAGTCAAAGGCTTCATTTTAGATTTAACAAGAATTTGTATCTATCTAGCCATGCAGAAGATGATTCTGTGAATCTTTTACCATGGGACATCCATGTCTAATCTACATAATTATCCTTTTATATGTTCTAGTCTAGGGATATTTTGGAGGGCTTTTGGTTGAATGAGTTTGTACTGCATAGCCAATATGGAAGATTTCCTTGCCTGACATTTGTTCTTGGCAAAGATTCTGCTACCAACTGGATTTTGGCAGTTGACTCATTACCGTTCACCTTGGGTCCCAGAGCCTTTTTTTTGGGTCTGAGAGCATGTTGATTCGTAATGTATTACACTTAAAAAGCAAACCTAAATTCATATGCATATGCATTAAAATCAAATAATATACATCCATCTACGCTTCCTCTAACAGTCAGACCCAGAATGCTTCAAGTTCATTTAACTGGAATAAATTCTTCTCATATTTCAGTTGCTGTAGATTTCTTAAGTACTCTGGAAACAAACATATACCTAATATTTTTCCATATTTCAAGAAGCAACATGTTGAATGGTCTTATGTTCTTGTTTGCTTAAGATGCAATGTTTCTCCCTTTACATATATAATCTTTTATATCTAAATCTAAAACTAAAAGTGCATGCGGCTGTCCTTCATGATTTTGGGACTGTTGACATTGTGTGTTAAAGTGTTCTCTCTCTCTTCTATACAATGGTCATTTATTAGGTAAAACTTTTGGCTGCTGAGAAGGTTTAATAGTCTATCAACTGATTTTAATATAATCTATTTGCTTTTTCCAGTTTCCAAGAGGTAGTCCCTTTGAATGCCGGGAATGTACTGGGGGCTGAGGATAGTAGCCCCATACCAAAATGGGAGGCGATCATACGAAAAACCCTCAACAAATCTTTGGAACCTGAAAGCAAACACAAATGCTGTAGTGCCCCACCCTCCCCAGTGATGAGGACTTCTTCTGTTGCTGATGAACTTGCAGCTGAGGTTGATACATTAGAGATGATGAGCGATGACTACGTCATGACAACAAATAATTATGACATGGAACAGGAGGCATTGGATAAAGTAATTGGTTTTGGAATGAATTTACCATTGAAGAGAATATATGGTATTGATTGCAATTATGGATTAGACTGGCCTGAACGTTCATTAGATGCAACCCCTCAAGTGATCTCCTCCAATTCAAAATTGCGGAGAGTATTCAGCAGTTCTGGAAGAATTGGATTTAACGTGACAGAGAATTCTCTACCAGCAAGTCCTAAAAGTTTTGCATTAGAATGTAGTAGATTGAAACGTTCGCACCATAGCTCAGGTGACTTAGGCTTGTTGTGGATGGAGCAGCAAGAGAAGCCTGAAGTCCTTGATTCTCTATCTAATATATCCGGAACTTTTTCTGATGAGGAAGATGATGAATTTCTTGAACTTCCACAGGCTCAGCAAACTAATGAAGTTACCAAAAACTGTTCGAAGTCACGTCATAGGTATGTGAGGATTGTCAGCAAGCAGATGGTAGGGATATATGTATCAGTTTGGGTGCGTAAGAGCTTCAGAAGACATATCAACAATTTGAAAGTTTCTCCTGTTGGAGTTGGTCTAATGGGCTACATGGGAAATAAGGTAGTGCCTTTAATTTCATTATAGAAATGCAACAACCTTAATAGCAAATGTGTACCCCTTCCTCACATGCACACACACTAAAAAGAATGGTGGTGGGGGTTGAATCTATTTCCTGGATGCAACCTTGTGAAATTTGAAAACTAAATTGATAATGGCTGAGACTAAAATAGAACCTTCATAATTGGGTTCTTAACCTCTACAATTACTCGTTATTACATTATTGCTACAGTCTGGAGAGAATTACATCACACTGCATCATGCTATGAAGGGTTGCTGCTTCCATGCCACTAAATAGTAAGCAATATTTGATTAGTTCACTTGAATTTTTTTTACTTCTATGACAAGAAAACAGTGCCCTCCATATTATGATGCATTGCAATGTGATTGGTGGCAGGCTGGAGATTGCATCAATTGTAGAGGGGAGATGACATTTCACTATATGTGTATGATGATTACTTGTTTCGATTTGACTGGATGTCTTAACCAAATTGTGGTTGCTGATGTAGGGATCGGTTTCTGTTAGCATGTCTTTGTTTCAATCCCGGATGTGCTTTGTTTGTTCTCATCTGACTTCTGGTCAGAAGGATGGGGCTGAGCAGAGGCGTAATTCTGATGTTAATGAAATTATACGGAGGACCCATTTCTCATCTATCTTCGATACAGATCAACCACAAACAATTCCTTCTCATGAGTAAGCATTATTTTCGCATTTGAAATTCCATTTATGTAGCACAAAATCTTCATGTGAGCTTTATTTTGTAAGGAAACTTGTTGCACCATTGAATTTCGACTCGGTCATAGGTCTATGTTTCTGTTTTATTATTCAAATTTGTCCTCATGTTGAAGATTTGATTTTTCTGATTTTGAGATTTGGGGGAAAATTACAACCATTGATTAACTTGTAAGATATTAATACATGCATAAATGATCTATACTGGATCCACACCTGTGCTTCCTTTCAAAAGTAACAAACTTACTGAAAGACAAAATGCTGTAGGCCAAGTACGTTGGATGTTTACAAAGCCTCTAAAACTCACCAAAAAGTACATATAAAGGCAGACATGCTGCTCAACTTTCATAATATTTTAGGCCATTAACATGGGATTGTTATAGATTGCAAAACACATTTTAATTTTGGGTTTTACTAACGTATGCCCTTAGGGTATATGTTAGTAAACCATTTTAGAAAAAATTTTATCGAGAATTGAAAAAACTATGGAAAATTTTTATCAAGAATTGAACAAGTTATCAGACTTTTTGACAACTTTTTCAATTCTCGATAAAAAATTTCCTAAAATGGATTGTTAATGTATGCCATGACTATTTAATTTTTAGGAATATGCACTTAAAACCCAAAAAGTGGACATGATGACTTTGGACAATTGAACAGTGTTGTGTTTGACACAGCAAAAAGAGGACAAAGTGAAGATAGTACTTATGTGCTTTTAATTTTTTTTTTTTTTTTAATGTAGAATTGAGCTAAAAATAACAAGTTTAGACTGGCTCAGATATTGTTGTTTATTCAATAGTTGGTCAAAATATGTTGTTATTTTATCTCCAATATTTTTACCTGGAATGTAAATTTATGATTGGATCCCTTTGTAAGCAGTCAGATATTTTGGTTTGGGGATTTGAATTATCGCATCAATATGTTGGATGAGGAAGTGAGGAAACTGGTAGCTATAAGAAGGTGGGCTGAACTTCTCAACAACGATCAGGTGAGACCTGTAATGCTTTAAGTTTGCATTATTGGAAATTTGGTGGATGGAAATAAATTAGCGTCATTGGAAATTTGATGTTCAAAGATATCCTTTAATGTGGCAGCTAAGCAAGGAACTCCATAGTGGGCATGTATTTGATGGATGGAAAGAGGGGAAGATAGAGTTTCCACCCACTTACAAGTATGAAATCAACTCTGATAGATATGTTGGTGAAAACCCAAAAGAATTGGAGAAGAAGAGATCTCCAGCATGGTAAGCACTACTTTCTTTGGACTATCAAGTTTGTGAACCTGGTGTTGAGGAAGAGGGATTGATGGGGGAAAACTCAAAAATTATCCCTTATAAGAAGTTAGCTATGTTTTTTTGTTAAATTACCGATTCTCCTAAAAATTTAAACTATTAGAAAATAATGAATTTAATCATTTAACTATAATTCTAATACTTTTTATTGAAAATATGATTTTTTTAAGGAAAAATTATATTGCACACGTGCATTTACACTCTGCCAAAATACAATCAAATACGTGATTTTAAGTCACGTTTTCTAGTTTGATTGCTTTGGGCAGTGTGTAAATGCACACAATGTATGAAACAAACAGTGCCCTGTTCCCAAAACACTAATATGTATCATTTAAAGTTTTTACTTTCCATGGTATATTTAGGGATGTACATAAGGCTGGGCTGGTTTGATTTTGGAGGCCTTTTCAAACCAAAAATCACGGTTTGGATGGTAGCCAAACTGACCAAACTGAACCAATCCAAATGTGATCATTTTGGATCGATTTAGGTTGTCAATTTAGACTAGTACTATCAGGTCGATTTGGGCCTTTTGTCTTTAATGATTATTTTACTAACTCTGAAAAGCATTTCAATTATTTGAATCATTCCAATAATTAATCTAACCATTTAAGATCCTATTATAAAAATAATTTTTTCTTGCTGCACAATTTGGCCAAAACATCTGAAGACCCATTCTAGATGTAAAAGTATGGTTAAATTTTTAACTAAGATGGATCATTGCTAACAATGCCCATCTAGGCCCCATTGCATTGTTGTTTACATATTTTATTAAAAAATAAATAATATAAAATAGGTTCTAATAAAAAATCAGTATTGCACAAATGGCAATAGTACAATACTATATGTTTTTTTTTTTTTTTTTTGGTAACATAATTGTTGTATTTGTTTCGGTTCGCCTGTTTGTAAAAACTTTTGAACCTGATACCAAACCTTTCTAGTTGGTTTTTCTAGTTTTGAAACCATTCTAACCCATTAGCCAGGAAAAAAAGTAGTCCAAACACATTGGTATGGGTCATGTTGGTAGAATTAACAGTTTTTCTCTGCACATCCTGAGCACCATTGCTTTGATACTCAACAAGTGGACTCAAAACTTGAGTGGAGTGCATTGGATTAGCTGTTTTTTCAGATCAAGTGATAGAGCTCGATCCCTTAGAACTTAAGACTGTATGAGTCAACTTGAGTATGTTCAATGAAATATTGATCAAGTATTGACACACTCTAGCTTTCTTTAGACAAATGCTCAGGAATTTAGCTAACTGAGCAGTTGGTATATTATGCAGGTGTGATCGTATACTTTGGTTAGGAAAAGGCATAAAACAAGTTTCATACAAGCGGGCAGAGATAAGGCTCTCAGATCATCGACCAGTTAGTTCAGATTTCTTGGTTGAAGTTGAAGTCCTAGACCATCGGAAACTGAAAAGGGCTCTCAATGTCAACAGTGCGGCTGTACATCCTGAAATTTTCCTTGATGAAGAGAATTAGAATCTTAGCAGAGGTAACTGTCCCAATTCATTATTGAAAATTACAAAAAGATGGAAGACTAGTTTTAACAAATGCTTATAACCAGTATCATAATTAGTCTCAAATAATCTTTCACAATGTGCTGTGTTCTAAGGTTTTAAAGTGACAGGGAGGAAATCAATAGGAAGTGCCCGTAAATGTTACATAGATAAACTTGACATTAACTGAGTCCACTTAAAGAGATCTATTCACGAAAATAGTTGTTTAAACGGCCATAATTATCTAGAGTCAAATCTTTTGCTTCATTTTCCATATATGTGAAACTCAGCAAAATAATATCATAGGCCATCATATTTGAGATTGTTAGTAGATCTAAAAGATTACTCTGGATTTATGTAAAGTTAAACTAAATACACAGCACAATAGCTATAAATTTTCAAGATTATCTGTGATGTTGTCCACAAGTTAGGTCAATTTTGTTTCTGGAAATTTATTTTTAATTTCTTCAAATATGTCCGAGTAATCACATCATCTTTCTGAAAAAGAACAGTATATGTATTAGATTCTTACCACTGCTGATTCTGAAGGATAGTTCAAACTCTGAATACATTGTTCCTTCCTTTTGCACATGTCAGTATTACTTGATGTGTGGCAGACCGTGATAATTGATAACGTTAGATGTTCTATAACAAATAGCATGCAACCCACTTTTTGTTGTTGTTGATACATCGATAGTTGAGGGTGGGAGAATTTGAACCATTGATGTTTTTATTGGAAACACCAGAAGGTGCCAATTGAGCTAAAAGGCTCTTGGCAGTATGCAACCCACTTTTAAGTGGACCTTTCTTGTTGATCCTTTTCAGTCATTTACTTAAACCTGGTCAGATAATCAGACAACCATCTTAGAGTGAATCTTTTGTGTTCTGGAAATTTATGCCTCATTGGAGTGATTCTTTGCAAGAGGCTCCTGAAAAGTATCTTAAAGATGACTAGATGAAGTTGCTTTCTTATCTATGATTTGAAGAATATAACGAGATCGATGTTTCATGCATATACTAACATAATTAAACTCTCAAACAGGGTTGCAAATCATTATGGCAAGTTGCAAGATGGTACCTTGTCTGATTATTGGGTTTCAAGATGCCATCAACCAGCACCATCAATGTCTGACTATAGCTTACAAAGTGATCGTCACAGTCAAGTATTTCAGCTGGGATCACAAGTCTGATTCAGGTCATACAAGCTAATAAGTTAAGAGGAATAAGGAATGATATAGCAAAAGCCAACCTATTTGCTTCTATTTCTAGAGGACCTTCAAACATTTGTGTTATCGGTGGGTTTACTGGTTTTGTAGTGTTGCGGGTCTGTATAGTTCTGTTTTCAAATTTTGTGATGGGTTTACACTTTTTTTTTGGGGGGGGGGGGGGGGGGGGTGTTGGGGATGAAAAGGTTTACATTGAAGATATACTAGCCTGTAACTTGAGTTAGTTGCTTTTTTATCAATTTCCTTTTATTTACAAGAGTTTGTGTTTTTTTTTTGTTTTTTTTAAGTAATTAAAAGGCTAGTTGATTCCAACGATAAAGTGTGCAATATATTTTTGTTGAACTGTAATTTCAATGTTCTTTTAGCAGTTTAAATTACACAGAAAAATAACAATATATATATATATATATATATATATATATATTGTTTTGTTTATGAATGAGATCAATACTATTACCCAAAGAGAGATAGAACAATGAGCACAGACTAAAGTGACAAGCAGACAAATGCTGCAGAACCCAAAACTGCAGTTCCAAAGATTGCCACTCAAACTCCCCTGCAACTGCAGTTAAAACACAGAAGAGAAGCACCTTAAATCTAAAAGTACAACAATACCAATCCCAGAAAATAAGCAAACTAGAGATCTTACAGTAAATTCCCCTAATGGAGAGTACATATCTAAACTCAACATAGAGGACCTCAATTTCCTGTGGCTGTCATAGCAGCTTCAATGCAGCAGTAAACCCTCTTGTGCTCTCACCTCAAGCTGAATCCTTATCCTCCCTTACACAAGCACATAAAGTCTCCTCCCTTTTGCATCTGATAATTTCCTTCCACTTTCCAACTTCCCTTTTCAACTACACTTCTAGTTTCTCACCTCCCAGATTCGCTTCAGGTAGCTGTGAGAATTGCAATCCGAGCGGGCGAGATATTTAGCATCCCTCAATAAGGAATTTCATAATGGAGGCTCAACTACATATATACTTCCTCCTAAATTAAGGGATTCACAATGAAGTCACAACTTACTTTAATTTGAAATAGAGAAAACTAAGAAAAACTTCAAGGTTTTATTAAATTATAAAATGGTGTATCAATTCCAAAATCAATGTTACAAGGGCTTAGTCATATGTTACTGAGGGAAATGAAAATTACATGGATCAGATACTCTAGCCTGTATCACCAAATATAAAATTTGGAGGCTAAGCTACAAGGTGGGAAAGTATTACATGCCCTCCCTGCCTAGTCTAAGAATGTTTGCTGAGAGTTTGAATGGCCAATACTTGGGCCAATACAAACAAGCCTTGAGGGCTTCTTCATTTCCAACAAAGCTTTGAAAGCCCAAACCCAAAGTTCTAAGACAAAAAGCCCACAATTCTTTGGATCTACTTCATGTCTCCATGTATCCAGGGCCCACCTTCAAGGCCCAGTCTTGCACCCAATGACGGTATGCCACACATAGCCCACAATGAGACTCATAATGGTCAGATTATTAACTGAAATGGGCAGCAGTAGGGCTAATGTGAAAATGGAATCAAACCTGAAGAGGCCAAATGAAAATTTGAAAAAATAAAATGCCAAAATGAAAATAACTCCAAATTTTAATGGCCAAAATTTTACTTTAGTCTTTTTTATATTATTATAATGGTTTATATTTTTAAATAAAAAAAATACATGGTTTTTTTAATCAAAATGGAATATTCTTTGAATGAGGATGAGAGTGATTCCAATCGGAATGTAATCTTCCAAATTATCAATTTAATTATTTATTTTAAAAAATAATTAATTAATTTTGATGTTTAGAAATTTCACAATTATCTTTAGGTTCTTCCAATGCATGATGATTATCTCAATTGAGCCAATGAGAATCAAAATTTTAATTGTTCCATATTGTTTAAGGGTTCATTTGCTTAGAGAGGTGGAAAAGTTGGAGGATAGAAAAATTTTAATTCTCTCATTTTTGTTTGGTTGGGAGTGGAAAAGTGGAGGGATGGAAAAAAAAATAAGTTTATAGAAATTTACTCATACACCCTTATTAAAAAATGATTGCTAATTAAAATAAAAAAGTGACAAACAAAAAAAAAAAAAAAAAAAAAAACAACAACAACAACAACTATTACACCTATAGCCCAGGAAATAAATTTTAAAAAAAAAGGGAATTGGACAAAAAAAATTTCTCCATGAAGCAGCCTCATTTTCGCATTTCAGTTTTCTCTTCATTTTTGGGAGAGAACTTTTTGATGGGCTTGGAGAAAAAACACCCGAATCCCACCATTTATTTTCCTTTCTCCCCCACCCAACCAAACATACTCTAAAAAAGTTTTCCTTCCCATTTTCTTTTTAAAGTTTTCCATCCACCCTATCTCACATCTAAACAAACACATCCTAAGAGAGTGTGTTTGTGTGTAGTATAACTTGCCACACTATCTCTTCAAAGTTACTATGGTTTTTGAGTAAAGTTTTTGGTGTACCATTGTGTTAAAATTACATCTTCTTTCCCATGTGTTTATGTGTGCATCTCTCTCTCTCTCTCTCTCTCTCTCTCTCTCTCTCTCTCTCTCTCTTTATATATATATATATATATATAAAAGGTAATTATCACCTATTGTTTAAGGGAGAGATATGTGTGTAGTATAACTTGTCTTACTTTCCTTTCAAAGTTACTTGAGTGTAGTTACTCCATTCTCCCTTAAAAGTTACTATAACTTTTGAGTGAAGTTTATGGTGTGCCTTTATATTTGAACATCATCCCCTCTCCCTTGTGTGTGTTTGTCTCTCAAATTTTTATTTCATGCATTCATGCTCAATTAAAGTCATTTTCAACAAATAAAGATTATTCTTTCGTATGAACTGATCAAAAACTAAAAATTTCATTTTGAAAATATCATTTTTACCGTTGAATCCATTATGACCAATTAGGATATAAATTTTTACCCTTGAATCTGTAAAATTCCCCAATCTATATCTTTGAACCAAAGCTTTTGGGCTAATACTACAAATATCTTCAGGCCATATCTTCCTTACATAGTTGGATTTATTTTTACTCTTCTTCTTGACCCAAGTCTAACATTGTGTTTGGTTATGGTGATTTTAGAGAGGATGAAAAACATAGGGAGGAAAAGTGGGTGGAAAACAGTGTTTTCCACTGTTTGGCAAAGGGTGAAAAACACTAAGGATGGAAAACCGGGAGAAAATTTTCTCTCCCAGGCCCACTGGGAGGAAAACTATGGAGAGAAAAGTGCTCTCACAGCCAAATTACAGAAATGCCCTCTCTAACCCAACGGTCACAGCAACTCAGCAAAGAAGAAGAAGACAATTTTCCAACCACCTACACAGCACAATTCATCATCACCACCACAATCCAAAAATAACTCAAAATCAACACAAAAAACAACTTAAAATCAAGTCAAACCCCATTAGAAAACCCATCCCAAACCCAACTCAAAATCAACCCATCTTCATCTTCATCATCATCATCATCATTATCTTCTCTCTTCCTTGTAGCTTTCGAACTGTCAAAAAAAAAAAAAAAAAAAAGAGATGCAGAGACTTGAGGGATGATCTTTATGTGTGAGAGAGAGCTGTAGCCGAAATGCTGCTAGAGAAGAAAAGAATAAAAGAAAAGTGCTCCTAGAGCTCCAGAAAAAGTGTTAGAGAAGATAGAGAAAAGGGAAAGGTGTGGAGGAGAAAAAAAGAGGAAAAAAGAAAAGAAAAGAAACGTGTGGATGATAGAGAGAAAGAAAGGAAAAATAAAATTTAGAAATATAGTACAATTACTACAATATTTTCACAATAAATTTGAAGTAATAAATTGCTATTAGCTAATATTGGTGAGTAAAAAAATAATTTTAGTGGTGGGTTCAAATTAGAACTAGTAACAACTTTTCACATAAGATTTTGATGTGATTCTTGGGAAAGTATTAAGAAAAATACTGTGAATATAACATTTTTCATTGAAAAATATAATTGTTGGAAATGAATATAGAAATGGGCGGAGACTTTGTGGGTTAGGAGAAAGTGAGAGTTGAGTCACTTTATGGGTTAGGTGGGGTAGGTGGAAAATAATAAAAAAAAGTGAAAAAATTATTATTTTAATAAAAAAGTGTGTATAATAGATAAACTGATGTGAGTGTTTTGTAAAAGTGACAATGTAGTAAATTTTATATTATTTAATGAGTATAAATAAATATATTTTTTACCTATTATATAACAACGGTATAATAGTCAATTTGTATAAATTAAATTTTCCATCCTTCCCCTTTTTCTCTCCAACCGAACAAAAGAGTTTTCCACCCTCTCACTTTTTCACCCCTCTAACCAAACACACAAGAGGGAAAACTAAATATTTTCCATTCTCTCACTTTTCTATCCTCCTATAATTTTCCATCCTCTTAATTTTTCACTCCTCCAACCAAACGAAGCCTAAAACCGGGAGTGAAAGTACTAAAACTATTACAAATTTTACTAATAAAAAACATACAAACTAATGTGGCAAAAATACAATTAATGCCCAAGGACGAAAAATATACAAACTAATGTGGTATATGATCACTGCCCAAAGCGAAACTATGTTGTTAAGTGGGGGGTCTTGACCACCCCCAAATATATTGTTTAAAAATTGTCTAAAGTAGGTAAATTTGAAGACCTAAGTCATTTTTGTAAGAATTGGCCCCACACGAAAAAACAATTGCCCTCCGCCGCACCCCCCCAACTGTTCTTAGTTGTTTATGTAGTGTCTTTCACTCATTTACTAGCTATTAGGTTTTTTTGTCTTTATCATTCAAACTCCCCCATCACACGTCAAACCATTAGCTTGGTATTGAAGTTCAACTTTTTCAATTCCCAAGCTTCCATATGTTGCCCTAATAGCCATTCAAGCTTTCACTGGTACTATATGCTCACAGCTCATTCTCACTCAGTATTTAGGTTCTCCATTTTCCTTAAAAAAGTCTTGAGCTTATTTGGGAGGTGCTAAATTCTTATTCCTTCTTCTTCTTCTTCTTCTTTTTCTTCTTTTTGTATGTATTTATTTACTCCATGGTTTATGATTTTATTTTCCTTTAATTTATTAAACCAATTGGTAGGCTTTGTTCAGAATTTCATTTTGACTTCTTTTCTACCCCAACAACCAGATGTGAAAGTCATCTTAGCTTTTTATATATAATTTCATTTTGGCTTATGATAATGACTTTTTTATATTTAATTTCTATTAATATTATGTCTTCATGTAGATGTAGTCAAGTGTAATCTAGTTTGTTGATAAGTTCAAGCTCGGCTCGTGTTCAAATAAAATTAAATAAATAATGCAGAAATTGCAATACTTAGATCGGCTCATCTTCAGCCATATTTAGGAGCGAATGCTACTTTTTAGGCCAAAGAGGAAATCGGATTTGTTTTCCAGAGTAAACTAAAGTATACTGACTGAACCACTAAAGGAACAATTTTTTGAATAAGCACTAAAAGAAGAATTAGGTTGAGTTGGTTGCATCAAACTTTGACAAAAGAGTAAAAGGAATTTTTCAACACAAACAAGTTGGTAAGAAAACATAGAAAGAATCATTGCTGAAATCTGAAAGGTAGAACATCGTTGTTAGACCTCTGGCAAGTATATATATATAGAGACGTAACTGCATCATTCCTCTCATGTTCCCATGCATCTCATTCAACCTTACAAGGCAATATACTCTTGCATGTAACACTTAAATCTGTCACTTTCATTTTCTGCGATGGGCCTCATGAGACTATTCACGGTTGTCCTTATTTTGGTTTTGTGTGGCACTGAAACCTTGAGTGGTGATGGGACACTTGTTCTTGACTACTACAAAGAAATGTGCCCATTGGTGGAAGAGATTGTGAAACTCAATGTCGAGATTGCAGTGGTTAAAGAACCTCGAATGGCTGCCTCGCTGCTTCGCTTACATTTCCATGATTGTTTTGTCTTGGTTAGGCCTCTCTCTCTCTCTCTCTCTCTCTCTCTCTCTCTCTTTGTTTCCATGAATCACAATTACAACACACACTACAATTGTTTTACAACAGAGAACCCAGATAGAGCTGACAAGCTCCACCATCATTGTGAGCCAATCAAAACTTTCAAGACCCTGTTGCCTCTCACTGAGATCGAAAACCATGCAGTCATGCAAGTCCTCCAAAACAAGAAGCTAGCTTGTGAGAAATTTGATCGCAATCTTGTCATAACCCCACTAAAATCCTTAAGATCTCATAGGTCTCCCTTACCATCAATCCACCATCTTGTCATGTCAACAATTTTCGTCAGTTAGGTTACAATAAGGATGACAATGAAATATGTTTCAAAAGAGTAACGACTAAAATGATACAGAATATTTTATAGAGACCAAAATAAAATCATCATTATAAATTGAATACCAAAAGAAAAATTCTGGTGCCACACCTAATTATATAACTTTGTTATGGATGAGTTATGATTGATGGAGGGGTGACCTTCACCAACCACAACTCGCCACATGAGCGAGTTGTGTGTAAAGTTGTGTAATTAGATGTGGTATCAGAATTTCTCATACCAAAAGCATATTTAAGCTTTTATTTATTTATTAATTTTAAGGGAAGAGAAACCATACGCTATAGATATGGAAACGGTTTCTATTATTGCTACAATTTTATTGGACAAATAGTATATAACCAAGTCATAAGTCTAATGAATGATAATATAAATTTTACAGTTTCTTCGTAATTGCTAAGGTAACAATTTGTGATTGATATACCATAAAAGTGGTGTGCACAGTGATACATATAAAAGTAATGTTACATCTCAACAAATTGCAAAATTTATTTTGTATATTCTTGCACTTTATGGACAAAATTTGACTACAAAATTAATTAGTATCTTCGGCTTCAACCCACAATAAAAAAAATGACATGTACATTATTGAAACATTTGTTATCTTTCTATTGTGAGCTTTATTATTAGCCAAATCTATTTTACTTGGGAGTTGGCATATGATATCTCCTGCCCCCTTTCGCTTTTACGTGAGGTACTTGAACAGTTGAACTGCCAACCTTTAGAATATACGTGAAAGACCTTTGAATAGAACTAAACGATCCAGTCATATAAAGACTTTTGAATAGAACTAAACGATCCTGTCATATTCATCATTGATTGGATTTATTGGGCTTTCACTTTTCATTCCCATGACCTATATTTAAATTCAAATGTTGATCCTACTTTTGAAGCAACTCTGGGTAAACCTAACCCCCACCAATTATCTTTTTTAATATATTGAATGGTGAAATCTTTTTCTTTCTCGACCTCAAAATGGAAGATTTTTCTTACCAAAAACGGTGATGCACATATATCATGTAGTATGGTGTTCCACTTCTCATCTCTATGACTTTATTTTTTTTATTTTACTCATTTTTTTCTTTTCTTTTTTTTGGGTTTTACTAGGGGTGCGATGCTTCAGTTCTATTGGACACTAATGGGGACATGATCAGTGAAAAGCAAGCTGTGCCTAACCTAAACTCACTTCGTGGATTTGAGGTTATTGATGAGATAAAGTACATTTTGGAAGAGGCTTGTCCTTATACAGTTTCTTGCGCTGATATTATAGCCATTGCTGCTCGTGATGCTGTAGTATCGGTACGTCTTACTTTTTCTCCTAAGTTTCCATTTTGTATAAGGTAGACTAGATTCACTAGAAGATGACAAGCATGAGAAGAAAAAAAAGGGACTTTACCTGCAAATCAATTTGGAGAAAACTTTCTCCATCCCACTACTATGTAATAGTTAAAAAAACTATTCACATATACTTTTAGTTATATAATCTTTTTCCAACCAAAAAAAAAGAGTTATATAATCTTTTTAACGAATCATGTAACTTACTTAAATAATATATGAAAATAATCTAAGAAAATCTTGTCCAAAAAAAAAAAAAATAGTTATTTTTACACAAGTCAGAAAGCTTGATGGGAATCAATTCTCATTTAGAAAGGTATCTTCCGAAATGGTATCTGATATGGCTCCTACATAGTACATACTACAAAAGTAGATAATGTGTATCCGAGTTCAATCAATGATTAAGATGGCTGATGCTCATCCTTCAGTAAATGATGCAACTGCAAACTTTAAATAAACTGGATTTTCTTGATAATTGTCACAGGTAAATGAATGGCTTAACAAAATTCCTACTGGGTTTTGATTTTCCCACATCCACTATTTCACACCTCTTTTTTTTAGTACACTTTTATATGTTAAAATATAGAAATTATCACATCAAAATTATAGATATATTTATAAAATACATGATTTTGAAACCTGGACCAGACCGTACAATCTAATCAGAAAAACCTTGAACCATTCATTTTTACGGTCTATTTAGTATCAAGAACCGTTCCATGCAAAAAAAGCAAGGACTCGTACGAACCGCAGTCCGACTGCTCGGTTCTGTGAACCGTGAACAATTCAGGTGGTTCACATGAGTCCCTTATTTCATGCCTTAAACGGCACCATTTTGTCTCCAAAGCATTGTCTTCTCTCTTTTTTTCCCTATACGGCGTCGTTTGGAATTGGATAGAAACCCTCACAGCTTACCTCACTCTTTCAATCACTCTTTGAGCTCTCTGCCTCTCTCTCACTCTCATTACATCTCTGCCCCTCTCCCTCGTCGCCATCGGCCACCACAGTCCTCAGCCTAGATCATAGCTCACCTCACTCTCATCTTTGCCTCTCTCCCTCATTGTCGTCGGCCACCACACTCTCATTTGTGAAAGTTGATTAAGTAAAATTCCAATAAATCTTTAACATGTGAAAGTTGTGATTAGGTAAAATTCCAATAAATCTTTTGGTTGAATCTGTGAACATCAAAAGTACATAATTTTGGTAGTTTAAAAATGTTATAGATACACAAAATTTGCCTTTGCATTGAGTGTAAGATATTTGCGATATTTGCCACTGATGGTCATCAATTCATTTCCTTAGACCTGCATTGAGTGTAATTTACAAGATCAATTATATTATGTGATAATTGCATGTGAGAGTATATATATGTTTGTGTTTGTGAATATTTATAGCTATATGTGGACTGTCAACTGTGTATTTGGATATTTGGGGCGATAGGTCTGTTGTAAAAAATTGGTGAATATTAGAAATTGTATAAAGTTGTGAATTTCAAAAACCTTAAATCTCTCCCTTTTACGGTTCAATGAACAGTCAGGGTTTCAAAACCATTCAAGTGAATGTAAAGTGAGTATAAAAGAATATTTACTTTTTAGCCACTTTTATTTTGGTGGTAGAGGAACACAATGGTAGGCAGACTTTTTCTTTTTTAACTCCATCATCTATTTCATTGCATTTTCATACATCAGACTCTATTACATTCATCATATATAAGACTATCCCTTAATTAGCTAATCTGAATTCTTGTTCTTTTATGCTTCCCGAATGTATACAAGAGGAATTGTACTTGATTTTAGATTCCTTGAGAAGGCCTAGAATTTGATGGAGGAGGTCAATTTGGAATTTTCTTCAAGGATATATATAGCCAGCACAACTTCAATTTGAATTTTGCTTCTTCTTCATGTTACTGTCACATATACGTTTCTTACAATTACAAATATTTTTTGTAAATGTAACAATTTTAATTTGCTTATCTAAATAGAGAGGTGGGCCAGGATGGGATGTATTGCTAGGCAGGAGAGATTCACTGAAAGCAAGCTTCAGTGGCGCCAACAATTTCATCCCTGCTCCAAATTCCTCTCTAGAGACTCTTATTTCCAATTTTAAACAACATGGCCTTGACGTGGGGGACTTGGTTGCTTTATCAGGTAATTTATGATCATCCACTTTTATAATGAAGAACAAATTGTGTGGGCAAATTAAGAGACAATGAAAATTTTACAATCAGCTAGAAAATCGCATTTTTCTTTCAATGGAAAGTTAAGGATTTGGGGCCATATCAGTTGGTATGATGCTCGTATAAAAAAGAAAAAAAAAATTATTAGTCTAGCAATAATTGTTGGTATGATTTATTATAATTTATAGATAATAAAAATAATATCTAAAGCCAAATAAAAGTGATGTTGTTCTAATCATAGCAAATCATATCAACTAATGTGAAAAATATTATAACCCTAGTATTACGAGAAAAAAATGATTGGAAGATGGCAGCTTTCACCAAATCTTTTATATCATGTTACTTTCTTGCGAATCAAGCAAATCTTTCTCAAGTATTTAAATTACATTCCTTTTGTGTGAAACAACTGTAACACCTTGCAATCTACAAGGGCATTTCAACAGGTAGCCATACGGTGGGAAAGGCAAGGTGTTTAAGCTTCAGGCAAAGGGTGTATGATGTTAGTGCCGAAGAACACTATGATCCTTACAAGAGATATACAACCTTCCGAAGAATCCTACGGTCCATATGCCCGAAATCAGGAAGGGACAATGAGCTTGCACCACTTGATTTTACGACCCCATCTAGATTTGATAACCACTACTACACTAACCTCCTCCAGGGAAATGGTTTGTTGGGTTCAGATAATGTGTTGGTCACTGAAGATCACGAGGGGGAGATAATAGAGCTGGTGTGGGCTTATGCCTCTAATCAAAAACATTTCTTTGAGGCATTTGCGAATTCTATGGTCAAGATGGGGAACATCAACGTACTCACTGGAAATGAAGGAGAAATTAGGAGGAAGTGTAGGTTTGTCAATTCCTAACTCATGGATATGAGCTTCTTAGAACTTTTTACGATATAGATCTAACTTTTTGCGCTAAAATTGCAACCGGAATACATAGTTAACATGTAATATATGCGTACGAAACTTTTTTATCACATCGATCAATATATATATGTAATTACTGAAACTAGGCTCTAATATGTTTTAACCCAAGAAGTATGAAAAATATTATGACACAACTACATGTGTGTTCTTAGTGTGTTGAGAAGACAAATTTTTATTTTATTTTTAAAATAAATCCTTTGATTTTAGATATGCTTTTAAAGATTATAATAATTTTTATTTACTTTGAAAACATAAAATTAAAATAAATAGTAAATAACTAAAGAAATCTATTTTTTATGGGCCAGATTTCTTGGCACTTAAAAGAGTCCAGCTTTATAATTACATTTTTAATATGGGCAACAACAACTCATTTTTAGATCTTAAAGGAGTTGGCGACCTTGCTGAGAAATTAGTGGAGGCACAAAAGCATGACACATCCATTAGTTACTACAAACATCTTACAAGCTTGCAACTCCTCCAATCCAATAGGGAATATAAGGCGTACTCCACATGAACCTTCAACGCTAAAAGGAGGCCATGCAAATCTTCACTCGCATAACATGGAACTGACCGTTCTATTTACATTAGTACTAAATATATATATATATATATATATATTTTATGTGTGTGTGTGTGTTAATTAAAATTTTTTTTTTTTTTTTTGGGTTAAAAGGGAATATATATAACATTAAACAGCCAAGATGGCTAAGTTGGCAACATGCCTACAAAATGTTTCCCCATTTTTGTCTGCACTCACTAAGGCAGCAATAGCATCAGATGGGGGAAAAAAAAAAAAAAACAAAAGCTTCCTGCAAATTACAGCCCATTCTAGCAAAGTGCATCAACACTTCTATTTGCTTCCCTAAATACATGTTTCACTGTGTGGTGGGGAATCTTTTCCAGCAATAATTTGCAATAAAAAAGTAAGGAAGAATAAGCAGCAGAAGTGGAGTTTCCTGAACTAATGACATTTAATACAACTTTAGCATCAAGTTCCACTTCCAACTATTGAATACCAAGCTGAATGGCCAATTGTAGACCGTCTCTTAGAGCCCAAAACTCTGCTATTATGCTTGTAGTTTACCCAATACTCCTTGCAAATCCCGACCCACTCACTAGCACAGTCCCTTATCACTCCACCACCACCAGCCCTTCCCGAATTGCCACAAGAAGCCCCATCTGTGTTCAATTTGAACCAGTTAGAAGGAGGCTTTTCCCAACGCACCTGAATGCCAGCCAACCTCCTCTGTTTGTTTATTTTTCCCACACAATAATAAAATTCCATAGCCTGACTTATACACGTTCTGTACAGATAAATGTTTAGGGGAATATTCTCAAAAACAACTCTATTTCTATGTTTCCATAGCTCCCAAACAGCAAAAGGAAATATATATCTCCAAGGAACTGATGACTGATGCATAGCTTTACTCAAGTAGTTAACCTGAAGCCACTCAATAGCATCACCAGTGGCTTGAAAAGAGGAAACAACCATAGGGGGAATATTAACTTTAGACCAGAAATCACGAGCATAAACACATTCCCTTAATAGGTGCTCAATCGTTTCAGGCATTCTCTTACATAACGGGGAAGAATCTTCCTCAATTATACCCCTTGCAGCAAGAGTGTTTTTAACTGGAACACTCCTATGCATACACATCCATAGGAAACTGATAATTTTTGGTAAAACATCAAGCTTCCAAATCCACACCCCTTGGAAATCATTGCTTAGGAAATGAGAGGAATTAGCTAAAGCATAAGCTGTCCTCGAAGAAAAATCACCATCCTTTGAGAGTTTCCATAGGATAGAGTCTTTCCTTTTCCCAACCTGACTTAGCGGTATCGCTCTGATTTTATCCTTAACATCCTGAGGAAGCTCAAATGATAGAACCTCCCACCTCCACCCCTACCCTTGCTCAATGAGAAAATCAGAAAGTAACAACTCACTCTCATTTTGAGTTAGGGGCCCCACAATCAGATCACGAAGCGCCACATCTCTAATCCAACAATCTGACCAAACTTTGATTTTCTTTCCATCACCCACACTCCAGCCAATACCTTTTTCAAAAATTGGGAAACCAACCTTAATGGCCGTCCAACTGGAAGAACCAGGAAGTTTATCTGGATCTCTAGCTCTTCTCCTATCCAAGGAGCAATACTTATTTAGGATGACTTTTGCCCAAAGAGAGTCTTTTTCTTGGTACATTCTCCAATTTAGCTTGGCAAGGAGCGCAACACTCTTTGCCCTTGCTGCCTGGATACCGAGGCCACCCTCTTCCTTTGGTTGGATGATTTTGTTCCACCCAACTAAATGCAATTTCTTCTTATCCCTGGTTGAACCCCAAAGGAAATCCCGGTTAATTTTATCCAACTTCTCACATAAATGCATTGGCAATGCTTCTCCTTGCATCACATAGTTTGGTATGGCAGATATTATCGATTTCACAAGAACAGACCTCCCAACAAAGGATAGAAACTTTGCTTTCCATCAAGAAAGTTTGTTCAACACCCTCTCCACAACAAAATTTAGTCTATTTCTTGCTGCCCCCCTATGCTTTATAGGAAAACCAAGATATTTACTGATATTTGTCGTAGCTTGGATTCCCAAGTTAGAGCATATTTCCTCTTTGACTCCCTCTTGGACATTTGGAGAAAAATAAATTCTCGATTTCTCAAGACTCACCTTCTGATCGGATTCCTTACAAAATCTATTCAAGACTTCTGAAATAACCTCACATGTATTCTCTTCTATCTTAGCAAACAGAATTAAGTCATCCGCAAAAAACAAGTGGGTAATACCTATATTCCCATAGGAGGCTTTTAAAGGCTTCCAATCTCCAGCCACACACTTTAGTTCAATCAAATGTCCAAGAAACTCCATGCACAAAATAAACAAATATGGGGAAATCAGGTCCCCTTGCCTTAGCCCCCTTGTTGGAATAAAGGGATCTAAGGTACCTCCGTTAAACAAAATTAAGATCCTTGTGGAAGTAACACAACTCATAATCACCTTAATTATATTCTAAGGGAAGTGGAAAGCTTGAAGAACTTTATAAATGAAACTCCACTCTAGCCGATCATAGGCTTTCTCCAAATCCACTTTGATGGCCATGTATCCTTCCTTACATTTCTTTCTATCCAAGGCAAAGAAGAGTTCTTAGGCAATCAAAACATTGTCAATACCCTTCCTTCCAGGCACAAAGGCAGTTTGAACAGGGGCAATCAACTTGCCAATAAAAGGTCTGATCTTGCTCACTATAATCTTGGATATAACCTTATAGACTGAGTTGCACAAGCTTATCGGCCTATAATTATTTAAGGTTTCTGGACTTGAGCATTTTGGATTCAGGGTGATGAGGGTATCATTAAGATATTCAGGAACAACCCCTTTCACAAAAACATCCATAACCACTTCACTAACTGATTTTCCCACCTCATGCCAAAACTGCTGATAAAACCCCGCATGCAATCCATCAACTCCTGGAGCTTTAAAAGGCTTCAAACTCCGTAATCCATTTTTGACATCTTCTTCTACAACTTCTCTACCTACCCAAGCACTTTCCTCTTCTGACAAAAAACAGCAAGAGAAACCTGAAATTGGTGATTGCCGTTGAGATAGACTCAACTCAGTAGTATAAAGTTTCTCAAACCCCATCAGAATGTGTTTTTTCACCGCATTTGTGTCAACAATCCACTCCCCCACACTGTTTTTTAAACATCTAATCTTATTCCTTTGTCTCCTAACCACAGTAGTAACATGCAAATAGGAAGTATTACGGTCTCCAAAGGCAGCAGCATTTATTCTGGATTTAAGAGCCCAGTATTCCTCTTCCTGAAGGAGAATGGAGGAGTATTCATCCATCAAATCTTTTTCTAATCTAATAAGAGATTCATTGGGATTGTTAGCCAAAGCTTTTTGAGTCCCATTTAAACGAGCTAAAACCCTCCTCTTCTAAGCAAAAAGGTTCCCAAAGACTTCCACATTCCATTTCTTCACATTTCTAGTGAACTCCTCTGTGGCCAAATTCAACAGCCTTCCTTCAGGCCAAGCTTCTCTCACCACCCTAGAAAAATCTGGGTGTAACAACCACATGCTTTGAAAGCGAAACGATCTATTAGCCCTATCAAGATTGGGCTTAAATAATTCAATTAAGACCGGATGGTGGTTAAAGTATATTCTAGGTAAGTGAGTGACAACTGCTTCTGGATACAGAACTCTCCACAACAGGTTAGCAAAACATCTATCTATTCGTTCCAAAATCAAATCCGCAAGCTGCCTCTTATTTGTCCAGGTATATTTGGGTCCAGCAAACCCCAAATCCACAAAATTACAGGAGTCCAGAACAGATTTAAGTTCCAACGCCCTATTAATATTTATTTGGTTACCCCCAAATTTATCTTCACCACAAAGGACTTCATTAAAATCACTAATCATAAGCCAAGGTAGTACGAGGACTCACATAAATAGCTGTAAATAACCAAGAAAGGTTCGAGGCACATACCTTTACAGTAGCATGAATCTCCTGCTCCGTCGACGCCAAAAGGGAAATATCAACATCATCTGTATTCCACAAAACCCACAAACCACCGGCATACCCAATCGTATCAGTAGTGATAAAACCATCAAAGGGTAAACCACTTATGATATCTTCAGCTCTATCACCTCCTACTCTGGTCTCCGTTATTACCATGATTGAAGGGCGGTGATTCACAGTCATTTCAAAAATCTGCCACTTAAAATCCAGGTTCAAAGCACCTCTGCAATTCCACATTAGGATATTCATCTGTACAGACTGACCAATCGGAACTTCAACTTGACTAGGATTCATTGTGGCTGCTTCCACCATACTCCATCTTAGCCTTCTCAGTAGATCCTTGGAATTCTTCCATATCGGTTTCCAGACCATCATATACTTCAGGATTCCTTCTATTTCCTACCTGCAACAGATTAGCATGTCGCATATCTTCACTAGGGCTAGAATCTGCACAAGCTTTAGCATTGGGTGATTCCCCATTTGGGCTGTTGCCATTCCCCTGAAATCCACCAACTTCCTTTCCCGGATTATCCACCTGAATTCGTAAGTGGGGCATCACAGATGGCTTTCTTTGCTTGCTCAATTCCTCCGTCTCCTCCCAAGACAACATCGGTGTGTCTGTGATGAAATTCCACTAGGGGTTGGGGGTCTGACCCCATGCAAGATGGTCCAATGGAAGACACCCTGTTCTAATACTGGAAGGAGTGATCAGAAAGATTTTTTTTCCACGCTCTGCCCATTTCCTCGTCGCACCAACCCAATGATTTCATTGGTTCCGCCCTGATCTAATGAATGGTCTCTTCGAACACTTTTACTGGCTTTCCTTGATGCCAAATCACCCACCCAGTTCGAGGTTGAAAGCTCTTTTCCTGGAAAATGGCTTCCATACTCACTGGTAAGAGAAAGGTGATGAGATGGAGTCTTGGGGTTTGAAGTAGGATGTTGCCGTTTAAGGGATTTTGAACCCTTAATGCCCAGATTTTTTTTACTCTTGTTATTAGTACCTAGAGCAAAATTACTCCTTACTCCCTCACTTTGAAAGCTCATAAACTCTATGCCACTTCCTGAAGCAACTTTTGACGTGAGTCCATGAGATATTGCTCCTCAACGACAACATTTTGGTTAGACACATCAAGTCTAACACGTGATTGACCTTGCTTGCTGTGAGGAAAATCTGCTTTTGGAGATTTCACCATCACATCAACTTCCTTATCTGCACTATTAATCCACCTAAAGACCATTTTGCCCTTGGTGCTTACCTCATTGTCTTGACTATCTTTAAAATCTGACTTGGCTCGTCCATTCCGAACTAGATTCTTTTTCCTTGTTACCAACATCCAAGGCCTATAGTTTTGGTCTGAAGCTTTTTCCTCAACTTTTTCTTGCTCTGGACTTTCTAAAGGACTGCTACTGCGCCTTTCTTGTTGCTTTATTTGATAATAACAATTTTCTTGCTTATGCCCTAGCCGCCCACAGCAAAAGCATAAAGAAGAAATGCCTTCATACAACACTTGTTGGACCATCCTACCTATACGGATTGACTTGATTAAAGGCCTATCAATATCTACCTGAATGCAGAGTCTTGCATAGCTTCCCCTTGAGCCATTAGCCGTGTAAGAGTCTATTCTAAGAACAGGCCCTATAGCACTTCCAATCTCCTTTAATACTTCCAAATCATAGAACTCGATTGGCAACTCCGAGAATCTCACCCAAATTGCAACTGAAGTTAGGTTGTCTCCAGAAGCTCTAAAATAAGGCTCCCAAGGCTTGACAGCTAGAAAATGCTCTCCAACAAACCGAGGGCCTCCTTTAAGAACATTATCATAATCAGGGCTATGAAATCTAATGAGGAAATAGTCTTTCCCTAGATTAACATAATCCATCTTAGCAGTAGGTCTGCATAAGGCATTGATCTTGAGGTTGAGATAGTTGAAACGCACTGTTCTACCAAATACTTTCACTATCAAAGCCTTAGCCCATGGTTTCTCAAAAAAAAAAAAAAAAAGCCTTAGCCCATGGTTCTCTAATATGAGCCTTTGTTTCTTTTGATAATTTAATCTCAGCCATACCTTCAACTAGTGGTTCAATTTCCACATCCGACTCTTCTCCATCATCCCATACCTTATCAAGCTTAAAAGCTTGCTCATAAGCACCTGGAATATCACCAATCAATCTATCTTTATAACTGACCAGGCCACGGGGTTCAGAACTTTCTTTAAACTTCTTCACACTACACACTACGACCCAATTCATCTTCCTCCTCACTCGATCTTGATGGTTCTTTACTGTACTCTGCTTCCATGACACTTCCTCTCTACTCAACTAATCTCGACCATCCTAAACTATATGTGTTAATTAATTAATTAGTCAATTAAATGTCATTTTCTCTTTATGTTGTGTGTCATATATGCATCCATGCTTTTTTTAAAGGATTTAAAGTACAATAGCCTCCATGTACCACTTCAGAACTTATTTTCAAAGATTAAAAATAAATTTTCTTTAATACCATTTTATATCAAAGACCATTTCACTTTGTGATTATTTGAGATTATTTAGTAGTGTGCCAAATCGACTCTCTTTATCTCTTGGATTTATAGATTTGCAGCCACACATCTCTTCATTAAACCCTACTCTTCTCCTTCCTCTACTCCATTCTCTTACCCCTACATCCAAACAAGCTATTAAGGTTCTCATTCTCTACCTAAGCAAGCTCAAAGGGAACCAAGTTAAGGTATACAAGATTTGCCCAAATATCACAACTCGTTCCTTTTAACCCAACTTAAACTTGCTAGAAACTCTCTCAACAAAAATCTTCCACAAACTCTTTCCTCTACATCATGTGTTAAATCCATGGTGAAGCAACGATAAAACACCCAAAAATTGATCTTTTGATGAACCCAAATTTCTCTTTCCTTCAGTCTATCTTCTACAAACTCTTTCCTTTCAATTTTCCTCCAAAAAAATAAATTTCCTTCCAATTTGTTGCATTTCATTTTACCTTTTTCAAAACAACAATACCACAAAATTGCTTTCAATTTAATTGTTTTTTTTGCTAACAATCTATAAAAGCCTATGAGATCCAGTATCTATTGAACCATGCAATTATACCACATGTATATGAGATGTAAAAGTTAATAGCATGATATTTAATATAGTGCCAGCTATTGCATAACTCAAATCCAAAATTTAAATCATAAAACATACACCGGTTGTAGGACCTCCATTCAAAATTCAGCATGGTCTATAAATTTAACAGACCATCCTAAATTTTGAATGGATGTCCTACCATCAATGCATGTTAAAATACAAGAAAATGAGCTTATAAATGTATACTGGACAAATGATTTCAAGAAACTCAAGATTATAGACCTTCATTTTGGTTTCTAAAATACACTAGACATAATCACGTATGAGCATATTGAATCTCAAATTACTAAAACATAATCTGTTTTAGACTTAAGATCAACATCAAACCCAGCGTCATGACCTCCATTTTGGTTTCTAAAATACACTACACATAATCACGTTTGGGCATATTGCATCTCAAATTACTAAAAACATCATTTGTTTTAGACTAGAGATCAACATCAAACCCAACATCATGACATGGTGCATGATTTAGAAACCTAAACCACAAAGGTACTAACTAAAAATATGGTGAATAATGAAAAACTAATTACAAACATTTGAATAATTATATATGGATTTTGCTAATGTGTGCCTTAAGGGCACACATTAAACCATTTATTTAATTGAAAAGGTAGTTTTTTCAATTAAAATGTTTCCAAAAATAAATGACTTAATGTGTGCCCTTAAGGCACACATTAGCAAAATCCATATATAATTAACAAAAAGGGGGCATCAGTTCTCCAAAGTGAAATAGCATCAATTGAAACATCAGACGCAAATTACCCATTAAAACATTGAGATTCATCACTTGCCCAAGGGAAATAACAGTATAAAAACAATCCAATCCAAGACCAACATTAAAATGCACAAAGTTTTCACTCAAATGGACTTACCACTAACATCAAAAGGAAAAGAAAGTGAAAAATTCAATAAAAAATTGAAGCCATGTAAATTTGACACAAATTTTCACCGAAATTTTCAGTCACTCTTTTTCTTTTTCATTTATGATTCAAAAAGTTTAGGGACACACTCTTTGGCACACACTTTGCCACAACTTGCTTAGGCGTCACACACCCAAGTAAGTTGTGGCAATGTGTGTGCCAAAGATGTGTATACCTAGCAGAACTTTGTGATTTGGTAAGACCAAGTAAGATGCCATGAATTAGGATGACATAATTGTGAGGTGATTCCTAAGAAACACTCCTAATAAACAGTAAACGCAATTCCCATGAAATCAAATTCCAACCTTTCTCCCATGAATGCCTTTACCACCATGCTATGATAGTTTAAAAAAAAAAAACCAACATAAGCTGATGATGATGACATCCAATGGGTTTGGTAGGATCTGATTCAATTTCAATTACTGGAATTATACAACAATATCACCCAATCCCATAATATTTCACTAAACAAGCTACAATGTGTAACAATCAGCTATGTAAATTCTGATCATAGATATCTCAATAAACAGAACACCACAAACAAACTTTAAGCAAAATATAACAGGGCATCAGTTCTCCAAGGTGATATAGCATCAATAAAAAAATTTCAGCCGCAAATTACCCATTTGTTACAATGAGATTCATCACATGCCCATCCAAACACAAACGTAGATTTTTACTTTAAAAACAAACAAACAAAGAAACCCAGGTTACAGATATTGATAATAAGGGTGAGGGAGAGAAGAAAGCGATCAGAACCTGTCGGGATTCACGAGGTCATCACACTATGACAGTCAGTGGATTGACAGACATGAATTTCTATCATCACCTCGCCTTCCAACTCTCCCATACAATATATAACAAAATAAAGAGAAGGAATAAAAGTAAAGGAAAGGAAAGCTCAGAACTTCTTAGAGGGTTGTGTTTGCCGTCAAAGACAGAGCTCCTGAGAGATCGTCTCCGGTACACAGATAGTTCTTCATCATAGCTTCTCAAAGCAACAACAACAATAAGACAAATCTGTGTTGAGAAACCAAAATAAAAAGAATTAGAGAAGTATAGTGAGAGACATAGGCCGCCTGATGTCTGTGTGAGAAGGAAAGGGGTGTCAAAGAGGCAATTTATAGAGACGAAGGCTGTGTTTGCGTCACTCTGAAACCCTAATCTCATTACGTACCAAGCATATGGGCCGATCGGTTCGGTTTCCATTTGGGTTTTGGGTTGGAATGTTTTTTCTGCAACCAGGCCTGTTTAAAAAACATATGTTAGATTCTCTTTCTTTTAAAAAAAAAATATTTTTTGAGAATTTCATCATATGACGTCCGCTTTTAATGATAACTATTTATTATCATACCAAAACACCAATCAATTTTTTATGTAAGCAGAGATTAAATTTTAGATCTTTTATACAATCATAAAATATTTTATCAATTGACCTAACTGGAACCTACACTTTTTAAAAAATTTTGGTCGGTTAGGGAGCAAGACATATCTTCTTTTTTTTTTTTTTTTAATTATTATTATAACCAACCTTCTTGTTTTAAAACAAGCTAGAGTAGACTTCCTCATATCATATATCACCTCTTTCTACCTGCAAACTCTTCCTTCATTGAAAGCTTGAAACCTAATCAACAAGGCAACAACTTATATAAACTGAGTGATATCACTAGCTTGTTTGGATGGGATGAAAACTGAGTGATATCACTCAGTTTTCATGATCCATCATCTAAACTAAGTGGGACCTACAAATGAGCATCTGTTTGGATGAGTTTTGAGTGACTGTTTTCATGACTTAATGACAAAAAAAAAAAATGGATAAGAGTAACGAAAAGTGAAAACAAGTTTCAGCTGTTTTCAAAACTCAAAAACTGAAACTCAGTGGCATGTCTGTAAATAAGATGAGATTATGGGCCCCAAAAGCCAATGTATTGTCACATCCATCTCAGGCTTTAGGTTATTACCATTGGAGCTCTTTTGTTCCATTTCAGTTCTCCCCAAAATTTTTGCTGAAAATTTTCCCTCTTCTCACTTCCCTTTCTCAACCTCTTCTCATTTTCACTTCCCTCTTAATCCCCAGCAAGCTAGCTCTATGGCACAGCAGTCCGTGATCAAAGCACTGAACCAGGCCTAAGAAGGACACTGCGTGATTAAAGAACAACGCGTGATCGAAGCACTGAACCAGACCTGAATCTTCATCGGCGAGTCTACTGAGCTCTGTCACCATGTCCATACCTCTCTCTCCCTCTCCCAAGTGCAATGTATATCTCTCTCTCCCTCTCCATTTTCCATGTCCATGGTCTGGTTTGGTTTTTTTGTTGGATGTGAAAGGAGGTTTTTGATTTAAAGTACTGATGTTGATTGTGGCTTGTGAGACAACATTCCTCTATAATCTTTTGAAATATTAAGTTCTATTGGATGCATTGATATATTAAAGTACTGATGTTGGTTTCAGTCTTTATGAATTTCTTAAGTTTTACCTTCGTTTTGAACCCGAAGTATTAAATCATTTTTTGAAACATTTTCTGCTAGTTTTCAATCCATTGCTAACTAATTTTGCTTTCAAATCCAACCACTTCAAGTTGAATAGAGTTGGGTCAGACAGTTTTCTTCAAGTCACAATTTACTTGGACAGGCCTGTATGTCATAAATTATCATTGAGTTTTTTAAAAAAATAAAAAAAATAAAAAAATAGCAGAGAGATCAATCATAATAGTTTTTAAATCATATAAAAATCAGCGAAATGTTTAGTGAAAACTGGTTTTTAGATTTGGCGATATGTTTAGTGAGAAACGAAAACAAAAACTCACCGATAATCTTTGATTTTTGCTAGAGATGGTCTTTGACTTTTGCTGGAGAAGAGTAGCTTCGAACTTTGCTTTCGATGGGTCCGGGCACAACTTCACGAGATGTGTCTCTCTGTTTTTTGGATATAGGAATTTGGGGAGATGGGTATTAGAGATATGAGATGGAATCTGCAGTGTGTTGGAGATGGGTATTTGATGGCATGGGTTAGAGATGGAAATCGGAGAGCTTGGGATTAGATTCGGAGAGAGTTGAGATTTGGGAAGAATGGGTATTTGTTGAAATTGGGAAGAAGGGACTCAACGTGTGTTAAAGAAGAAAGAAGGAGTTTTTTAAACATTTTTTATATGGGCTGAGGTTACCATTCTGTGCTTGTGGCAGGTGTGGGCTCCACTAAAAAGGGGGGAAAAATGAGTGATATCAAAATTTGAGTGATGAACCAAACAAATTATTTTGAGTTTTGGGTTGTTGGTGAGTAATGAGTTTTGAGTGATGGATAATGAGTTTGAGTTTTGAGTTTTGAGTGATAGATGTTGAGTAATGAGTGATACCCAAACCAAACAAGCCCTAACTCTCTGGGGGAGAAATAAACTTTTTTTTTACATCAAGTTGTATGGGACATTGGGAGTGCATTTGATGCACCATATTAGTATATCCTTGTTTCACATAAACAGTGAGCACCATATATATGGAGTCCATCCATGATGAGAGAAATGTATGATACACAAGATTCTCCTATTATGATTGCTAAGTATGCTAACTAAAAATGACATAATAAGTGGTAAGGAATTCCCTTTCATTATGTCTCGTTATTTTTATTACTATTAAATAGACGACAATTATTTTTTATTGTTTATGACTTTAGCTATAAACTTAGATCGTCTATAATTCCATGCACTTTACACAATTTACTTCTAAACTAGCTTGTAACCTCATGCATATGCATGAATACACCTAAAGATATACAATAAAATGTATAATATAATTCATATATATAATTTAAATACTATTGATAGTCATTTTTATATTTTATATTTTGTTAACTTTTTAAAAAAATTTGTAAGGATATTATTAAGTATAAAATGTAAATTATTCATTTAAAAAAAAAAATTTATTGTGAAGCACTTTTTTTTTTTTTTTAACGATTCATTTATTCTAGACTCTTTGGTTTTTGTAGTTAATAACTCATTTGGATGAATATTTATGATGTAGTCTCACATTTGATTCTAAAATTAAGAAATAAAACTCTTTAAGAATAAATAATTTAAGACACATGACGCAAAAATTGGAACTTTAATTTGAAATTCTAATTTGAGTTTTTCTTAGTTTCACATATTATTATATGGGTCCGGTTAATGTGTGCCCTTAAGGCACATATTAACCATCCATTTTGGAAAAGTTTTTATGGAGAATTGAAAAAACTGTCAAAACAATTAATTACTTTTTCGTTTTTTCAAGAAAATTTTCATAAAATGGTTTACTAATGTATGCCCTTAGGGCACACATTAGTAAATCCCATATTATATATATAGATTGCTCCATTGAATTTCAAAATTACAATTTACACCCTCCACTTTGATAATGATGTCAATATACTCCTATTATGGTTTATCACATTTTTGCTATTAACCCACTAAAAAGCAATGTCATTTTTTATAATATATATTTTCTATTTAAAACGATGACAATTTTTGGATGGTTAAATTTTAACATTTGTTGATGAAAGAACCCCTAAAAAAAAAAAACACCATACATCTAAATTCTTATACTTAAGAAAATGTACATATGCACTATAGTTGACCTCTACTTTTAGAACATATTGTAGCAGTTCTTTTTTTCTTTTTTGTAAATTTGTTTCTCTCTCCTCATGCACACACTAACTCAAGTCTCTGCCTCTCTCCTGTCTCACTCTCTCTTCATTGGACCACCAAATTGAAGCACCACCACCAGACCACTGCCAATTTCTACAACCCTTTGCTGGATCACTAGTTTCAGACCAAAAGAGAGAGAGATAGATTCAAAGGGAGAGGAAGAGAGAGGAGAAAGATGTTGCTTCAGACAGAGAGAAAAAGAGATAGATAAATTAATAAATAAATGAATAGTGTTGGTTGTAATGTGAACAATAAGAGATGAGACGCAAGTGAATTGTGAAATGGTATATTAAAATAGATAAAGTAGTTTTTTAGAGTGTAAAATAAGTATTTGTTTAGGATCCTAGATGCTTATTCTTATTAGTTGATAAAACTCTTAGCCTACCCAACTCAAAAGAGATTAAATGTTTGAGTTGAGAATGTTCAACATAATGCGGAGGATGATGATACTTATTATTAAGTTAAAATGCAAAACTTACCCTCTAAATTTTACCATAAATTTTTTTCCAATTATCTAATATTGCTAAAATACAAAACTCACCCTCTAAGTTTTACCATAATTTTTTTTTTTTTTCCAAGTTATCTAATGTTGCTTTCAATCAATTTAGTCCTATAAGTTTTAAATGTGTTCAATCAAGTCATGCCACTTGATTTCATCAACTATACCATTAGTATCTTCTTCTTTTTTTTGTTAATTTCTCTATTAAAAAATCCATAAGAATTATAAAAAATAAAAAATTATTTTTTGAAGAAACAGAAATTTTAAAAATAGAAATCCTAACCTCTAATCTCTCAAACTCTCAAACTCTCTTCTCCTCTTTCTTCTCTTTCTATAATCTCTTAGACTCTCTCTTCCTCTCTCTCTCTCTCTTTAGGCCTAACCCAAGCAGCTCCTTTCCAAGCTTTGTTCATGACCAACCATCAAGGTCAACCGCTCTCCACTCCTCACCATTCATTATCGTTACTTGGCGGTAGTCCTCTTTCTCTTAGTTTGGTTCAATTGGGTCAATCTCCCTCTCTCTGCATTTTCTCGTCAAACCCTCAACGGAGTTCTAACCCACGACTAGGTTGTTGTGTTCAGATTTTTTTTTTTGGTTGGTTTCAAAGACTAGTGATAATGAACAACCTAACTGAGCTCTCTCTTCGATCTAATCTAGGTCTCTTTGGATTCTCTCTCCCCAATCTAATTTAGGTTTCCTTGGATTCTCTCTCTCTCATCTAATATGAGCTTTTAAGTTTGGTTTCTAGCCAAATATGTTCTTATTCTGATTTTGTTAGCAAAAATCAAATGAACCCCAAAATTAAAAAACCTAGAAACATTGTTTTCTTGTTGATTAAATAAACATTGTTTATGGGCAAAAAATATGTAAATTGTATGTGGATGTGATAGTGCCTGTCGATGTTGGAACAAGATCCTCTGTTTGTGTTTGTTGTGCTCTTATCTAAATTTGTGTATTGAAATTTTGTATTTGGATGTCATTTTTGGTTGTGATCAATGTAAAGAAATTTTTTGTTGTTTGTGTACTCGATTGGTTGAATTCATGTACTGTGTTTCTGGAATTTCTTAAATTTTAATTTTTTTTAAATAAGTATTTTGCATTTTTTAAATTTAAAAACTGAAAAAAGAGGGTAGAGCATTAACTGAAGTTAGTGGAAAGCTTGAATTGAACACTTTTGAAATTTAGATTACTGAATTGATCGAAAGCAAAATTTGAAGACTGAAATGAATTTTGGTGGGTTTTGCATTTTAGCATTATTATTCTTCATAGATGGGACTTGCCTTTATGTGAGAGGAGGATAAAAATACACCAGTAGAGAATAATTTTACCAGTCGGTCAGTGGGTGGGTGAGCTAACCAGCTGAGGAACCAGTTCTGGGTTTTAAGTTCATGCAGCTGAATGGTCTATAAGTCTGAAGACACTGGTTGTCTGGTTCTAAATTCCTACTACAGAAGCAAGCTCCACTAAATGCGTACAACATACCCTTTGAAACAGGGGATAGACCCAATAAAATGACAATGGAAGGTAACAAGAGACAAATTGGAGAACATTGGAACTAGAATTATACCAATAAAAGGTAGAAAACAAGAGAGCAGCTATGAATCCATGTGTAAATTGAAAGGAGAGGCCACATTGACTATTCCAATCTATTTCTTTTCCTTTTTGTCTTTTTTTTTTTTTTTTTTTTTGCGCTCTTTTTGCTTTTTCTTTTTTCAGCCCATTGCAAGAAAAGGGCTTATGGGCGACAGAAAATAAGTAATCATTTCTTATCCTTCAAATCCTTCTTATCATTGGTGCAAGCAGGACCTGATCTAGCTATCTGGTACAGCTCAAAAGATTTTACTGGCTAAGCTAATTGACTCCTTTGGCAATTCCAATTTGGATCTATTGGAAAATGCTACTCACTGAACAATCATCATGAACACGCCAAATAGTTTCACCCAACAGGTTTGCTACTGAAAGAACAGTCAACTGGGGGAAGTAGTTCTTCTCTGCAATTGGGATTGTGTTTGTAATAATCACCTCTTGAAATAGGCCGCTTGACAACCTCTCAATTGCAGGAGGGCTGTAAAGAAAAAGTAAAAAGTCATATGATTTGAAACATGGTTAAAACATGTACAATTAAAACTCCAGATTCTCCCACTTTTAAAAGAAAACGTCTAACAGTGAGATGTTTCAATCACAATAATCTCCACTTAATAGTCCAGGAAAGAAACTAATGTTCAAAAACAAAACTTCTTGGCATCTCTAATGAAATAAAATTAGCAACTACAAGTATTCCATTCACAGAAATGTTCTTGACATCTATGATTTCAAATAAAAAAATATTGTCAGATGCTGGGGGGAGAGTCCTCACTCCTTTTATCATTATGTGCTGACCAAATTTTTTGGGTTTGGCAGCCTTTTGAATATTCAGTGCAAATTCTGTTCTCTTTTTTTCCCAACCTTAAAATAACAATTAAAAAAAGATGGAAGTCTGAAACATCATGAGGCCCAATTAGAACTGCCAGCCTCAATTGTTTTAGTTTCTGGAATTCTTAGCAAAAAGGAGTTAATTGGTTTTTTTTTTTTTTTAATTTATGGAGAGCTGACTTAATAATTGTGTTCTCCAAGTTGATCAAAATATTGAAAATCATCTCATAGAGCAGTTAACAAATGCTAAGTATCTAGAGAAATTTAAATGTAAACAAAATTTACGCTAAGGCCTAAGCGTCAAGAGAAACGAGAAAATATCAAATGCTACAAATGAAGTCAAAAGACTCAATACCTAAAAACAGCATGAGTGCAGCATGCATAGACCTCCCTGGCCCCCTCTTCATGTAACAGAGCTGCACCTTTAGCAATAGTCCCTACAGCACACAGAAAATTCACTAGTTATGAATTGATTAAATTTTATAGGAAACTGATACTACCAATTATATCCCTTCATAAGCTTCAAAATAAAAATCGCTCTATGCTTTCTTTAAAAGAATAATTTTCTAGGGTACAGCCATATCTATGATAGGAAACATCAGAACCCTAGAGAAACCTAATATTGGAGAAAAACACAATCTGCAAGAATTAACTAATTGTTTAAAAATTAAATGAATTTGATCCATGACTTCAATTGTAAGGACATAATTGGAGGCCAGCTTCATCATTTACACTGCAGAGGATGGAGGGAATGTAGAACTTAATCAGTCATGCCTTTGTTGAAAGCATTTTTTTTTTTCTTTTTTTATAAGAACCTTCATAAAAGATTAAGAAAACTTTATGAAAAAACCTAGTGACAAAATTTTCAAGAGATAAAATGGGGCTAAAATTCACAGCCAACTGACCCACAGGAAAAAGGTCAAACCAAACAAGAAAACGAAGGAGAAAATCATTAGCCATTGAGAATTTTTTCAACCATCAACTGACCATTAAAGATGTATTAAGAATATAATTCATTTGTGTTTTTTTTTTTTCTTCTTATATTTTCCACTTTTTCAATCTTCCATTAGCAAAAAGGCTTAGGATTGGAGTTTGGCATCAATAGTACTTGACTCACCAGCAGTGTCAATCATGTCATCCATCATAACTGCAACTTTTCCTTTTACATCTCCAATCAGGTTCATCACCTGGAGGGTAGTTAAACATGGTTTTTAGGATGTGAAAAGACATAGCACATTAAAGAGAGAGTCTTCCCAGACATCTAGCTTAGAGAATCAAGAGTTTGATCAAGGCCACTGCACATGTTACCTAAAAAGAGATAATGGCATGGAGTACTGGTGAAGAAATTACCTCAGCAACATTGTGTCCTTGACGCCTTTTGTCTACAATGGCTAAAGGTGCATCAGACAATTTTTTTGCAAAAGCACGTGCCCTTGCTACCCCACCAACATCAGGGGAAACCACTACTAAATCTTTAGAACTAACTGTCTTACTGGCAAGATAATCAAGAATCACAGGCTAGAGTGCACATGAAAACAATCGTATCAGAGACCATTAAACCAATGGATGTCAACAATCACAACTACAAACTGATTTACCTGAGCATATACATGATCCACTGGAATATCAAAGTAACCCATGGACTGCCCAGAATGAAGGTCACAAGCGAGAACACGGTGTGCACCTGCTTCTGTGATAAGGTTTGCAACTAGTTTGGCCGCAATGGATTCACGCCCTTGTGTCTGGAAAAAGGAAAAATGAAGGGGAAAAAAGGGGCAAAATTACCGAGGGAGAAGACAATGTAACAGCATAAATAGAACACAATATGATGCAAATGCTTATATGAAATGATTGATCTTCTTAAGATGGATTGGTGGAACCAACCATGTCAGTTCATCATGTTCAATCAATTCAAATTCTAAAGCAATATAGCATAGGGAAGAAACCAGATTTGAAGTTGTATCCCCCTTTTATTGAAAATTTGGTGAGTTATACATGCACCCAATAGGTCTTGACCTTACACTCCACCTTACACCTTTTATTGAAAACTTGGTGAGTAAAACATGCACCCAGTAGCATTTGAGCTAGAGATCATTCGCAAACATCCTCTGCCAGATATCCATCGTCTGTCTGTAATATGCAATTTCTCTATATATGCTCCAAGCACAAATTTATCTAAGATGAGTTAATTAAAGTGCACCACAATTTAAAATTTACCTTCCTGTCAGCTCTGGCATATCCAAAATATGGAATCACGGCAGTAATGGTTTTGGCTGATGCTCTACGACAAGCATCTATCATTATTAAAAGCTCCATGAGATTCTCATTTGCAGGAGGGCAGGTAGGCTGTATTAGGTATACATCAGACCCTCTGACACTCTCTTGCAACTGAACATAAATTTCACCATCAGCAAATCGCTTTATTTTGATCTTTCCAAGTTCCAGGCCCATGTACCAAGCAATTTCCTAGGGGTAAACATTAAAAAGTCAGCAACATAAGCACAAAATTCCAATAATCACAATATATATTGCTTGAAATAAATCAAAAGAGAAGAATAACAAAAAAAATAAAAAAGCATATTCCGAGACAGTATATAAAAAATTTACATTCAACAGCTTTTTGGGTGTATAGCATCCATTCAAAAGCAAAGTAAAAAATTATTGGAAATTTGGACTTGATGCAGAAGAATGCAAATCCAACAAAGCCCTGAAAATTTAAGGAGCCAAGATACTTATTCTGATGCACTGGAATTTCTTTGAATATCTATCACAGATTACTCCTTTACCTAATAAAAGTTTAGATCAATTCCATCATAGACATTGAGATTTTAAGAAGATCATAACCACATTACTCACAGACATCTAGGCATAAGGCACTTCAAAAATCCTGACCATCCGAGCCACTTCTCATCTGTCAGAAAGTTTCAATTCTTAATTTGATAAGAATTATGTAAGATTCCTTTTTATGAAAGCCTCTTTGAATATTTCTAGCAGGGAAAAATCTGACTTCTGTTTCTAAGGAATATATTGGTTTAAAACTCCAAATTTAATGGGATTTCCAGCGTTAAATCCAAAGTTGAGAGAGTTCCAACTTCCAAGTGCCTCTTTTGGTGATTGGGATATAAAAAATCAGGGAGTGAATTGTCAGGAAAAAAACTTCTGATTATTTTTTGGTCTTAAAAAATCACCAATAATCTTCCATCTTTGTGCCAAGAGCCTTATAGTTCAATGAGTTTTTCATGGAGGAGAACCAAGGTTCAAATCCCCCCTCCCCCACTTTTCGTAAGCCAAAAAAAAAAAAATGGTTCATCTTTGCCAAGGCAAGTGACCTTGACTGGGGAACAACAGTAAATTCTAATGCTTTCTGTACCATTTACTAGATTTATTATTATTTTTTAAAAGAAATTACTTACATTTGCCAACTATTTACTTAAATTTCAAATAGAACTTCAGAAATCCACATAACCAAGTGATTACCCCCCATTACCCCTCCATTAATTAAAATTACTTTATTTCTTTTAAATAAGTATTTATTAAAAATTACTTAATTAACCAAAAAAAAAAAAAAAAACTTTACCTGAGAAAGTGAAGGGTTTGCAGTGCCAGAAAACAATTTGAGCCTGGTACTATTCCGGTTAACTGTTTTCTCCATGCGTGCCGTTTCCAAGAACTTGGGAAGCGTCCGCTCGTTAAGGACGGGAACAATTGGCTTCCCATTTACATTTTTTAATGGTTCTGATAGATCACATTTCTACCACAATACACAACACAAAACACCCATATCAATAATCAATTATAATTCCCAGCTATATCTTTCCAAAATATCTATTCAAGAAAAAAAAAAAAATGCAGCTATAGCCATATCAATTAACACCCATATATTCAAACCACCCCCCCCCCCCCCCCCCACAAAAAAAAAAAAAAAAAAAAAAATTGCAGCTATAACAAAGTTTCACCGTGCCAAATATTTATATAATTGTTCACAAGTGATAATTAAAAACGCTTTGCAGCTATGTAACATAGCTCCAGCTCCCATTCTCAAAATTCAAAACTTGACAATGTTATCCCAAACTCCAATACTATGAGGAAGAAAATCCTTTGATATTGCAGATATATACATATAAAAATTCATAATTTATTATCATTTCCGATTAGATATGAAATGAAATTTAATAAAGCCAAAATTAAAAAATTAAAAAAAAAAAAAAAAAACCAGCAATTCACATTTTGAATACATTTAAAATCAAAACAAAATCAGAGTGTGAGAGAGGAGGCTTACGGCGGTGTTAAGGGCGTGAACTCTGGAGCGAGAGTCGAAGCGTCTGTGGGCGAAAGAGCAGCGAGAGAACAGGGACGAAGCCGAAGAGGAAGAAGAAGCAGCCGAAGAAGAAGAAGAAGAAGGATAAGGCAGAGTGAGTGAAGCAGCAGCCATGGCGGTTAGGGTTAGGGTTTCGCTTACTATTAGACAATTGGCCTCTGTAATGAAAAAATGAGAGAAACAAAAGAGAGAGAGCTTTGAGAGATTTCGAAGCTTTTGCTCTTTCTGTGTGTTTGTGCGTGTGTGTTTATATATATTTTTTTATTTAATCAATGGCGGGTCTTTGTTTTCACACAAACTTTCGGATTTTAAAGAATAAATAAATAAGAAAGTGGGGGCCGATCGATTATACCCCTCACAAACGGCGCCGCTTTGGATCTCTTTGGGGTTAGGTAACCTTTTTCACTCTTTTTGGCAACTTGGCTTGCCCTTTTTGGCCATATCAATATTATTTCCATATTTTCTTTAAAATTAATTCGATGATCATATTAAATTTCACAATTTTTGACATAATTATTTTATATAATATAAATTCATTTTCATGAATACAAATAGTTTGTACCATTTTTTGTATTCTATTTTATATTCTATCCATCACAACTTACCATATATTTATTTAACTTTCTTTATAAAATAATTAAAGTTTAAAATGAAAAAAAAAAAAAACACATATACGATAAGTTGTAATTAATGGAACACAAAATGTGGTACAGAGGATTTATATTCCATTTTCATATGGATCTTTTTTTTTTTTTGAAAAAAATATTTTTATGCTATATAAACAATTATGGTAATATTTGTAATTTTTATATGGTACTAGAAATTTTTTTTTATTTTTTTTTATTTTTTTTTGAGAAAATATTCTTTTTGATTTATGTACCTTTTATTCCTCTTTTTCCCATGTGCCACATCAAATTGCAAGTTGAGCCGCAAATGGCTTCCTCTTCCTGACCATCAATTATTATATTATTATTTTTATTATAATATGTACTTTTTAATTACATCCACCTATTTTTTTGCCCCCGACTCCAAATAAATAGTAGTATAATTAGTACCATAAAAACCAATCTAATTCGAATATCATTTTCATTATGATATACAAAGTTCAAACACGGAGAAAAATCACCGTAGAATTAAGATTTGTTTTTAACTTTTTATGAATCTTTCCTTTATTTTCTTTACTTTTTGGTATGCTTATGTTTGATCTTTGTCTCGATTCTCTTCTTTTTATTTGTCTTTTACTTCTCTCGGTCCAAATATGTTTACTTTTCAACAATTTTGACTAGGTTGTTTTTTTTTTTTTTTTTTGAGAAAATATAATTTGACTTGGTTGCCTTGCCTAGTGTGGGGTCAATGCTCTTTGGACTATTTACGAAAAGAATCATCATCCAAATTCCAAAGTGTTTTTTTCCCCGTAAATCATGATTCAAATTATTTGTGTTTTTTTTAATTAAAAAAAAAAAACACTTTCTTTTTAGTGTCTAGAATCTCTAGATAAGGTTGAAGCATATGTTCTACTTTCACATTCGACTAGCAATAGCGTTTTACTTTTTTTTTTTTTTTTTGTCTAGATAACGGAGTGACAATTCTGGCTCTGCAAACAAATAAAATAATAATAAAATAAAACACACTATCTAAGTTAGATAATGCAATTATTTATGAGCAGGTCGAAATGTCTTGGCATAATAAAAAATTACCAAGATATATTGAATCAAAGTATTGGATATTGCTTGCTGAATATGATTTGTTGTATGTGAAGTTGTGAACTGCATAGAGGTTTGTATATAAGAGCACCATAATATGTTAACAAATAACAATAGTATCTGTAAGAGTGTAACTGTACTTAAAAATAAATAAATAAATAAATAAATATATATATATATATATATATATATATATATATATATATATATTTATAACATTTAAGAAGTTATGATCTACAAATAAACATTTCCAAAAAGAAGTTGTCTTGTATTATATTACTTTGTCGTTATTGAGAAATGTAGCATACACCAACCAGTTAAGAGTATTGGAGCTTAACTAGTATTTCCTATTCTTAATATCTCTAATGGAAACCTTAAAGATTCAAATCCTCCCTCTTCAACTATGAAATTACTAAAAAAGTAGCATGCACCAACCACAAACATGCCACCTTTGTCTTGTGAATTGTGAAGTTGGTTGTGGCAAAATATTAAGAGAAACATTTAATGCAATCAAATTTTATAGATACATAATACATTGTTATACATAATGATTATTATTATAAAAGATTTATTGGTATTAAGTTATTATATATATAAATTTTTGGGAGTACAATAATCTCACAATTCAAATGTAATTTTTTCTTGGGTTTTAAGTCCAATGGCACTACCCAAAAAAAAAAAACCTGCCATATCCCTATGAGAAATGATATGTCTACAACATTTCTCCCTATATATGCATTGTCCAGGTTTAGATAATTAGTTTGGGAGATAATATTGAAATGTGAGTGTTTGATAAATAACCAAGAATTATGGTCCAATTTGGTTTTGAATTAATTTTAAAAAGTACTCAACTTGATTTTGAACTAGTTTAGAATTATATATACTGAACTCAATTTCAAAATAATTTTGTTAACGGGATGTTTTAAGAGCATTTATTTAGAAAATACTTTTAGAAATTTTTTATGAGAAAAGAAAAAAACACCATTGGTTTATTTTTTTACAAATTTTTATATTTTTCATAAAAGTGGTATTAAAACTTTTCTAAAATATTTCATTAACTAATGTCCTAAAATCACCTATTAATTGAACCCAAAATATAAAAATAGAGATAAGTTGTGGTAATTAACAAGAATAAATATGCTAAATATGTGTGTATGTGCATTCCTGAGAGTGCATTTATAAATTACATTTAGTTTGGGACAACGAGATTGTATCTTTCTTCTACTACTTTCTTACCTTTTGGCATCCATGTGTTTGATCTTTGTGTCGATTCCCATCATTTTTTTTCTTTTTTCTTTTTTGTCTTTTAGTTCTCTCGGTCCAAATTACTTTTCAAAAATTTGACTGTGCGTGTCGCCTTGACTAGTTTCGGGTCAATGATCTTTGGACTATTTATGAAAAAAATCATAATCCTAAGTGTTTTTTCCCCCTAAATCATGATCCAACGTATAATGTTTATTAAAAAAAAAAAAAAAATCTTTTTAAAGTCTATTCTTCTTCTCAAAAGAAAAGTTTTTAAAGTCTATTCTACTTTCACATTCAACCAGCAATAGCTTTGTACTTTCCTGGCAAGTAATGGAATGACAATTTTTGGCTCTGCCAAAAAAAGAAAAAAGAAAAAAAAAAAACAACAACAACAACAACAAACACAAACACAATCAAAGTTAGACAAGATACATTCAATCAAAGTATTGGATATTGCTTCCTGAATATGATTAGTTGTATGATTTTATCTGTACTACATAAAGGGTAACAATATTATCTATAACATTTAAGGAGTCATGACTCACAAAGAAACATTCTCAAAATAAAGTTGTCTTGTATTATATTAGTTTGTTTACAACTGAGAAATGTAATATGCACCACTAATCGAAAATGTCCAAGGTTCAAATCCCCATTCCCAACTACCATATTCAAAAGCAGTAACATGCACCAACCACAAATATGCCAAACTTGTCTTGTAAATTAATTGTGAAACTGATTGTGGCAAATATTAAGAGAAACATTTAATGCAATCAAATTTATGGATACGTTGTTATCCATAATAATTATTCTTACAAAATATTTCACTCCAAAGTTTAAACGTAATTTTTCTTTGAGTTTTAAGTTCAATGGCATTATTTTTTTTAATTAACTATATATATATATACAAAAAAAAAAAAAAAAAAACCATCCTACAATATTCGGGTTTAGATTTTAGTTTGGGAGGTAAGATTGAAATGTGAGTGTATGATAAATAAACAAGAATTATAGTCCAATTTGGTTTTGAAGCAATTTTGAACAGTACTCAACTTTATTTTGAACTAGTTTTGGGTTATATATACTTTGCTTAGAAGAGGTGGTGTGAGTAGAGTAAAGTTAGTTAAAAATAGACTAATTTTAGGTTAATTCTACTCTACTCTACGCCGCTCTCCTCTCCCTCAATCCAAACGGGAGTGCGTTAGACACCAATTTATATGATTTTTTGTTGAAAGTTAGTTAAAGTATAAAGACGCTTAGAAAAAAAATATATAAAATTTTAAAAATCAATATATAAACAAATAAGTTCAAAAAAAAAAAAAAACTAGTGTAACAAAAAAAGAAAGACTTGAGACAAATCTAGTTTGGAGAGAAACTTTTGAAACTTCTTCTACATATTTTTATTATATATGAATTTTGAAAATCTAACAGTTGGATTGCATGTTCTTATTATATTCTTCATACTTGTAAAATTTCAAAAAGATCAAAGATCAATAATTATATCATCAATAACATGTTTAAATTTGAAGCTTTTGTAATAAAAAATTATACATAAAAAAAAAATAAACTTATTGATTGATTTGTAAATAATATCTAATTTGAACGAAATTTGACATGCATATTAAGAATATAAATAACATGTACTCCAATGATTAAATTTTCAAAATTTATATTTAATAAAAAAATATAAATATATGACAAGTTTAGATAGTTCTTCTCCAAATGGTCCCTTCAACTTGCCATCCCAACATTTGTTGTGGGTAACATTTTGTCGTTGTTTGTTTTATATAATAAGTAGTCAGAGTCTAACTGTCAATCATACAAAGGCGTGCCTGTGTAGTATACCGTATACGAGAGAGATAATTGGTGTAAAGCATTGGCACCTTTAAATGCAAGGGTAGAACAAACGCGTATTAAGCATGAGATTCATGAATTCATGATTACAAATTTACACATGCTTCCATTTCCCACAGGTAAACGTGTTTCAAATGCTTGGAGAAAAATATGGGACAAGTTTAAGGTTACATTCATCGTAGATCAATATCACTAGATGGGGACATTTACAGAAGAGACATTACAAGACGGAACATTTTCTTTATGTTCAAACAAATGACTTCTGGTTAGGTTCAATGTTACACTGACACTACATATAAATCAATGTGAACCTTAAAGGTGTCGATCATCCGAGGTAGATTTAGACAGTCTGCCATTACATCAGTTAACTGCATTGGACTGATATTTCAGTCAGCAAACTGTGCATCAAAGTTCAGTCAACTACGGCACCTCAGAAGGTCTTGCCAACTCATGTTCCTGAAGATTAACCATTAAAGAGAGGGGAAATTGAAACAGGGAAAAGTTACAAATTCTGGGTAAATTTTTTTTAAAGCAAAAGCTGAAAAAATAAACTGTACCAAACAGGCAACAACTTTCATTTTTGGGCATCTATTGAGACAGCTTTCAATGTGGAGAAAAATTGTGCGTTTTGTGACATTTTTTTTATTGGTAAGTGACATACGCACCAAATGGGTTTTGAACCCACAACCTCAACCTCCACATAACATGTGCAAGGGGGAGCAGGTGAGCAGGTGTCAGTTGAGCTAAACCTTATTGGTGTGTGACATGATTTGTAGTTAGTACTCATTAGTCACAGAGTGTGAGAGAGAGAGAGAGAGAGAGAGAGAGAGAGTACCTCTTGAGAAAGATGAGCTTGAGAGAGAGAATTAAGCTGGAAGCTTTTGATATTTTCAAGTAACTGGATTACGGTTTGTAGATGAGGAACACTGCAGGAAATTATTACTCAAATAAGCCATGAGAACCAGAAATGAAATGTTGTGAACTTAAATACCAGGAGGAAATTAAAAGATATTCCTTCTTTTCTTGCAGTGAAATATTGTGGTTTATGTCCCCACGTAGAATCCAGACATGCAACTAATTTAGTGCATTGTAGATAGTACTTTTTCCCCCCTTAATAAGAAGTGGGGGGGTAAGGGTATTTGAACCCAGATTTTAAACATGTTTCCATTTGATCCATACAACAAATAGCAACAGCCAAGTGGCTGGAGGGTAAAGCTGAAAGACCAAGAAGAAATATGCGGCCAGGATAATCATGGATCCTCAAAATAATACTTCTTTCTGAAAGACCAAGTCTGGAGGGTAAAGCTGAAAGACCAAATTCTTCTTCTTTCTGCGAGGATCATCATGGATCCTCAAAATACTGTGTTTCCATATTCAAAGTTAGTAAAAATTAACGGATGTCCTAAGAACATTGATTTAAGAAATATTTTTAGAAACTTTTTATGAGAAAAGAAATAAGTAATTGATTTTTTGACAGCTTTTTATAATTCTCATAAAAGTGGTATCAAAATTTTCTTCAAATGACCTACTAACAAATGCCCTGAGGGAGACCACAACACATACTTACATGTTTCTAGTGAAGTGAGAGTGACTTTAGAGTTATTGATGTATTAAAGGCCAGTTAAGACTAATAATAATCTGAAATAACAAGGTCATACTACATGAACACAACCTTTGTAATCCGTTTTCCATATGTGCATCCAAGGATGAAATTACTTGAGGCATCTGCTCTAAAACCTGCAACAAAAGAGGAGAGAAATGAAAAGATCAGAGCTACAGGTATTTTTTAAAGAAATCCTACACTTGTAAAAAATGATATCCTACATTTGTGCAGCAGATCTACGTACTTGCCCAGTATTCTTGATTGTAGAGGTTTTTGCCAAAAGGTTCTTTGGAAGCTTTATCAGTTGTGCCTGCAGATGTGATCATAGATAATTTGAGTAACCATGAAGATAGACCATGAAGGAATATCAATTGGTTTTTGACAATCTAAGAAGTTGCAAGAAGCATCAATCTCATTTACATGGCTCATGAAAGAAAGATAGTAATTTGTGTGTCATGTATCATCATATTGAAATATTACACCACAGACTGATATGAATTTATCAACCGAAATGCGGATCCTTCTTATTTTCTTTCCATAGTACTAGTAGATCATAGTTTTTCTATTAGTTAACCAATGTTGCATAAGTTTTATAAGTTTCATACCACACTTTACTATAAATAACCACCTTTCCCCTCATTCCAAGAACTCTAAATCTAAATTGCAAAAAATCTTGAATTGGTTGTTCAACTTAACATGGAAAGCAGTTTGTTTTCACACATGATAAAAGTTAGACCCACCAGAACAGCTTGTGTGGCATTATTTCTTCTATTTAAAAATATCAACGAAGAAAGGATTCTAACATAGGCTATTATGTGCAAGATAATAGAGTACAAGAGGATTCAACCATTTTAAGTCTGAATTGAGCTACAAAAGTAGCAACAAGCACTAACAGGTGATAATACAACTTGTACCACCAATGTATAGGGATAACAATGCATACAATGAAGGTTCTTCAAAGAAAAGTTATTTACTTAAGAGTATTTATGTGTGGAAGCAAAACATAAAAAATTCTCTCTCTCTCTCTCTTCTTATAATTTTTATTTAATATATGAGAAAAATATTATTGAAAAACTCAGTTCAAACACCGATACGCAGCTTCAATGCTGCATATGAAGCAGAGGACAAGAAAGCATAAAAAAACAAACAACTTTGCTAGGATCCTCCACCCCAAACCCTTTGCAAACCAGACTCAAAATTAATTGTAAACAAACAAGGGAATACCGAAGACCCCATTTACAACCAACACTAACTGCCTGGATTATACTTTCCTCTGTTTGATCTGGCCAGCATGCATTCTTTCCCAAGTCTACACAGAACTACTTGGAAGTTTTTATCATTAGGGTCCATTTGGTTGGGGAGAATAATGGAGTGATTTGTGGGAAGAAGAGAAAATGGTGGGGATGTGTATTTAGTTGATGGGAGTGATTTTTTTTTTTTTTTTTTTTTGTGGGGGTGGGGGGGGGGGGGGTCGAACTGTTCTCTCCCTGGGGCCACTTTTTGTGAAGAGAGTTTTCTTCCCAAATTGAGGAGAAAATGGGCTTAAGATAGGAAATTACCCATCCGCCCCTCTCCCCTCTTCACGTTCGGTATTTATTTTTTATTTTTGTAAACTTTTTTTTTTCCATATAAACTATTATTTTTTTATTTTTTTAAATGTAATAGGGGCATGAGAGTAAATTACTCAAACAATATTTTCTATTCTCTCATTTTTCTTCTTAACAAAACAAAAAAAGGCACTCCTCCACTTTTCCACCTCCAATCAAAAAAATATGAGGGAAAACTAAAATTTTTTTGATTCCCCCCAATTTTCCATCCCCATCATTTTCTATCCTCCCACTTTTCCATTCCCCAACCAACCCTTAAGATTCTACAGGCCCCAACACTATCTTAGCAATATTTAGGACTAGTGACCTGACAACATCACATAATCTCTTTCCAAATTCTCCTTTTAAATGAACACTGAAAAAAAGGGGATTCCTGCTCTCCAAGAAGGCACTACAAAATATACAATTTATGTCTCCATTGTATCCCCATCGAAGGAGCCTATCTCTAGGGCTAACCTGTTTCTAAGTGCTAAACACCCGATAAAGGGCATGCTAAGGGATGGCTTAAAGGAACCAAACCAACCTCCACCAATTAACCACAGGAGGATTGGATAGAAATCCTTCCGGGTTTCAGTGTGACTAAAATCTAGCATAATTAAATACCACCCAAATAGATTCTCCAAAAAAAAAAGAGAGAGAAACCACCCAAATAGGCTGATCCACATCTTCTAGCTTAATTAGATATAATTTTCTTTGGATAGAGATTAAGTCATCTGGCCTTGCATGATTTCAACACCAGTCAGAACCCTTCAACACACAGCAACCTTAGCATCCATGTTTCTAGCAGAACCATATATTGCTCTGTATCCATATTTTTCATATGCCCCCCATCAGCATGCCACCAATCATGCCTAAGGAAAATAAGGATCCCATCCCCAACTGAAACTTCAGATAAGGTCTAGCAAGGCTCCTCAAGCTTAGGATCTTCCTCCAGCCCTAGGTACACTATTGAGGGACCCTAACAACTTAAAAGCTCTTCCCCTTTAGGATGTTATAGTGCACCCAGGTCACACATAAAGAACCTGCTTGTACAAACAAATTCTAATTATGCTTTAGAACGGCTGCCTTATTCCATTCCTCTATCCTTTTCAACCCCAAACCTCCTTTCATTGGCACACAATCCAAGCCCAAAACAACTGTAGCACCCCAACATACTTCTCTCAACTTTTCTACAAAAAGCTACTGAATTCTGGATCAATAGCTTTTACAAACTTCTAGGCAGTTCAAACAACTAGCCAAATAAACTTGGATTCTATAGAATACTGATTGAAGGAGCTGAGGTTGCTGAGAGATTTTTAGCTGTCCACCATAATTTTATCAATCAGAGGTGATCACGAAAGCTCAATCTCCCTGATATTAATGGGTACCCAAAAAACAACCTGCTTTCCTTGTACTCCTTGACACTTAGCTGCATAATCATAGTAAAAGCCTCTATTGCAATTGCAAATAGGTAAGCGCACAAAGAGTCACCTTGCCTAAGCTATTTCCTCCCTTTAAAGTAGCCTACTAGACTCCAATTGAGAGCAACATAAAATTTTGGTGTGGTAATGGATTTCTTAACCGTGCAGATGGAGAACCTTTGGTGATATCACATCTTCTGATTGCCGACGATATTCTCATCTTTTGTAATGCCAATGTTGATCAAATCTAGAGCTTAAGTTGTATTCTAATTTCCTTTGAAGTAGTTTCAGCTCTTAGAGAGAATTTGTGAGAGATGGTACCCGGAGGAGGAGTAGAGGACCATGAGATATTGGCATAATATTCTGGGCCGCAAACTTGGACGACTTCTTTTTTTGATAAGGAAGACTTCATTGAAAAAACTGAAAGAGTGCAATGAATCCAAGTACACAGGCAGTGTACAAAGGATAAAGAGAAATCAAACAAAATGATGCTTGAAAAATTCAACTATCAAGTAACTCAGACAAAGAGGCAAAAGTAAAAGCACCTAAATCATTTATCCACTCAAACAAAGTATCACAACTTCCAAACAAATACTTAGGATTACATTTGTGAGCTCATTTTAAGGCAAAGGAGATATGAGATGGTATTCAAGAAAGAATGGAAAAATCCTTAGCATGTGGAAGAAAATGTACCTATCAAAAGGAGGGCAGCTCACTCTGATTAAATACACATTTTCTAGTTTACCAACTTTTTTTCTATCACTCTTTCATTTGCCAGTGGGAGTGGCTAATAAGATGGAAAAAATTATAAGGGGGTTTTGATGGGGTGTTATTGATGAAGATCACAAGTTCTACTTGGTGAATTGGTAGATTGTTTGCATTCTTTAACAATTAGGGGGATCTAAGGATTAAAAAAGCTAATGGTTGCAGCTATATATGGATGCATTCCTTTAACCCAGTCATACTTCCCTTGGAGAAGTTTGTAGAATCCTAAAGTCCCTACTAAGGTGGCCTTTTTTCTTTGGACTGCGGCTTTAGGGAAAATCCTGACTATCGATAGCTTTAGGAGGAGATGGGTATTTGTCATAGACTAGTGATGTATGTGTAAGTCAGCTGAGGAAACTATTAACTGTCTGCTTCTTCATTGCCCTGCTGCACAAGAACTTTGGAGCGTGGTGTTCATTTTGTTAGGGGTATTGTGGGTTATGCCAAGGGGCATGCTGGATCTATTAGCAAGCTGGCAAGCCAGGTTTGGTAGAGGCAATAGGGTGATTTGGAATGTGACCCCTCATTATCTTATACGGTGTCTATGGCGTGAGAGAAATGCTAGGATCTTTGAAGGATGCAAAAAATCATTCCAGATCAGAAGCTTTCCTTCCTCAAAGCTTTATTTGAGTGGATGAATGCTTCCTCTTTATTTTCTTTTGCCACTGTGCTTGAGATGCTTGATAGTTGTATGTTTTGGGCTTAATTTTGGTGTACTTTTGTACACATCCTGTGTACAGGGGTTGGCCCTATGTGTTTTTTTGATGAAATATTTACTTGAGGATGCAGATGATCTATGGAGGAAGGTAATAGATATCAAATATGGCATTGACTAGGGTGGTTGGTGTTTGAATGCTGCAAGGGAGACTTATGTAGAGTGCTTATGGAAACATATTAGGCATGGTTGGGACAGCTTTGTTAAATTTGCAAGATTTGAAGTGAGAGATGGAAGCAGGATCCGTTTCTGGCATGAATGGAGATTTAACTTTTAAAGAAAGTTATCCTGAGCTCTTCATGATTGCAAGAAATATAGATGCTTGGGTTGTAGACTACATGAATCCCTCAAATGGAGGAATACACTGGATTCCTTTCTTCCTTTTTAGTTCTTCTTTTATAAACTCCTAAATACAGCAGAGAAAATACATTGTATTCAAATCCATTCTTTTATGAACCGTCCATTCCATTCCATTTCATTTCATCCTTTTAAAAACTCCATAACATAGTGCACATGCAAGTGTCTCCTAATCCTAAATTCCAATTATCTTCTATTCATTTCAACGCCTATGAGATAGCCACAGAGCCTTTTGGTCCACTCCAATTTGGAAGATCAATGGTCATTACAGCAATAAGGGACCATCCATTGCATTTACTTAAAAGATAACTTCTTATCCAGTTTCCAAAGTGGAGGAAGTAAGTTGTCAAAAAGCTGCTCATATATTATCTAAAAATATTTGGCGCCAAACAGTTCAACATTTCTTTTATATTACATGTATCGTTCCAGTATTTTTTTTCTTTTGTTGAATACATTTGTATTTTCTTTTTACATTACATAAACATTTTATCTAAAAGTGAGATGAAATTGTTTCCATAGCATCAGATTTTACATTCATATAAATAAAGATCAAAGATTGCCTTAGAGTTAGTTTCATGTCCTGTTTTTTTTTTTTTTTTTGATAAGCAAAAATCATTTATTAAAAACAAGCTGGAAAACCAGCAAACACAGTACAGAGACCAGACACAACAAACAACAAGGCCAATCAAGGGAAAGCCAGCAGCAACAACAATAAGCTCCCAAAAGCCCCAACTAATTGGAACTATAACAAACATCAGACTATAACAGCACATCAAATGACCCAATTATACAAGTAAATGTTAAGCATTACAACAACATTCCACAAGGAGACCCAACCAACCTTAGAACTACTATTACCAAAGGGCAGAATCCACAAATCCCCATTTGCAGTAAAGCTCTAAGTTAGTGCTGGATCTAGCAAATGGTCAGCGCCCCTCTCAACAAATCTTGACTTATTTTCAAACAAGGCTCATAATGTGGTCTTTAGACTTAATCAGCCCTTGGAAAATGATTGCATTCCTATAAGTATGACCCCAGATGTGGTAAACATTAGACAGCTACACTAAATCCTCTGCCCACTCAACAACATTGTCCCAATCATCCCCTGTGAATTCTTGACAACACCAGTATTTCACTCTCTTCCAAATTCTCCACCTTTTTTTTGTGGACACACTTTCATGTCCTTTCTTTTTTTTGATAAGTTACTTTCATCTCCTTTTTCAAGCTAACTAGCAGCTCTTTCTGCCTCATCTGCCTGTCAACCAGGTCATTCCCGTTCATGACTTCACATACATCTATTAGGAACCAATTCTAAGTGTTTTCAAACTATATTAAAGTAACACTTATTCCTCTTAATTAAAATAAATGCAAAAATACATTGCAGTCTCCTTGGTTCATATTGATTCGACAAGACAATTTCTAGAAGTTCTCCATCCTAAAAAGCTTAATTTATTTTCCACAATGCTATTCTCTCCAATTACAAGAACTTAAAAACTCAGAAAGCATAACATCCAATCACAAAATTCTGACTTTTTTGCATATTCCAATCAATCTTTAAAACTTAAGCAAAACCCAGATGCAAAAACAGGTTTACTTATAAAAAAAACACAACAAACCCATTTCGCCACCATGTACTAAAAGCATCAAGAATGAAACAATTCAATTGCACAAAGCACATATCTACATTTAGAGGGACAGAGAGTGTATGCCTGAGAAACAGACGATTGCTGCATGAGTTGGAGGAGATTGGAGGTGGACTGAACGGCCTGAGAGATCTGATCGGCTACCATGGCTTTGGCCGTACCTTCTCTGTTGCTCCTACTGCTTGTTGAGCTTGCCATTATTGCTTGTTTACATTACAAAATTTTCTGTAAGAGAGTTGTGCTTTATTTAGGAAAACTAGCCGCTTGTTTGAAGAGTGTTCATACCTCTTTTTTTTTTTTTGGTTTGGGCATTGAGGTGTTTGGGGGAAAAAATAGAAATTTAGAATTTATTTTTCACAACAAAGAAATAAATTTAGTATTTTTTTTTTTTTTTTGCTTTCAATTAGTACAGTGCTAACTTCAAAAAATATCTTTATTAGTTATAATTTTATTACATGATTTATTTTTTCTTCCAATGCTAAATATTTTACGAGAAAGATTAATGCTAATTGTTAAAGAAATAGATCATTAAACAGAACCGAACCCTTGAACTCAACCATTGAAACATGTGTTGATACATATACATATACATACACACACACACACACCAAATTCGATGTAGTAATCCTGGAAATGTTTCCATTGAATTCAAAAGCATGGAGATATGATCCACAATGTACGCCATAGATAAATGTAAATCACTATTCTACTAACAAATGTGCCACCAAACAATTAGGAAAGAAATAAATGACAAAAACAGCAACAACAACAACGAAAATGATAATATTAAAAAGAAACAGGAATCTAATTCTGAGGCCCATGAACTCCAAAAAAATATGATACATACCGACATTGATGATCATACCTTAGCGAACCAAACATGGAGTATCTCAAATAGGGGAGAGAGAGAGAGAGAGAGAGAGAGAGAGTTATTTAACCTAATCTGCTTTGACCGTGGCTGGAGAAAGAGACCGAGGAAAATCCAGCATAGGCTGTAGGTATAGGAGGAGTATTTGAAATACAGTCCAATAAGAGAGAGAGAGAGAGAGAGAGAGAGGATTTTTAAAGAGAAAGAGAGTCGAAAATTTCAATCAATAGTGACCGAAATGTACAAAATTTAACTATAAAATTAGTTGTAGCATAAAATTACAATCATACTCAATAAATTAAATATGATTAATTATTTTGAAAATCTAACCATTGAATTGTATATTCTTTACGCTTTTAATACACATGTCAAATTTTGTATCAATCAGATATTATTTATTATATGATCTTTTAAGGCTATATTTTATACATTATTTTAAACCATAAAAATTTGTAATTTAAATAATTTATTGTTGACATAACTATTTATTTCTAATTTTTTTATAAATTTTACAAGCATGGAAGATATAAGAAGAATATGTAATCCAACAGTAGATTTGCCAAAATTCACATCTAATAAAAAAATATTGAGTAAAGTTATAACCTAAAGCTACAACTAATTTTGTAACTAAATTTTGTTATTTTAAATTTTTTTTGATTAATTATGTTGGTTCTTGATTGATTAAAGTTGGTTCTCCCAACCCTTTCCTAACTATAGTGTTAAGGTTTCCTTTCTCTCCCGGAAAAAGATGGTTGGTTCTCTTTGTTACCAATAAGTTTCTTACTGGTCACTAACCCGTCTATTGAATAAGTTTTAGCAATAAGACTATATGATTAGGTTTTTTATGGTTTATTTATATTATACTCCTCGTTTTCTACACTAAATTAACTCATTTGACACTAAAATTAAAAAAAACTTAGATTAGATAGGACACGTTGCGCAAAATTAAATTCTAATTGAAATCTATTTTTTATACTGAACTAACTCACTTGAAACAAAAATTTAAAATTTAGATTAGATGAGACACATAACTCAAAATTATACTCTAATTGAATTTCAATTTGAAATCTAAGGGTTTGTTTGAGATCCGCTTATTTTGATGAAACTGAAAACTTTTTACTAAAAGTACTATACATAAAGGTAAAAGTTAGCTGAAATAGTACAATGAAACTCATAAATAGTATCAAAAAGTGCAGTGGGATCCGTGAATAGTAGCAAAAATAAGTTGGCTTCAAAATAAAAAACCTAATTGGATTTTCTCTCAACTTTACTTATTAATATTTACTAGCATGTAAGTCATGCAAACACATGTATATATTTAAAATTAAACACAATTTTTATAATAAAAATATATATATATATAATTAGTCAACTTATTAAAAAAAAAGAGCATGTAACATGTACATATATATGGATACATTTAAAATTAAACACAATCTCTATCATAAAAATATAAATAATTAGTCAAATTATTTATAAAAAAAATAAATGTAATTAGTCAATATATTAAAATTCTTACCCAAATTTAATACTATTGTTGAGGTTCATTTTTTTTCACTGATGCCACGTGCCCCAATCCTATTTAATTACATTTATTTACTCACCCAAAAAAAATCAAAATATCACCCAAAAATTATTTTGGGCCTCCATGAATATTTCTCATCTCATTGGCTCACAAATATTTCATATCTCATTATTTAAATTGGGTCACAATATAAATTATCACAAAAGCCCAAAAAATCATATCTTATCCAATTTCATTTTCATTATTTAACTAAGGCCAAAACCGGCCCTACGAGCCCAATGCACGCATCTCATCCTTTTTAAAACCCAAGGCTACTTATGCTTAACAATATTTCAAAAATCCAATTCTCATTGGTAATATCAAAAACCCAATTTACTTTGGCACTATTAAAAGCCCAAGTTAGCTACTTGACACTATTCAGTAAAAAACCCAAAGTTATCAATACTTGACAAAATACTATATCATAAGTATTTCACTTAAAGTCCAATGATGAACAATGCTTTAAGTTCTTAAACCTATTACTATAATATTGCAACCCCATGGAATTTATCTTATAAGACCCATGGTTGGCCAAGCCCAACATGAAGTCTCAGCCAAAACAACCCATGTGTGCAAACTGATCCAATTGGAGAATTCCATTCAGTTTTGGCTTTCGCTGGAGAGCACCTCAAGAAGCAACTAAGCTCCCAAACCAAATTAGGAGCTGGCCACTTGTCCCATTAACCTCTCTATCACTGCCATTTTTTTGATGTGAATAGTACTCAGGGGTTGGGCTGACACCAAAAAGCTAAAATGCAATAAATGTCATTCTTCCTCCCTAAGTTTCAATTACTGCTGGAGGAAGTCATGACCAAATCATCCAAACTTCAGTAAACTAGCTTCTGAAATACTAAAAATGTCTAAAAACTAATTCATGAACCAAGGCCATGAATTCCTAAAGGTGAAATATAGGGAAATGTTGTTTGGAGGGCATAAAAAGATCTCTAGCGGAGCTCCTTGAAGTAGGCCAAAAGCTTGACACCTAGCTTGGGGTGATAGCTCCTACTCTTTGAAACTCAAATCTTAGTTGCAGCAACCAAGTTCTAGCCCCATGTCTGTCTTGATCTTATTGGTTGAGATCAATCTCGAAATCTCAGCACTTAATGACATTACTGAAAGAAGATAAAATACCCAAAAGTAAATCATACCATTTTGGCCAAATCCTAGGTTAGATGCTCTAAATTTTAGCTCCATTTGACATTATCCAAAGGAGAAGCATTCAAAAAGGAGCTCACACTATTTTTGGCCAAATCTCATGATGGATATTCTAAAAATTCCTTTACTAATCAGACCCAACGTTTTTGGCTTTTGCTAATTCTTCGTTAAGCTTTACTATAAAAGGAAAACATCATCTACTCATCAAAGGGGGACGGAATCCTCTAAAAGTCTCCATCAATCTTGCTATTTTCAACCCTTAATTCAAAAATAAGTTTCTTTTTAGTTCATAAATGCCCATACTCATCAACTCACAAACATTCCTTCTATTTTCTAACAAAACCCAACACCATAAATGTCTCATGATTAGCTACAATCAGATTCTCACCACCATGGTCAAAAATAGCCAAGTTCTTTTACCATTTTATTCCCATATCACCATATATTTGCTCACCCACTCAAATAAGAGTAGTTTCCATCACTTACCATACATCCTTCCACTTTTTCCATCATGGGCATAAGAACCTTTGTTAAATATTTGCTGCATTAAGCTAGGGGTCTTTCTCTCCTCTTATTCCATCCTAATTTTCCCTCTTTTACTTGTAATTATGAAGCCTTTAAGCCTTGTTTATTGCTATTATAATGAAGGCCATAATGTATTGGATACTATGTAAATTTTCTCTCATGTTGACTTAATAATAATAAGGAAAATATATGATTTTTATCGTGTAAATACATTTATTAACTTATCAGACATTACTGATGTATGTCATATTCACTACTGAATTATTTTCCTCTTGTATATTTGTTATAATGGGCCCACTTTTATATTAACCAACTATGGAGGAAATGCATAATTTTTACTATGCAAATACATTTATTAATTTTCTAGACATCTACCACTGGACGCTTCTCTTGTTTACCGCTAGACTATTATTTAAGCACTTATTGTGGTAGTTTATCTTTGCATAAGTTATTTTTGGGGCCTTATTATAATCTTTGTTGGATGCAATCCAGACCTTGAGCAAAAATGGGTTTTTTCACACTCCACCAACAGTCTTTGGGCCATATTTTAAGTCTAAAGTCGAGTCTTGGTCTTGGCTTCCCAAATATCATATGGGCAATAAATAAAATAAAGTAAAATAACGCCTCCAACAACTACTTATGATCATTTTTTTTTCCTAATTTTTAATAAGATAAAATGTGTGGTGATCTTTGTTGTGAAATGATTTGTATTGAGTATATGTGATTAGTTTTTTTTTTTTTTTAATTCATTAATATTAGATTCTTAATATTTTACACTCATTAATTCACTTGACACAAAGATTAAAAAACTTAAGTGGATAATTATGGTACGGTCCTTATATAAATTTAGACACATAACGCAAAATTGGATTCTAATTTCAAATTCTAATTGAACTTTCTCTGACCTATTAATATATTGATAGATATATAGACTAGCTTGTAATCCTATGCATAGACATAAATATGCTTAAAGATATACAATAAGATGCATAGTATAATTCCTATATATATAATTTAAATACTATTGATAATCATTCTTATATTTTGTTAACTCTGTTAGGACATATGTGATTCACTTGTTAGGAACATATGTCACTATTTTACACATAACGCAAAATTAAATTCTAATTTCAAATTCTAATTGAACTTTCTCTGACCTATTAATATATTGATAGACATATAGACTAGCTTGTAATCCTATGTATATACATAAATATACTTAAAGATATACAATAAGATGCATAGTATAATTCCTATATATATAATTTAAATACTATTGATAATCATTCTTATATTTTGTTAATTCTGTTAGGACATATGTGATTCACTTGTTAGGAACATATGTCACTATTTTATGTAATTTGTTAATTCTTTGACAAAACGCATTTTACTTGTATTTGGGTAAATCTAGGATGTGTTTAATACTTCAAGAAACTTTGTTTCAAGATCAAGTATTGAATCCATGCAAGTCTGTCCAAGATTCAAGCTAGAAAGTGCCTGTTATTAAAACTCGACAGCTAGCTATCTATCGAGCTTAAAGAGCTGTTCAGCCCCATGGCTCGACAGCAGCACGACAGATAGGGTATCTATCGAGGTTTATGAAAAACAGATTTTCAGTTTTGTTTTGACTCCAATCCATGTTTATGTGTTTGGACCTTCTTTACTCACAACCCTAGACATATAAAAAGATTATTTTATGGGCCGTCAAAGTGTTCATAAGTTGCACAAGTGTTGAGTAAAGTTTGTTCAAGTAAATTGTGACTGGAGACACAGTTTTGCCCTAGTTCATCTTTCTTGTGAAGAAGTTGCTGTGTTTGTGTACTGTAGGGTTTTGTGACCAAACATCTTTTGGATCTTTATCGTTGGGATGAACTAAAGAACTTTTTAGCCAACAACCTTCTCTAGTTGGTGATTGAAGTCGCGTACTAGGATCCGCGCAATTGGTTAGTCACGTACTAGGAGCCGTACATCAAAATGAGAAATTGTCACTACAGAACAAGTCTAATTGGGTATTGGGGTAAGGGTTCAACTGTAGGTTGGTATAAGGTATTGAGATTCCTTTACTTGTAACTACTTGTTGTGATAATAGTGGAATTTCGGGAGTGGTAACCTTAAAATCACTTAGTGGGATTTTTGCTGTGTTGGTTTTCCCCATTCGTAAACAAATCACCGTGTCAATTTATTTTTTGCTGCACTTAGTTTAATTGGTGATTTGTTTATGCTACCACGCGTTTGCATGTTAATTTGATTAATTAATAAACTTGGCTAATTAATCAATCAATTTATCACAAGGGGTCAATTCGTTTTTGGTCTATCAAACTCTTTAAAAAGTCTGGTAAGAATATTTTTTGGTATAAAATGTAAACTGTCAATGTTTAGGAAATATGACGCAAAATTAAACTCTAATTTAAAATTCTAATTAGACTTTTTCTGAACTTTACCTGTATATATATATATATATATATATATATATATATATTTATGTGGTTGAAATTAAAAACCAAATTTATGACTCTTCCCTGTCTCTAGTAAAATCAGGGATGGGCCTTAAGGGGGGCCAAGGGGGCCCTGTCCCCTCGGCCTAAAGAAAAAAAAAAGGAAAAAAATAATTGGGCCCCCTAGCCCAAAGAAAAAAAAAAGAAATATTTTTTAATGGTTATATATATATATATATATATATATATATATATATATATATATATATATATATATATATATATATATATTTCCGAGCCTCACTTTTCCAAAAACTTAGACCCCATCGGCCCCTCCCTTTTAATTAGCCTATCCCAACTAGCAACTAGCAACTAGCCAACTCAAAAACTTAACAAAAACAATTTTTTTTAACATAAAAAATAAAAAATCTCAGTCAACTTAATATTAGAGTACTAACATTAGGTGTTTTAAATGCTAAATATTTAATATTTAGAATATCAAATACCAAAAATATTACTCTATGAGGCATTTCAAATATTATATTAAAGTAGTAAAAGTAAGTTTTGGTTTGTAAAAAAAAAAAATATATATATATATATATATATTTGCAACAGTTGATACTTTTAAGAAATAATATTATTTAGTATTTTTTTGTTTTTATTGATAGATGATTACATCTTAATGTATTAAGAAATAATAATTTTGTGTATTAATCTTAGTTGATAATTTGTTAGTATTATATGAATATCTATTTTGACTTTTTCCTTTTTTTTATAATTCAGCTTTCCTATCTCGAAATCCTAGCCAAAATTATGGTGGGAAACTTTTTAGTATTTTTATCCAATGGTCTCTTGTCATTCTTTGCTATCAAAATTTGCTTTAGTTACCATTTTTAGAAGAGTGGCTTAATGTGGCAGACAAGCATGAAGTCTATCTTTTAGATGACATGAGAGTCTTTAGTTAACGTCAAAATGAGTTCATGCTTGTCTGCCATTTTTGGCTCTCCTATGTTTACGTCAACTCACCATCAAAATGAGTGGCTTAAAATGATGAACTCTCCTTGCAATTTACCTATATCTAATGATGTTCTTCCCCATTAATGCATACATATCACTTGCACACGATCAAGCTAGTTTTATTTTCTACCAATGGAATCCTCTTCTTCCAAAATGAGCCCTGCTCCAAACAGTATTGAGAAAGAAGAGAATATGTCTGATCTAGAAACCGATAATAAATTCAAACAGATCTTGTCAACCATCCCCAAAAAAAAGGGTTCTGGGAAGGCAGATTTCTACCAGTATGAAGGTTTTTGGTACCCTTTCTTCCATATACCTGGCATATTGTTGGCTCAAGAACATTTCAAGCCACAACCCAACCAGGTGATCTTGAGCAGTTTTCCAAAATGTGGGACAACTTGGCTTAAGGCTCTGGCTTTTGCCATTATGACACGATCCTGTGAAAGCGAGCCTACAAACCTTTTACTTACAAGACTCTCACATGATTGTGTACCCTTTATTGAGTTTCAAATTAGCTCAAGCCAACCAAAATTGAGTCTAGATGTTCCACTTGTGTCTACACACATTCCCTACACTTCCCTACCAGAATCCATTATAAATTCTGGTTGTAAAATTGTTTATATATGCAGGGATCCAAAAGATGTATTTGCGTCTTTATGGACCTTTCAAAGCCAGATGACTACTCGGGCGGGACTCCCAATCAATGAAAATATTGAGGATACACTTGAGTTCTTTTGTGAAGGAATAACTACTGCTGGACCATTTTGGGATCATGTATTAGGATACTGGAGAGCAAGTTTGGAATCACCAGAGAAGATATTGTTTATAAAGTTTGAAGATTTGAAGAATGAAACCGAATATTGGATAAAGAAATTGGCTGAGTTTATAGGTTACCCTTTCTCCTTGGAGGAAGAAGATAAAGGTATGGTGCAAAAGATTAAAAATTTATGTGATTTTGAAAACATGTCCAGTTTAGAGGTGAATAAAAATGGAGTGATGACATTGGCGTTTGAAATCAAGAAAGATGAAGTCAACACACTTGAGTTCAAAAATAGTACATTTTTTAGGAAAGGTGAGGTTGGAGATTGGAAAAATCATCTTACACAAGCAATGGCAACGCAACTTAATCAAATAACTGAGCAAAAGCTAAGTAGTTATGGCTTGACATGGAATGTCTGACCTAATGGATGAACGAGGAGTCCAAACCACATTCATGGCTTGGGAGTATGACAACTAAATAGCAGCATCAAGACTTCTTGTAGTATGTCAAATGGAAAAAGGATATTTTCATTTGTCTCAAAATAAAGAGGATCCATTTCATAGTTTCTATTTAGTTTTTATTAATTTAAGGGTATGCATGATGTCGTATTATTTTAAATTATTTTTCGTGTTTAAGTTAATAAGGTGAGGAAACATTAAGTATTAATGTATCTCCCCAAAAAAAAAGTATTAATGTCTTTTTTAGTGTTTTGTAATTGTTAAAATTTGAAATATTAATGTTTAATTATTATGGAACCTCAATATCATAATTATTTTTTTTTTCAGAGAAATATTATATTTACAACATTTTCATAACAAATTTTATGTGGTAAGTTGTTATTGGCAGCTATTGGTAGGCAAAATAGTAATTTCAATGGTGGATTTAAATTAAAAAAAGTAACAACTTTAACATCTATAATTTGTTGTGAAAGTCCTATAAAAATGTTTTAGACATAATATTTTTCTTTTTTTATTTAACACTATTTGAAGATTATGAATTGGTTGACATAAAGACTAATTAATCAACGTTGCAATATGATCCTATCCCAAAAAAAAAAAAAAAAAAAAAAAAACTTTGCAATAGAAATAGAATATACATATTTCAATTACCTAATTTATTATTAATATTATTTTTTCTTCAAATTTTCACTTTAGTAATACAGGATAAACTCTTTTTATGCAAACGTCTCAATGACGTTATAATTCAAATTTTTTGTTGTTGAAGAAAACGTTATAATTTGTTTTATAATAATTAAAAAAAATATCTTTCAAAATATGAAAATATAATAAAATTCAAGTTTCAACACTAAATATTCACCATTTTAAATTTCAAAATTTTTATAAGGGAGAAAATTTTAAATATTTGAAACCATTTTAAATTTTATTATGTGACAACTTCATTTGAATAGCATACCTCTAGTAGTGAAAAAATATATTGTTTTCATGATGAACTACATCACTTATCTATCATTCTACTAAAAAATTCCACCTGAAATTGCTAATTCAATTTAACTATTTTTTTTTTTTTTTATCATCATAAGCGTGAAATATATTGCAACAGTACCAAAAAGTATGTCATAATGAAAGCATGGAAGATACTGCAATAGTACCAAAAAGTATCAATTTAGTAAAGGGTAATTCTAGCGTACCCCCCCTTTTTTTGGGGGGGTATGGTACCCACTACTAAGCAACCTGCTATACCAGGTTACCAAAATATCACATTTGATAGTACCATCATCACATTGTGTAGTACTAGTATCACATATAACTGTACTTTTGTCACATTCGGTAGTTCCCTTATTTTTTCTCACATTTGATGGTACTATCCTCACATTGTGCAGTACCAACATCACATGTGATTGTACTTTTGTCACATTTGGTGATTCTCTTAATTTTTTTCCTCACATTTGATAGTACCATCCTCACATTGCGCAGTACCAACATCACATGTGACTGTACTTTTGTCACATTCGGTGGTTCATTTGTTTTTTCTCACATTTGATGGTACCATCCTCACATTGTGCAGTACCAACATTACATGTGACTGTATTTTTGTCATATTTGGTGGTTCCCTTATTTTTTTTCTCACATTTGATGGTACCATCCTCACATTGCGCAGTACCAACATCACATGCGACTATATTTTTGTCACATTCGGTGGTTCCTTTATTTTTTCTCACATTTGATAGTACCATCCTCACATTGTACAGTACCAACCTCACATGTGACTGTATTTTTGTCACATTCGATGGTTCCTTTATTTTTTTCTCACATTTGATGGTACTATCCTCAAATTGCGCAGTACCAATATCACATGTGACTATACTTTTGTCACATTCGATAGTTCATTTATTTTTTTCTCACATTTTATGGTACCATCCTCACATTACGTAGTACCAAGATCACATGTGATTGTGTTTTTGTCACATTCGGTAGTTCCTTTATTTTTTTTCTCACATTTGATGGTACTTTCCTCGTATTGTGCAGTACCAATATCAGATGTGGCTGTACTTCACACCTCATTAGTCCAGGTTGGCAATCCGTGTGCTCAACCTTTTGCTAATTCAATTTGCTCTCTCCTCACTGCTTCCTGCCTAAGCTTCTCATCAGATCCAAAAAAAATTCAAAATATTTCTCTCTTCCACCAAACCTTTGTCTATGGCTGAATCTCCATGGCTATAGCTAGCAGCCACCAAATCCCTCGCCACAACTGGTGATGCTTACCGCTATGGCATTCTCCTCGTCTCACTATTTCTCTCTCTCTCTCTCTCTCTCTCTCATCTGGGTTTCTCTGTTTTCTCCTTCTCTCAAGCCCAGCCGTGGCCGAGCTTCTGCTTCCACTCACACCTATCGCCATTGGCGGTGCCTCTCATCAGCGTCACAGCCATTAAGTAGTAGTGTATGTGTTCGTTTTGACACTTTAATGATCTAAAAACTGGTTTATTTGATGGAAAACCAAATTGTGCAAGTATCTTTGTTAGTGGCTTTGTAATGAGAATGTTGTGCATCTGTCTCCATAGGTTTTAATTGATTGGGGTAATACATGTGTTTTTGTCACATTTTTGAGCCCATAGAGTAAAAAATTTTCATTTAAAGTCATAGTATCAAGAAATATGTAACTGTATGTAATTATTTGGCCTAATTAAACAGCCATGTGATACATCAGTAAGTATTGGGCTATTGATTCACTTTTGGGCTACTAATGTGGTTTATATACTGTTCATACAATTAACAGCTCAAATGCACTGTTTATTTATTTATTTTTCAAAAAAATTTTAGGCTGAAGTACTGATTAGTTTAGTTTTTGCAAATAAGCAAGACACTTGCCGGAGCTGACAGAAAAGATCTATTGAGGAAGTTGCCAAAATTTATATATGACGAGGAGAAAGCTTTGGAGGTGAGAGGTTGTTCCTGCATTTGCAATCCTTTAAATTATTCATTTTGTGTGTATGCATGTTTGTTAATGTGTTTAGCTTTGAAAGTAAAGTCTTTTTGGTTACAAATAAAGGCCTAGTTATGGTTGGTTGTCATAAGACAAACAAGAAAAATATAATGGTTTGTATGTATAAGTAAGCATTATGAATTGTGCTTCAAGAAAAAAAGAAAAAGAAAAAAAAAAAAACACTGTACAAATTGTTTGTGTTAACTTGTATTTTCATCATCTTTTAACTATTATTGATATTGTTTTAGTTATCATTTTTTTTTTTTAAAATGTTTGCAATGCATTGATATTGCATTGGTGGTGTGATGACTACAAAGAACCCACAAAATATTAACGGAGAAGATTGCTCAGTTGAATTCAGCCATAGACGATGTTTCTGCTCAGCTTCATGGAGATGATGCCCCTAATGGAGCTACAGTGAATTCAGATGAAGTTGGAGTTTCAATGTAACAGAATATTTGTTGTAATTGCCATTTAAACCATCACTACTTACGTGTGATTAGTACTGGAAAAACAATGTTTTGAATCCTTTATCCCTTTTAATTTTCTATTCGGTTAATAAATTCAGGTTGATTGTACTTATATAAAAAATTTACTAGAAATGATAGCAAAATATGATTTGTTTCACAGTAATTTTCTCTTAGTAGTAATCATTTATATTTAGGTACTAATTGTTCTCTCATGTGGTATTCTCACATTCCTACAATAGGGTACTGTGGATTTTTGTTTTCACGCAATCAGTAGCAGATTTTCCACCTAAGATTGCACACTTGAGCTTACGAATAGTGCAATGGTTTTAACTCTCCCTTTCCTTTTTCTTGTTTTGTATTAAAATAAATTTTCAAAGAATCCTTAGCTGCTAGTGCTTAACTTCAAGATGCAAGATGAGCTTCATATTTTAGTAGAAAAAAACTTTTACGTGCTCAAGTGAATCATTTAAAAGCTTAAGACAATCATAGTTATAGTAATCTCCTAATTTCTGTATGACTTAGAAATTTGTCTTCAAATTCAAATTATAACATATCAAAACACTAAAATTGTGTAATTCACTCAAAAACTAAAATATTAATATCAGGTAAGAAGGGAAAAAAGAACATAAAAAAATATACCACAAATAATTTTTTTTTAGAGATAATTACAACATACTACTAACTCGCAATTTGAACCATTTTCCCCTTATACTTCCAAATACTTTGTGCATGAGGAAGTGTCAATTCAATTACAAGGCCTTCGGCAGATACCACAAATCATTAAATTAAAAAATTAAAATATAATATTACTTTTTGTCATCTATATAAATTTATATTATAATTTGGAATAGGTACCCTCAACCAAACTTGTCTTTTCTCAATTTTATTAAGTTTGCCAAAATAGACAGAACGGTACCTTTGCCACGTTTGGTTGTGCTCGTATTTTTTCTGACATTTAATGGTACCATCCTTAAATAGTGCAGTACCAAAAATCACATGTGGCTATACTTTTATCACGTATGGTGATTCAATTTTTCTTTTCTTGCAAATGATGGTTCTATTATCATATTAGACAATACCAACATTACATTTGATCGTATTGTTCTCACATTCGGTGGTACTTTTGTTACATTCGATGATTCCCTTTTTTTCTCTCACCAATTACCATAATACTAATGAAACCTAAAAAAGACCAAAATACCCTTAGAACCTAAAAATGACAAAATAACCCTAAAACTTAAATAAATTAAAAAATAATAATAATAAAAACTACTTACCAAAAAAAAACCCAAAATATGACTAAAATAACCATGAAAACTAAGAAATGACCAAAACACTCTTAAAACAAAAAAAATTGACCAAATAATCTTGAAACTATAAAAATGACCGAAATTACCATAAAATCTAAAAAAAATTACTAAAATAACCACGAAACTAAAATATGACCAAACTACCCTTAGAAAAGAAAATGACCATAATACCCTTACAAAAGAAAATGACCATGATGGTTCCTATACATAGAGAATATCTAAAAATACCCTTAGAAATTTAACAAAGACCGAGATACCCTTAGTTAAGGCTAGGGGTGTCAATTCGGGTTAGCGTGTCGAGTTTGTGTTGTGTTGAGATAAGGGTATTCGACTAAATGGCTCAACAATAACCTGACTCATTTAATAATCGTGTCATAATCTTTCAACCCTAACCTGACCTATTAATAAGATGGGTTGACCTGATCTAACCCATTTGACACGCTTAATAAACGAGTCATGTTGGGTTGATATGAATGTAACACAACTCATTTCAACCTGCATAATATTAAATATAACATCCATGTAGAAATAATTTAGGGTTTGTAGGGTTTAGAGATCTAGGGTTTGTAAAGTTTCAATTTCCAATTATATCCCTTGTAAGTTTTTGTAATTACTCACTTTTCTTTTTAAATTTAAAATATATGTTGGATATAAAAGGTATTTGACAAATCTAAAATAAAATAAATATTTATTTGTTAAACAGGTTGTGTTAAATGGGTCATTTTGAGTTGACACAAATAAATTGGCGTGTCAAACATGTCTATTGTGAGTTATGCAGGTTGACCCACTTATGACACGTGTCTTATCGTATCGCTTTCGGGTCGACCCATTTATGACCCAAACCTATTAAGGCCCAACCCTAACACAGAAAACCCCATGTCGGGTATGTGTCGTGTTTGCGGGTTGAGTCGAACATTGACACCCCTAGTTAAAGGTGTGCATGGGTCGGGTTGAGAAGTTTTTTCAACCCAACCCACCATGGTGGGTTAAAAAAAATCCAACCCATCCCATCATAAGAGTTCAACTTAACCCAACCCAACCCACGTGGATCAGGCTAGGTCTGTTAAACCCATGGGTTGGACAATTTTTCTTTTCATTATTATTAAATTGAGCATTAGAACAACACCACTACAATTAAAAACAAATTTATAACCAAATAATCATGAGCATAACGCCAAACAAACACAAACTATATAATAAAAACTTAGGGTTTGGGTTTTGTACGTGCAAGTTAGATTTGAGCTTATATAAAAGGAATAAAATAAGTTATCTAACAGTACATTTATATGAAAAAGTTTTAAGTGACAAGGATGCTTGCTTTGACATGACACATGTTAGAGAAGAAGAAAGTCACGCCTTTGACATGGACCAAGAATAGGATCTTTTAGCCAATGCTTCCTCTTCCTTTGCTCACAGCCATTCCAAGTGTAGGGTCCAGATCTAACCACATATGCATTCTCCCATGCCTTAGTGGTGTAATGTACAGGGTTTATTCAGGAAGAGGAGCAAAAAAAAAAAATTTATATAATATATATTTTTTTAATTTAAAAATATATTAAATATAGGTGGGTCGGGTCGGGTTAGGCAGGTTTGTAAATCTCATGACCCAAACCTAACCCGACTCATTGTTAAAAAAAAAAAAATTCATGACCCAACCCAACTCACCATCTGCTAAAAATAGACCTAACTCGGTGGGTTGGGTCGGGTCGGGTTGGTTTTGGTGGGTTGGCGGGTTCGCTACACACCCCTACCCTTAGTACCTACAAAATGACCAAAATGACCCTGAAAACCTTAGAAATGACCAAAATTCCCTCAAAACCTAAAAAATGACCAAAACTCCTTCAATTCCCTCTAACATTTAAAAAAAAAAAAATACCATTACAACCTACAAAATGATCAAAATACCATTAGAACATAAAAAATGACTATAATGCCCCTGAAATCTAAGAATGACTGTCTCCCTCATTTCTTGTAAATTCACCTCCTCTGACAAACAATTCTTTCCTTTCCCTCTTTTCAATTTTCACCTCTCTCTCTCTCTCTCTCTCTCTCTCTATGAATATATATATATATTTTTTTTTTCACATTTTATGGTGTTTGTATTGTAGTAAAATATTTAGTCAAAAGTAAAATATTTTTAATCAATCAAATGGATCTAGGCACCACCTGCAAGCTCCAAACACTTGATGGCTTGCATTTTTCATGTGATTTATCCTTCCAAATTCTCGAAAATATTTTAGAGTAAAAATTTTTAAATGTAAAATATTACATTTGAAAATATTTTAAGAAAAAATAAAATTTTATATCGAAATTCCCGCGAATAAAAACGGTTGTATTTCAAAATATTCACAAGCTCCCACAAACCCACGGAACCCACGGAGCTCTAAGAATCCCACAAGGCCACAAGCCCACGAAGCTCCAAAATTTTTTTCTGTTCCGCAGATTTCTCAGTTCGGTAGCAGCATATCTTCTTCCCTCCGATGTCGATGATAAAAGATACAGTTTCCTCTATCTCTCTCTGCATATCTCTTTGTTCGCGAAATCTGCCGTTTATCACCTCTAAATTTCGGTACATCCCTTTTTTCATTCCTTTTTCCATCTGGTTTTTATTTTTTATTATATATATTTAAAATTTCCGTTTGGTCCCTTTATTGATTGATTGTTTTTAATTTTTGGTCCCCTTTTGGTTTCAAAGGTTTGCTAGGAACACAACCCAGCAGGTTTTAATTCTTCTATTACTCCTTTTGGTCACTAGCAGGTGAGAAAACTATGATGATTGTATATACTTAAACCATGAAACTTCTTTGATTATCTATGTTGCCGTGGTAGTTGATGTTTTTATTGATCCTGTCCATTATGTAAGGCAAATTTAGACAGTAGTCAAATTTTTTCCTAAATTATAAATAAGTTTGTTCATTTTTAAAAAATAGTGTTGATCTATTGTTTATTTATTTATTTTGGGTCGGATGGGTGTGAAGATAAAGAATACTTTGACACGAAATACCCTGGATTCCATAGCTGCATGAATTAAGTAAACTTTTTGCTCATCTATTGAATTATATGCTGTGGATTGCATTGTTAATGTATATTTTTATAGCAGCAGACTTGTATTTTGAATTGTATCTATAGATATTAAGAAAACTTGTGCATGATCTTCGAATTCATGGTGAAAAAATCTATAAAAGAGTTCCTTTGTTAATTCAGAAAACAAATTCTACCAGCTCTATGAGAGCAAGATCAAAAGAAAGTACAAAGTAGAAGAAAACAAAAATTCATTACTCAAACGCTAAAAAAGCACAAATATTTATTTGGGGAGGTCTTGCATGATGAACTCCAATAATATTAGTTTCATTTGTTTCCTCCAACTGCATTCTTAACAGCATCACAAGCCTCTTGTGCCTTAGCCTTCACTTGCTGACCAGCCTGCAAGTTGCAACAGAATTCCATTTGTAAGCAAATTAACAAAGATTTGGGGACTAAAATTGTGTCTCAAAGTGACAAGTCCTTGGGATCAAACTAAACTAGTTTGATATGAAAACATTTTTCCTGATACTTGAGATGAGAAGCATTTTGTTATGTTCATTTGTAATTGTAAACTTGTATCTATAGATATTAAGTAAACTTTTTGCATAAGTGAAGATAAAGAATTTTAATTTATACGTGTTTATTTGGTTAATTAGACAATAGTTTACAAGTCAGGTTATGAAATTTTTGGGAGATGGGTTAGTGCATAGGCTGAGGCACAAAACAACAATATTAGAGGATCAATCTTCACTTCCAGTTTTTTGAGTTTTATGGCTTTGTTTCTTTCTGACTATCTTCGCTTCCCCCCACTTGCTTATCATTGCAAATATACTTGACATGTGTACTTATTTCATTTTAATGGTCATTAACCATAGGTACCAACGTGTGGTCTTTTTCTTCTTATCTAATTTTTATAGATTCCTCATTTTGGAAATTAAATTGTTCAAGTCATGCTGATTTCTGTTTCTCTAATTTAAATGACTTCAAGTTTTTTGATAATTAAACATTAACTTAAGAAGTTTTGGTTCTTTTTAAATCTTTGTGTAAATTTTTCATCCATGATTTTTGATTGATAAAGGTCCAAATTACTGGTTTGTGCTCTCTATAGTGTAAGTGAATTGCTTGAAGTTACTCCAAACTTATACATTATCAGTAACTTATTAATATGTAGTGTTTGTTTTTCCATTGTCGGCGTTACTTGTAACTTTATGTTAGCTTTATTGTGTTACCCTTTTTTTATTTTTTATTGATAAGTGTATATCTATTTTTAGGAATAATATATTGGTCCACAATTCACATGGATCATAATACAAAGAACAGTGGGAAGGTTGTGTTCATTGATGTGAATGATGATGTTGGTGAGGATGTTAATGATATTATAGATAATGAATGTATCATGGGACAACAAGGCAGTGGTGATGCTACACAAAATGTGCAAAAACATTGGAGCGCTATTCTTGACAAAGGAATAGATCACTTGATAGATGCAGAAATAATTGGTTTGAGATTCAATTCCATAGATGATGGCGGACAATTTTATAACACATATGCGAAGTTGGTTGGCTTCAGCATTCGCAAAGATGAGATAAAGCGTAACAAGAATAACATTGTGACCTCTAGGAGATGGGTTTGTGCAAAAGAAGGATTTCGAATAGCAAGAAAGGAGGATAACTTAAATTGCAAGCGAGAGGCAAGACCAATAACTAGAACTGGTTGCAAGGCAGCTTTTCGTATTAGGTTTGATCGAAGGTCAAATGAATGGGTGGTAGGAGAGTTTAAAAAGGAGCATAATCATGACTTAGTTGCTCAATTAGAGACTCAATTTCTCCGTTCACATAGGCATATTAAGGATTCTGATAAAGCTTACATTATAGCACTGCATAATGTTGGGATCAAATCAAATCAAATCATGGACAATTTGATCCAACAAGCTGGAGGATATGAGAATGTAGGGTTCATTCCAAAAGACCTATACAACCATGTAGTGGCAGATCGAAATTCTAATATGCGTGATGGTGATGCTGAATGTGCTTTGGCATATTTACAAGCCAAGGCAGATATGGACTCATCATTCTTTTACCGGTACACTGTTGATAAAGAAAGCCGTTTGGCCAATCTATTTTGGACAGATTCTCAAAGTCGGCTGGATTACGAATGTTTTGGAGATGTACTGGCATTTGATACAACATACAAGACAAATGTATACAAAAAGCCCCTAGTTATATTGGTAGGAGTCAACCACCACCGACAGACCATAGTTTTTGGTTGTGCAGTATTGGTTGATGAGACGGTTGAAACATATCTTTGGGTGTTGCAAAATTTTCTTGTAGCAATGAACAATAAGACTCCTATTTCGGTTGTGACTGATGGGGACAAAGCAATGAGTGTAGCTATTAAAAGTGTTTTTCCAGAGTCTCGACATCGTTTATGTGTGTGGCATCTTGATAGGAATGCTTTTGCAAATCTACCCAATACGGAAGCATATCAAAGTTTTATCACGTGTATGGTACGGTATGTTACACCAGATGAATTTGAAGACATGTGGAAGAAAATGGTTGACAAACACAATTTACATAACCATGAATGGTTGCATGAAATGTATGCTAAAAAAAGGAAATGGGCAGAAGCTTACATGAGAGGTCATTTTTTTTCCGGGTGTAGGAGTACACAACGTTGTGAAGCCATGAATGCATTCTTTAATAGATACGTGAATAGAAAGACTAGGCTTTATCAATTGTTCCAACAAGTTGATAGAGCACTTACACGTATTAGACACAATGAGATGGGGGCAGATTTTAGTTCAAATTATACTGAACCTATTTTGATTAGTAAGTTAGTTAAAATTGAGAAGCATGCTGCTAATATATTAACAAGGGAGATGTTCAGTATGGTTCAGGAAGAAATAATGAATGAACAAACATTCATTGTGCTTGATAGCATAGAGAATGAAGGTTATCGCACCTATACCTTAACTCAATATGAATGTCCTGACTCAAAATGGGAGGTTGTGTATTATCCAAAAGATCAACATATGAAGTGCTCATGTTTGCTATTTGAATCGTATGGATATCCTTGTGCACACTTATTTGCTATTATGAAGGCTGAACATTTGAAACAGATTCCACCGTCATGTATAATGAAGAGATGGCTGAAAATTGCTAAGTCTGACCTATCTGACAAACATGAATCCCAAATTTCTCCAGACGTCATAAGTATGGCACGGTTTAGTGCATTATCTTTCAGTTGTAGTCAGATGTGTTTCTTTGGCTCAAGAACAAAAGAAGGCTTTGAAGAATTGAAGGTTGAAATAGCAAGGTTAAAATGACGCATGGAAGAACTTTACAATTCAAATATAAGTGCAAATGGAGAAGGGATACATAGTAGAGTTGGAATCAAAAGAAATGTTCGTGACCCAGCTATTGTAAAGACTAAAGGTGACCATGGTAGCACAAGTAATAGCAGTGCAAAAGTTAGGCGATGCAGTAACTGTAGAGATGTTGGACACACAAGGCGCACATGTCCATCTATCCATATTCATCAAGGTGAACATGTTGACAGTGACAACTCACATGAATTTATGGAACAACCTGCATCAGGTGCACCTGTTGGCTCACCTAATTTACGAACAGATTACGTTGGAGACATTTAATCATAAAGTGCAGATGTCAACATTCCTAATGCTATGTTGAGTACACCCCAACAATGTGAGGCAATTCTTTCATCTTCGTATTTCAATATTAACATTGCTGCCTTGAAAATTAATAAAATTTTTAGTTGATATGTGTTTTTCTCTTTGCAGGGAAGGTGCCTCCAGCATGTTAATGGTTGCGGCTAATAGATATCACATTCTTTGTCTTAGTTAAGTGCTAAGTCCAGTGCATATTTGTTTGCAATTTGTGTGTGGGTGGGTGGGTGGGGGTTAGGGTAGCCTTTGTTGCTTAGCTAGGATGCTTTGTTAATAAGTGAAGTTACAGGAGATAGTATCAAGATATGAGATTTGCACTCAATGTTGACATAACTTTTATATTTCCATTAATGAAGTTTGCACCATAAATCTTGTTGAATTTGGCATTATAACATTTACAATTTAAATGCTGTAAGTAATTTTAAATTTGCAAAATCTTATGATAAATAGAACCATTGATACACCTACAGTCCTCAGATTAAAGCAACAATTGCTCTTAATGGCGATGCTTATATTAAAGCTTCTCCTACAGTCCTCGGATTAAAGGTAAGTATCAACATCATTGTGCTTCTTTCATCTCCGTCTAATTTTTTAGAATATGTATTTTAATTAGGAACTTGCTTGATTGAACTTGATGATCTTCAATTTTGCATGCTTTGTAGTTGTAAAAATAAATTTTGGCCACTGAATTTCCTATGTGGATTGTAGTTTGTGTTGGGGGATCAAACCACCAAAATTGTGCTTAACATAGATTTTGTTTTGCAGCTGATGCGAGTCTTGTTCACTGTTTTAGGAGCAAACTACACAAGGCAGTCATTGGAGTATAGTTCTCCAAAGCCATCAGCTGATGATTGGATAGGAGTATTTTCTCCTGCCAATTTCAAGTGACTAAATGTCAATGCATTTCTGAACCTTCAGTCCACATTTGAAATTCTTCTTGCCCTGATCTTCTTTGACATAGAAAAGGAGCTAAAAGTGTGAACTGAATTGTCTTCTTTTGTAGTATCAGTTTGCAAACTACTCCAGTCCTGAGTACAAAGACATGGTATGGATTCAACTGCACTTCTATTCACTGATATACATTTAGAATTTATATATTATGGATGCTACATTCCAAATGCCAGATATCTTGCTCTAGAATGTCGTTGTTCTTGTGGTTGCACTTCTACTGTGATCAATTTTAGTTTTTATCTTTAGTCAAATCTTCATCCTCAACTTAGTTATTCTCTTCCTTTCTTATTCTTAGTTCCCTTGTCATTCATCAACACTCAAAAGCGTTATCAATTATTTTGTACAATCAAGGCCTTTTTATGTTCAATATTTCTATAAATGAAAGATAGAGTCCGAACTTCTAATTTCATGATTAGCCTACAAGTATTATGGGCTGTTTGTATTGAGTTAGTAGTTATGAGTGTTAGGCTTATCATTTCCTTAGTGTTATGAATGATATTTCTTATTTGGGATTGAAGGAATATATGCTCTCTATGATGCTTATAGTTTGAAAATATCAATCATGTTGTTAAATGTATCTGCTGTTTTGGTTGATTAACTGTCTTGTAATTGTTTTATGTCTTAATTTTCTCATGGTATTTTTACCTTAATATATATCTATTTTTACCTTAATATATATCTACCTGTGTCCTTTTGGCTCTCCTCTTGTCTTCCTTCATTTTCTTTTACCATTTTCATGACCTCTCTTTTTTACATTAAAAGAGATCTTTTTGCTATTTGCATTTAAAACTTGATTGACCTTTTCTGCAATTTGTTTATTTATGTATATATTTTCTGTATAATAGCCTAAGCTGGTGGCAGTTTCAAATCAAGTAGCTTTTGCAAATCCAAATGCACCAGTTTACCCACGCTTAGCTCAAGACAATGGAATGAAGTAAGTCCAATTTTTATTTTCTTTAATAATTGAAGCTCATACATGACATAACAAGAGTAGCCCTTTTCAAATAGTACTGCCTTTTGCATTTCATGTGTAAGGGAAGGGTCTCAAATGGGTGCCACCTAAATATGTGGCGGTGCGTATTATTCATTGAGAAGGCTAGGCCAATCTCAAATAACTGGCGTATAATACACCTTTTGCTTATACAAGATATATACATAAAGATAGAATGGTGAGTGGTACTCTTGTTTTTCTTGGTCAATTGATTTTGTCTTTTTTTTTCCCAGAAAAATAATAATAATCTTTATTCAGCATAACCAAACAGATACCTTCAAGGTTTCATCCAAATTAACATTGATTCCCCTGGCCTAAGGGAAAAAAAAAAAGTAGTGTCTAAACTAATTTTCAATGACTTGGTTGGGAGATACAAAGCTCTAATTATCCTTTTAGAAAACAGAATCAACAAATAAGAGTTTAACCAAAAAGAAAGTTAAAAGGAATGTGTGCTATTGAAGCTGCAAGAGTAGAATGGATTTGACCAAACTTAATTGAGTGACATTGATATTTGTTGTGCTTTTAATCCTTATTCCTGACAATTGGCATTGAGTTATGCTTGTCTTATCTAATAGAATGAAACCCTTTTTTTTTTTTTTTGTAACCAACTTCAGCTCATTGGCCGAACTCCTCTTGTATATCTTAACAAAGTCACTGAAGGCTGTGGAGCTTATATTGCTGTCAAGCAAGAAATGATGCAACCTACTGCTAGCATCAAAGACAGGTATCTTCTTTCCTCCTCATAATCATAGATTTACTAGCATATATTTCTTGTTATTACAGTTTAAAACACATATTACTGACTACATTTTTATGATTAAAATGTATAATTGTTTTGTTTATTTCTGTTCATAGAGCAGCACATGCCATGATTGTGGATGCTGAAAAGAAAAACAATTACCCCTGGGAAGGTTAGCTGAATACTTAACTTAGTGATCTATATTTTTTTCCTTGTTATCAGATATTTTTGTCTTAAACTTATACTGCAGCTTCAGGTTTGTCTAATTTAGTATAAATGTTATGTTAGACAACTCTGATAGAGCCCACATCAGGAAATATGGGGATCAGTATGGCATTTATCTCAGCCTTCAAAGGATACAAACCGGTTCTAACCATGCCCTCTTACACAAGCTTGGAGAGGAGGGTAACTATTTGGCATTTGAAGCTGATTTAATTCTCACTGATCCCACCAAGGGGATGGGGGGAACAGTTAGGAAGGCATATGATCTTTTGGAATCTACACCAAATGCTTTCATGCCCCAGCAATTTTCAAATCCTGCCAACACCTTGGTAGTTATCCTGCCTTTAATTTTCTCCTGTAACTGAAAAGTCTTTATTGGCATCATGTAGGATAAAATTTTCTATCCTACATAATTATCTTAAATTATTTATAGTTTAGAATCAATTCGAATCTAGTATATACATTATTCATCCTCTCCTGCTTAGTGGATGGTGGATATGTGATTGACCTCAAAATGGAAAACGGGTGCATTTTGAAACTACAGGTCCTGAGATATGGGAAGATACTTATGGACAAGTTGACATTTTTGTCATGGGAATTGGTAGTGGAGGCACTGTCTTTGGGGTCGGACAGTACCTTAAATCCCAAAATCCTAATGTAAAGGTAATGATTCATGCTTTGCCCACATTCACCCTTATAATTCTGTTTCATTCCTTGTTAATATTTTAGTTGATTTCTTGTAGATATATGGAGTAGAACCTGCAGAAAGTAACGTATTGAATGGTGGTAAACCAGGTAAAATTCATGCTATTTTCTTCCTTATCTAGTTCCTTTTTTTTTACAACCTCTGAAGAGAACAAAGTTGGAAAATTTTCAAATTTATCTTTTTTTCGTCCAGCTGATATCTAATAATGGAAGACTAAAAAAGTAATGAAGATACAGACTTTGTAACTTTCAAGTTTATCTATGCCTTTGTAGATAACATTGTCCTGGTAAGATAAGTTAACACTTTAATATTGTTGAAATTTTGAATCAGGTCCTCATCAAATTACTGGCAATGGGGTTGGGTTCAAACCAGATATTTTGGACATGGATGTAATGGAAAAAGTTCTTGAGGTAAGTGTTGTTGATGATGTTGTTAGCAATGACAGAAAGATTTTAAAAAGAATATAGTATTGTCGCTAATAATTTTGGTTTTCCCTAACAGTCATGTTGAAACTTATCTGGTAGGTTAGTAGCGAAGATGCAGTAAATATGGCCGGGGAATTAGCATTGAAGGAGGGACTTATGGTAATTACTCAAATAACTCTTTGAAGTATATCTATCTTTACACTTTCATGGGTGCTCACAACTTAATTATATCAGCTGATGCTATTGGAGAACGCTTTCTGTGCTTCAGTAACATCTTATTAGTACCCCCAGATGGACCCAACAAGATGATATCTGGAATGCTATTACGCATTTTATAACTTTGATCGTCCTGGTTAATGCAGGTAGGAATATCATCTGTAGCCAATCCAATTGCAGCACTCAGACTCGCTAATATGCCAAAGAACAAGAGCAAACTTATTGTGGTAATAAGAGAAACATATATTCTAATTCCATTTGGTGTGTATCATGTTATGATTAATACCCTTAAACTATTTTCATCAGAGCCAATTGATTTTGCATAAGATATCTTCAGGATATGCAAACAAATTATAAAGATCAACTTTATTTTTCTATTATCTTATTCTTCTTTAATTCACAAGATTTATACATGAAATGTGAATAAGGTTATATTTTGAAAAAATAATTCTGTTTCCAAAATTCATTTCTCTATACATCACCAGTTTTGGTTGTGAAAAAGCTTCTAATTCAATCAACACAAGCAAATGGTGTTCTTTATTATCAGCATCTCTAGTGTTTATGTTCTTATGTAACCAATTTGATTCAAGTATTAATGCCCATAAATGGCTGTTGATTGTTTGAATTTCAGACTATTCATCCAAGTTTTGGGGAGCGATACTTGTCATCTGTCCTGTTTCAAGAGCTGAGGAAAGAAGCTGAAAACATGCAACCAGTTTCAGTTGACTAAAGCTTTTGATTGGCTGCTCAACAAAAAAGGAAAGCTATCTTGTGGAACTACAATACTACATATATGCAGCAATGTATTTTGTTTTTAATGTTTGGTAGTGGGCTAGAACTTTGTTTTGTTGTAGCATAATAAACAACTGAGGTTGATATCAGATACTGTGTACTAAAACTTAGGGTCTTACAAGTGTGCTTGAGTCATGTGGTTCAATATGAGTGTTACATGTAACAATTTACAGCTATTGGCAATTATGAGATTGTTTTTTACCTCTCTAGAGTGGAGCTTGATAATTATTTTTTTATTTTTTTTATTATTATTATTTTTTTTGTTCCAACTTTGGCATGTAACAATTTACAGCTAGAATACAAACACAAACAAAGATTGTTCATGAACAGAGCTTACTGGACACAAACATAAGTCCAGACTTCATTATGATTGGTACGTAAGCAGGGACGGAGCCATTCTTTGGTTTTGGGGGGCAGTGGCCCCCCCTAGAATTTGGGAAAAAAATTATTAGTATATAAACCCAAGAAAACCCAAGAAAATAAGCCCCATAACAAAATCAACAATAAGGAAGTTACAAAATTTAGCCTAATCTACCAATTTTACCAAAATAAAAAAAGCCCAGCCCTTAAAAATTTTTGAAACAAAACTATTCTGTGAATTTAAATTTTTGATCCTTCCATCAAATTCCCAATAAAAAAAAACAAAAACAAAAACCTAAATGAGAGAGACGCTGAATTGCAGCACAACTTGGCAGCAGATTAAGCACATTTCTAGCACAACACATATGACAAAGCTGCACTTCAGCCTCTAAATCTGGTATTTCTATCTCTCTCTCATTTGAGCAGGAGATCTCTATCTTTTCACTTTCTCAATTCCCTTATACTATCTGAAATAAAGAAGAGAGGGGCAGAGAGCTTAATGCCTCTATCTTTCTCTCTTTATCTGTTTCAATAATGACTCGTGTTGTGCAATGAGTCAGTACATTGAAAGATATTTTCTCTACAATAAAAAAATAAAAAAAACAAAAAAACTAGTGGATCAAATGGGTCCAAAATTACAGTTTGGATAAAAAATTTCACCTACATTCCTGCAACTATTTAAGTATAGCGATAAATACATGAGGCGGGACCCAATTATGTTAGTGGGTGATTTTTATTATTATTATATGCTTATATAAATTGAATTTGTTTTAGCCACAAATGATACAAAATTGATAAATGTTATAGTTAATAGTTGTGTTTTTGTCTTTGTTGACAGTTTGTTAATACTAATTGAAATTTCATAACTTTCTCAATTTTTTTTTTTCAAAATTTCATAATATTTTCTTTTTATACTATTGCCCCCCCTAACTCGGGATCCTAGCTCCGTCCCTGTACGTAAGAACCTTTAGACAATGGTAGCTTTGACATGGAGAAGCTTCATTGTTTCTTTAGGACATAACTCTTGCATATAATATTCAAGCTTTACAATTGAGGCTTTATATATATGCTTATATTGTAGTATAAATATTAAGTATAATAATTCCTCTAGTGTTATATACAAAATGGATTAAATTTAATAATGTGATTACATTCGCTTAATAATGTGATTATACAAAGTTTCACCATTGATTGACTAATATAGTTTTACTGTCTTGAGTAACACAATTTCAAGGGAACAAATGAAATGAGACCGCTATCATACATTGCAGAGTACAAGGTATTAACCATGCTGTGGACCAAACTCAGTAAACCAACCAACTCCAGGGAATCACAGTGTTGGTAAATGCGCAAAGCGCCAAAGCTCCAGCGCTTGTAGCCTATAAAACTAGGTGTATCTAAAGAAGCACACTTTAGGCATGCTTTTTTTCTACTTATTTATTTTTCAAAAAAATAAACCAAAAGTTAATTGTAGCCATAGTATCTTAACACTACTGATATAAATCATTAATTTGGTATATAAAATTCAATGTTAAGGTGTGCTACTATATAACACCAATTTGGGATCGCAATCACTCTAGTCCACCTTTCATCTTATATTAGCTAATTCTTATAGATTTATAATTATTAAGTGATTAAATTATTAACTAAGATATGTAATTATTCATTGCTCGTTATAGTTAATATCTTCAACTTGTCGTGTCTCAACCCCAACATAAAACAAGGCTATTACTAAAATGTCTACAATTCATCCATTTCATAACATATCAGACCAAAATCATGACCTGCCCATCATGTTTAACTCTTCTTTCTCAATTCATCTCTAAAAACTTGAGCACAAATGCAAGTAGGTTTTATACTAGCATATACAGAACCAAAGTTGCATTTATAATTCAGCATCTGTACAAAAGTAGAAGAAGTCAAGTCATCTGGTGGGTCCAAAAGAGTACATGTGAACAGCACATGCTAGTTGCTTGTGCAACATCATTTGCAGCATTCTTCATCCATAGAGATCTTTTTCCTGCCTAGCTCTGACATTGACAACTGCTCCACAAATTTCGTCGCCAAGATCAAATTGTTATCCAACCATAGCTAGCAACTAATTCCAGCACATTCAGAAAATTAGATACCACATAAAAGTGTTGATTAAGAATTTAAATCACTAGCATGGTCTGAAACATACTGTATATAGCCAATAGGTATCAAATTTCCCACCAAGATCCAAACACTAATCTACAGAAAATACAACCAAATCACTTACACTTATTACTCAAGACACAATCTTTAATGAAATATACCTGAAGATGAAGTGCAACTCCAGCACTTATTATTCAAGACACAATCTTCAATATAATATATATTTTGCTTCTAAGCCAATAGAAATTGCCAAAATAGTCAAGAGTACTTGCTTTACCACATTAAAACTAACAACTATAATTTATCACATTGTACTCAATATTCTACAAGGAAGACACATATTTGCTAGTCTGGTCAAAAGGCCACAAACCTTCTCAAGTACCTCTTAAAAACACTAAAATAGCCAAAACTCAAGATGGGTCTGAAAAGAAACTCAAAAACATCAATTACTATGATATGACCTTTACACAAACCAAAAATCTGTTCAATGCTTCAGATGAAGAGAGTGGGGAGATGTCAGAAGCTGTTTAAACCAAGCAGCTGAAATCAAAACAGTTTGTGCACACAACACAAATGTATGTGCAAAAAATAAAAATTCAGCCTCACATTCATTAGAAAAATAAAAAAACAATTTACTAAATTGCTGTATGAAAGATAAAAATTCAATCTCCCACTCATTAAAAAAAAAAAAAATTTCAATTCACTAAATCACTAACTCATAAATAGTATCCTATTCATTCTTTTATACTAATCTTTGAGTGACCGAAAATATTCCTGTAGTGGAATGTTTCTAGCAATTTCAACAATTCTTGAACGTTGATCATTATTCTTTGAAAGCACTAGACTTGCTGCCAACTTGTACCGTAAACGTTCTGACCAGCTCTCCTACAAATAATTAGACATGTAATTAAGAAGTAGTTTAAACAAATTATGTGAAAATTTGTATTTTATTCAAATAAATTTTTTACCAAAAGGGGTAAATGCCTGCTGGAAGTATTTGTAAACATGTGTTTTATAACATACATCCCGCAATCATACCTGAAAAATGAAAACTGTTAAAATTCTGCAATTTGAAATATGCATAGAATAGTTATCCATATGTACTAGTACAATTTGGTACCTACCCATTATCTTGTTGAGGATTCGAGATGGGTGATTTCAATTTAAATCTGGTAATACTATCAATATACTTGTCTTTCTCCAAAAAACTCAACAACTTATCAAGGCCTGTAACCTATTGCAAAGTTGGATTTTAACATCAGTTATTTTTAGTACAATACCTAACAAAATTACATTAAAAACAATCATTATTGAGTAGAAAGAGTAAGAAACAATACCACAGTTTTAACATTTTTTGTTCGAACGACTTCACTAGTTGCGCTTTGCAAAGAGTCTAGTATATATATAAATCTTTTTGCAAAATCAACGACACATAAGTACCAATGACTATTATTGTCATTCATGGAGATAAAAATCTACAGGTACAAATGAACAATGTATTAGCATGTGTCAATGTAGTATACATGTGTGTGTGCGCGCTAAGTAAAATTACCCGTTCACACTTCACTAAATTTGACATATACTTGTCATCGTCCCTATATGTCTTTTTAAACCATTCTAGTGTGGGATTGCCATCTTCTTCGAGCATTTTTTGCTACAAAAATATATAAAAATTTCAAAAAAGTAAGGTATTAATTAAACACTACAAGCACAATCCAAAACATATATTCAAGATAAACAACTTGTGTATTAATTAAACACTATAAGCACACAAACCAAAATATTACGAAAACTTACAGCAAAATGCGTTGGCAAATACCACACAAACATGTCTCTATATATGTTCGCTTCCATCCTCATCTTGCAAACGAACAAATTAATAATCTAAAATACAACATAATTATTATAATTATTGTATAAATAAACAGCACAAATATTTATTACTGTATTTAAATTTCATACACTAACCTGACTGCTTATCCATTGGTTAGGGCGCAAGGTATTGAAAGCTGCACGATCACCATACTCATATTTCATGGAAACAAGAATTTCACTAAACATTATTCATTGAAAAATTCTTATGTTAGAGCTTATTCAATAAATTCATTATTTTTAATACCAACTTCAAAAAGGACAAACCTCTCTTCAAAATTTTTATTAAAAATGTAGTTACATATGATCTTCTCCATTTCAGTAAATGGTTCGAACTCATTCATATCCTCGTCATCACCTAGTCTAGATTCCTAAAAGAATATAGTATAATCAAATTAGCATATAAAAATATGTTGTATTCGCACCCTTATATATCAATGTACACATTCATGAACTCACCTGCAATGAATTTATGATTTCTTTCCTCTTCTTGACTTTTGGAACTTCAGCTTGTGATGTGACAATTGGGCTACGTTTTTGTGATCTGGTGACTTTAGCCTTGCTAGAAGGTGTAACACATGATGCTTTAAGTTGAACATTATGAGGGAAAATTAATTGTAGCATATCCACATCCTGTGCAATAAAAAAATTAAAAAAAAAAAAAGAAAAGAAAGAAAAACTCATGTTGCTACTAAACATCCTAAACACATTTAAAATAAATAAATAACAAATACTAATTCACTTACCACATTATGAGATACGGGTGTTTTGCTGCCAGGTTTTTGATTAGATTGAGTTAGCCCAGCAATGTGAACATTGCAGTCTTCCTCCATTGACACCATCTTAGATACTTTTTTAATGTGCTCTGTATCATCTTGATCCATTTTGTCTTGAACTGGAGATGTAGACTCTATCTTAGATTCTTTTTTAGCACATACTGTATCATCTTGATCCATTGTGTCGTGGATTATATATGGAGATGCAGACTTCATTTCTTTTTTAACATCTACAATATCATTTAAGTTGAGGTCATTGGAATGTCCACTATGTTCCCTTGCTGTTTTCTTTAACTCCAAAAGAATGTTATTCTTAAATGTGTCTAGACTGTTTGCAATGTTTGTCACAGTTTTCTGCATGACTAGCATTTCATCTCTAAGACTTGTTATTGATTGCTCAATTCTATGAATTGCTTCAACAGAACCCTGTGGATTAATTTATAGGTACAATCATTAACAAATGTCCAGCACCAAATTATCATCAAATTCATAAGATTTATTGGTTGAAAAAAGATACCATATTTCGCTTGTCTTCATGTTGAGATGGCATAGCATGAGATTCATTAATATCTTGTTTCTCTAGTGGAATACTTTCTGTCTCATGCCCACCATCCATTTGTGTTACAACCAACTATGATTTTAAAAAAAAAAAAGTGTCAACAACATGGGGGTAATAATTTGCAGTAAACATATTTATAAAAAGTCAAACATTAAAAAAAGTCAATTATTACCTTAGGACTGTCAAAACTTCCAATTGACTGTAATTTAAGCATCCTTTGGTTAACTTCTTTTTTCCCCCAATAACAAACACGTGGTTGAAGTCGTTTGGACATATGTTCAAGATTCGTTTCAACATTGACATGCTCAAAATAAAACAACTGCAATATGTATAAAAGGGTCATAGAAATTTAGTCAAACGAGTCATAGAAATTTGATAAACAAAATCATATTCTTGAAAGTAACTATTTTCTACAACTTACCATTAAAAATAGCAAGCAACCATTAACACCAACATGATTCTTTTCTTTATATTTGCGCACACCTCGAATAAGAAAATCCAACACCAACTTCGCCCAATTCAAGTTTTTGAACTCATCAATATTAAGGAGAATTGAGATAAAGGACCGTTTGATATAAGGTTTTGGAGTGGGACATAATAAAGTACCTAATACAAACAGCAAAAAACAACCAACAAATTCTTTTCCTGATGTTTTCATCTCCTTCAGCTTACCCTCTAAGAGGTTAATTGGTATATCCCCTACCACATTTAATCCATGTTGTTGGCATATATGATTTATCTCTTTAGCACTTGCAACAATAGACACATCTACCCCACTTGATTTTATTCCTAGAATAAATTCTACATCTTTAGTGGATATTGGTAACCTCCTTCCACAAATATCCAATGCACAAGAATTGTGGTCAAAATGATCAACTAACCATTTGCAAAAATCTCTATCCAACTGTATAGACCTTAAATCCAACATACTACCAAATCCCATTTCTCGAATAACAAATCTTTGTCTTTCATTTAAATTTAAAGCCATCAAATGAACACGATTAGGGGCACACCGAGTATATAATGAAACCTGCATCATATAATGAATAAAAAGGGTTTCATTACGAAATTTAATACATAGTCCTGAATGCTAAAAGTTTCATAGGTAAATACTTACTTTACGTGATTTGCGAGGAATATTATGTGACAAATTAGCATACTTTTCAGAATTCTCACGTGCTTCCTTCTTGTACTCTAATTTAGAATCTTCATCAAGATTCATCCACTTTTCTCTAATCTCCTTCTTAACCTATAATAGATATTCATACTCAATTAAGATCTCCATGAATATGTCATGTCAACTAAACAATAACAATAACCTGAAAAACTATAAGTATTATTCAACTTACAACAGTGCTTATCTTATCGACAATGCCCTTAACTTTCATCAATTCTATTTGCTTTTTACTGAAAATCCAAATTTAATAAAACAGATTATTTTAAATATAACAATAGGAAATATATTATAAATGAATATATAATGAAAATAAATCTTACTAATAAATTAAAAATGGTCCAACTGGTCTTTTCGGGGGGGCAACTTGGACAGCACCCTGCTCTTCAATATTTTCCACTCTCCCCATACTCCTATCTCAATATAACATGAAATAAAAACAAGGTAAGCAATAACGTACATTTGAAAAAAAAAAAATCACAATTGAAAGCTATGGGAATTCCAAACTTTTTCCTTGCAAACTTTGTCCGGGAAAACATAGATGATCAATGTTTTTATTTTTATTTATTTATTTTTATACAAGATAGAAATTCTATTCTAGCATAATCTAAGTGCATATGTGTGTAAAGCTTCCTTTTGGAAACTTAAATCCTATCCCTTATCCCCCACACCCCACAAACACTTATACTTGTGGAGTGACTACAGCACAACTTAACATAAAACTTATATCATAAAAAATTAGAAGGCATATACAAATTTTATAATGGATAATAGAATCAATTTTAAAACTAAGATAAATATACCACACTAAGGATATCTTCATCTTGTGATAATGACAAAAACACATCAGCTATTGATTTGGGTAAAAACTGCTTCCATAGAATAAAGTTGTGAGAAAGCTTTTGAATTCATTTGTGCAGCAAATTTATTTTGCAAACAATGACCATTCCAAAATTTATACGAAGAAAAAATATGAAATGGGAGTTCAGGTACAAAAATAGAAGATTCATTTAGAAGAATTGAGGTGGGGCCTTACCTTCACCTTCAATGCCAATTTTTTTCCAGAATAATGTCTACATATATATACTTCATCGTACGATGGAACTTCTGGACCCGTGTGCTAAATTCCAAGACTCACTGATATAAGGACCAGTACCAAGAAAGTGAGCATAACTGGGAAATTAACATGGGGAACATGAAGAGAAAAGATCTAATTAATAGCAATACTGTATTTGAAATTTTACTTGGGGAAAACAGTTGAAAGAAAACAACAATCATGGGTATTGAAATTTTGTTTCTCAAATAGGAGGAAATTCCAAATCAAATTTCGAAACAAAGTTAACAAACAACACCCAAATCTCCTATCAAAATAATAAAAATAAAAACCCAAATCAATTAATAGCATTAGGGATTACTAACAATGAATAAAATTAAAGACAAATCATGCGTTGATAGTCAAAGAAACTTTAATAATCTGTATATTAGTAGTGAAATCAACTTCGTCAGAGATAAAGAGAAAGATAAAGACAAACCTATTTCAAATATCGTCGCCGGGCAAAGAACGGCCGATACTGTTTCTCCTTTGGGTTTTGTTTAGCTGCCCTGGGTTCTTGTGGTTGATTAGTAAGAGAAGAAGCTAATAAATTCTGGGTTATTTAGATAAACTGAATCGGAAGCATGATAGAGGCCGATGCGTGACAGAGAGAAATTCGTTTCTGAGAAGGAGAAGTGCACAGTAAATACTGGGTTGTTTTAGAATTTTTACTTATATATATAACTTGTTTGACCGGTAGCAAGTATTTAGTCTAAATTACTCCAGATTAAATGAATGGTCTGGATCAAATTTTTATTCTTTTAATGGTTTAGATTTAGGTGGGTACCATACCCCCTAAAAAAAGAGGGGGGTACGGGGGAGTGACCTTAGTAAAAATCATTATAATGGTGTCAAGATTGTTAACAATCGTACTTTTTTTATAGTTTTTTTCCCCTTATAACCATGGTTTTGAAATCCGGACCGGACCGTACGGTCCGACCGGAAAAACCGTGAACCTTTCGGTTTTGCGTTTTTTTAAGCTTCAAGAATCGTTCTATGTGAAAAAAGCAGGGACCCGTGCAAACCCTGGTCGGACCGTGCAGTTCTGAGAACCGTGACCGGTTTTTGAGGTTCGAACGGGTTCTTTTTGCTTCAGCTTTTCCGATGAATATTGGGTACACCGAGATGAAGTTATGATCAGATCTAGAAGAAATGAAAAAGAAATGAAAGAATACGAAAAAGAACAAAGATCAGAAGGAGATTTGATAATTTTTGGAGGTGCTTAAACTTCACTGATTCACAATCTTCAAATCTGCTGCAGAGAGAGAGACAGCTTTTTTTTTTTTTTGATAATCAAGAGAAGGAACTCTTTTTGATTGATAACACAAACACAAACACAAACAGACCACTGATGAAAGAGCAAATTTTTGATTGTGGAGAAGAAACCCAGCAAGCAGATGTAGGCTACTCCGGGACGAAGACCAAAGTTGAGACAGAGAGCTCACAGAAAAACAGAAAGGAGAAAGATAAAATAATGAATTATGGCTGTACTGTTTCACCGGCCAAAAGTAAAGATAGAGATGTGGTCAAGGTAGTAGTTGGGGTTGGTGGGAGAATTAATTGGACTTCCACGTTTTGCTTGGCTAGTGGTTGAAATTTTAACTTTTTATGTTTTGTTTTTATTTAAAAGAAAAGAGTTGATTCTTATCTTACCAGTGGGCCACGTTGCATGCAATGCAATACAAATATCTTCCGTTCATCGTATTAAATAAAAAGATGTGTTATATTTACAACATTTTTATAATATTTTTACAATAAATTATAGGTGATTAGTTGTTATTGGTTCAAATTTGAACCTAATGCTAAGATTACTTTTTTACTTCAACAATAATAACTAGTAACAACCTGCCACTTAGAATTTGTTATAAAAATATTGTAAAAATGGTGTGGACATATAATTTTTCTTAAAGAAAATTAATGCATTCGTAATTTTATAAGTACCATGTTGCAGCACAATTACACAAATACCATTTTTTATATATTTTTTTATTCTAATTATTATATTATTAGGTATTATCACAAATTTAATTAATCAACGTAAAAAAATACTAGGATTTAATATTTCTTAAAGTTATGAATTATGATATAGAAAATACATTTGAAAGATAGATTTCTTTGTTTCTATAAAGGAATAATAGCTCTCTCTCTCTCTCTCTATATATATATATATATATTCGATAGGAATAGATCTTTATATTTAATTGTACTATTTTAGTTAAATTTTTAAATATTTTTACTAATTTAATATAATTATTTTATTTTAAATAATTATTAAATTAATTATGACGTCATCACGGTTCGACCTCGGTTCAACCTCGGTTCGACCTTAAAAACCTTGAACCTCTTCTTTTTACGGTTCAATGAACGGTCCGGGTTTCAAAACCTTGCTTATAACTAGAGCGGGTGAGAAGAATCAAACCCAGGTGTTAAGATAGTATGTACTTAGGAAAAATCACATGATAATTTACATCTAATAAGACAGAAAAAATTGGGAAAAAAGTATTAATAGGAAACATTGACCTCAAAACAATAAAAACTTGATGAATACAGTCAACAAACTACAACTTTCATTACATCTTTCTGCACAATCTTAACATGCTACCATTTGATCCATACAACAAACAGCAACAGCCAGGTGGTTTGTGGGTAAAGCTGAATGACCAAGAAGGAAATATGCAGCCAGTTCCAACCAAATTATTCATCTTTCTGCAGGGATCATGGATCCTCAAAATAGTATTGTGTTTTCATGTTCAAAGTTAAAGGATCTATATCAACGAAACTTAAAATGCTACCCGTTCTCCACCAAGGAACAAGACCAAAAGCAATTCAAAATGTGTCCATAAGCTGTAATATAGATCACAACACCTATTTACACTAGTAAAGTGAGAGTCACTTTAGAAAGTCACTGATGTTTTAAATGATGTAGGGACATCAAGTGAGGAGGAAGGATTCTGCAGTAACACTGCTGCAGATTTGGCACTTAACAAGAATCAAGAGAGTGATGGTGATTCACGGCAGACTTCAAGGCGAGACATTAGAGGCCAGCATATTTCGAGGATTACCTTCCGTGATTGAAGATAATTTTATGTTTCCTTAGTAGTTATCTTATTTGAATTTGAATTTGCGTTAGTATCTCTAGAATTAGTTTGTTTATTACCGTACACCTTTAGTATGATGGTCACTCCACAAGTATAAGTACTTGCGGAGTGGGAGGTAAGGGCTGGGGTTTAAGTCTCCAAGAGGGAGCTTCACATACATATACACTTAGATTAAGACTAGAATAGAATTCTATCTCAGAACCAAAAAAAAAAAAGAAAAAAAAAAATTAGTTTGTTTCCTTGTTTATCTAATTATCATTAATATCATCTGCAGTAGGTAGGCTTGTGCTAAAAAGGGTGTAAGGGGTATCTGAGAAAGATCATCTTTTGCCATATTATTAATATCAATAAAACCTTTTGGTTTTTAGAGTCACTATCCACAAGGAGATTCATTAGAGAAATGAAGGAGAATGCAATGAGATTTGTTCTAGCAGTGATGGAAGCAGGTGAGGACTACTCTATTCCACATGAACTTGAGCCTTTAATAAGGGAATTTTGTGATGTCATCCCTAATGAACTTGCTGCTACATTACTGCCAACGAGGGATATTCAACATCACATATACCTTGCCCCAAGATCTAGTTTATCAAATAGACTGCATTATTGCATGACTCCAAAAGAATATAAGGAGTTGAATAGACAAGTGTTGGAGCTAGCTGACAAGGGGTTGATTCGTTAAAGCATAGTCCCATGTGCGATTTCCGCTCTTCTTATTCCAAAGAAGGATGGGTCATGACGGATGTGTATAGATAGCGGCATGATTAACAAGATTACGGTCCAATATAGCTTTCTAATTCCCCATTTGAATGATATGTTGAATCATCTTTTGGGTTTGAAGATCTTCTCCAAAATTGATTTCCAAAGCGAGTAGCACCAAATACGAATCTGCCCTGGGATGAATGGAAGACTGTGTTTAAAACACGCGACAAGTTGTATAAATGGTTAGTCATGCCATTTGGGTTGACGGATGCTCCAAGCACATTTATGCGATTGACGAATCAGGTGTTTCGTCCATTTATTGGAAAGTTTGTGGTGGTATACTTTGACGACATTCTCATCTATAGTAAGAATCCAAAGGAACACTATGAGCACTTGAGACAAGTGTTTGAGACACTAAGGGAGCAGAAGTTGCTAATTTGAAGAAGTGCGAGTTCATGACTGACAGCTTGGTGTTCTTGGTTATGTTATTTCTGCAGAAGCTATCAAGGTTGACATCAAAAAGGTTCAGTCTATTGTAGATTGGCCAAGACCACAACCCATCCATGATGTGAGGAGCTTCCACGGATTAGCATCATTTTATCAGAGGTTTATTCGTAACTTCAGTACAATTGTTGCTCCTATCACAGATTGTTTGAAGTTTGTGGTATTTACAAGGTCTAATGTGGCTGAATCAAGTTTCCAACAGCTGAAGAAAACCATGACAGAAGCCCTAGTTCTAGCACTACTAGATTTTGGTAAAGCATTTAAGGTAGATCGCGATGCTTCTTGTGTTGGTGTAGGTGTTGTGTTGAGTCAAGAAAGAAGGCATATTGCCTTTTTTAGCGAAAAACTCAATGACATAAAACGAAGGTACTCTACATATGATGTCAAATTCTATGCTATCATTCAAGCTTTATGAGAGTGGGATCAATACCTGAAGTATAAGGAGTTTGTTCTTTACTCGGATCATGAAGCATTGACGCACATCAATGGCCAAAAAAAGTTGAACTCAAGACATGCTGCTTAGGTGGAAGAACTACAAGAGTTCAACTTTATCATACGACATAAGGCAGGTACTTAAAATAGGGTGGCAGATTTTTTGAGTAGGAGAACCCTTTTATTGTCTTCTATGGATGTCATATTTATTGGGTTTGAGCTCTTAAAGGATTTGGATGAAAAGGATGATGAGTTCTGTGACATATGGGTTAAGCGTAAACAAATGTCAAAGAGGCGACTTTCTACTACAAGATGGGTATTTGTTCAAAGGTACCAGACTCTGTGTACCCAAATGTTTACTGCGGCAAACTATCATTGAGGAGAGGCATGAAGGACGTTTGGGTGGACACTTTGGTTTGACAAGACTTTTGCCTTAGTAGAAGAAATGTTCTATTGGCCTAAGCTGTACAGGCCAGGATGTGGTGCGATACGCTCAGTGGTGCAGAAAGTTTCATACTGCGAAAAGTCATTCTCAAAACACAGGTCTTTACACACCGTTTCCTAAGCCAACTGCTCCATGGAAGGAAGTTAGCATGGACTTTGTGTTGGGCCTTCCTAAAACTAGGTATGGACATAACTCAATACTTGTAGTGGTTGCTTTTCAAAAAATGGCTCATTTTATATCCTACAGTAAGACTTTAGATACTAGTCATGTAGAGAACTTATATTTTCAGGAGATTGTCATGTTGCATGGCATTTCCAAAACTACTACTTTTGACCAAGGCCCAAAGTTTGTTGGGCATTTTTGGCTGACCTTGTGGTGGGTGATGGGAACTAAGCTACAATTCAGTAGCTTTCACTACCCACAGACTGATGGGAAAACGGAAGTAACCAATCGTTCTTTGGGAAATCTCTTGAGGTTTAGGTAGGGAAGAATAAAGTCAATTGGTGTGAAATTCTGCCACAAGCTGAGTTTGCTTATAATCGATCAAAGCCTAAGGCCATTGGTATGAGTCCTTTTGAAGCTATTTATGGTCTGAATCCAGATTGTCCATTGGATTTGGTTCCTCTACCCACTTTGGATCAAATTTAGTGAAGACGCACATGACATGGCAGAACACATTAAGAAGATACATAAGCAAGTCCGTAAGAAGCTAGAACAAAGTGATAAACAATCAGTGGCGGCCACATACAGGTCAGGGTGTTCCTGGAAAAAATTAAAAAAAAAAATTATATTTAATCCATATTAGAAATACCCTCAATCACAAAATTAGGAACACCCTCAATCACAAAATTAGGAACACCCTCGAATTAAAAAAAAAAAAAAAATTTATCTGTTCTACTTTCTAGCCCAAAAAAAAAAAAAAAAACCCAAAAAAAAATTTGAACTAAAATCTTAAAAAAAAAAAAAAAATTTGGTAACAAAGCCAAGCCCACTACCCACGGCAAGGCAAGCCCAACATAATCCCGAGGTAGCAAACCCATGGATTCTCACCCAAAAAAAAAAAAATCCAGTACAGAGCAAATCAGAAATCAATTCACAGTCACGTCGTTAACAGAGAAAACCAAATACAGTCCATACAAAGCAAAAGCAAACCAAACCCCATTACCCAATACTGCAATACATATTTGTTTATCAAAAAAAAAAAACCCAATACAGAGAAAACCAAACCCCAGTCCCAGAGCAAACCAAACCCACGGTGAGACGGTCACGTCGCTCGCAGGTGCAGCTTGCTCCGTCGCTCGTCGTCCTTGTCTAGTTGTCGTCGCTCGTCCGCCCCTCGTCATCGCTCGTCACGAGGGCCTCGTCGCAGATCGCAGATTGCAGATCGGTGCTCGGCTGCTCCGGTGCTCGGCCTCAAGGTATTTCTCTCTCTTTTTCTCTCTCACTCTCTCTCTCTCTCTTTCTCTCTCTATCTCACTAAAATGAAAAATATGAATGTGAGAATGTCTAATGTCTCTCTAAGTCTCTCTCTTTATTCTAGTATAAGTAACTTAGTAACTCTCTCTCTCTCTTTTGAACTGTAAGACTCTGATTGGTCATTGGCTGCCGAATCTTTACTCTCTCTCTTCTTTTTTTTTTTTTTGGTTGAGAACCAATCTTTACTCTTTAACTTTATTGTGCTTTTTGCCTATTTTTTGGCTTTATCTTGGCTTTATCCTATCCGTTGCTGACTTGCTGTTGGTCAGTGACTCAGTGTGTTGGTGAGATATTGATTATTTTTAGTGTAATGTATATTGTGATTGTGAAATTTTCTGATTGGCAAGTTGTGAGTGGAGACGGTTTGTGCTTGTCTGTTGAGTGGGGTGGGGGGTAGATGGGCTGATGGGCATATGGGGCCGGGTAGTAAATAATAATTAAAGCAATTTAATGTAATATGCTGCACTGCTTTAATTATTATGTTGTACATGGGATGTATAATGTTTGGCTTTTTTAGTGTAATGTGCACAAAAGACTAAACAATATAACAAATTAAAGTAATATAATTAATAACAAACAAATTAAAGTAATATAGTTTATTGTTACACTAAACAATAATAATTAAAGCAGTATAATTAACCAATACATTATAAAAGATAAATAAATTAAATTATGTTAGGCTAAATAATAATTAATAATTTTATAATTAATGAAACAATAATATAACAAATTATAATTTATAAAAGACAAACAAATTAATGAAACAACTAAACAACAATAATTAATAATTTTATTAATATTTTAAATAAACTTATAGTTTATTGTTTATTCTTTTGCTAGAATTATGGACAAATATTTGATAAGAAAACCACGTACCCAAGATTCAACTCTTGCGCAAGATTCATCTTCATCTTCTAAGCGAATTTGTGTTGACTTTAACTTAGAGAATCTTCCTTCAGATCCTGGGCTACGAGAAAAAATATCATCTTATCATCCTAATCATCATGATGAAATAAGAAGACATTATTTAACAAAAGGCCTTTGTCAACCTATTTTACACAGTGATGATTACCCTATATCTTATTTTTCTAGAAAGCCCCGTCGATTTATATCCAAATGGTATAAAAATAGATACTGGTTGGAATATAGTATAGACAAGGATGCAGTATTTTGTTTTTATTGCTACCTATTTGGGCAAGATGTTGGTAAGCAAGGAGGAGGTGACACTTTTGTAACGAAGGGATTCAAACTTTGGAATCAGAAAGATAAGTTAACTTCCCATGTTGGAGGAGTTAATAGTGCTCATAACCAAGCTGTCCAGAAGAGTGAAGATCTATTGAAGGAAAAGCAACACATTCAAAGTGTTTTTGTTAAGCAATCAAATCAAGATAAACTTGACTATCGGGTTCAATTAAATGCAATAGTTGATTGCATAAGATTCCTTTTATGCCGGGGATTAGCTTTTCGTGGTCATGATGAATCTCATGGTTCAAGTGATAAAGGAAATTTCCTTGAGCTTGTACAATTTTTGAGGGATCACAATGAATCTATCAATGAAGTGTTGCAAAAAACTTCGAAAAATTGCAAGCTTACCAATCTGGATATTCAAAAAGACATTGTGAATGCAATTGCACGTGAAACATCCAAAGCCATCATCAAGGATCTTGATAATGGGTTCTTTTCAATATTAGTTGATGAGTCACGTGATATCTCAGTGAAAGAACAAATGGCCCTCGTTCTTTGTTATGTGAACAAAGAAGGAATTATTATAGAGCGATTCCTTGGTATTGTACATGTAGCAAGTACTACCGCTTTGTCACTCAAACATGCTATTGAATGTTTACTTTGTGAACATAATTTGAGTTTATCGAATCTACATGGACAAGGTTATGACGAGGTTAGTAATATGCAATGTGATATCAATGGTCTCAAAACTTTAATTTTGAAAGAGAACAAGTCAGCATTTTATGTCCATTGTTTTGCTTATCAACTTCAATTGACACTTGTTGCTATTGCTAAAAATCACATTAACATTGCTGAATTTTTTTATGTGATTAGTAATTTAGTAACTGTTGTTGGAGGCTCTTGTAAGAGGCGAGATGCTCTTCGAGATACACAATTTGCCAAAATTAAAGAAGATTTAGAGAATGGTGTATGTAGAAGTGGGCAAGGTTTGAATCAAGAGACAAATCTTAAACGTCTTGGTGATACACGTTGGGCATCATATTATGGGACTATTCTCAACTTGATTTTGATGTTCTCTGTTGTTGTTGATATACTAGAGATTATTGAAGAAGATGACCTTTCCGATCAAAAAGTTGAAGCTCGATCAATTATGAGGTCAATTCTCTCTTTTGAATTTGTCTTTGCTCTACACTTGATGAAAAATATTTTAGGGATCACAAATGAGTTGTCAATAGCATTACAAAAAAAAAAATTCAAGATATAGTAAATGCTATAGATCTTGTTAAAGTGTCTAAGCAACGATTGTAAGTGATGAGAGATGATGGATGGGCATCTTTATTGGCTGAAGTATCTTTATTTTGTACCTCACATGATATTCCTATCTTGGACATGGAAGCGATATTTGTAGTTAGTGAGAGGCCGCGACGCAACACCCAACAAAATACAAATTTACATCATTATCGTGTTGAGCTATTCTACACAGTCATAGATATGCAACTTCAAGAGCTTAACAACCGCTTTTCTGAGGCGAATACTGATTTGCTACTTTGTATGGCTTGCTTGAATCCAAGTAATTCATTTGTGGCTTTTGATAAGGAAAAGTTGATACGTCTAGCTAAGTTCTATCCCTCTGATTTTCTTGGGACAGATATTTTGGCACTTGACTCTCAACTGCAGAATTACATTTTTGATATGTGCAGCAATGACTTCTTTTTAGAGCTTCAAGGAGTTAGTGAACTTGCTGAAAAGTTAGTGAGCACAAGGAAACACGAGACTTATCCATTAGTCTATTCGCTAGTGAAGCTAGCTTTGACCCTTCTAGTTGCTACTGCAACAGTAGAAAGAAGCTTTTCAACGATGAAATATATAAAAAATGAACTGCGCAATCGAATGGGAGATCAATGGATGAATGATTGCTTGGTTGTGTATATTAAAAAAGATGTAGCTTGTAGTATTGATAATGAGACTATTATGCAACGATTTCAAAATATGAAAACTCGTAGAAGACAATTGTAAATTTTATGTATTTGCGTATTTTTTAATTGTTGTTGTTGTCAATATATAAAATTTTCTTTTTATTAGATTGTGTAATTTATAATTGTTAAGGAACACCCTGAAAATATTTCCTGGAGTTGCCACTGTAAACAATACAAGGAAATGGTTGACAAGCATCGAAGGCATGTGGAGTTTAAGGAAGGAGATCTTCTGTGGATCAATATGCGGAAGGAGCAGTTCCCCAGAGGAAAGCATGTTAAATTACATGATCGAGCTGATGAACCATTCCCTATCTTGGAACGTATTGGAGAGAATGCCAACATTATCGAGTTGCTTAGGGACATGAATGTTTCAACTATCTTCAATGTTTTAGATTTGTAGGCCTATCATGATGAACAAGACAAACGCTCGAACTCAAGGACAAGTCCTTTTAAACTAGGGGTGTTTGATGTAGGGACATCAAGTGAAGAGGAAGGATCTACAATAACACTTCTACAAATTTGTCACTTAACGAGAATCAAGGGATTGATGGCGGTTCATGGTAGACTTCAAGGCGAGACATTAGGAGGCCACCATATCTCAAGGATTACCTTTCGTGAGATATTTCCTAGCTAGTTTTATCTTCATCATCCTTTATTTTATCAAAATGATACTAAGCAAATAAGTTTTTTCCCCACTACTACTACTATTACTATTATAGCAACTCTTTAGTCACTTTTGCCTTGACATTAGGTGGATGTGGAGATCTCTAAACTTTACTAATTGGAGTGATAGTAGCTTGGGTGGTAGTAGCTTGGGTATTCATTTTCCCCTATTTTTAAAAAAAATTTATTTTAAAATTAAGACATGTGTAGATATTTATTAAGATTTTAAAGTTTTGGTAAAAATGTATATACCTCCTGTACATTTTTAGACCCCTTCAATACAAACAGATTAACCTAGTTATTTAGCTAAGTGATTAACTTAGGTAAATTATACAGATCTAGGTTAACACAAATAAATCATATCATTGAAATAGTGCGGAAAATAAAGAACACAACGATATGATAACCTAGGAAACCAAACTGGTAAAAAACCTAGGGAGGATTTAACCTATCTTTCCTTAAGGTAAAACAAATCCACTATGAAAGAATTGAAGTTTTACAATAGCGACTTAGACCACTAACATCCTATTATTACCTCGAGTAGAAAACTTACTACCACGACCACGTGACAGCTTCGAGTCCACGGACTACTTTTTTCTTGGGTTCACAGCAACCACAAGTACTCCCACTTGTGTTTTCTTTAAGCTCTTTATGCAGAAATTGAAGCGATCACCAAGCTCTCGACATCAATCTCGATCTTGATAACACTAAGTATGTATAAAGAAAAACACATCTAGATCTCACAAGAGATTCATACACACAGTATAAACAACAACGGTAAAACGTGGCTAAGGTTTTTCCTTTTATACTTAAGGCAAAACATAAAACCCTACATGTCATTTGGGCTTGGGCTGAGTTGGAAAAATCTGCAGAAAAAAAATCTGCATGAGTTTCGATCGATCGAGTCTAATTTTCGATCAATCGAGCCTTGCAGAAAGTGAATAGTAATTTTCTGCAATTACTCAATTCCAACTTTACAATAAACATACTTTGAGCAGTCTAAATCTAGACTCTAAGTTTTGATCATGATTTTCCAACATTACATATTGAAGTTCTAAAACATTTAGATCCTAAATCCTTAGAACCTAGCTCGCATCTGAGCAGCTCTCTGCCTAAGGAAGGTGACACCTATAGGAGCTATAATGTGTACAGGCTCAAAAGCAGGAAACTCATCTAAACCTAAATGTAATAAAATCCGATGAATAAAAATCGGGAAAAAAAGAGCATGAGCAAAAGAACTACTCCTATGAACCTCAATCAAGGATTGAGTGAAAAGATAAGGAAAACTCATAGGAGCATCTGTCACAAGGGCATACAAAAATGCACATCTTAATTTCGATAAAAATGGTGTGCAAGTGAGAGATGGGCCAGATAAAATGGCAAGAAATCCGGAAAAATAAGTAATGAATCTCGGTCAACTCATGAAAAGTGATACGAGAATTAGTACCCCACTGAATGGAAATACCAGTCAAATATGACATAATGTCATCAAGTGGAGGTGACACATCATAAGGGTACACAGGCTACTGTACCCTAGGCACCCTAAGAGCAAAGGCCACTACCGAAGGAGTAATGACATACTCTTCATCCCGTATCCAAATCTTCACAAATTGAGTGTTGGAATCATTGAAGTGGACAGAGAGGTTCGAGTAGAACTCTCTAATCAAGGTAGCCGGAGGAGGATGGTCTATATCCATCAAAGGCAACCAGCCCCTACGCTCAAAATTTCTCCTAATTTCCGGATCAAGCTCATCTAAAACAACTTTTCTCTCAGCCTGCACAAATCTAAGAATGTTCAACTTCTCATAGGTGTCCTAGTTTTTCTCACTGAGAAACCTCTCACTATCAAAAGCTGGAGTAGAAGAGGAGGTGGATGTCCTATGGGCTCTAGTCTTCCTAACCATGATGCTAAGGGTTGGAAAGGATAGACAGAAAAGAGACAAAAGAAAAAAAAACCAAGGGCAAACTGCATCAGGCATGGTTAGAGCACAAAAAAATAAAAAAGAACAATCTATATGATGCATGAACAGACTAACCACATGATGCATGCTCTAATGCATTGAGAATAGTCCAATTATACTTTAAAAACACAAAATTGGCTTGAATATAGAGTTTTAGAACAAAAATCCAAACTTTGAAAAACCCAATTTCAAAAATTCCAACAAATTGATCAATTTATCATTACACAAATTAGAGAACAGTATATAATGACATAATTAATCAATGACACAAGCCAATTTCATCAAATTATTCTTAATTGAACAAAAACCCAAATTCGGTGAGTTTCAAGCCCTAGAATTTTCAATTCTTCCCAAATCACAAAATTGATCAAATTAAACTATGAGGAACATGTTTACATCATCCAATAACAAAAACCCATTGATCAATTGTGAAAGAAAACATCTCAAACATCAAAAACACCAAAAACTATTAGGTCCAAAAATTTCCCTAAAATGCATGAAAAAATGCATGAAAAGTGAAATTAAACCAAAAAAGAAAGGGTAGAATGGTCTTACCGGTGCTAGACAACAAAAACCTTGAGAAAAATTTAAGGGAAAATGGCAAAAAATTGATAGTGAATTTGGATCGGTCGAAGAGAGTGAGAAAAACTTTTTGAAAACTTTTGAAATAGTGAAGAACACGTGAAAATCTCATGTTTTAAAAAACTCTCTGACCGATTTTCGATCGGTCAAAAATAGGTTTGATCGATCGAAAAACATATTCGATCGATCTAGCATCAATTGAGCAGCGCTCAAGCTAGGCAGATTCAAACCAAATTTTTAATCGCAATTTTGATTGGTCGAGCAACATGTTCGATCGATCGAAAATCTGGAAAAATCAAAACTTTGAAAAACAGAGCATTTTAATGTAGAATCTCTTCAAAGCACAATATTTTATGAATAAAATGCATGAGTATGAGATGAAAAGTTTTTTAAAAACCCTTGAATTTAACCCAGATCTTCCAAAAACAAGATTTTCAATCAAATTGTCCCAAATTCTCAAACTTTAAATACATTTTGCATTAAAATCAAGGAACATTTAATCTTGGATGGTCACAACAAGATTACACACAATATAATGTACTAAGTTTAGTAAAGAGTAACTTGTGTAGTATGTGCAACTAGCAAGAACTTAAGATACATGTGAGGTGATAAGTAAATAGTGATCAATCACAATTTCTACAAAATTCATCACATAAGTTTGAAAGAGATAGTCACCTAAAGAGGTACATCATAAAACTCCCACATCTCCTAGAATAAAAGCTTGCAATCATGTAAGTTTCTTGATTTGCCTCATAATGTACACACCAATTTTATTTGATTTGAAACTTATTAAAATAGCTAAGATAATGTATACACCAATTTTAGCATTTAATCCGAGGCTACACTTTATGTTCTTTTTGTGCATGTGCTACATTTTCTCGAGCACAAAATCTTATGATATGCACTAAGGTGTTAATGATTGGCTAGTAAACAGTGGTGAGATGGTTATTTATATTTTTCTCATTAAGTTCAAGTCCAACAATCAAAGTCACGTGACTTCAAAATCAAGATCATGTGATCAAAAACTATAAACAACTCCCACACAACATGCACTACAAAGCTTAAACTAGTAAAGTGCAATAAAATAAGCTCATCCAAGCTAAACAAGGTATATAAACATGTTATGTAAAAATAATATGACCAACCTTAATTTCAAATTCAAGAAAAATAATGCAAAACACACTTTTCTTCCATTTTCCTCCTTTTTTTGTTTTTTTTTTTATTTATTAAAAAGAATAACAAAGAAAGCAAAACAACCTAGTATGAAATGCATGAATGTTATGCAATGCAAATCCTAGAAGAAAACAAAGAAAGCAAAACAACAAGAGGAATGGTCACAAAGAATAGAGAGATAAAGCACAAGGACCATGTCAAAAAGACTCAATTAGATCAAGCATTTTGCATCCAAAACTTTTTCGATGCAACTCTTGCATTGGAGTTATTATTCATATTAGAATTCTGAGCAATTTCAGGATTGGAATAAAGATTTAAAGCCCTTACCAATTCACCATTAAGTACCATGGGATCTTGTGCTTGAGGCACAGATACTTTTGTCTTATTTGCTCGTTTAGCAGCTTGCAACTTTAAACAATTTAGATGAATGTGCCCAGACTTTCCACAAAAATGACAAACCCATGCAAGTCTATCATGCAACTTATCCTTAAGAATGGTGGAATTCTTAGACTTAGACTCTTTGAAATCAACTCTAATCTTCCTAGGAGGTGTAACTTCTATTGGTTTGACAATCTGATTCACGAGAGGCTTAGAAGAAGAAACAAAGTTTGTGGAATGATTCTTAGGCATAAAGATGCTATCTTCAAAACCTAGACCAGTTTTGTCTAAGAGAGACTTCTGAATACTCAACATGTGTTCAAGTTTAAAACTAGCAGTCCTATTTGTTTGTTCTCTAGCAACATATAATTCAAGTTCCAAATTTTTAACTTTATCAAGCAACAACATGTTCTCAGTCTTCACCTTATCAAGCAATTCATTAGCATCAAACAATTTCAAGAGCAAATTCTTCTTATCAAGTTCAAGAGAAGCAATTTTCTGTAAGCCTAAATCAACATTCATAGCATCCTTTGTAGTAACTTTGCAAAACTTATTATAGGCTTCTTGCAAATTAGCATCCTCAGAGAGTTCCCCATTAGAAGGGTTCTCATCAACCACAACACTTTCATCAACTACAGCAGTAGCTGTGAAAATAATGAAGTTTTCATCCTTATCACTACTAGACTCATTATCAGAAATTTCATCATCACTAAGGGTTACAGTCATAGCCTTACCCTTTGATCTCAAGAATTATTGAGATTCTGATTTCACATGACCATACCCTTGACAACCAAAACATTGTTGACTCATAGAATTATTAGAGGTTTGACCTACTTTCTCTTTAGGTTTTTCATTATTGTTCACCTTAGTGGGTTCATTCCTCCTAAAATTTCTAGGTTCAGCATTTTTTTTACCTCTTGCCCTTCTGTTATTGTTCCTAAGAAAGATTCTAAAGTTCTTGGCAAGGTAAGCAATCTCTGTAGTAAAGAGTTCGTCATCAAATTCATTCCCTTCAACATCATCAACTGACTTAAGAGCCATTGATTTGGATTTGTTTGTTTTAAGTAGATCTAACTCATAGGACTGGAGAGATCCTACAAGTTTATCAACAGGGATGTAGTCCACATCCTTGCTTTTAATAATGGTAGTCACTTTGGGTCTGAAATCCTCAGTAAAAGATCTGAGTATCTTCCTAACAATTTTAGGTTGATCATAGATTTCACTCAAATTATAAGCAGAGTTAACAATATCATTCAGTTTAGCATATAATTCATTAAAACATTCATCATCAGACATTCTAATACTTTCAAACCAAGTAGTTAATTGCTGCAATTTGTTTATCTTAACTGCCTTCGTGTTTTCATGCACAGTTTGGAAAATATTCCAAGTAGTATGAGCAACTTTAACATTAGAAATTCTCTTGAATTCCTCCATAGAAATAATATTAAAAATAGCATTTATGGTTTTGCTATTAAAAGCGGCTGCTTCTTTTTAAGAAGTTTGCCACTCACTAACTAGAGTAGTGGGTTTCTCCCATCCGTATTCAATGGAATTCCAAACTCCCTCAGCAATAGATTTCAGGAATGTTTTTATCCTTACTTTCTAGTAGGCATAGTTGTTCCCATCAAAGTGAGGTGAGATCATAAGAGAATGACCGTGTTCCATGACAATAGGGGTCAAGAATTAACTCTTAGATCAAAGGATCTAAATACTAGAGCTAACCCGCTCTGATACCACTTGTACATTTTTAGACCCCTTAAATACAAACAAATTAACCTAGTTATTTAGCCAAGTGATTAACTTAGGTAAATTATACAGATCTAAATTAACATAAATAAATCATATCATTGAAACAGTGAGAAAAATAAAGAACACAACGATATAATAACTCAAGAAAACTAAACCAGTAAAAAACTTGGGGATGATTTAACCTAGGTATTCTCAAGGTAAAACATATCCACTATGAAAAAATTGAAGTTTTAAAATAGCAACTTAGATCACTAACATCTTATTGCTACATTGAGTAGAAAACTTACTACCACGACCACGTGACAGCTCCGAATCCACGGACTACTTCTTTCTTGGATTCACAGCAACCACAAGTACTCCCACTTGTGTTGTCTTTAAACTCTTTATGCAACAACTGAAGCGATCACCAAGCTCTCGACATCAATCTCGATCTTGATAACCCTAAATATGTATGAAGACAACGCCTCTAGATCTCATAAGAGATTCATACACACAGCATAAACAACAACGATAAAACGTGACTAGGGTTTTTCCTTTTATACTTAAGGCAAAACATAAAACCCTACACGTCATATGGGTTTAGGCTGAGTTGGAAAAATCTGCAGAAAAACAATCTGCACGAGCTTCGATCAATCGAGTCTAATTTTCGATCCATCAAGCCTTACAGAAAGTGAATAGTAATTTTCTGCAATTACTCTATTCCAACTTTACAATAAACATACTTTGAGTAGTCTAAATCTAGACTCTAAGTTTTGATCATGGTTTGCCAACATTACATATTGAAGTTCTAAAACATTTAGATCCTAAATCCTTAGAAACTCCCCAAAAAAATTGAAAGGTTGCCCAAAACCTCGTGAGATGAAATGGTCATTTGATCCATTCTTTTGGCCTCTATCCAAAACAAAAACCCTATTGTATTTAACAAATCCTTAACCACAACTAGTACTAACTTATCTAGATTTTTTTTTCTTTTCTTTTTCTGTGTCCTCAAATTCAAACGACTATCTGTTTTGATGTATTTTTAATCCAAATGACTATGTGTGACGTATTGTTCGGAACTTTGGTACTGCCATGTTACTATTTGGCTCCACCTTAACAATTTATTTGAATTTTTTCTTATTAGAAAATATGTTAGAAGAATATTGAACTTATTATATAGCATGATGTTGAGCGACTGAAGTTGAGTAATTAAAAACTTTTGTTTACGCAATTAGTTGTTTTTTAAATTATTTTTAAATTTTATAATTGGCAAACACTATTTTTTTTGGTTAGAAGAATATTTGAAATAGTGGAATAATAAATATAAAATTTATTTGATTTTTAGATTATGGCAAAACCTGAGTAATTAAGAACTTTTGTTTACGCAATTAGGTGGTTTTTTTTTTTTTTTTTTATAATTTATAATTGGCAAAACTTTTTATTTTTATTTTTGGTTAGAAGAATATTTGAAATAGTGGAATAATAAATATAAAATTTATTTGATTTTAGATTATGGCAAAACCAGTTAGCTATGATTTTCTAACTGGAAATATATATATATTTTTTTTATCAAAAATGAAATTTTTGTGAAATTTATTGAAGGATCAATCATAAATGATATTCAAGATTTAGATTTAGTGGAAATATATTGTTTGTATTTTCTTTTATTCATATTTTATTTAATACAAAATATAAGCTAAATTGGATTTTTATATATGTATTAACATTTTAAGATCAAACCACCCAATTGGGATGAGAACAATACTTCCTAAGCATAGAAAAGTAGATGGGGGCTAAATATTCAATTAATTAACACTGGGTTGGAGCATTTACGTGGAAGTTGGTTATAGGGTTATTGGTTGAAAAACAATGGAGTATAAGTTACAAAATTAATTAATAGATGTGGGGGCAAATGCTTGAACTTTTATATTGGGCCTTAAGCCCCATTTACTAACAAAAATGCGTCCGAGGAGGAGCAAATGTTTGGAAAGGCCCCATAGTGGATGGTCGTGCAGGGAAATGTTCGAAGTCAATGGTCTGAGAGGGTTATCCTCCTCGGATCTGACGAATGTCAGTCAGGTAAGTTTTTGCTTGACTTGGGTAATCTTCCAGGAGATTCCAGCAACGAAGATAGACTTCAGGTGTGTAAGGAAGTGATAAGACCATGGAAATATCTTGGGGAAAAGCTGCTACCACCGCATTAAATGCACTGCAGTAGCTTTCCTGGCCACATTAATGTGGAGAAGACCTCTGAACAGTGTTTTCAACCACTACCACTCACAGAAAACCAGAAAAGCTGCTCAATAGGACAGATACTTGAGTGCAGGGTTGGATGATAAACAAGTGGACGATAGAAATGGTTAGCAGAGGACTATATAATGGGGGAAACCCTCCATAAGAGGGGGATCGAAAATTATTGGAAAAGAGATATTGGAAGAGAATTACTGTAGCACAGTGAAGAACTAATTTCCATAAATAGCAACTTCACCTTAAAACTAGCTCCTCAGACATATTTTCCATCCCGAATTATGTGTCTTTTCCTGCTCGGACATGTTTGTAACCTCGATTAACCGTTAGACAACCCATTAAAAGTCCAGTTCTTTCACCCACTCTCTTACAAATTTATTGTATTGGGCTTATTGGGCTTATAACCCAGTTCTTTTGGGTTTGGGCTGCAATTTGTTACCCTACAATTGGCACCGTCTGTGGGAAGAACTAGTGCTTGAGTGGATTATAACAATTATAACAGGATCAGGACCACACGAGACTAGTCCGCACCATGCAGAATCAGCTAATGTCCATCAACAGGGCGAGCTCCACGACCTCGAGCATGGAAATGACATGGACAACCAACAAGAAGGTAGCTTGCAGACGCTCCACACAAGTGGAAGTGGTTATCGAAGAAGAGGTCACGCAATACACGAGCAAGCTAATGAAAAAGTAATGCAACGAGAAATTGATGATCTAAAAAAACGACTTCGTCGAGCACAACGAAAACAAACCCCCTCTAGCTCTAACGTTTCTTCTAATGACGAGGACGATGCAAGTTACAGACAACGATCAAGAACTCCACCTAGTGAATCTTTTTCCTGTGAGGAAGAACATCCTCACAAGAGGAGGCACATGAGTCCATCTGGGAGGGGAGTAGGAACTAACATTATGAAGAAAACTCTGAGCCAAATTTTTAGATCACCCTTCACCTGGGGAATAGAAAAGGCAAAGCTTTCCAGGCGTTTCCATCAGCCCACATTCGCCATGTATAACGGACGCACGGATCCTGTAGAACACGTGAGCCAATTCAAGCGAAAGATGGCTGTCCATTCTCAGGATGAAGCCTTGTTGTGTAGAGTATTTCCATCCAGTTTGGGACCGATGCCGATGAGATGATTTGATGGGCTAAGGACGAACTCCATCAGTTCTTTCAAGAAGCTTACCTAGTCATTATGTTCCCGATTCATTACATGCAGTAGGGTTCCTCAACCTCTTGATTCGCTGCTGTCCATGTCGATGAGGGAAGGGGAGTCTGTGAAGGCATATGCTGAAAGATATTGGGAGATGTTCAACAAAATCGATGGCGATTTTGATGAAGTTGCTATTAGAACTTTCAAAGTCAGTCTCCCACCCGAGCATGGTTTGAGGAAGTCTCTAACAGGCAAGCCTATCACAAGTTTGCGCCAGTTAATGGATCGAGTTGATAAGTACAAGAGGATAGAAGACGATCAACAATAGGGAAAGGGGAAAGTTAAGGTTATCCCCCAAGAAAGAAGAGATTTTAGGTCGGACCGATACAACGACAACTAGCCGAGAAGGGATTACGTGGAGCAATCGGGGTCAAACAGCACCCAAGCTGTCGGAGCTATCTTCTGAGAGCCAGTGCATCAAGTATTAGAAAAAGTCAAAAATGAATCCTTCTTCAAATGGCCCAACAAGATGGTAGGAAATCCCAAAAAGCGAAACCGTAACCTCTATTGCCAATATCATCGGGATCATGGCCATACCACAGAGGATTGTAGGAGTTTGTGGGATCACTTGGACCAACTTGTCCGAGAGGGCAAATTGAAGTAGCTGCTACATCATTCCAGCAGTCTGGGTGGACAAACCACTTCTCGGTCTGAGAGAGAGACTCCTTCAAGACCCCCTCTAGGAACTATCAATGTTATCTTCGCTGCACCAGGCAGAACAGGGTCGAGCCCGTCTAGGGTAATGTCTGTAGCTTGCCTGTCTTCCGAAGGAATTAATCACGAGCCGAAGAGAGCTAGAGTGGAACGACCGCTGATCATGGGTTTCTCGGATGAGGACAAGATTGGAACTATTCAACCCCACGATGACGCCTTAGTGATTACCCTCCGAATTGGGGGCTACGACATGAAACGGGTAATGGTGGATCAGGGCAGCGCGGCTGAGATAATGTATCCTGATCTTTACAAGGGGCTGAACTTAAGAGTTGAGGATCTAACGCCCTATAGTTCTCCCCTAGTGAGTTTTGAGGGAAATGTTATTATCCAAAAGGGTCAGATCAGATTGCCTGTGCAGACTGGCTCGGAGACGGTGGAGGTAGATTTCATCGTTGTGGATGCATACTCTCCCTATACAACAATAGTTGTCAGACCTTGGCTTCATACTTTGGGAGCAGTTTCTTCCACTCTGCACCAAAAGGTTAAATACCCGTCCGAGGGTCAGATTGAAGAAATATTGGGAGATCAAGCCATGGCACGACAGTGCATGATCACTGCCATCCAGCATAAGCCCGAAGCTGAACTTTCAGCTCAAGGAGAAAAGGATTTATAGCAGTTAAAACCCTCAGTGTTATCCATTGAGAAGCCAGCTGAGGAGGCAAAGTGTGAAGATCTTGTGAAGGTTACTATAGGAGATGATCCGGAGAAATTTTTTCAAATCGGATCTCAACTACCTCAACAAGAGAAAGAGGAGCTGATAGAGTTCTTTAAACAGAACATTGACGTCTTTGCTTGGAATACTTATGAAGCCCCAGGAGTAAATCCAGAATTCATTTGTCATCACTTAAATGTTAATCCATTAATCGTTCCCAAGAAGCAGCCCCCTCGGCGCCCATCCAAAGAGCATGCTGAAGCAGTTCGAGTGGAAGTAATTAGACTTAAGCAAGCTAGAGCTATCAAGGAAGTTTTCTATCCTGAATGGTTAGCAAATACTGTGGTGGTGAAGAAAAAGAGTAGGAAGTGGTGAGTATGCGTTGATTTCACGAACTTAAATAAGGCTTGCCCCAAGGATCCATTTCCTATGCCCAAGATAGACCAGCTGGTAGATGCTATTGTCGGCCATCCTCGAATGAGTTTCTTGAATGCTTTCCAGGGTTATCATAAGATACCTTTGGACTTGGACGATCAAGAGAAGACGACTTTTGTTACTCCTATTGGGAACTACCACTACAAAGTAATGCCATTTAGGTTGAAGAACGCATGATCCACTTATCAGAGAATGATGACAAGAATGTTTGAGTCGCTATTGGGGAAAAACATCAAGATTTATATAGATGATATGGTGGTGAAAAGCAAAATGGTTTCGGAGCACATGGGAGACCTTCGAATTATCTTTGAAAATCTTAGAAACTACAAATTGCGTCTAAATGCTTCCAAGTGTTCATTCGGCGTAGGGTCAGGCAAATGCTTAGGTTACATGGTCACTCACAGAGGAATTGAAGTTAACCCTGACCAGATTAAAGCTATTAACAACTTGCAAGCTCCTCAGAATCCTATGGAAGTGCAGAAACTAATTGGAATGGTCGCCGCTTTGAACAGATTTATATCCCGGTCAACAGATAGATGTAGACCTTTCTTTCTATTAATCAACAAATGGAAGAGTTTTGAGTGGACAGAAGAGTGTGCCACAGCATTTTAGCAACTCAAAGATTATCTAGCTCGGCCACCGATCATGTCTAGTCCTGAGCCAGATGAAATTCTTTTTGCCTACATCGCTGTAGCCGCATATGCTGTAAGTTTGGTACTAATACGAGTTTATAATGGCGTACAACAGCCAGTCTACTATGTGAGTAAGTCATTGCATGAAGCCAAAGTGCGTTATCTACCATTGGAGAAAGCTATCTTGACAGTAGTGCTTGGCACACGTAAGCTACCCCATTACTTTCAGGCACATACAGTTGTCATTCTTACACAACTTCCGCTTAAAACCGTACTCCGAAGTGCTGATTACACAGGAAGAATAGCCAAGTGGGGTACAACTCTAGGGGCTTTCGATATCAAATACATGCCCCGTACCTCTATAAAAGGACAAGTCCTCGCAGATTTGGTGGCTGAATTCACTGAACCCGAGATAGAAGAATTACCATCGATTGGAAACATGGATGAAAAATTGGTTGGTACGATTTCCCAATATCGCCTTCCGACTTGGGAAGTATATGTAGACGGAGCATCGAATCAGAAAGGCTCAGGGGTTGGGCTAGTATTGATGTCCCCTGAGAAGGTTGTCATTGAAAAATCTTTGAGACTGGATTTTTCAGCCACAAATAATGAGGCCGAGTACGAAGCTCTGTTGGAAGGAATGGCTATGGTTCAAAGAATGGGGGGAAAATCCATAAAGCTCTTCTCAAACTCAAGGCTTGTCACCGGCCAAGTAAGAGGGGAATTCGAGGCAAAAGATGAAAGAATGCAAAGATATTTGAGTCAAGTTAAATTTCTACAGTTGAAGTTTGACTCCTTCGACTTGTTACATTTCCCCAGAAGTGGCAATGTGCACACCAACTCTTTAGCTATGCTTGCAACGTCCTCGGCACAACATTTGCCTTAAGTAATTCTCGTTGAGGACTTGTATAAACCCACAGAGACAAGAGAGACGACTCAAATCCATCAGATTAGGGTGGGGCCAAGTTGGATGGACTCCATTATATGATTCTTAAGAGAGGACATTTTGTCTGAGGAGAGAATGGAGGCTGACAAGATACGGAGGAAGGCTACTAGTTATTGGTTATTTGAAGAACATAAACTATATAAACGTTCCTTTTCAGGCCCTTATTTATTATGTGTCCATCTTGAGCTAATCGAATCACTTCTAGAAGATTTGCATGAAGGAATCTGTGGAAGCCATATTGGAGGCAGGTCCTTAGCACATAGGGCTATTACCCAAGGTTATTGGTGGCCAAATATGCAGAGAGAGGCTTTGGAATACGTCAAAAAATGTGATCAGTGCAACGGTTTGCGCCAAGCATACACCAACCAGGGGGAATCCTTAATCCGCTATCTAGCCCATGGTCGTTTGCTCAGTGGCGCTTAGACATTGTGGGACCATTTCCCAAGGCAGTGGGAAACAAAAAATATCTCCTGGTCGGCATAGACTATTTTACGAAGTGGGTTGAAGCGGAACCTTTAGCCAACATCAGGGATGTGGATGCGAAAAGATTCATTTGGAAGAACATCGTTACTCAATTTGGATTTCCTCACGTGCTCATCTCAGACAACAGCCTTCAGTTTGATTGCAAGATGTTCAGAAAATACTGTGGCGAGTTGGGGATTACTAATAGGTATTCTACTCCTGCTTATCCCCAAGGGAATGGACAGGCGGAAGCTGTAAATAAAGTCATAGTAAGTGGGCTGAAGAAAAGGTTAGATGATGCGAAAGGTAAATAGGTGGAGGAACTACCACATGTACTCTAGACGTACACAACCACGCCTCACAGATTTATTGGAGAGACCCATTTTTCAATGACTTATGGAGCTGAGGCTGTTATCCCTTTGGAAACTGGTTTCCCAATGTTAAGAACCAATTCATTCAACCCGAGGGATAATGATGAGCAATTAACAAAAAGTTTGGACTTGATTGAAGAGAAAAGAGAAAATGCGATGGTCCAGTTGGCTTATTATCAGCAGAAACTGAAGTAAGGTTATGATGCCAACGTAAAGCTAAGACCTTTAACTCCTGGTGACCTGGTGTTACGTAAAGTTGTGGGCGCTGCAAAGAATCCAGCTTGGGGAAAGTTAGGGCCAAATTGGGAAAGACCTTATCGTATCACCTCTAAAGCTGGCATTGGAGCATATTTTTTAGAGGATTTGGACGAACATGTAATACCACGTCCTTGGAATGTAAACAACCTGAATATGTATTACTATTAATAAATATTTACTTGATCAATTTATGTGTTCTTTATATAAAGTGTTTATACTGTTCATCTTTTGTTCTTTTTAAGTGTTTAAACTTAAATCCAATTATGCATGGAGTCCTCGGACCAAATGATTTGGGTTGGTTAACACTCGTTCTCAATACTTTTAAGTGTTTAAACTTAAATTCAATCACGACTGAAGTCCTCGGACCAAATGATTTGGGTTAGTTAGCACTCATTCTAAGTTCACTTTAGTGTTTAAACTTAAATCCAATCATGACTGGAATCCTCGGACCAGATGATTTGAGTTAGTTAACACTCACTGTAAGTTCTCTTAAGTGTTTAAACTTAAATTCAATCATGACTGAAGTCCTCGGACCAGATGATTTGGGTTAGTTAGCACTCATTCTAAGTTCACTTTAGTGTTTAAACTTAAATTCAATCATGACTGAAGTTCTCGGACCAGATGATTTGGGTTAGTTAGCACTCATTCTAAGTTCACTTTAGTGTTTAAACTTAAATCCAATCATGACTGGAGTCCATGAACCAGATGATTTGGGTTAGTTAACACTCACTTTAAGTTCCCTTAAGTGTTTAAACTTAAACCTAGGCATAACTGAAGTCCTCGGACCAAACGATTTGAGTTAATTAGCTTGAGATTCAATTATACTTAAAATCCTTAGATCAAATGATTTGAATGAATTATTGTTACCATGTTACTTTTAAAGATACTTATGTAACTTTTGCGTTGTGACTTAAAGTCTTGAGCCTTTTAATTGAACCTAACTTATAATATGTTCTGTTTGCATGATATAACAATATACTTTATTCAAATTAAGTGAAAATGGCAGCAGATCAATCTTGCATTGCTTATCATGATGTATGAAGCAAAAGAAAGACATCTTCATTGATAACAAAAATGTGATACATTTCCTTAACAAAAAGGTGATACAAAGACAGTAAACATAACGAAAAAATAAATATACTACAAAAGATAAAATCCTAAGCCTAAGCTTTTGCCTTGGGAGCCCCTGGGTCAGTATCTTGCTCGGGCTGAGAGATAGCAGTGTCTGAGGCCTTCTCAGCAGGTTTGGAAAAGTCCTTTTTGTCCTTGCCCTGGAGAGTTTCAACCTCTTTTCCTTTGCCAATATCTTGGTGGGAGTGTATTGAAACTTCCGGAGGAGCAGGATGGACTTGGTCCACTTTTGGCAGTTTAGACACTGGGGCGGTTTGTTCAGGGGGAGAGGAATTAGGATCTGAGAGCTCGCGAATCTCTAGGTCATAATAGATGCTCTCAGATCGCCTCAAGCCAGAGTTAGCAGGGACCCAGCGACATCAAGGGCCTTACCCCAAGAGATATCGCAGTAATCCCTAGCTACAGCGGAGAACTCCTCTGTGAGTCTGCCTTAAGTCTCCTGCACCCCAAGAGTGTACGCAGCTTGCTTCTCGGCCTCGGCCGCCTCTGTAAATAGTTGGGCAGCCTCCCTGGCCTTGCGAAGTTCTTCGCGAAGCTCTGTCACCAACTGTTTCTCTGTTGCCATGTTTATTTCAGTGTAGTGCAGTTGCTTTCGCATACCTTCAAATTGCTTCTCCGTTGTCTTTAAGCCCGCCTCAGCACTATCTCTCGCCCTAACAGCTTCTTTTAGCTGCTCGGTCATCTTAGCGTGGTTTTCTTTTAAGGCGCCTAGCTCCACCTCCACCTCGGATCGAGCATCCAAGGCAGCCTGGCCTCACCACGAGCGTTCTTCACCCATTCCTCGGCCACGAAAACCTGCTATGTGACCTAAAAATCAAAAGGTGTTTTACCTTTACTATAAAATGTAAGAAAATGGAGAAGTACGTGAGTAGAACAATGAACCAAATAACTTACCATAGCCAAATCCCTTTTAAGGGATAGAAAGAGCTCTGGATGGTTGAAGTTCCTGTAAGCCTTCATATCCTTAGGGAGGAGGAGGGGCTGCTCCAGAGCCTCAGCTACATGACCGGCGTGCCCCCCACGGTAATGCCTGAAGGAAGCATCCCAGGCAATAGGCACACCGTCCACCTCCAGTTTAGGTGACCAAGTGTGGGTTGGACGGCGCACTTGAGCCACAGGAAGCTCCTCTCGGCTATCAACAAAGTCGGATCTCCTGCTCTGTTGGTCCTGTGATTGCCTTGGCTATTTGCTCCCTTTGGAAGGGCCCATCTCACCTTCCTCAAGAGCCTCAGTGTGTCTTTTCCTCCTCAGATCAGGGTTGGGCTTTAGCCCAAGATCAGCAGGAAGCTGAGGAGGAGGAGGAGGAGGAGGATTCTCAGGAGGCTTGAACTTGCTTTTTTCTTGAGGAGAAGGCGCCTTGTTCCTTCCTTTCATGAGTTCCCTCAAGCTTGGGCCAGTCTTGGGGGCCATATCTTTTTCCTCATTGTTTGAGGAGTCACCCACGTAAGTTATAATCGGGGCAGGGGTCTGAACGCACGAGTACTCGTCCGTTTCTTCCTCGGCCTCTGATATAACAATGGCTTCCTCCTCAAATTCGAACCTATCAATTTCTTCCTCAAGAGAAGAGGAAGATGCAGTCCCTTCCTCGACAACAGCCTGTCCAAGTGGCACTTGTTGAAGTGGCTGAGCGGTAAAATGAATTCCTTGTGGAATGGGGTGATTGACTGGTGGAAGGTCGTGCGGAGCTAAAAAGCCTGGCTGAGAGACGTCTATACAATCCAAACGATAATCGTTTGCTCTGATAGAGTTACTGACGTTTAAGAAAGTTCTTGAGGTTGGTTCATAGTCTAGAATTAAGTGAGCAGCACGGAGCTGTCCGTCGTCGTTCACGAAAATTTGAGATCTTAGCAAGTAATTAAGCGCAGGTACATTGATTAAGCTGAGCCGAGGGTTGGTATATGTTTTATCTGTTAAGTAAAAGAATCAAACAGTTAGAAACCCAAACTTCAGTGTAAAAAGAAAAAATGATGATAAACGGAAAAAACAAGACTTTGGTACGACAAAGCAAGGCCGAGGACAAATCCCTTAAATCTAATGTTAGAAAACCTAGATCTAAGGTACTCCACCTGGTTCTCCTAGCTGGGTTGGGCAAGGAAGACTGTCATGCCAAGGGCCTGATACGATGAGGAAGTCATCTTTCATCCCTTTGTTAGACTTGGGGAGACACGAGATGAGCTTGATAGCATTGGATCGGGATTTAAGGTAAAACCCTGCCCGTGCTTCTTGGTGGCCTTCGTATAGATGGGCTACATCATACTAAGTTAACCCCAATCGTAAGTGTCGGTCCAAAGCATTAATTGCTCTTAGAACTCTAAAGAAGTTAGGTGCACATTGTTGGGGGCAAAGCCTATGGGCTCGTAAGTAGTCCCTCGTAATCCTACCCATGGAGATAGTCATGCCTCCTTCTATGAAGGCAATCATTGGGATCGTGACTTCTCCCACCTCTCGGTCAAATGCTAACCCTTCTGGGGAACAGTATCGTATTGATACCTCCTAGGGTATGTGATACTTTTCTTTGAACAGTTCTATCAAGGCAGGGTTCTTCACTAAACGCTGAAATCTACCCATTTCGAGTTTGTAGAAGAGAAAATGACGAGCCGAGGAGGTTATCCGAGGAGATAAAAAGAGATGTGAAATTAAAACTTACGTAGACTGAAACGGGAACTAATCTTCGAGGTTCTTGAGGATCTTTGAAGTCTTTTTGAAAGTATGACGAACGATCTGATGGTTAGTGAGTTTGGAGGTTTGAATGCTCTGAAGATTATGAACTGCGATGAAGAAAGAAGGAAATGATATTCATGGGCCTTTATATAGGAGACTGAAAATGAGGGGGATTTTATCCCGCCCAAATCTTGAAGAGAAATCCGGACCGTTGGATCAGAACCCCACCGTTGGATGCCAGGAACATAACGCCGTCCAAAATACTTAATGACGTTTCGCAAGTTTCGAAGAGTCAGAAACAACAGTGAAATGACTAAAATGACTCGTCCACGTGTGTAAGTTTGAATGTCTTTGCGGTTTTAATTGCGATTAAATTTGCATGTCAAAATTATATTTTTTTCTCCTCGGGCAAGAAAGAAAAATTAAAATTTTGAGGGGCTATTGTGGGGGCAAAGGCTTGAACTTTTATATTGTGCCTTAAGCCCCATTTACTAACAAAAATGCGTCCGAGGAGGAGCAAATGTTTGGAAAGGCCCCATAGTGGATGGTCGTGCAGGGAAATGTTCGAAGTCAGTGGTCCGAAAGGGTTATCCTCCTCGGACCTGACGAATGTCAGTCAGGTAAGTTTTTGCTTGACTTGGGTAATCTTCTAGGAGATTCCAGTAACGAAGATAGACTTCAGATGCGTAAGGAAGTGATAAGACCACGGAAATATCTTGGGGAAAAGCTGCTACCACCGCATTAAATGCACTGCAGCAACTTTCCCGGCCGCATTAATGTGGAGAAGACCTCTAAAAAATGTTTTCAACCACTACCGCTCACAGAAAACCAGAAAAGCTGCTCAATAGGACAGATACTTAAGTGCAGAGTTGGATGATAAACAAGTGGACGATGGAAATGGCTAGGAGATGACTATATAATGGGGGAAACCCTCCATAAGAGGGGGATCGAAAATTATTGTAGCACAGTGAAGAACTAATTTCCATAAATAGCAACTTCACCTTAAAACTAGCTCCTCGGACATATTTTCCATCCCGAATTATGTGTCTTTTCCTGCTCGGACACGTTTGTAAGTTTGTAACCTCGATTAACCATTAGACAACCCATTAAAAGCCCAGTTCTTTCACCCACTCTCTTACAAATTTATTGTATTGGGCTTATTGGGCTTATAACCCAGTTCTTTTGGGTTTGGGCTGCAATTTGTTACCCTACAATAGATATTAGAATAACAACTATTTCTTGATAATTTTTATTTAACCACAACCTACAAACAAAACTCAAAACTCTCGCATAGAGTTTTGTAGCTCAACTATGGAATTATAAAAATTAAAAAAATAAAGTAATAAACTCTCACAACTCTCATTCTTTTCTTTCATTTTTTTTTTATCAACAACCTGAAACACTTCCTAAACAAAATTTCAAATACAAAATCAAAATCATTGGTGCAGGACCTTATTGTCTAGGAAATTTGATCGTAAACAAGGCACTAAAGTGTTGGATAAACAATCGCCAAAACTCTGGACTAGAATCTCAAACAATTCTAGGATGGACGATCACACTGATTTGGGAAGGAGATGAAGGAAAGAGGGTAAGTGCCATAGAGAGAAAGAGAGAGAAGAAAAAGAGTAAAAGACTTAGGTAATATCCGAGTATAGTGAAATGGTACTCTCTCGTCTCACAACTTATTTCTTTTTTTTTTTAGAATACTAAATATTTTTGACACACACGAGGAGAGGAGAGAAGGTTTGGTCAATGAATTACTACCAGTATGAAGGTTTTTGGTACCCTTTCTTCCATATTGTCAACCTTCCCAACAAAAAAAGGATGCTTGGTCAATGGATTACTACCAATATGAAGGTTTTTGGTACCCTTTCTTCCATGAATATTGTTGGCTCAAGAACATTTCAAGCCTCAACACAAATAGGTGATTTTGAGCAGTTTTCCAAAATGTGGCACAACTTGGCTTAAGGCTCTGGCTTTTGCCATTACGACACAATCCTGTGAAAGCGAGCCTACAAACCTTTTACTTACAAGACTGTCACATGATTGTGTACCCTTTATTGAGTTTCAAATTAGCTCAAGCCAACCAAAATTGATTTTAGATGTTCCACTTGTGTCTACACACATTCCCTACACTTCCCTACCAAAATCCGTTATCAATTCTGGTTGTAAAATTGTTTATATATGCAGGGATCCAAATGATACATTTGTGTCTCTATATCACTTTTATTACAAGGTGAATACTGAGGAACTCCCAACCAATGAAATTATTGAGGAGGATGTATTTGAGTGCTTTTGTCAAGGATTAACTGCTTGTGGTCCATTTTGGGATGATTTTTTAGGGTATTGGAGAGCAAGTTTAGAATCACCAAAAAGGATATTGTTTATAAAGTATGAAGATTTGAAGAATGAAACTGTGTATTGGGTAAAGAAATTGGCTCAATTTATTGGTTATCCTTTCTCTTTGGAAGAAGAAGATAAAGGTATGATACAAAAGATTATAAATTTTTGCAGTTTTGAAAACAAGTCCAATTTAGAGGTGAATAAAAATGGAGCGGTGACATTGGAGGTTGGAATTAAGAAATATGAAGTCAACACATTCGAGCTAAAAAACAATATATATTTTAGGAAAGGTAACATTGGAGATTGGAAAAATCATCTTACACCTACAATGGCAACACGAATTGATCAAATAACTGAGCAAAAGCTAGCTAGTTATGGCTTGACATGGAATGTCTGAACTAATGGATTGAAAACAGGAGTCCTAGCCACGTTCATGGCTTCCATCGTATGATGACTAAATAAAAAGTGGTACCAAGACATCATGTAGTATGTCAAATGGAAAAAAGGACCATTTTCATTTGTCTCAAAATAAAGAGGGTCTATTCCATAGTTTCTATTAATTTAAGGGTATAAATGATGTTGTGTTATTTTAAATTAATTTTCATGTGTAAGTTACTTCATAAGGTTTTTGTTAAGGAAAGAGTTTGGCACTAAACATGTTTGGAACCAAATCTTTTCCATTTGTTAGTATGCTACTTTAAGTATTAATGTATCTTTTAGTGTTTTGTAATTGTTAAAATTTGAAATATTAATGTTATAATTATTATGGAACCTCAATATCATTACTTCTTTCTTTCTTTTTTTTCTTTACCACTATTTGAAGATTGATAGAAATTGGTTGACACAAAAACTAATCAATGTTGCAATAGGATGTACATATTTTAAAGTCTATCAATTACCTTTTTTTTTTCCTTCATATTTTCACTCTCGTAATACTCTTTTTATGCAAACCGTCTCGAAGATAAAATTAATATATATATATATATATATATATATATATATATATATATATATATATATATATATATATCCTTTCAAGATATGAAAGTATAATAAGACTCAACCCCAAATATTCACCATTTAAAATTTCAAAATTTTTATAAATGTGACAACTTCATTTGAACAGCATACCTCTAGTATTGGAGTTGAATCAGACTATAAGCTCCCAAAGCCCCCAACTAATTGGAATTACAATAAACATCAGACTATAACAGCACATCAAATGACCCAATTATTCAAGTATATGTTAAGCATTACAACCACAATGAGACCCAACCAGCCTTTGAACTACTATGACTTAAGAGCAGAATCTGCAAATCCCCATATGCAGCAAAGCTCTAAGTTTGTGTTGGATCTAGCAAATGGTTGGCCCCCCTCTAAACAAATCTTGACTTGTTTTCTAATGAAACTCACAATATCTTCTGCAGAATTAATCAGCCCTTGGAAAAAGATTGCATTCCTATGAGTATGACCCCAGATGTGATAAACATTAAATAACTTCACTAAATCCCAATTTGCTGCATACACACTTCAAGGATTTACCTTTCCAATGCTTCTCTGCCCACTCAATAATTTTGTCCCAATCATCCCCTGTGAATTCTTGACAGCACCAGTATTTCATTCTCTTCCATTTTTTTTTTTTTTTGGACACACTTTCATGTTCTTTTTCACTGTAACTAGCCGCTCTTTCTGACTCATTAGCTGGCCAAAATGGCCAAATACCACCCTTTTGCAAAATATTTTGCAATATATCATTGTTTATGAAATATTTAGCAAGCTAACACCTTTTGAAATTCGAGTTTGTGAAACTCGAGTTTGCTGTGTAACTCGAGTTCTTTGAAAAAATAGCCTTCAAATTTGCCGGAAAATTTTTCCATGGAACTTGAGCACTATGGAAAACTTGAATTCCCTAAACTCGAGTACCCAAAAAGTGATAGATCCCTACATATTTCCGAAACAGTGATAGATTAATATATATTTCGATAAACAGTGTTATTGTGTCATTTTGGTCCTCATCTGCTTGTCAACCAAGTAATGTTCATTCACGATTAGATGTACATCTATTGGGAACCAATTCTAAGTGTGTTTAAACTATGTCAAAGTAACATTTGTTCCTCTTAATTAAAATAAATTCAAAAAAACATTGCAGTCTACTTGGTTCATAATGATTCGACAAGACAATTTCCAGGAATTCTCCATCTGAGAAAGCTTAATTTGTTTTCCACAATGCAATTCTCTCAAATTACAAGAATTTAAAAACTCAAGAGTGAATAACACACAGTCACAAAATTCTATATTTTTTGCATATGCAGTCAGTCTTTCAAACTTAAGCAAAACCACCCAGATGCAAAACCGGGTTTGCTTATTAATTCTATACAGTCACAAAGCTATTAAAAACAAAACAAAGTACAAAACTCATTTCGCCTCTATGTACTAAAAGCATCGATAATTTCTTCTCCTCTCTATCAGTTAATCGAATCCTTGCTCTCTCTCTCTCTCTCTCTACACGTTCTCTTGCCTCCAGTCTTCTCTTTTATCATTCGAAGCTTTCATTTGTCCTTTGTGAAGACAAGCCAAACCCCATCACCTAAGTGTTCGACAAAATGCCTGACTGAAATCAGAATCAGTTGAGATTAAAAGCTTGGTAAAATTTTTATGTAAGCTATCCTCTATATTTGTTTGAGGTAGTATTAGTAATATGGAATGATAAGGGAGAGGTCATGGCAGAAAAATATAGAGTGGTGTTCGAACTTCGAAGGTGACTCGGCTGTTATCATCAAACTTATATCCAAACCACAGCCTAACCAAATTAGCTATGGAAATGTTATCCAAGAAAACAACAGTTTTTGCAACAACAATGGGTTGGCATCGCTTTAGTCATGTTAAACGTCAAGGCTATGTTGTGGCCCATGAACTGGTTCTTGATTTAATTATATGGATGGAGGACCTTCCATCAGATTTTTACCATGTAAACATGTTTGATTTGATTACTGAATAAAATTGACTTAGTGTGAATTTGGATAGCAGCACCAGCGTTTTGTGCGTCTGCATTTTTTGTCTGGGTCCGTGCACTGTTCACGGGACTCACAAGTATGGACTTCAGCAAATGTTAAGTTAAAACTGAGTCCCACGGTACTATTCACATATTTAAAAATTATTTTACTATAGTGTTTTCAATAAGAAGTTTTCAGTAATAAGCGGTATCCAAATAAACTCTTACATTCTAAAAATAATTTAGGTCTTTCCTATATTATACCCAAACAATGGCCATTCATTGTTCTCAAAAGTCCAAACTTGGTGAAGCATAATCTTCTACGGCTCTAACTTTTGCTAATTTGCAGTTGTGAATCATGCCCTTTTTTTTTCAATTGCCGAACATTAAGAACTTTTCTATGCAATTTGGATTTTTTTTATAAGAAAATTTCAATTTAAGACCATTAAGTATTTAGGTTTAACAATGTGAGCCAACAACTGTAGCTCCTAAACCATGGCAATGGTAGCCACCCGTTTCTCCTCATCTCAAAGTGGATATGGCACTGACCTTTTTCAAAGTCACCAATTATGCAGTTTTGGGCATTATTGGTAGAGACAGTCATGATTCTCCTATTATAATCCATACTGAATTAATTCCTTGCCAAGTAGACCCATTGTGGATGGCTGTGGCTATCACACTGTGTAGAGAGCCTTACACTTCTGTCACAACTAGGGATCAGGGATTTGACTGCGTAGTTTGCCAACTCATAGTTGCTGGCATTAATTCACTTGCAGGAACCATGCTTGAAAGAGATTTTGGATATGTTAGGACAAAGACAAGACATATATTCTATAGGACAGTTTCTAAAAAGTGTAATAAATTAACCTATGCTTTGGCTAATCATGTCAAGGAGTTAAGGGAACCCTCAACTTGGAAGGAGGGATATCTATCACTTCTCCTCTCTATTGTGTGTGGAAGAAAAAAATAAAAACCCCTCCCCTAGCACAAAGTGTTTGGGGTCTTCAGGTCGGTTTGGTTGAAGAGATAGAAAAGTGAGAGAATAAAAAAAAATTTAGTTTCACTTATTTGTGTTTGGTTGGGGATGGAAAAGTGGAGGATGCAAAACTTTTTTGCTTGGTTGAGAAGAAAAATGAGAGAATAGAAAATAGAGTTTATATAAATTTACTCATATACCACTATTAGATTAAAAAAATTATTTTTTAATTTAAAAATTGTGTATGGATGGCACTTCATTTATCTAAAAGGTATAAGAAACCAAAACAAATGAGGGAAAGTAAAAGGATGATTAAAAAAAAAAAACCCTAAATAGATATTTAAAAAAATGGAAAAAAAAAACAAAAAAAAAAAAACAAAAGATGAACACAAAAAAGAGAGAAAAAAAAAAGAAAAGAAAAAAGACTGTTTCACAAGGGACAATTTTGTCTAAAATGAAAGAGACAAAAAGCCATATAAGGTTAGGTTGCACTGGGGACAATTTTGAAGAAATAGAAGAAAGAAAAAAAAAGAAAAAAAAGACCGATGCGGAGGGACAATTTTATCCAAAAAGGAAGTCCCACATTTTCTTCCCATTTTGGGGAGATTACATTTTGATGAGCACAGAGAGAAAACACTCAAGCCTCACTATTTCTCTCACTCACTTTCTCTCCTAAATTATCATTTTCTCTTAATGCTCTATTTGTTTTGTTGAAAAACCTTTTTGTAAAGATAGTTTTCTACATTTTCCAGTGTTTGGTAACATAAAAAATAAAAAATAAATGGTCAATGGAAAAATATTTTTAGTCAGCAAAAAACCTTAAAAAAAATAAGTCTTATTTTCTATAAGTTGTTTTCCAAAAAAAAAAAAAGGAAAACAATCTCTCTCTATTATAAATATTATATTCTTCTGGTTTGGGAAACTATATTTTCTTTCGTGTCTTTAGTCTTTCTCACAGTAAGCCCTCTCACTTCTTCTCTTTCCTTTATTTTTTTTCTCTGCTCACACCCTCACTGCCACCCCCTCTGATCTCTTTTCTACCTACAGATTTCTCTCTCTATCTATTTCTCTTCTCTTTTTTCTCCCTGTTTCTCTTCCCTTCTATAATACTGTTCTCTGATAAGGTTTTTATTTTTTCCCCCCCTCACAGATCAGTCAACAGTTCTATAACAAATTGGCATTTTGGTATTTATCAAACTATTTGTACTAGATTATTTTCCCGCTTAAACTATTTGTCCTATGTGGCATTTTGAACTATTGAAAATAGAGCTTATGGCTATTTTGAATTATGAGAAGTATTGTTGATTATATATATTATTTACGTTACTATTCATATATATGAGCAAGATGGGGTGTTTGAGATCATGAAATTGGACAACTAATTTTAATTGTATTTGTTGTCAAAATTTTAGTTTGAAACCAAATTCATTCTTGGTTTTTTTTTTTCTTTTTTTTATTATTATTATTAATTACATTATGTGGGTTTACACAATACACATGTTATACATATTTTAAATTATACAAGAAATGTTATAAAAATTTGTACATACCAAACACTAGAAAACGTTCTCAAACTCATTTTCAAGATTATTTCCAAATACCAAAAATTTAGATAGTTTTTTTTTTTAAAATGCTCTTTAGAAAATGAACCATTTTTCAGAAAATATTAATGCTAAAACAATCAAAGAGTAATATATAGACTTAAATTATCATTTTCTCTTTAGTAATAGACTAATAGTATTTCTAAAAATTATATAAACTCCAATTTCCATAACTAAAAATAAGAGATATATTACACTTTTGTTGATTTCAAAATTTTTTGTTTTAATATAAAAATATTAAAAATAAAAAATAAGTACACTTGCTGCAAAGCCACTTCAAAGTTCAAATTTATGAACCGTGAGGCCTGTTACTTCATCCCCTCCAATAAGGCCTTGGGCCTCCCATTGAAATTTTAGGCCCAGCATCATCTCTAACTCCAAAGCTCTAACTCAGAGAAAAAGAAAAAAAAAAAAAAAAAGTAAAAAAACGATAGCTTTGAATTTCTAACACAGTTTCTTACTGAAAATTGTTATTTGTTATTTGAAAATATTTATAGAAATACGTGCGATAATGCGATAAAGAAGTGCGTGAAAATAGTGAAATACCGTTTAAAAACTGAAAATGTTCGTTTAAAATCACAAACATAACACCCCTACTGATTAAACAAGCATTGCTCAGCCAATAGAGGGCTCACAACTCTGATTTCTCTGTTGTTCATCCATGGTTTTCTCACCACTTCTCTCCAGGTACACGTTGCTACTTTTTCTTAGAGTTTCATGATTCATCACTCATTTCACTGTAGCTGAAATTCAGACCAAATCGGAAGAAGGGTCATTGCCATTTTGCCTTTTTGCTTCATAGATACTCCAAATCTCTGAATTTTGGGTTAGTTTCTGAACATTCTTAGCTACCCATTCTTTGTAATGTTGAAAATATCAAAACTTTCAACCCATGTGAGCAAAAAGCTACAATTTTTGTTCAAAATCCATTGTTTTGCGATTTACTTAGGTGGGGTTAGTAGTAGAAATTTCAGTGATGACGGACATGGAGTCTTCTTGAATGATAAAAATGGATTATCAGAGTCTGAGACTGAGTGGGAAAGGTTACTTAAACCCTTTGACCTCGAAGAGCTTAGGAAGTCACTTAATCAAATAAGCCCCTATCAGCTCTGTAAATTGCTTGAGCTCCCACTTGACGTGCCCACATCAATGGAGATATTCGAATGGGCGGGTGCCCAGAAGGGCTATTGCAATTCATTTGATGTGTATTATGTATTGATAGATAAGCTAGGGGCGGCCGGGGAGTTTAAGGTCATAGATAGGTTGTTGATGCAGATGAAAGAAGAAGGGATTGTCTTTAAAGAGACCCTTTTCCTTATGATTATGAAATACTATGGGAAAGCCAGTTTGCCTGGCCAAGCAACTAGGTTGCTTTTGGATATGAGGGGTATTTATTCTTGTGATCCAACTTTTAGATCTTATAATGTTGTATTGGATATATTGGTGGCTGGGAATTGTCCTAAAGTTGCACCTAATGTTTTCTATGACATGTTGAGCAAGGGTGTTTCTCCCACTGCCTACACTTTTGGGGTGGTGATGAAAGCACTTTGCATGGTTGGTGAAGTGGATTCTGCATGCTCTCTCCTCAGGGACATGACTAAGCACGGGTGTGTGCCGAATTCAGTGGTATACCAGACTTTGATACATGCACTCTCTAAGAATAATCGAGTAAATGAAGCGTTGAAACTTTTGGATGAAATGTTTCTTATGGGTTGTACACCTGATGTCCAGACCTTCAATGATGTAATCCATGGCCTTTGCAAGCTCAATCGGATTCATGAGGCAGCAAAGTTGGTTGATCGGATGCTTCATCGGGGTTTCTCCCCTGATAATATAACTTATGGAGTTTTAATGCATGGGTTGTGTAGAATGGGGAAAGTTGATGAAGCAAGGGCATTGTTGAATAAAGTGCCAGCTCCAAATGCTGTGCTCTTCAATACCTTAATTAATGGTTACGTGACTAGTGGACGGTTTTATGAAGCCAAAGATGTTATGTACAATTGCATGCTAAGTATTGGCTGTGCCCCTGATGTTTTTACATTTAACATGCTAATTCATGGGCTTTGTAAGAAGGGTTTTTTAATATCAGCTTGCAGATTGGTTAATGAGATGGCAATAAGGGGTTGCGAACCTAATGTGGTAACATACACAACATTGATAGATGGGTTTTGCAAAGCAGGCCAACTAGAGGAAGCTAGTGATGTTTTAAATGAGATGTCAGCTAAGGGACTTAGTCTGAATACAGTAGGGTATAATTGCCTTATATGTGCTCTGTGCAAGGATGAAAAGGTTAATGAAGCTTTGGAAATGCTTGGTGAAATGTCTAGGAAAGGATGTAAACCTGATATTTTTACATTTAATTCTTTAATATTTGGACTTTGTAAGGCCAACAAGATAGATGAGGCCTTGGGAGTCTATCGTGATATGTTATTGGAGGGTGTAATTGCCAACACTGAAACTTACAACACTTTCATTCATGCTTTTCTGAGGAGAGGTGAGATCCAAGAAGCGTTTAAGCTTGTAAATGAAATGTCATTTAGAGGATGCCCTCTTGATATAATCACCTATAATGGCCTAATTAAGGCACTGTGTAAAGCTGGGGCTGTTGAGAAAGGGTTGATGCTGTTTGAAGAAATGATAAGGAAAGGACTTAATATTAATAATATCTCATGCAATATTTTGATCAATGGTCTTTGTAGAGTTGGAAAAGTACATAATGCACTCGAGTTTCTAAGAGATATGATTCATCGGGGTTTGATGCCGGACATAGTCACTTATAACACCCTGATAAATGGTTTATGCAAGATGAGGCGTCTTCAGGAGGCTTGGAATCTCTTTGATCGATTACAACTTGAAGGAATCTGTCCTGATGCTATTACTTATAACACTCTAATCTGTTGGCACTGCAAAGAGGATATGCTTGATAATGCCTATTTGATTCTACATAAGGGAGTGGAGAATGGTTTCATACCTAATAATGTGACCTGGAATTTATTGGTCTCCAATTTTGTTAAAGAAAGTGCCAAGGAGAGTCAGACTTTTTCCTCAGATCTGTTTTAGTATCTAGAAAGAAATTTTGCTCATGGAATGATCTTTTTGTTTAATATCTTGAGTTAAGCTTCAGAAAGAGTTGCTTAGACATTTGGTTTTAGCTATTATCCACACATATCTTCTATTCTCAAGCAAGTGTATTGCTGATTAACCATTGATTCTCTTGCTTTCGAATATTTTGCAATGCACATCATTTGAGGCTTTTGGATCTCTATTTCGATAGGTCAATAGTCACCTGGATTGTTCAATGTAAATGTTTGCTTTTGGGGAGCAATTGTGCTTGAAGCTAATCAGAATGGCTATGAAGATGACTTTGGTATGATTTTGTACGTGAATGTAATTCGAGGAAATGGCCCTTACGAAGCACAATTTCTTGCATTTCATATATTTGGAATTTGGGTTGGATGCGGGAAAAAGTTGGCTGGCTGTTCTTTTTTTTTTTTTGGCTCATCTCAGTTTTGCAGTGGTTAAGGCAGAAGGTTTCACAGCATAATGTATATTTCAAAGAAGAAATAATCATTTCCAAACTTGAGGTGATCATATCATTTATCATTTTCCTATATGTCTACTATTTTACTGATTTATTTCCTTTATTTGATTATTTACTTTTAGAAACTTAATTGGTATTGGTTCATTTTTCAAGTATTCAAACTCAGTGGTTCATGCATAGTTGTATGTTGTGTTGTTAGAAATAAGAAAATTCTCCTTTGATAACTTCAACCATTGGGATGGAAACATGCAGTGATCTTAATTATCCGATTATCAAACTAGGGAGTTAAGTTTTATCTTCCACTTTAAGATCTTGTGCAATGCGTTATTGGCCTAAAATGTCTTATGGAAATCTTGGTTGTGGTACTCAGGGACTATTATAATGGTGTATCAAATTCTTCTTTGTTGACTTATAGATTATACATAAATATAAGTGTCTTTTAAGTTTTAACTGAATGATTAGAGTTACACACGCCTTAGCTAGGGATTTTCTTTTTCATTTTTGGCTTGTGGCTTATCTGCTTTATCCTGAGTTTGATTTATAATTTTTAAACTCTTAACGTTAAGCTTTAGGTTTGTATATGCAGACAATTGTGTAATTACAGTGATTTGTTTATTATTACTACTTATTTTATGGGCAAGTGAAAAAAAAAAAACCAGATTTTGGGAGGAAAAGAGAAGCTCACTTTTTTTGCATCTGTGTTAACATTTTTGTGAAACTTCAGTGTAGTTGAGTTCTTCAAAAGGGACCTCTGTCAGGGGCGAAAGAGAAGAAAATTATCTCTCTCTCTCTCTCTCAGGAATAATTCATGGATATAATTGCAGGCAGTTTTTCAAAAAAAAAAAATTTCAAGTAAAAAATATAATAAAAAAACAGAAGACAGAATCCTGATTTGGTTTTACATATATATGCATCATTATCGCTTGGTTTTTTTATGTTTCTGTTACAACCTTGGATCTAGTACTTCTCTTGACTCTTTGGGACCTTTCAAGCCAGAGTGATATTGGAAGAATGAAGATTTGGTAAATGGTGATAGACATTTCATTTAAGCATGCACTTAATTATAAGTTGTAGAACATAGCCTGCTTGTGTGATTCTGCAGAGACTAAGATGACTTGTCACAGTAATGCAACTCTGGATTAAAATCCATGTAATCACAGGAGTGTAGAGATTTGGAAGGTTGTTCTATTGTGTATTATGTGGACTATTTGGTGAGAAAGGAATATCAGTATCTTTGATGGTGCAGAATGCCCCTTTCACATCATTAAACAGCTTAGTTATGCTCTCTGATTGAATGTTTGCATTAGGAAACACCCGTATTGTACCTTTCTGGATTTTTTAGATTCTCTAATCTCAGCTTGTAATGTTCAGCTAGTTGATTCATCGGTCATAGTTCAATAAGATTATCATTTACTTATCCCAAAAAAAAAAAAAAAAAAAAAAAAACCTTCCAATACATACATCTGGTTTCATGTTTTCAATTAACTAATACTCTGATTTTGGTGATATAGTTAATGAAAATGGGGACCAAGAGAAGGAGAATGAAGATGGACCCATCAGAGAACAATGAGCAACCTGATGCGGAGGTCCCAACCTCACACTGAGGAAATTCCACAAACAGTGAGGAAAAATCCTGAGGCAGGTGATGCTCAACTGCCATCTGTTGAGGATTCTGTGAGGAAAACGCTCAAGAACCATCTAAAGAGGAAAGTAAGCAACCCTCTACAGTGGTTTCTCAGATTATGCCAAGCAAAGTAGAGGTGCCTAATAATAAGGTGTGTTGTCTAGTCACTAATCTTCTAGTAGATAGTTTCAATTGCCACTTAATGCCCTGAAGATGAGTAGCCCTGAGAAAGTCTTGGGGAGTTTTCTTTTTCTTTTTTTGGAGAGAGAGAGAGAGAGAGAGAGAACCGCCATTCATTGACATCTCTTGAATAAAGAAATAACCACTTTCAGTAAAGCCAATTATATCTTCAGTGTTTTGCCAAATACAAATTTTTTTCTTTTCTTTTCTGAATCTTAAAGTTATATCATAAGGAACCACTGCATAAGATTGAAAAGGGGGGCTTCTCCTACACGGCCTCCCATGGTCTTTTGTTTAACAAATTTTGGGAGTTTAGTAAACAATAGGAAACGTTTGTAACTTATGTTTCTCACCTTTTAAAAAAAAAAAAAAGTTGAATAAGTCTCTGACATATCATATAAATGCCGTTGCAGGTTGGCGTTCCAATTGACAAGACTGAGGATACTATTTGCTGTTACTTGTGGTACGATTCAGGAGGAAAAATCACATAACAAGGGATGCAAATGCTGCTGATCCATATTCTGCAACAGGGCCTGTGTCAATAAGAGGAAGTTTGGACAATATAAGCAAGGCTGAGAAGCTTATAAAATGGTGTCATTGCAGAGGTTCCTACTTCCTACAAAATCAGCTGGAGACCTACAACACAAGTTGTTACATATAAGCGACTGTAGCAAAAGAGCTTGTGTTGTTGGGTTGGCAACTAGAATTTTCATTTTGTATCACGGGATATACAACACTCCACTCACCTTTGGTGATTGAGTTATAGAAAGTGACCCATTTTGGAACGAAATATATAAATATATAACCGGCAACATTGAAATTTTGTAATTTTCTTCAAAATAACATTGTATATGTATTAAAAGATATTTTGCTGATTTTTTTTTTCTTAATATAGAATTTTTCTAAAGACAAAAATTTGAAATTATTTATTAAAAATACATTTTAAATTTTTTGATAAACAACTAATTTGAAGTGCATGAAAAACCTAGACAGTCTTAAAGAACGAGTTATTAAAACCTCACCAGGTTTGACTGTGTTAGGTTTAGTAATATGTTTAAAATGATTTAATTAAAGACTTGAACCAGTTCATTTGGTATTCAATTAAGACTTAAAATAATCTAATTATGCTTGTAATTTCCCTATGTTCTCTCAATAAACATTTTTTTTTTTTTTAAAATCACCACAAAGGCGCACACCCACAAAAGACCTGGCAAACGTGTTAAGCTGGTTGGGTTAATCAGGTTTGGGTTAGATTCAAGTCTTTTTTTTTTTTTTTTTTTTTTTTTTTTTTTTTTTTAAGATTGTCTTAAACGAGACACGAGTGGGTTGATCATGTTATGGGTCGACCTATATATTTTTTAACATGGAATAATAATAATAATAATAACAATAACAACAACACAATCAAATTGTCTTTATTTTTATGATGATAGAAATAAGAGTACAAATAACATACTCAAAAATAAAAGTTAAATAATACATAAATTCTTAAATTTATTTTACACAATTCAAAGTTCATTAATGATATCCACACCATAAAAGAAATTAAAAAAAAAAATTAAATGTCATGAAACATCTCAAGTGTGAGCCAATAATGTGTGAGAACTAAGACGATTAGATCTGAGAGTGAAACTAAGAAGCTGAGAGAAAAACAATAACATTCAAAACATTTAGGTTTAGGTTTAAGTTCTTTTTTTTTTTTTTTTTTTTTTTTTTTTTTTTGTGTGAGAATTTTCAATTGTCAATGGTCCCATTTGGCCAATTTTTGATGTTTTCATGTCTTATATTCGAGCCCTGGTAAATAGTGGTGGTGAGCGGGAACCTAGTCTTCATCTCCCTCCATATTATTTTTGGCCTCCCATAATATCTTATATTTTGTATTGGTACCGTACAGCTTTATTTTATTTTATTTTTTGGTTGCATTTATCTCTATTTTAAATTGTATTGTTTTTAGATATTTTTCAAAATTAATACTAGTACTAGTTAATAATTTGTCCTTTTGGATTATAATTCATATTATGACGTTTTATGTAATTTATTATTTTATAGCAGTCACTTAATTATCATGCTATATTTACAAATATTGTGTTCGCATACCTTTCTCAACAAAAAAAAAAAAAAAAAAAAAAAAAAAACCTTTTTTTTACCATTTATTTATTTTTAATTAATGTACAGATGACAAGATTTCTGAAAAAATTGTGAATGATATTTTTAAAATATTGCTTGTATATATAATTAAGAAAAAATTTAGATACAATACCTTAAATGTTGTTTCTTAAATTTTCCTCTTAAAATTTAGCTATGTGACTACTTAAGTAAAAAAAAATACGCTTCCATCATTCGAGAAAAAATTCACATGACAGACTCTTAAGAGGAGAACTTAAGAAACAACAATTAAGTATTTTACCTATGTCTTACATATATACTTAATGCAAGGCAATTGTGAATCGCAGGTTGATGAGTTACATATACAACTTGTAACTTCCATTGATATTTGGCTTGTCGGTGGATTGTGAATTGTCAAAAGTGGATTATTAATTGTTCAATTATATCACTAATCTATGCATTCCCCTTCTACTGAGTGTATTTAACGAGACTAAGAAAATTATTTAATTAATATTTCCGCTCTTGAGTTGCTCACATTTAGTACTTGTAACCTATTAATATCAATGCTCAAACAACTCATAAGAACAATGGATATCCGTTACATGTATATGTGTTCGTAACTTACCAACATAATTAATGTTACTTCATGTCCCATAACCAACAGCCTATATAATCTCAAGCCAAGGAAGCCTAAAGAAAAATAGGAGGAAGGAATAGAAAGACTAGAAGTTGAAAGCTGCAGGTTCATATCAAATGGGGTCAGTTCAACAGAAACTCCTTCTCCTAACACTAGCAATTGCCGTCATGGCAAGCACACCAGCTTTCGCTTGGTTAAATGACTGGGATCCGCTCACACGTTCACCTGAATCAGCATGGTTATATGACCGGAATCTGCTCACACGTTCACCTGAATCAGAAAAATGTTGGAAGCACATTAAGAGAGTTGATGGGTGCCAACATGAACTATTTGCAGCGTTTGGCCAAGACAAATTAGACCAAATATTTCTTAGTTTCAAGTGCTGCCAAGCCATCCAAAGGCTTCCCCGGCGATGTGGGATTTGGATTTTCGGGGGCCGAGCTTTCGTTCCCTCCTTCGCTACTAATGTCCATGAGTATTGTGCTTTAATTGGTGTCAATACTCCTCGTCCATCAATGGTTCATCATCACCATGTTCATCATCACCATGTTGATGATGAGTATCCTAGCTAGTATGGACTATGGATAACATTGATCAAAGAGTTGCTAAGATGAGGCTAGTTGTTTGGAGTAAAATTGCCTTTAAAATGAAATAAATGGAATGGACAAGATTTAGTTCTTAGCACTTAGCATTCAATATATGAGATTAAATTCTATAAGAAGATAGTATAAACTCTTTAGTTTACATCTTCAAATATATTATTTTCAATCAAAGAAATAAAGCATTCAGTGTATGTATGGTAACTTTTTTTTTTTTTACCTCTCCTTGGCTGGCCTTAACTAATGTGTTGAAAATTTATAAACCCTTCAAAATCTTGGGACTAAAGTTTTATTTGTTGTTATTTTTTATTTTTGTTGCAACTTGCAAAGATGACAAGGAAAAAGAATAGTACTTACTCGTAAATTATTTTGGTTAGAATGTAATATAACCCGGAAAACATCTTGCAACAGTTCCCAACTTCTTTTACTCTATTTATTCTCTCTTTCTCACTATGGCACTATGGCTATTTTTTTTCCTTTTCTTTTTACACTCTTTCCATCATCTTTTTCACAAATCAGCATGATCATCCATCCTAGAATTGCTTCGGATTCTAGTCCAGAGTTCTGGCGATTGTTATAATCCAGTACTTCAGTGCCTCGTTTCCGATCAAATTTCCTAGACAATAAGGTCCCACATCAATGATTTTTGATTTTGTATTTGAATTTTTGTTAAGGAAGTGTTTCAAGTTGTTGATTAAAAAAAAAAAAAATGATATAAAAGAAATGGGAGTTGTTTATTACTTTTATCTTTTCTTTTAATAATTACATAGTTGAAGAATAGGAGATTTGAACTCTAAATATTTACTTTGAAAATATTAGAAAGTGTCAACCAGTTGAGTTACAAAAATCTATACTTGAGTTTTGAGGTTTTGAGGTTTTGAGGTATGTTGTGGTTAAATAAAAATTATCAAGAAATAGTTGTTATTCTAATATGTTTGTTAATTAATTTGCTTTCGAGTGAGCTCGTCCATAGCTTCAAGAAATTGTAATTTTGTGTAAAAGCCAAAAATTTGTTATTAAGGGTGCGTTTGGTTCAATGTAAATCGAATTCCAAGTGTAAAATAAATGTAGGGGAAAGTGAATTCCCGTAAAGAAAATGAAATCCGAGTGTTTGGTTCTACAATGGAAAATAGTCCGAAAATCGATTTCCAGTGTTTGATAACATTCTAAAAATGCTATTTTCCTACAATTTTTTCACATTTTTTCAACCATTTTCTCAGCATCCAAACAAATTTTATTACAAAAAATTTCAAAATATACACTTAACACAACCAAAAATCAAAATAAAAACATTTAACACAATCAAAATCAAAAGTCACAAGACCAATCGTGGGTTTAGCTGGGTTCATCGGAGATGGGTTTGAGCACGACGGAGGAGCTGAGGCGGTGCAATCAGATTGGCGATGGGTTTGAGCAGCGCAATCAAACTGGTAGGGCCGTGGGTCGGGGATTGAGATGTGGTGAAATCGGGGTGGGTTTAGCTGGGTTCATTAGAGATGGGTTTGATCAAAATGGAGGAGCTAAGGTGGCGCGATCATATCAGCGATGGGTTTGAGCAGCGCGATCAGACTGGCGGGGCCGTGGGTCGGGGACTGGGATGTGGTGAAATCAGGGTGGGTTTAGCTGGGTTCATCGGAGATGGGTTTGATCAAAATGGAGGAGCTGAGGCAGCGAGATTAGATCGGCGATGGGTTTGAGCGGTGCAATCAGACTGGCAGGGCCGTGGGTCGGGGACTGGATCTAGGCTTCACCGATGATAGTTTTCTTCGTCCTTCGGCTTGGGCTTGGCATGAGTGATGAGAGTGAGTGAGGAGAGAAATTTTCCGAGGAGAGTGGAAATGGTTTGAAGGTAAAATAAAAGTGTAAAATGATTTACGGGTCACAGCTGGGTATTTTACAGTCAACAGAAATCATTTTCCATTTGACTGAATTTTCCGGCCAAACCAAACACGCCCCATGGTGTAAAATATTTTCCAGATTCCGTTTATTGCCGAAACAAACGCACCCTAAAAAAAATATTTGGGGCAACTCTAAAAGAAGTCCTATTGTTGTATCCTTGTGACAAATTAAATTCCATATTTTTTAAACGTGTTACTTTAAAATTTAAACTCCACACTTTCTTTCTTTTTTTTATTATTTATTATTTATTATTTTTTAATTCCATACTTTCATTGTTGTGACAAACAAACCTCATCCTTTACTTTGTTAGTTATGACTTAATGGTGAGATTAAAAGATAACATAAAATTTCACAACAACATGATTTCTAGTTGATTTGAGATAGAGAAACATGACAGGCCACCCCCCCCCCCTTTTTTTTTAAGATCTTTGTTAAGAGAGAGAAAGAGAGAGAGTATTTTGGTAGAAATGGTTAGGGTAGAACTAGTTATGGTAGAACGAGGTAGAGTTTTATTTAGCAGAATAATAAAACTTAATCGTTATGGTCCGTTTGGATTGAGGGAAAGGGAGAGGAGAACAGAGTAGAGTAAAATTGGCCCAAAATTAACCTATTTTTAGCCAACTCTATCATACTCCCCTCCACTTCCCCTTCCTCCCCCCTCACTTCAAGTGGACCCTTAGTTTACTTGTGAGTCATTCCTTCTCTCATATTAAGAGACAGAGTAATGTTGTAACTTGTAACTCATGTTTTAGAAAAGAGAACTAGACTTTCTTTTCCTATTTTAGCTTGGATGGAATCTGTTCCTCCAAACATTTCTTCCTTTGTTTCTAATATTAATTCTCTTTTAATTCTCTTCCTCCAAACTAAAATTAATTCTCTTTTAGTTGAATAAAACTTTCAATGTTTTGGTTTCTAAAAAAAAAAAAAAACTTCATACCACATAAAGTGCTAAAAATTTATTACATAATTTTGTAACTTATATTCCATTGTTTTTCAACCAATAATCCTATAACCAGCTTTCACGTAAATGTTCCAACTAGTTTTTTTTTTTTTTTTTTTTTTTTTTTGAGAGAGAGAGAGAGTTTCAACTTTCAGACATTCATTCCTGATGATAAAACACAAACAATATATTTCCACTCAATCTAAATCTTGAATATCATTTATGATTAATCCTTCAATAAATTTCATGAAAATTTCATTTTTGATATACAAAATTGGGTCATTCTGCCGTACCCCCTCCAGAAAAAGGGGGGTACGATACCCACCTTAATCTTAACCGTTGATTTAACATTGTTTAAATCCTGACCATTGGTATAATTTTAAGGGATACTGGTTACTGGCTAAACAAGTTATATATATAAACCAAAAAAAACAAAGCAAAAGAACGCAGAATCATTCACGCATCAACAACGCCTCTGGTTTTCCTCTCTACTCTGTCTCGTCTCAACGCTAAGGCCTCTCCAGCTCTGTCTCAACGCTAAAGCCTCTCCAATCCAACCTCAAATCCACATCCAATCCAACTCAGCAGTGCTTCTTCCGTCTCTCTGCCCTTTTGTTCGAAGTTTCCACCATTTATCGAATCTAAAATCTCAGTACGTCTCATCCTTATTCTTTAATTTTCCATATGGGTTTTTTAATTGTTGCCATTTGTTCTCTGTATGGCTGAATTATTATTAATTTTGTTTTGTTTTGTTTTTGTTTACCTTTTGGTTTGGCAAGGTTGCTAGGAACAAAACCAATCTATTATTCCTTTTGGTTCATAGCAGGTGAGAGAATAAGTTATTGTATATACTTGAATTAGTTTATTTTCCTTTATTTTGTCTGGCTGGGTTTGTTAGTATTGCCGTTTACACTATTTGGGTTATTTATCATAGGTTTTTCTGGCTGGGTTGAACAATTTGAGTTTTTTTCTCTGGCTGGGTAGGAGTTGGATAATTTCTCTGGGTAAACCCCTTACAATCAGAATTAAATTGCTTACTGAAAAGAAGGAAATATATATATATATATATATATATATATATATATGTGTGTGTGTGTGTGTGTGTGTGTGTATTGATAACCTTTAGGCCAAATTATCAGTTGAAGTGAAGTGCCTCGCTTTGACCCTAGTCATTAGAGTGTGAAGGGGGGTTTATGTTGTGGGAAGAAAAGTTCCAATGGTTGACCAAATATGATATTGAATATTTTTTCACCATGTTACTTGTCCACCTATAATCATGAAGTCCTGAAGTTTTTAAATTCAACCTCTGACTTGGTATTCTGAATTCTTTATATAAATATCATTTCTTTTTAGGTATTGATGGTGAAAATTTTCCAATTTTTCTTGGAAAATGAATACAAAATTTAAATAACATTGATGAACTAGCAAACGCTATAATATATTGCAAACATTAATATAGATTCTGTTTTATTACTTTCTTAGTCCCTCTTGTGGAACTTTCTCTTTGAAGTTTGATATGCATAAGGTAATTGCTTTATGTTAGTTTTGAATGTAGCTTGGTTGGTGATTTTCGCCTAACTGGACTTTTTAAATGTTAGAAAAAGCGTGGTGCTAGAAAAGACCGTACTGGTGAAGAAGAAACATGGCAGCTATCATGTTTTTACCCCATGATTGAGGTAAAATAAACACTAATTTCCTTTTAGATGGTTCTATGTATATAGGACATGCCTGTCATCATTAGATATCCCATATTTGGGAGTTCCTTTGTGGTCTTGTTTTGGCTAATGGTGATGTTTACAATTTGCTTCCACTATTATATCTGCTTAAGGTTGTCTGTTTTTGTTAGTGATTTAAGACCTAAGAGAAAAACCATATTAGTTAACGTTTGCATGTCTTAAATATATCTTGCTACCTAGAGAGTATCGTGGCAATGGAGGACTTATGTGTGACCAATATCTTTTCTACATTGGAAACTAAATTGATGGGATTGGTTACATTGCCATTTGCAATATCAGTGGCAGTTAGTATACGCAATCAATGATTGATTTCATTGTTTAGTCTATGGTATGTTAATTTTTTATCTTGTTGGTAGAATAAAAGGCATATAAGAACAGAAAAAGTGGAGTTAGATAGTGTCTAGCAATGTGTCCAGAAATATTGCCAATGATCTGGACAAGCCATGAACTTAGCCAAATGTGGACTACTCTTTGCTCCAAGGAATGTGAGTAATGGCATGGTGAACAAGCTTTTGTCAAAGGTCTGGTTTCAAAAGACTTGGTGCCAAGTTGAAATATCTTGGGTCTCCTCTATTCTTAAACCAGAATGGAAGCAAAGGATTTTTAGTTTTTCAACCAAAAATTCGAAAGCAAGCTAAGTGGTTAAGCCAATAAGTGTCTTTCTTGAGATGGCCGTGTCACTATGATTAAGTCAAGTTATAGCCTCAAGCTATTTCCCTCTACCTACAAAGATATCATCTCTGCATTGTTGGCAAAAATCAGTTGGATGATTGCTGTTAGTTTTATATCTATATAGGGACCATTATTTGAGTATCTGAGTAAATTTATTACTTATACTCTTATATACTTGGATGAAACATTTGGAGCAAAATATTTTTGATTTAGAAAATGAATTTTTTATTTAGTTTTTCAATTATAACTAATTGGTTGACCATTGTGGAATTTTTTTTGGGTTGTAGGTACATGACTGGGAAGCTACTTTTGAAGTTGGATACTATTAAATTCATAGCAGCAAATCATACCATAATTTCAGCTCTGAACTATATCTTAAAAAAAAAAAAAAACATTTTCCACTTTTTATCTGACTCTCTATGAACTGAATCTTTATACTTATCATAGTCACTCTAGTGTACTCATTTCTTTTGGATTATGGTATTTTACACTACCTAATAGCAGCAACGACTGCAATGGCAACCCAACCTAGTGGCTGTAGTGATGCTTGAATAGTGAAAATGCCCATGGGACAAGATTGAGTAGCCTAACTCCCTGTTTCATCTTTTCATTTTATGGAAATTGATTTATATCAAAGTTTGTGTTGTGCTTGTGGTTGGAGAAGAACACCTACTCTAATAGATGCACACTTGTGTTATTGTGATGGAATTTGGAGTTGATCAAACAAGCAGCCCTCTTGTCCACATTAGCTGCCATATTTGTTATTTTTTAGGGTCTATCCTGACTGAGTTCATTTACTTGATATAAAATTTTTGATTTATCTTAGTTTTGGTTAAATGTGGAATCAATTGGAAAAAAGAATTATCTTTTCTTTTTTCTAAGATCTAATCATATTAGCTTCTGCCCCTCTCTTTGCATCTGCATTTTTTTTAATAAGTGAAGGATAGAAGTTAAATAAGTAATGACTAATGAACAATGTATGCAACTAAAAACATACATACAGATATATATCAATTGTTTTGGTTAAGCTTCATTTTTTGGTTATTGTTATCACATTGTTAGTTTTCAGAATAGTGTTACTAGATTGGAGTTGGTATTAAGTTTATCTTGTTATCACTGGTTCTTTTTAGTTGCTTGCTTTATGTTTTCTGATATGAAAAACTCTTTGAGTACTGATCTTAGAAGCAAACCCTGAGTTCTTAGTCATGTGGCTTAATGGTTAGAAATTTTCTGTTCTAGGTTCTGTTTTTATTTTTCTTTTTTCTTTTTTTTTTTCTTTTTTCAACTACTAACCAGAACAATATTTTTATGGAACTATGACATGAACATCTGAGGTAATTGATGTAGTCACTTCCTTTTTGCTTGTCTAATGTTTTCTGTTTTTCATTTCAGCTAGTGCTTATATACCTGGACCACTAGATTTGATGACTGACTTACTTCACAACCTCCAATATAAGACTATGGATTATGGTTTCCATATGACAATTACAAAATGGGATGAAGTTGTTTCAAAAGAAATGGAAATCATGGTTAAGGAAAAAGGTTGCTTTTCTTATATTTTTTGTTTGTATTGTACGGATTTCATCTTACGTTGGACCTTTGTGAACACTTCTTTAATTTCCTTTTTGTCCATTTCACTTGAAATCTATTTAAGTTTTCATGTATGTGCCAACTTATAGGTATAAACTCTTTCAAGTTCTTCAAAAGCAGGTATTAACTAAACATCCTAGTTAGGAACCTATAGCATTATGGGCTAGTGTTATTTTCCATTGCAGCTTGTTGGTTGCATAAAATAGCCCTAGTAATGATGAAAAAAATACCCATAGAGTTCTCTAGAAGAAGCCATGATATCACCTGTACATATTCTGCTGACTTTATTTCAGCCTCATGGATGCTCTCACTAGCCCACTTTCAAATATTTCTTGAACGCATTGATTTGATCCCATAAGCAGGAACTTCTTTGATCAATTTATTACCCTGTTATTAAGGTGGAGAATTGAACCAAGAGTTCTCTTTCTTTACAGCTAACCAAATTCCAATTGAAATGAAATGTTTGTGATGAATCAATGCTATTTAGGAGGACCTAATAATAGTTCATTAATTCAAATCCTTGATTTTCAAAGTTAAGGGATGCTTATATTGGCAAACTTCAAGATGCTGTTCATGTCCTGTGACAACCTCATAGGGTGATACAAATTGAGATGAGTGTAGATAAGTGTTTACCATAGATTTGGATAGAAGGAAAATATAAGAAAGAAGGAAATGGAATTAGGAGTTATACACCCTCTTGACCATGGATCCATTTCTTTTAATAAATCACGAGTGCCTTAATAATGAACTAGTTCTTTAATTACAATGTTATCGAATGGTGCAAATATTGCAATAAGTCCCAAATAACTTAAATATTCAATTAATTGTGCAAGAAGCCAAATATTTCGTTTAAATCTTTGACAAACTTGCTCTTTCATTTCTTTTAGCCCTTTTCACAACACTCAAGTTGAATAATTTTTTTTCCCATCAGTGCCAACATAGCTTTTCTAAAAGTGATTGGACCACTTGATATTACTTTCCTTCAAATTATCCTAGATTGGAGCCACTACCACCACCCTCTTAAGAATTTCTTCATTTTTATTCCTACTTTTCCTTTTGTTACTTTGATTTCATATGGCTGAGACCTTTTATAGTGAGCTTTGGAGTAGTTATTTGTTTAGTAACTTCCTCAACTTGAATGGAAGTTAGAAGGTTTAGACTTAACTTCTACAACTGCCATCAGAGGTTAAGAAATTAGTGAGAAGTTAGAGCGATGAATAAGAATTTTGCTTCTACTTCAAAATAGTAGAACGTGGTCCGAATCATAAGCTTTTGGATATAGATTTACTTTGAAAATTTCTAAGTGTTTGGCGGTCATCTAGGTGACTCCATGCCGGACGACCTTCTTGCAATTGGATGACCTTTCTAGTCTTGGATGATACTATAAACGAATTGGAGATAGTCTAATTTTTGGTTCACCATCATGTATAAATAATAAAAATATAAATATCAAGAAAATGACCTCAACTATGTTATTTTATAAGGAGGTATGCCCCTGAATGTGATGGAAGCTACCAAGGGAGATACGTAGGAAGTTAATTGGTATATTCAAATATTTGTGGAAGAAATCAAGATAATTACAGCTGTTTTTTTTTTTTTTTTTTTTTTTTTTTTTTTGTGAACAAGAGTAATTATTGTGGTTGGGCTAATTCCATGGGATGATTTTTTTTTTTCCCGATTTTAGATCTAAATTTTTTAATAACTTTAAAAAAATTACTATTGTGATTAGCAGTCATTAGTAAGTAAAAAAGTGACCTCAGTGATAAGCTTAAATGTAAAATTATGGTCAGATGTGATATTGGTTGTGCTTATTGTGATGATTGAACTATCAATTGTAAGGAAAAAAATAAGATACCACCGAATGTGACAAAAGTACGGTCAGGAGTAATGTGGGAACTGGCAATGTAATAATGGAACGGTCAAATTTGAGAATAAAAAAATAGGGTACCACTGAATGTGACAAAAATAGAGTCAAATGCGATGTTGGTACTACTTAATGTGACAATGGAACTATCAAATGTGAGAAAAAAGTAAGGGAACCACCAAATGTGAGAAAAAAACTGTCACATGTGATGTTAGAACTGCACAATATGAGAATGGAATTGTTAAATGTGAGAAAAAAGTAAGGGAATCACCAAATGTGAAGAAAGAATTGTCACATGTGATGTTGGAACTGCACAATGTGAGGATGAAACCGTCAAGTGTGAGAAAAAAGTAAGGGAACCACCCAATGTGACAAAAGAACTGTCACATGTGATGTTGGAACCGCACAATGTGAGGAGGGAACCGTCAAATGTGAGAAAAAAAAAAAATAAAGGAACCACCAAATGTGAGAAAAAAATTGTCACATGTGATGTTGAAATTACACGATGTGAGGATGGAACTGACAAATGTAAGAAAAAAAAAGTAAGGGAACCACCAAATGTGAGAAAACAACTGTCACATGTGATGTTGGAACTGTATAATGTGAGTATGGAATCATCAAATGCGAGAAAAAAGTAAGGAAATCACCCAATGTGACAAAAGAACTGTCATATGTGATGTTGAAACCACACATTGTGAGGATGAAATCGTCAAATGTGAGAAAAAAAAGTAAGGGAACCACCAAATGTGAGAAAAAAACTGTCACATATAATGTTGAAACTGCACAATGTGAGGATGAAATCGTCAAATGTGAGAAAAAAGTAAATGAACCATCAAATGTGAGAAAAGAACTGTTACATGTGATGTTAGAACTGCACAATGTGAGGATGGGATCATCAAGTGTGAGAAAAAAGTACGAGAACCACACAATATGACAAAAGAACTGTCATATGTGATATTGAAATTGCATAATGTGAGGATGGAACCGTTAAATGTGAGAAAAAAAAGTAAGGGAACCACCAAATGTGAGAAAAAACTGTCACATGTGATGTTGGAATTACACAATATGAGGATGAAATTGTCAAGTGTGAGAAAAAAGTAAAGGAACCACCCAATGTGACAATAAAACTGTCACATGTGATGTTGGAACTGCACAATGTGAGGATGAAACTGCCAAATGTGAGGAAAAAAAGTATGGGAATCACCAAATGTGAGAAAAAAACTATCACATGTGATGTTGAAACTGCACAATGTGAGAATGTAACCGTTAAAAGTGAGAAAAAAAAGTAAGGAAACCTCCAAATGTGAGAAAAAAAACTACCACATGTGATGTTGGAACTGCACAATATGAGGATGAAACCGTTAAATGTGAGAAAAAAAAGTAAGGGAACCACCAAATGTGAGAAAAAACTGTCACATGTGATGTTGGAATTGCACAATGTGAGGATGAAACCATCAAATGTGAGAAAAAAGTAAGGAAACCACCAAATGTGAGAAAAAAACTGTCACATATGATGTTGAAACTGCACAATATGAGGATGCAACCGTCAAGTGTGAGAAAAAAATAACCTGGTGTAGCAGGTTACCTATTAATGAATACCGTACCCCCTTTTTTTGGGGGTACCGTAGAATTACTCCATTTTAAGTTATCCTACATCTCTAAGTCCTAGTTAATGTGGTATATAGTTATTAGTTAACGGTTTTTTTTTATAGGATATACAGTTAACTTTATTTATTTATAAAGATATATAGTTAACGTTGATATTGAGTTGTTGACTTATTTAATAAGTATATGATTTATAATAATACATAATAAGTTCTAGTCAGTTAAACTTTATTGAGATCTTGAGTTTTAACTCTACTTATATCAAAAATTAATTGGTGTTTTGGTGAGATGATGAAGAGTAGAATTGAGCACAACTCGGGTTGGATTCGAGCCCAACCTAATAAAAAGGAACCAAAATAGCTCTCACCCGAACTTGCACATTTGGGTCGAGTATTAGGCGGGTAAATTGGGTCTCATTCTCTTTTCTTTTTCTTATTTTTATAAATTAGTACCATCATTTGGGTCGGGTATTAATCAAAATCTGTTTAATATTGATCATAATATAATTAGTCTAAACTAATTAATTATAGTTAAATTTAATATCTATCATGTCATGCTATTTCCAAATGTGATAATTTTATTTACGTAATGTATCACTAATATACAACCTACAATAAAATCAGAAAGTCTAAACTAATTAGAGCTAAATCTAATATTTATCATGTCATGCCATTTCTAAATGTGACAATTCTATTTATATTATGTACTGTCAATAATATCAAAAAAATTCTAACCACATTATTCCATTCCAGTGCATGATTTTTGTTCTTAGGCTTCATTTGAAAATTCATAAGGGAATGAAATTAAATGATCATAAGGGAAAGGAAAGGAATGGAAAGTATTTAAGCAAGCGAAATGAATGAAAAATAATGGAATATAATGGAAGTAAGTAACCTTGATTGGATATTTTTAAATAAATAAATGAAAATGAATAAAATGCAAGTAATCTTGTTTTGGGAGTAACGTAAAGGGAATGAAATGACATAATTTTTTGACAATATTACTATTAGACATTTATTTTAAAATAAAGGGTAGAATATATTGGGGTATTTTGGGAGCTTTAGTAAAAAATTGATTAAAATTCCATTCTTTCCCATTTCTCACAATTTCGGGGGGAATGAAAATTTGGGGTTTTAAGGGAATAGTGAGAAATGAGTGTTTTCTTTACCCATTCCATTCACTCCCACTTAAACTCCCAAACAAGGGAATGAACTTTCCATTCCTTTCATTAAAACTCCCAAACAAAGGAATTGAAGAATATTCTAAAAATATTCTTTTTATTCATTTTCATTCTATTCCATTCCCTCCTCCCAAACAAGGGCTTAATGTTTAATTTAAATTCAATGCGTTGAAAATTCATGGCAAGGAAATTGGTAAATTCATATTGTATTTTCAAATATAATCAGGTTAGTCAATATTGAATTTTAAATTTGATCTTAAAATTCAATTTGGAAATTGCAAAGGTTTTAATGAGGTGACTATAGATAAAATCTTTCCATTAGAATTAAGTTTTTAAATTCAAATTTAAGTTGACATTTCTATTGGGAAAGTTTTTAATAAGTGATTAAATATTTTCTTAAATAAGTTGGGTCATTAATGTTAAGAGATTTCTTTTTAAAGTTTGTTTAAAATTTGAATTGAAAGTAAAATACGGAAAGTATAAAAGATGATAGAGTCTTAAATGAGGAGATTAGGCCAGGTTTTATATTGAAAAAGGAAATAAGAAGGAAAATTATAATAAGAATTCATTTTTTATTTATAATTGGAAATAAAAAATAGTATATAATTTCAAAAGACCATGTTTTTTTTTTTAATTTTATTGGGGTTTGAGAGCACTATATTAGGGAATATAGCATTAAACCTGTCAAAGGTGTTAAAAAAAAAAAAAAAAAAAAATCGAGCGGGTTGAGTTAAACCTGAGGCCAACCCAAAAACCAAAAATATATTAGAGCAAGACCCGAACTTGACTTGTTCAAAAACCTTTGGTTCAGGTTGGGTTGGGCGAAGTCTATCTCAAGCGACATGCTCCCGTGTAAGTGCATGTGGATGCAGTAGGGAGTCTTGTAGGTTGTCCCTTGCAAGAGTGAAGTGGTCCTCCTCTATGTAGGACCAACTGAGGGTGGAAGCATGGCAGTGGAGTTAGAAGAGCTTTGGAAAAAGTTGTCTTTTACAGAGGAGGAGGATGAGAGCATTGCGTTGGGGAGTAGTACTACAGAGGTTGCTAGAGCAATAGGAAAAAACTGTCTCGTGATGAAGGTGCATTCACATAAGAGCATAAACATTGAAGCACTTAGGAAGAACCTTAGAATGATGTGGAAACCAAATAAGAGCATCCAGAGAAATGAAGTTGAAGACGAAATCTACCTATTGGAATTTGGGGATAGAGGGGATAAGAAGGGAGTTATGGAGATGTGCTCGTGGACATATGAGAAGTATTTGATCCTGATGAGAGAGTTTGAGGGCGAGTAAGTACCAAAGGAGATTTCACTATGGCAGTCTTTGTTCTAGGTGCAAATACACAACCTCCCTTTAAAGAGTAGAACCAGAGAAACTGGCTAAGCTATAGGGGCAAAGTTAGGGGAGGTCATGGACGTCGACGTAGTGGAATCTGGAGTTCATTGGAGAAAATCCTTGAGAGTTAGGGTGAAGATCGATATTATGAAGAAACTTGTGAGGGGGAAAAAGATTGTTAAGGGGTGGGGGGGGGGGGGGGGGAGAGCAGAGGTGGATAACATTCAAATATGAGAGGCTCCTAAATTTTTGCTATAGGTGTGGGCTACTCAGCCATGGGTTAAAGGAATGTAAGGAAGGGAATGGTGATGAGAACTATTTGGATATTGTTAGAAATACTAAAGGATTTATATTGTATTTCCTGATGAAAGAATATACATCAGTGCCTTATATAGGAGGCATAAGTGTGCGGTACAAGTAAAGTGTAGTACAAGTACGAGTGTGCTATACAAGTAAAGCAGTTGGGCCTAAAGACCATAACAAAACATAATATACATTAACAGCCCCCCTCAAACTCAAGGTGGATGTGAGACCAGCTTGAGGTTGTCAACCAAATCACGAGTGCGACCTTTAGGAAGTGACTTGGTGAAGATATTCGCAAGTTGATCTTTGGAGGAGACGGAGAAAAGCTTGAGAGCACCATGGACAAGATGATACCGGATAAAATGACAATCAATCTCGATGTGTTTAGTCCGTTCATGGAAGACATCATTGTGAGCAATATGAATGGCACTCTGGTTATCACAATAAAGGGGAGTGGCAGAGGATGTGGACACACCTAAATCCGTAAGAAGCCATCGTAGCCAAAGGAACTTAAATGTGGTATCAGCAAGGGCACGATATTCTGCTTCAGTACTGGAGCGGGCCACAAAAGTTTGTTTCTTACTTCGCCAAGAAATTAAAGAAGAACCAAGGAGAAAGCAATAACCTGTAGTGGACCTGTGGTCAGGGGGATCCCCTGCCCAATCAGCATCAGAGAATGCACGGAGTACAAGAGGAGACTGAGCTGAGTAGAAAAGGCCATGGAAGAGAGTGCCCTTCAAGTATCGAAGAATGCGCAGAACAGCAGCATAGTGAGTAGATCGTGGAGCAGACAAATACTGGCTCACCTGATGAACAGCATAGGAGATGTCTGGACGAGTGACTGTGAGATAAACTAGGCTGCCAACCAATCGTCTATAAAGAGAAGGATTAGACAATGGTTTCCCTCCTGTGGGAGTCAAATGCGCATTAAGTTCAACTGGAGTGTCAACAGTCTTACTATCAGTGAGTCCAGCTCGAGACAATAGTTCAGAAGCATACTTGGCTTGAGTAATATAAAGTCCATCTGTAGAATGAGTGATTTCAAGACCCAAGAAGTAGCTGAGATGTCCAAGATCTTTCATCTCAAACTGCTGATTGAGAAAAACCTTGAGTTCTTGAATGCCATTAAGGTCATCACCAGTTATGATCATATCATCCACATACAGGAGAAGTAAAATAGTGCCTTTGTCAGTGCGACGAAGAAATAAGGCAGAATCATAATGACTGGCCATGTAACCCAAGCGAGAGATGGTAGAGCTGAATTTGGCAAACCAAGCTCGTGGAGCTTGTTTAAGGCCATAAAGTGCACGTCGAAGGTGACAAACCTTGTTTGATTCAACAGAGAGACCAGGAGGAGGTTGCATATAAACTTCTTCACTTAAATTTCCATTAAGGAATGCATTTTTGACATCCATCTGAAAAATGTCCCATTTTCTGGCAGCAGCAACAGCCAAGAGGGCACGAACAGATGAGATACGAGCAACCGGAGCAAAAGTCTCTTCATAATCAATCCCATACTCCTGTGTGAAACCTTTTGCAACAAGACGAGCTTTGTAGCGCTCAATGGACCCATCAGAGCGAGTCTTAATCTTATAGATCCACTTACAACCAACCACAGATTTCCCAGGGGGGAGAGTCACTAAGTCCCAAGTATGGTTTTTAGATAATGCATCAAGCTTCTCTTTCATTGCAATATGCCATAAAGGGTCAGTGGAAGCCTCACGATAGGTGTGAGGCTCGTGCAGTGTAGCAAGGGCAGTGTAACAATGATAGTCAAGTAAATGTGTAGGAATGGATCTTACCCGAGTTGAGTGACGAGGTGGAATGTCTTGTGCATGATCGTCAGGCGGAGCAGGAGCAGGGGACCCAAGCTCAGGGTTGGGTATCTCGTCTTCAACCTGTTCATCTTCCACCTGTTCATTAAATGGTGAACTAGGAAAGGGATCAAGGATATTTGGTGGTTGGACAGAGAAGTCTACAGGGGAATCAGGAGCAACTACAGGAGGATCAGGAGCAACTACAGTAGGATCAGGAGCAACTACAGGAGGATCAGGAGCAATTACAGAAGGAATATGTGCCTCATCTGGAAAAAGATCTAAGACAGAGGAGGAAGATAGGGAGGCACGGAAGTGAGAGAGCTCGACAAAGGAGCGATGTTCCCAAAATACAACATTGCGGGAGACACGAAGTCGATGAGAGACAGGATCATAACACCGATACCCCTTTTGAGTTTCGCCATAGCCAAGAAAACAACAAAGCCTTGACCGAGGCTCAAGTTTGTTATGCTCATGTGGTTGAAGAAGAACGAAACAAGCAGAACCAAAGGAGCGAATGTGGCGATAATCTGGAGGTGACCCATAAAGGCGCTCATATGGAGTTTGATTGTGGATAACAGGACTTGGAATGCGATTAATAGCATGAACAGCATGAAGAGCAGCTTTGCCCCAAAAAGGAGTAGGAACTTTAGCAAAGAGAAGGAGAGCACGAACAGTGTCAAGAATATGACAAAGTTTTCGTTCGGCTCTACCATTTTGCTGAGAGGTACCTGGACAAGTTAGATGATGAACAGTGCCATAGGAATGCAAAACAGCTTGGAAAGCATATTGAGTGTACTCAGGAGCATTATCAGATCAAAAAATTTTGATACGTCTGGAAAATTGAGTTTCAACCATTTTTGCAAAATTAGAATATACTTGCAATAATTCAGAACGATGTTTCATATGAAAAATCCAGCTATAGCGGGAATAATCATCAACAAAGACAACAAAATATCGAGATCCACCAATACTAGAGATCGGGGAAGGCCCCCAAACATCAGAATGAATAAGGTCAAAGATATCAGTGGATATTGATTCACTAGAATTGAAAGGCAAAGCTGGTTGTTTTCCTAACTGACATGAGACACAATCAAAATTTTTTGTAGACACTGAACCTAACAAACCTCTAGAAGCCAATTGTTGTACCCGAGAGGAAGATGCATGACCAAGACGAGCATGCCAAAGTGCAAGGGAAGGAATTGAAGAAACTGCAGCAGCTGCAGCAACAGAAACAGGAGCAACAAGTGGAAGACGAAGGTTGTCCACAGGAAACATACGCCTAACTCTGGGACCGGTCCCAAGCTCCTGTCCCGTCCTCGGATCCTGCACAATACACCCAGAATAATCAAATATAATGCGATAACCCAACTTAGCTAATTGTTCCACAGAAAATAAATTGTAAGAAAGGTCAGGAACATTAAAGACCCCAGGAACCGAAAGGTTGGAAGTCGAAACAGAACCGATATTATGACCAGACATTGTGGAACCATTTGCTGTGCGAATATTAAGAGGGTGTGGTGCAGGTTTGAATTCAGAAAATAAGGACGAGTGAGGTGTCATGTGATTGCAACAAGCGGAATCCATAAGCCAAGAGGAGGGAGACATACCAGATAAAGCTGAGAGAGAAGAGGAGTAAGATGCATTACCAACCATACGAACGACATTAGCGATGATATTTTTAAGGTCATCTATGGACATGGTGAAAGTGCATTCTGAAGACTTAGACTGTGCAGAGATAGGAGCCATTGGTTGGACACTCTCAGTGTTAGCAATAGTAGCAGCAGAAATTGTAACAGCTGATTTTTTGCGACGATAGCAAGTCTCAATACTGTGGCCAAAACGTTTGCAAAAATTGCAAAAACGTTTGTTGGATTGTCGACGACAAATATTGCAACAAGAAGAAGACCTGTCCTTATTCTTCATTTAGAAGCAAAATATGCAAAAATAGACTGCAAAAATGAAATCTACGCGAAAAACTGGGTAAGGAGCACCTGGACTGCAAAAGTCAACTATGGCAAAAAGTCAACGGTCAAAGTCAACGACTAGACAAAGTCAACGGTCAACGATGACGTCAGCAGGTGCGTGGCGGATGACGTCAGCAGCTGACGTGGTTGATGACGTGGCAGATGACGTCACCTAGGGCTGACGTCAGCAGAAGATCCCTGGCGCGTGCAGGCGCGTGACGGCGCGTGACGGATCGTGTCGGCGCCTGACGGTGCGTGGGCTTTATTGGCGGCGCGTGACGGCGCGTGCCAGTGACGCCGAGAATTCTGGTGGCGCGTGGAAGGTCCGATGAAGACGAAAATTCACAGAAAGGAAGATTGGAGAGAGTACGTTCCGATGATGTAATCTGTGGTCTGATCGGAGAAGCGGAAGCGGTGGTGGCGGCAAGGCAGTGGTCTTTGATGTACTGAAGTCGCGGTGGAGGCAGTGGTGCTGCTCACAACAACGGCTGCAGATGACACCCAAGAAGACAAGACTGCTTAAGAGCGGCACACCAAAGGATTAGAGCAGTGGCTCTGATACCATGTTAGAAATACTAAAGGATTTGTATTGTATTTCCTGATGAAAGAATATACATCAGTGCCTTATATAGGAGGCATAAGTGTGCGGTACAAGTAAAGTGTAGTACAAGTACGAGTGTGCTATACAAGTAAAGCAGTTGGGCCTAAAGCCCATAACAAAACATAATATACATTAACAGATATAAGCAAGCTTCAGTACGGGGCATGGTTGCAGGGTGAAGCACCAAGGAGAAGCTGGGGAGAGTATACGAAGGCTAGACAGGAGGATGGAAGGCCCGGTAGGGGGTAGTCGGAGAGTAAAGCGGAGGGAAATCAGGCGAGAGCGAAGCACACGATGGAAGGAAGGAGTGGGGAGGGAAAGGCACCGGAGTCAACGCATCCACTCTTAGGGATTGGTGTTATGGAGAATGAGACAAACAACGAAGACCAAAGCTGTCAGGAGCCAGTGAGTGATCACAAGAAGAGAAAAGGTAATTGCCTAGGAGAGAAGACAAATGGAATCCTTCCTATTTCATGTAAGGAAGACTGCGAAGTGAGTAGGGCGTGAAAAGTAACAATAGACGTGATGCAGTGGGAGATAGGGACGTTACATGGGGAAGATAATTTGTTTGAATTTAGGGTGGCGCCAACTAACAAAGGAATTAACAAGATTAAAGCCCAGCAGGATATGGAATGTGGGCCTGGCCCAATGGTGCTATGCTATAAGGAAAATACGGGCTGGATTGCAAAACACTTGGGCCCAACGAGTGGCCACTGGAAGAGGCATGCACATGAGGCCTGCGATGAGAACCCGAAGGAGGAAAAAGCCCTAGAATTAAAGAAGAGAGCTGGCCCTACCCCTCTCGAAGAATTAGAACCATATATACCAGATCAGAAAAGAAGGAAACCATTTGAACAGAATAAACCACAAAAGAATAACTCTGAAACGGATGGCGATGAGGCAGTGGCTGCGAAGCAGCAGCGCCGAGCCTAATGAGTGTCTGAATAACTCTGAAACGGATGGCGATGAGGCAGTGGCTGCGAAGCAGCAGCGTCGAGCCTAATGAGTGTCTGAATAACTCTGAAACGGATGGCGATGAGGCAGTGGCTGCGAAGCAGCAGCGCCGAGCCTAATGAGTGTCTGAATAACTCTGAAACGAATGGTGATGAGGCAGTAGCTGCGGAGCAGCACCGCCGAGCCTAATGAGTATCTTGGCTTGGAATTGTTGGGGTTTAGGGTCACCCCTGGTAGTCAGGACTCTCACCGGTGAGGTGAAGTAAAAAAACCCAGTTTTAGTCTTCTTTTTAGAGACCAAGGCTAGTGCGAGTCAGACGAAGGGGCTTCAGAGAAAATTGGAGCTTACTCAAGGAATTTCAGTGCCGAGTGATGGCCAAAGCAGTGGTTTGGCGATGCTATGGCGTGAGGGAGTAGATGTGAGTCTTCGGAGTCGTTCAATCTCACATATTGATGTTGTAGTGAACGGTGAGGGTGGGGCGATTTCATTGAGGGCGATGGGCTTTTATGGCCACCCCGATGCTAGGAAGAGGCATATCTCATGGGAGCTGCTAAGGACATTGAAAAATCAAAGCACGTTGCCGTGGGTGTTGCTCGGTGATTTTAACGAAATCGTTCATCCGGAGGAAAAGCTGGGATGGTTGGAATGGGATGCCGATCAGATTAGAAATTTTAGGGAATGCTTGAATTTGTGTGGGTTGCTTGATCTGGGTTTGGTGGGGCAAAGGTTCACCTGGTGTAATGGTAGATTTGGGGAGCAAAGAATGATGATTAGGCTAGACAGAGTAGTGGCGAATGAGAGATGGGTTGCGCAACCCCCCGAGGCACAAGTTCAACACACCTCGATGTCAACTTGGGGTCATTGTTTGCTTGCGTTGTTCCTAAGAAAGAAAAGACCCATTAAGCCATCAAAAAGGAGGTTTGTGTTTGAAGCGATGTGGGTTAGGGACGAGAGATGTAAAGGGGTGATTGAATTAGCTTGGGCTCCCTTTTAAGCAAATGCAGATGGGTGCATTGCCGACAAAATTAAAAATTGTCAATCCCAGCATAGACAGTGGAATTAGAAGATTTTTGAAAATGTAAACACAAGGTTAAAATGATTGAAGGAGCGTCTCCAATTTCTTGAGGGGCAGAATCTTCTCCATGAGACAGCAAGTGAAATTCAAGAAGTGAAGAAGGAAATCAATGAGACATTAATAAGAGAGAAGGTGATGTGGAATCAAAGGTCGAAGGCACTTTGGCTAAAATGTGGGGATAGGAATACCAAGTTTTTTCATGCGACAACGTCCCAAAGATGAAGAAGGAATAGGATTGAAGGGCTAAGGGAGGAGGGAGTATGGTATGATAGTCTTGAAGATATAGAGAGAGTGATCCTTAACTACTTCTCAGGCATTTATAGTACCGACCACCCCACCTCCTTTGAGGCAAGCTTGAATGTAGTAGGACAACGAGTCACTCAAGAGATGAATGGCGAGTTGCTGAGAATGTTTAGGAAGGAGGAAATAAGAGTAGCTTTGAACCAAATGCATCCGACCAAAGCCCTCGGCCCCAACGATATGTGACCCATTTTCTTTTAGCAATATTGGGATGTGGTGGGTCAGTCTGTGGTAAGCTGTGTTTCTCAAATTCTCAATACCGGTGTGATGCCTATTGGTTTGAATGAAACTTATATATGCTTGATTCCAAAAGTTAGTTGCCCACAAAAGATCACTGAATTCCGCCCAATCAATTTGTGCAATGTTGTATATAAAATTGTGTCCAAAGTCCTTGCAAACAGGTTGAAGAAGATTTTATCAAAAGTGATAAATGGGTTATAGAGCGCTTTTGTCTCGGGAAGGCAAAGCACGAATAATGTGCTAGTGGCGTTCGAGACAATGCACTGCATTAACCAGAAAAGAAAAGGAAAAAAGGGTTTGATGGCCATTAAACTCGATATGAGCAAGGCCTATGATAGGGTGAAGTGGGCTTTTTTGGAGGTGATGATGAGAAAATTGGGCTTCCAAGAGGAGTGGATCAGGCTGATTATGATGTGTGTAACAACTGTCTCCTACTCAATCCTAATCAACGGGGAGCCAAAAAGAAAGATTACTCTGACGAGAGGTTTATGACAAGGGGATCTTATCTCTCCCTACCTTTTTCTATTGTGTGCAGAGGGGTTAATGGCTATGCTTTGGAGGGATGAGAGGGAGGGATTAATAAGTGGGATATCAGTGTGTAGGGGAGTACCAAGGATTTCACATCTCTTGTTCACCGATGATTGTATTATCTTCAGGGAGGCAAGTGTTAGGGAAGGAAATAGGGTCCTAAAGGTACTTGATGATTATGAAAGGGAGTCTGGACAGAAGCTAAATAGAGAGAAGATGTCGTTTTTTTTCAGCAAGAATACAAGAAGGGAGAACCAAGAGGAAATCAAAAATAGCTTTAGGGCTCAGATCATACACAAGCACGAAAGATATTTGGGGCTGCCTACCTTAGTGGGGAGAGGAAAGAGGAAGGCTTTTAACGGGATAAAGGACCAAGTTAGAAGGAAATAGCGGGGTGGAAGGGTAAATTACTATCAAATGCGGGGAGAGAAATTATCATTAAAGCGGTTGCCCAAGCAACTACAACATACACGATGAGCTACTTTAAACTCCCGGATTCCCTTTGTAGAGAGTTAAATTCCTTGGTGAGCCAATTTTGGTAGGGTCAAAAGGATAAGGAAAGGAAGATGGCGTGAATATCGTGGGAAAATATGTGCACGCCCAAATTAAAGGGCGCTATGGGCTTTAAAGACTTGAAAGCTTTTAACTTGGCACTTTTAGCAAAACAAGGGTGGCGGCTTAGCCAACATCCGAATTCCCTCACTCACAGAGTGTTTAAAGCTAAATACTTTGCGAAGTGCACGCTTATGGAAGCACAAGTGGGAAAGAAGCCATCCTATGTGTGGAGAAGTTTAATGGCAGCCAAGGAAACTATTGAGGCGGGATCAAGGTGGTTAATTGGAAATAGGAGGAAAGTGAATATTTGGCGTGATAGATGGCTTCCATCACCCGATTCGTTCAAGGTCATCAGTCCCAAGAGACACAATACGGATGTGGAGGAGGTAGCACAGCTCATTGATAGTGAGGTTGGTATGTGGAAGGCTGAACTTATAAGGGAGGTCTTCCTTCCCCATGAAGCAGAAATCATCCTAATCATTCCATTAAGCCCACAAATTCCAGAGGACTCAAATGTATGGGCTTGGTCAAAGAATGGCTTATTCACGATGAGAAGTGCGTATGTGGTGTCACTCAAACTGTTGAGGAAGACTAGCTCAACGAGAACAATTGGTGGCTGCTCTGACAAAACAAAAGTAGCTCAGGTTTGGAAGGCAGTGTGGAAGCTCAACTATTGAAATAAAATAAAACATTTTCTTTAGAGGGCATGTAGAGAAATCTTGCCAACAAATTATCACCTAGCTATGAGGAGGGTGAGTAACAATGATCGATGTGGATTTTGTGGTGAATGTGAGTCTTCGGGTCACATCCTTTGGGATTGTAAAGTTGTTGTTGAGGTTTGGAAGGAGGTGGATCTTGGTCTTCCAAGGTTGACCAACCCACAAGGGACTTTGTGGATGTGGTTTAGGTGGTGATGGAAAGGAAGGAGGACATAGACTGGGTTTTGTTTGCCATTACGGCGTGGCATATTTGGAACAATAGGAATAAATTCAAGCACGAGGGAAGATGTAAGGAGCTGAGAAGAATAGCTAGGGAGGTGCGTGAATTTGGGTTAGAAATCCAGGGAACTCAATTGCCCTATCCACGTAGTATTGCAAGGGTCAACAATCAATGGAAACCACCGAGGCAGGGGAGGTACAAAGTAAATGTTGATGGGGCGGTATTTGCGAGTTAGGGGTGGTGCGGTGTGGGGGTAGTCATTAGAAATGAGAATGGTCTGATCATGGGGGCGTTGAGCAAAAAACTACCCCTTCCGCTAAGGGCCATGGAGGTGGAAGCGAAGGCATTGGAGGAGGGAATTTAGCTGGCATGGGATCTAGGATTCAGGAACATAGGTTTGGAAAGTGATGCTTAGGTTGTGGTGGGTGCAATCATTGGCTATGATCCGGGCCCTTGCTTAATCCAGAAAGTGGTAGAAGGTGCTAAGCTTTGGGTAGAAGATACCCCCAATGTGTAGTTTGGGTAGAAGATACCCCCAAAGTGGTAACTGACTGTGTAGTTTGGGTAGAAGATACCCCCAATGTAATTGCATAACAAATTCAATTGGATGTAAACGCAGTGGACAGTTGTCCTAAGTAATGAAAGTTCAGTCATGGTTTCACTATATAAAAAAAAAGGTTGGGTTGGGCGAGGTCCATGCTCAAACCTAATAAAGAGCAATTATCATGGAATGAACGCTATAAATTAAAATTTTATCATATCTAATATCTCTCTCTCTCCCTCTATTAGTTATGTGGATTCCAACCTATGCCATGATGATATGAGCGATTATCATGTAGTGGACACAATAAGTTTGATGTTAATTAATGTGGCATAACTTTACTCTCATTCTAACTGATGTAGCTTAGGGCATATAGAAGCATAATCTATAACATACAAAACTAGAACTCTTCTACAAAACTTAAATTCTACTAAAAAAACTAGGCTAATAAGCAAAATAATAAAGAAAATCTTTTAAAAGAAAATTTTCTTAATAAAAAGCCTAATTCTAAAGAGTATTTATAGGAAGCATTCAATCCTTTAAGAGATGAAATAACATATTCCTGCTTCTACTAGAGAATGGAAATCAACCTAATTAAGGGAGAAAAAAAAAAAAAAACATAAATTCCCAATTGAACTAAGGAAAAGAAAATTATGGTCCAACTAAAAAAGCATAAAATAGTGGGATATCTTGGAATCATGCAAGAAAACTCAGTTTCAAGTTTATTTAATTAAGATATCTCTATTGACTTCTAGTTTTTTTATTTTTTTTTTGCAGTACACCTTCTCTCCTATACACTAGATATAATTAAAGAGAGCAATAATTTGAGATCCAAAGTAATTTTTACATGAATCAACATCCAAACTATTAATTTAGGAACAGGGGAGAGAAAAGTGTGCTAAACAATTGTAGTTCATTCTTAACGAAGGTAACTGTATATACAATAATGGCAGAGATATGAAAACCATCAAATAAAGACTTACTTCTCTTTCTTCCTTCCATTGCATCTCTGCACCATCCTCTAGCATGAACTTACCTCCAGTTATTTCACTTCCAATCCAACCATGTGTTGCAATTATTTATTCCAACATCATCTTTCACTTCAAATCTCAGTGTCTCATAGAAGTTTACAAGAGCTGCCTTTGCAGCCTAGTGGTTCAATTTTCAAAACACCAAAGAAGAAGAAAACCAGTAAGTCTGTCATTTATTAAGGAAAAATGGCATCCAGTGAGATGGAAGAGGGAAAAACAAAGACAATGCAAAGGAGAAATCAAATTGACCTCATAGACTTGTGTGTGTGTGTGTGTGTGTAACTGAGTGCATATGAAACCGATTGGTTTTGATAAAATCTATGATAACAAAGTTAGGAAGACCATGAAATTGAATCATCATATTCTTTCTTCTAAGACATTTCTAGCTATGAGTTAATGACATGCAGATTTTCTCCTTATTATGGTGCTGTATAAATAGTGAAGCTTACACTATGGTCATGCATAGTTTTTATTCTGATTTTATCCTCTGCATAATATGGTAAATTTATTCCATCAAAATCCATTTTTATGTTAATAATAATTGTAGACCCACACGATGTGTGAAAATAAATAATTATTTTGTATTGTAATATAGTGTATAATTTTCTTTTTAAAATTTTTTCAAGATAATTTGCTCTCTAAATATTAAACAATTTCTATTCGGTCCAATTAGATCTACTTCGGTTCAATTTGGTCCACTCAGTCAATTTTGGTCCTCCTTCAGATTGTGCCTTAAATTGATTCTTTTTGTAGGTTTTAATTTGATTTTAGCTCAAAATTTCATTTTTTTTTCTTGATTTTTGGGTTGAAAAGTACGAAATTTTATTATATTTGGGCTAAACACTTTAGTTTTGAGTTAAAAAATACAAAGAAAATATTAAAATAGACATAAGAAATTAGAAATATGAGCCTTAAAAATGCAATAAAAATTATAAATATTCAAAAGTGTTATTCGGTCCACATTGGTTCTGATAGTTTTTAGACCCCTTAAAACCACAATCAGATTAACCTAAGTAATTAGCCAAGTGATTACTTAGTCAAATTAACAAATCTAGGTTAACACAAATATATCATATCAATGTGTAGCAGCGGAAAATAAAAAACACAACGATATGATAACTCAAGAAAACCAAACCGGTAAAAACTTGGAGATGATTTAACCTAGCTATTCTCAAGGTAAAAAGCAAATCCACTAGAAAGAATCGAAGTTTTACAATAGCGACTTAGACCACTAACATCCTATTGCTACCCACCAGTAGAAACTTACTGACACGATCACATGCAAGCTCCGAGACCACGGACTCTTTCTTTCTTTGGCCTTTGCAAAACACAAACACCCATGTTTATGACTTTGAGATCCCACTCAAAGGTTTAGCAACACAAACTCTTCTGTTTGTGACTCCAAGACCACCCTTGAAGGTTTAGATCATCAACACCTTTGATGACTATAGAAGGCAACAATTTCTACAACACCGAATCTTGAGATTCTTCAAGGAATAATACCGATAGAAGACATAAGAGAGCTTTTAGGTACAAAACCCTAGATCTACAAAATAGGCACAAGATGCACTCTAATCTCTCTAAAAAACTCTCAAAACCCCACCTAGGGTTAGCTTATAATGTCCTTTAAATACTGGAAAAAACGGCTCGTGATTTAGCCTTCAAACGGATAAGTTATGGCCTTTTTACGTTTGCTGATATGCGATTTTGGATCGATCGAAAATCACTAGCATCAATCGAGTATCAATCGAACCAAACAGCTTGTAACTCATTTGTTTTTATCCCAAACTTGAGTTTTTTGTCTTGGGCTTCAATGTAGACCATTCTAAACTAATGTGACTTAGTTTTTGTCATGTTTTGTCATGGTTTGCCAACATTACAAACTCAAAACCTAACAGGTTCTATTCCATCTATTCTGTCCTCTTTGGTCTAATTTGGTCCTATGTAGTCCATTTTTTCCACTAAAGTTAAATTCAATCCATTCGATCGTATTCAGTCTACTTCGGTCCATTTAGGTCACATTAGAACTATTCGGTCCACATTGGTCCTATTCAGTCCATCTATCTATTTCGGTTCTATTTGGTCCATTCTGTCCACTTTGATCCACTTTAGTCCTATTCGGAACATTCGGTCCACTTTGGTTCTATTCGGTCCATTCCATCTACTTCGGTCCAGTCTGTCCACATTGGTCCTATTCGGTCAATTTGTTCTTATTCGGTCCTATTTGGTCCACCTTGTTTCTATTTGATCCCATGTCCATTTGGTCCATTCAGATCACATTGGTTCATTTTGGTCCACCTTGATATATTTTTGTGCACTTACATAATGACAACGTACATGTTTGGGGTGAAAGAACCTAATATAAATCCAAATTTATTCCTAAAAAAAAAAATTTCAAACTCATAATATTTACAATTTTAAGCAAAACATTTATTGTGTATGTTGTTCAATGCACAAATTAATTAAAATTCATATGTAAACTAAGGAAAAGGTATCCACTTGTCACAACTATGGTTTCTAAGACCATATTTTTATTATATAACATAATATATATACTATAAATGATTTTCTAACACCATGTTCAATTTAAGTTCTTACTTGGCTAATGTTTGGTCGCCATTGACCAAAATTTTCATATTAATACTATAGCTTGAATTGTGAGTGATGGCATATTTTTTGCTTGATTCATGTAATTTTCCGATTTCATACTTTCATGTACTTCTTGTGTTTGTTTCCATAGTAATTTGGAGATTAATGGATGCTTGGAATGACAATTCCGTGTTTCGAAATTCATAATTTCCCATTTTTGAATTTTTTTTTTTAAATTCAGGAAAGATATTTCATCAATATTTGAAGGCTGTAGCTGCTATACATGCCAGGAACCATAAAAAAGCATACATTAATCACCTACTCAATGTTCACGAAATGATGGCTTAGACACTAATAGAAATGTACAAGTTTTCATTGTTCCCAATAATAATGATAATTATTCCTATTGTTGTAGTAATAATCATAATCCTGTCCTGTTTATTAAAAAAAAAAAAAAAAATCATAATCCCGGTCTTGATGTTGCAGACATTACACACGTCATTTTTTGAGATTCTTCAGCACAATAAGAGAATAAATTTAAGGCAGGAAACTTTGAGCAATTTCACAGACAGTTTAATGAGGAACTCGAGTTTGGTAAATAGGAGAGATTGAATCCTAGATATTATAAGTGAAGGGCTTCTAATTAGATTCCAATCGGAGTCTAGTTGTCATAATGCTGTCCTTGATGTTGCAGACATTTCACACATCATTTTTTTGAGATTCTTCTGCACAATAAGATAAGTAATTAAGGCTTGAGCAGTTTCACAGTAATCTATGCTTTTTTTCTCCTTCTCATTGCAAATTAAATTGGAGCTTCATTGCATAAGTTGGAGTTTATAAAGAAAATATTGAGAACCAGTAAGAAGATGGAATCTAGGTAGGTCGTTTCAAGGGGACCTGGGCTTCCATCTATGTTGCACGGACACGGACACGGACACGACACAGACACGGACACAGGGATACGGCAATTTTTGAAAAATAAGGACACGACACGGCGGGGACACGGCGGTTAAATAATTAATTATATTTTATATTTAGACATATTTTTTAATATTTTTAGACATAAAATACGTTTATGTCTAGAATTTAAATTATGTAAGAACTACAAATAAGTAAACTAACACCCAAAGTAATACAATAATATACAATATTTAACTTTAATAAATAAATAAAACTATAGCAAGACACACAAAAACAAAAATCACTAAATTCATAATAAATATTATAATTTATAAGGCAAAACAAAAGGCTGAGTAAAGAAATACATTAAATGTGAGAGTGGGATTAAAAAAAAAAAAAAAAAGACAAAACGTTAAAACTTATAATCGGCCCGATCTAGCTTCGGCGAGGGACAGAGGGCAGCGGCAAAGGTCAGAGGGAGGGTGGGTTGAGAACTTGAGAGGTGGGTTTCTCAAAATCAATGTTATGAATACTGTTTCGGACCCTGTTTCGGTTTGTCTATTGGAACGGAATGTTTTGATACCAACCTATTTCGGCATATCGTTGCATACTGTTTCAGGCTTACCACTATTTTATATATATATATATATATATATATATATATATATATATTATTGATAAAAAAATCCATATAATAAATATTGAATGTTTTAAAGTTATAAGTATATAATTTTTTTTCACCAGTCACAATCTATCACATCGCAATTGTAACAAAAAGTTGTAAAAAATTTTACAATCCTATACTTTTTCTAATTTTAGTGACTATGGAATCAAAATGTTGAAAGTTTCTTTTTTTTATTATGAGTCACGTGAGGTGCAAAAAAAAACCAAACAAAAAAAAATGTTAATTAAATTCAAACGGATAAAACAAAAGAGCCTGGAAGGAATGTGTATCACGTGGGGCTCACAAACACCACAGAACAAAGAAAATATCTAAAGCCTAAAGACTCTAAAGTCTAAACTCTAAACACAAGTGGAGGACAGCCAACACACACAAATAAAGAAGAAGAGGTAGTCAGGTACCAGACCGAAACCAAAAGAAGAAGAAGAAGAAGAGACCGAAATTAAGAAGAAGATGATGAGGAAGTAAAGCACGAAACCCAGAAGGAGGAGGTAGGATTTTGATTTTGATTTTTTTTTTTCAGTCAAAATCTTGTATCGGACGAAATTTTCATTTCGGCCGAAATTGGCCGGAATGACCCGAAATATGCCGAAATTTTCTTTTTTTCTTCATTGCTGGCGTGTCGGAAGCGTCGGAGCCGCGTCGGAGCTGTGTCGGAGCCGTGTCGGAGAAACGAAAAAAAAAAAAAAAAAAAAAGAGGACACTCGCCAGACACCGGAATCCGGCGAGTCGTACCCGTTCCGGTGTCCGACACGTGTCCGACACCGACACGACGCCAAAAATGGCGTGTCCGTGCAACCTAGGCTTCCATAGCTATGAGAGACAGAGAGAGAGAGAGAATTGCACAATTGCAGTATATTCATAAATGAGTAGTTACAGTCCAAGTGTACCTTCTTATATCGGACTTGGATACTAACTAACCCCTAGATTACCAGCTAATTAAGCTAACCAACCTAACTAACAAATGCTAACTTGTCATACCAGTCAATCATAGCCTCAATGTTACTATACAACCCACACACAATACAATTTGTACAGATTCCTAACAGAAAACTAAGGCAAGAGAAGCATAAGAATTATGAAAGATAAAGACAATTTGAAGCAATAATTAAGGAAGACTTACGTTAAAAGGAAACTTAACACGTTCATGGCAGGCTACAGCAAACGCTTATGATTAAATAGGCTTTTTACCCAAAACAAGCCATCAATGCTTAGGTCAAATCATTTTTTTTCCTTTGTATATTTTCTCTAGTAATTAGCAATGGTGATCATTTAAATATCACCATAGAAAGAAGTGGATTATTGTTTTTGGTATGATTTTCATGTATGCTAGGGCCATACTTCTCGGAGGATTCAAAATAGGACCTTCAAAGTTCATTAACTACAAACTTTCTTACAAGTGGGAGAAAGCATGCCACAGGACACAACTGACTTGACTTGCAGGTTGCAAGTTTCATGCTCATTTTCGTACATTCAATACAGGTTACAATACATGCTTACATATTACAAAGGCCTTTAGCCAAAGCAAAGCTTACTAGCTTTTCGCTGATTACTTTGTGGTCATGTCCCACTTCTTATAGATTTGAGATACCTGTTTTGACTTTTCAATTAAGAAACTGCATACCAGTAGCAGATAGATGCCTAGGAACATCCAAATATAATATCAAATGTCATTCTGGCGAAGGTGCAAAATTGGGTTGAGCTGTAGTAGCTTTTGCAAACATAATGAAGGAACTAACATAGCCTAGCCCAGTGATGGGTTCAACCATCATTGTCCTACATCTTCTTCTTCTTTCTTCCAACACCCCTCCCCCCCCCCCCCCCCCCCCCCCCAAAATGAATTAGAATCTATTCATCACAAACAATTACAACAGTATTAATTAATAAAGTATAACATTTTGTGTCCTAAACATATTTTTGTTTTTTTTTTTTTTTAGATGAATGGGAATTTATTTCTTAAAAACAACTACAGCAGTATCAAGACAAGCAGACTACCAAAGAATCAGAACCATACAAAGATCCATATAAAAAAAAGGGATAAAATACTACTAATAACAGGACAACATATCATCAAAAGCAAATGGAAGAATATACCAATCCAACTATTAAGACTTAAGAATCAGATAGTTTCCTATTTATCAAAAAAAAAAATCAAATAGTCTCCGTCTAACCTTTGTTTCTAGATGAATCCTCGATATGCCTGTTTGATGTCAGTCTTCATTTAACCTTTAAGACAATAATCTTGAAGATAGTTTCTTCATCTTTAGATTGTTACCATGCCATTGAGTGTTTTCCCCATCCAACTGTGATATAAATGAGCAATCCAAGCAACTTTAAGAATGGGAACAACAAACTTCTTTTGCCTTTTAGAACTCCAATTGCCCAAGCTAACTCTGCATCCCAAGTACCAGGTTTTCTAGGAATGGAACAAAGCTTAATAGTTACTCCCAAATATGTTTTAATATCCAAGAGAATAGAGAATATGATCTCTACTTTCTCCATCTTCTGAAAATGCAAAGAAGTACACCATCTTGGTAAATCCCATTGCAGCCACCAATCCCTAGTGGATAATCCTATTCTTAATAGCTAGCCAGTAGCCAAGCAATGAAACTATGCTTGCGAACAGATTCAGAAAACTACAGAAGCTTGCACTACTAAATTTTCAGTAGAGTAACTCCAATAGCACTCCATGTTTCCTAAAATTTGAATATTACAGATATTGCAAGTTCTGAAGTGACATTTTCTTCTGTATTATTAATTTCTTATCAATGTTTCACCTTAGTATACCTACCTTGAAGATAAACCAGAGCTACAAACGTTGGCTAACTGCCAACTTTAGTTACCTACAATATGCCAATTTTGTTTCTTCGATGAGGGAGGAATCATCTTAATTTTTGTTTCTTTCCTGTTTTGTTTTCTGCTCTGTTTCTTCAATAAATATACGATTTCATCATCATCACTAAAAAAAGAAAAAAGAAAAAGAAAAAGAAAACAAGGAACCACAATATGCCAATCATCCAGCCAAAGATAATTAAGTACCATTCCCATCTTCAGTAAGATGTATGAGAAATTGTCCACCTAAATAGGAGTCTGAAAATTTATAAAACTTCCATAAGGCAAATAGCTAGTAAATGTCCAGAATCCCTTACAGTACCTCTTCACTACTGCCCCTCTGAAAGAGTGACATGATATTAAATGAATAACATTTCTCTAAATAAATGAATCATCCAATTTTACATATCCCAAAATTATAGGAAAGCACTACTGAGAGACGGGAAATTATTGTGTACTCTCGGAATACCATAAATGCGTACTCCCTCCTCTCATATGAATAGTGGGTCTCACTAATTAAATTCATGGTGGGACCTACCATTCATGTGAGAAGAGGGAGTATGCATTTATGGTACTCCGGAAGTACCTAATAATTTTTCCTGAGAGACATGTTATTTTGAAGAAAATTAACTATTATTTGGAAGATGAAAACAAAATTGTAGAAGTAAACTTACTACTGTATCAAAATATTGTGTACATTTAATGAACATTTCAAGAAAAAAAAGGTAGAAAAACTTGAAAATCAAGATCCAAGGTAAGTTTATTTATTTCTTTGAGATTTAAGAAAATAAGTCTGAGAATATTCTCCTCAAACATCAAAGGCCAAATTTGGCAGGGGAGAAGTAGACTTTAGAGACCCACTATTTTGCAGCCTAGGCTTCCTTCATAGAAATTTGTTACAAACAACATGTATAGTTTGTGTAGTGATCACCAAAATAGATTTTAAAGAGAGCTAGATGAATCCTTAGCTCGTTTGTGGGGGTAATATATCAACTTTTATTTTCATAGTACACAAAAAAAGGTTTATGCTCCTTAAAAATATGGATTAAAGACTCTTAAAAAGTTCCTTTTGAAAAGATGTATATGCAAGGTTCAAGTTCATTGGAATACCTTGGTATATATCCTGAGGCTATTATTGGCAAAAATCCAATACCAAAAGACAAGCAAGTTGCCATATTTTTGGACAAGTATCATTTCAACCATCCAGCTTGGTACAATTCCCTATGAACCTATTCTAGTCTAGATTGAGGAGCCCATAATGTGTGTGGTTCTGCAATAAAGAAGGTACAATTATGAAGAAGCTATTATTGTTCAAGCACAAGGGTTCAATGTCATATAAGGGAGTCAATGAGTTAAGATTGTGAATCAAAGTTGAAAGGTTGCTATTCCCAGTTTAGTTGGGTCAAAAATAGCCAATGCATCTAGCAATGATATATATCTCCTGATAGAGATTTATTTGATATGTCAAGAACTATTAGGCCAATCCCTATTCATGTTTTGGCACAAAATAAGGATATTGGTCTAGAAAAGTAATATTCAAAATTGTAAAATTTGGAGATGATCGCTGTGACTGACCTTTGATACATTTAGAGCTCAATCAATGAGTTCAGAATTTAGCAATACCTTAGAGATTTCGCCATCAAGTTTGTTCTCAGGGAGATTGATCAATTTAATGTCCATAGCCAAATTCTAGAACCAGTTTAGAACTGTTTGAATTCCTATTGAGAGATTTCTAATTGCTTAAGATTTCTGTGCTAGTAACGTTGCAAGAAATTGAGGACCAAGTGGACAAGAACTCATTGTGATGGCATTGAGTTCAAAAGTAGGAGCTCTATTGGGGCTTACATTCATGACAATAGAGTGTGAAGATGTAAGGTTCACAAGTTTAACAATTTTTCAAGAGATTCAGCATGGGACCATAGAAGAAAGATATGCAAGATGTCTATAATGGCCTAAGGAATCTGGGATTTGCCTAGACAGTTGAGAATTGTCCATCTAAATAGGGAACCAAAAATGTTTATGCAAGGAATCTATTGTTCATGCAAGTTTCTTGTTCATCTTCAATATGATGTTTGAAAATTGTCCACCTAAATAGGGAACCAAAAAGGTGTAAAACTTCCATCTGGCCAATCACAATTAAGTTTCCAAATCCCCTTACTACCTTTCAGTATTGGCCCTTTGCAAGCATAACCATGACTTTTTAAAAATGTATCATCCAATTTTAAATATCCTAAAACTCAAGGAAAGCACTTCTGAGGAGAGAAAAGTATAGTAAATTAACTATCATTTGGGAGACCTAAGTAAACAGAAGCATAGCAGCAGACTTACTACTATCAAGAAAAAAATAAAATAAAAGAAAATCTGAAAGACCTTAAATTCAAGATCCAAGGTAGTTTTTATTTATTTCTTTGAGAATATCAGAAAAAATTCTCCTCCAACGTCAAAGTTCAGATTTGGCAGGGGAGGAATGGTAGACTTTAGAGAGCCACCATTTCGTAGCCTAGGATTCCTTCTTAGAAACTAGCTGGAAGGGATTCAACTGATATCCTAGAAATTTGTTATAAACATGATTATTTTGTCCTGTTATGCACAATTTTGTTGTTTTTCCTTGAAACTTTACAAAGTGATCACTAGGAGATTCTTAAGAGAGTTAGCAAGATAGCCGGATCCCGAATGAACAATGGGAATTGATCAACTTTTGTTTTTAAAGTAATAGATACAAAACCTAGATGTCATTTCAAGGTATAGTACACTACTTTTATTGAATCCATTGCTTGTATAAACTAAAATTTTAATTACAACATTTAATTAAAATGAAACAACACCCTTAAGCTTGTACCACATATGATCTAAGAATTGAAAGTACATAATTCTCCATTGCTTGTTCAATAATAAAGGACCACATACACTCCAAAACCCAACCACAAAGCCGAGTGCCATGCTCACATAGAACCAATCAACTTCAAGTCCACCAGTTTGTTTACTACTTATGTTTTCATATTTGGGTTTTACACCATTTGCAGTACAATTAATAGTAAGTGGTGGCCCACAAAGTTTGTTTCCAACATAACTGGATGGATTGAGGCTTTGTAGCTGAGTGCTCAAAGGGATTTTCCCAGTCAAATTGTTGTTTGACAAGTTCAAATGATTTAAAAATGTCAAACTTGACATGCTTGAGGGAATTTGACCCGAAAGTTGGTTCAAAGAGAAGTCTATAGATTCCAAAGATCCCATAGTACCTATATTCTCAGGAATACTTCCAATTAAGAAATTATATGACAAATTCAACGATTGTAATCCTTGAAGACTAGTAACTTCTTTGGGGATCTCTCCTGATAAATTGTTCTTGGAGAAGTCTATGCTTTTTACCAGTTGAAGAATGGTGCTATACTCTAGAGTGTTCCCCTTTATAACTAGCAATGCACTTTCAAGAGGAAGAGTTTCACCATAATAATGAGATTCATTATAAGAATTCAAGTGGTCATTTGAAATATTATTTGTGGCCATGGCACTAAAATTTTTAACACATCTAGGTATGCTTCCAGATAGCTTATTATGTGAAAGGTCCAATATCTGGAGTGAAGTTAGAGAGCATAATTCTTTTGGTATGTGACCATGGAAATAGTTTGAGCGAAGGCTAAGAATCATCAAGCTTGTACATCTATGCCCAATCCATGAAGGTATGTTTCCAGCAAACCTATTTTCAGCAACATCAATAATTACCAACTCTTCACAATTTTTCAAAGATGATGGTAATTTTCCAGAGAATTTGTTGTTGTATAGGTGCAAAGAATTAAGGTTAGTCAAAGATCCTATGGATGCTGGAATATTGCCACTGAAATTGTTGTTCCTCAAATTCAAGACCACCAAGTTGTTCCAATTCATCAAACAATCAGGTATTATTCCTGATATAAGATTTTTTTCAAGATTGAGATGTCCAATGTTTTTTGGCTCATTCACTCTAAAACAAAAAAAGTGAGAAATAGATCTAGAGAATGAATTGTTAGAAAGATCTAGCACATACACATTAGAGGATATACAAGGTAATGGACCTTCGAAATGGTTTGAATTTAAATCAATCACAAAAGCAGACAAAATCATGGGACTTTTCGGAATTTCTCCTTGGATTAGATTGTGGGAGAGATTTAAAATTTGGAATTGAGAAGACAAGTTCCAAAATGAAGAAGGAACCACATCTGAAATCCTTGTATCGGAAATGTCTAATGACATCAGATGCCTTTGTGAACAAAGCCATGGGGGAAATTTTGGCCCTAAATTCCATGATCTCAAGGATAAAGATTCAAGCTGAAAAGGAGGAATCCAATTTTGACTTGCTTTTAAAGTCAGTTGGTTTCCAGATGCATAAAGTGTCCTCAAACTAGTTAAATTGGAAAAATGAACTTCAGACACGACACCTTTCAACATATTAGAATCAATATATAAATTCTCAAGTTTGGAAAGCTGTCCAAAATTTTGAGGGAGGAGGGTTCCTTTGAATTGATTATTCCCAAGATCTAGATATGTCAGAGATAAAAGATTTCCTAAAAACACTGGAAGTGGACCTGAGATTGAATTATTCCAAAGATCAAGTTTGACTAGATTTTTAAATACCCCAAGTTCATTCGTCAAATGACCATGAAGTTGAGAACCACTTAAGTCTAAGATCTCTAGTCTATTTGAAAAACACCCTGATAAACTTTCTAAGATTTCAGATATCTCTTGACTCCATTTGTTGGATGACAATTTGATTTCCCTTAAGTTACAGAGATTACCCAATGATCTTGGCAACTTTCCTCCAAGTTCATTGGATGACAAGTCAATACTAATGGCAGATGTTAGGTTTCCAATGGCACTGGAGATTGTACCCTGCAAGCTATTGTAGCAAAGGTTGAGAAACTCAAGATGACTAAAAATATACAACCAATTGGGAATTGAAGAGTTGAAATTGTTTCTAGATAGATCGAGGTGACTAAGAGAAGTCATGTTTTGGAGATCAACGGGGATTGGACCTTGAAAGTAATTGTAAGATAGATCAAGAGAAACAAGATTACGAAGACCAAAGATCCATGATGGGATCAAAGTGTTTCCAAAATTATCTGAAAGATCAAAGGTGAGGAGAGATGAAGAGTTAACAATGGGAGTCGGTGGAATGAAAGGCCTAAGTTGGCAATAATGCAACCGCAAGTCTAACAAGGAAGGGAGTGTGTTTGTGAGTTGAACCCAATCAGAGGCTTTGCTAAGATTTACATAACTCATATCAAGATGTTGTAGCAAAGGAAGACCAGAAAGCCATTGTAGGTTATTCACATATAAACCAAAAGAACTTTCGAGATTGAGATAGAGCAAATTGGAGAGATTTCCAAGTTGATGAGGTATGAGTCCCACAAATCCCGCATTAGAGAGATTAAGAGATGTTAAACTCTTCATTGAACCGAGAAATGAGGGAATAGGAGAAGCAGAGAAATTATTGAAGCTGAGGTCAAAGTAATTCAAATGCTTCAAATCAAGCAGAGAAGGATTTAGCTTACCACCAAACATTGACCGCCAATAAGCTTCATATTGTTCTTTAGTGGCAATACCACCTTCAGGAAAAAAGGTTCTGAGATGGAGTTGTTGGACGTGAGCAGTGACGTTGTGGCAGACAACACCCTCCCACTGACAACAATCCCCATGGGCAGTCCAAGAGGAGAGTCGGTTTGAAGAATCAATAAGATGTTGCTTGAAGTTGAGAAGAGCCTGTCGCTCGGTATCGATGCAACGAAGCTCAGAAAGTCCAGTGCAGAAGAAGAAGAAGAAGAAGTTAGGAAGAAAGAGAAAGGCAAGGAAAAGGAATGAAACGGGTCTGAAGGAAGCCTCCATTATGAGATGAGATGATTAGAATTAGAAGTAGATAGTTGTGAAAACAATAATACTAATTGGTGGGTAATTTATAGGAGAGTGATGATGAGGGTGGTCTAGTGCAAATCAGTTTCTTTTAGCTCTCTCTCTGTTTGCTTTTGTTTTGTTTGGTTTTACAATTAAGCATCATTATCTCCAACCAGGTCTATGACCAGTCAAGCAAAGTAGTAGGGCCCTCCATTTGTGGGGCCTTATGTTGATATGGCCACATATCATAGGTGACAACAGTCTTGTGCTGATCAGTTTTTTATTTGTTTAATATTTATTTTTAACCCTTGGGATTCACGTGATGATGAATAAATTAATAAAATATAAAAATATAGCATGTTTAACATAAAATAAATAATAAAAAAGCGAGTCTCCTAAAGTCTTCCACTCTAAAAAGTTGTGTGTTTTTTATTTTTCTGTAAAATAAAAGTTTATTATTTTGTTTTGTCAAAAAGAAAAAGAAAAAGAAAATTATTTTTTGGCATTGTCTAACACAATTGATGGGGGGTATGCTCGATAAAATAAGAAGGATGTTATTTTAAATCTCTCATTTTTCCTTCCTTGAGGCCAAACATTTTTTATAATTTTTTTTATTAAAAATAAAATAAAACAAAAGGCTTGTCTTCCACTGAAAAAGTAAAAAAAAAAAAAAAAAAAAAAAAAAATTTGTCTTATCAAAAGCATTCAAAATTTCTAATCAATTCATGATTCATGTTCATAGAGTTTAGACTACAAAAAAGCAACCACAATCATCTTTCTCACAAGTCACAAAACATAAACCCTTTTGCATAGTCTTCCACTGCAAAAAATAAGTCTTCCACTATAAAAAGCAAGTCTTTCATTTTTAAAGATATTAATTGCATGAGGAATATTATAAACACAGCGGTTTTTACAATAGTTGATTAGACAAATTTTTATCGATTCTTATCTGAGCATGTCATCAATATTGTGTTTTCACTTATCAAATTATTAAAATAATTTGTCTTTTTGATAGTTGTGATTTGTGTGTGTGTGTGTGGCATTAGACTTATTTGAATTCTTCTTAAGTAACACAAGTTTTTTTTTTTTTTTTGGAAGAATTTGAGTAACACAAGTGATTAGGGAGAATCCTTCATAAAACTAAGTCATTAGTTTGAATCTCTCATTTTTCTGGAAAATGAGAGATTAATTGATGATTTATTTATTTATTTATTTATTAACGGATTAATTGATGACTTAGGACTTGTGTGTGTGTGTGTGTATATATATTTTTTAAAGGAGTCCTCTAGTTTGCATAATGTTAATAGAGACAACTAGTCTCATAGTAATATGAAAGGAGGTACTAAATTTGCTATCAAAGTTTCTCTCCTCTCTTCCCCCTAATTTGGTACTGCCAATGCCAAATTTTTGTGGAATTCAACACTTAGGGTAGCGAATTCTCCCAACTCTCTTCTCAATTACCTAAATTAGTTGACACAATCAACATAACACCTATAAAAAAAAATGTTAATAATATTTAGTTAAAAGACTCATAAAATTTGAAGAAAAATAACCAAAACTTTGAGTCTCTTATTCAAAAACCCAATTTAGATCAAATGCCTCCTAACCGTAATGGGGCTGCTATGTTGCCACCATTGTGATCAAAATCAAAATACAAAACAATAATTCTAAACTCCTAATTGTTCAAATAATGATAATTCAATTTATATGATTTTTTTTTTGAAAATTACAAATTTATAATCCAAAGACTTTGAACATCTAAAGTCTTAAAAGAGAGTTTTGGAGACTTCGTTTTTATTTTCCAAAGTCTTTAAAGCCTCCTTTACGTTGGGCAAAACCTTCCACACGTTAGTGTCTAGTTTTCTCCACTGTATAATTTTTCCAAGAAAGTGTAGTTCTAGTAAAGTAAAGCTCATGGGTCCTCTAAATCTTGTCCGATGTATAGTTTTTCCAAGAAAGTGTAGTTCTAGTAAAGTAAAGCTCATGGGTCCTCAAAATTTTGTCCACCACCTAGTTTTTCCGAGAAAGTGTAAACTTTCCACACGTTATAGACTTTTAGTGTCTAGTTTTCTCCAAGAAAGTGTAGTTCTAGTAAAGTAAAACTCATGGGTCCCCGAAATCTTGTCCACCATCTAGTTTTTCCAAGAAAGTGTAAACTTTCCACACGTTAAAGACTTTTAGTGTCTAGTTTTCTCCAAGAAAGTCTAGTTCTAGTAAAGTAAAACTCATGGGTCCCCAAAATCTTGTCCACCATCTAGTTTTTCCAAGAAAGTGTAAACTTTCTACATGTTATAGTGTCTAGTTTTCTCCAAGAAAGTATAGTTTTAGTAGAGTAAAGCTCATGGGTCCCCAAAATCTTGTCCACCTAATTTTCCACACGTTAGTGAAAGTGTAATTCTAGTAACACTAATGTTTTCTTTTTTTGATAAATAGTAACACTAATGTTGAATACATTCAATAGCATTTTCTCCATTTAATTTTTTAGTTAATATAACTTATAAATATATCTAACCTAAAAAGCTGAAACCCAACATATATGAGCTCAATTATGATATATTAATCACTCATTCCTTTCATTATTATTCAATGTTGGACTTTACTCGCACGTGTACACCCAACATCTAACACTCTTATTAAAAAAAAAACAACTAATTCTCGAGTTCTAAGAAGTCACAAAGCTGATGTGGATAAAAAATCCATGTAGAACTTAAGTCTTAGAGACTCAAGTTTCTTAAAATAAATTATAAGATTGTTATAACTTATAAGAGAACTTGAGTCTTAAGGATTTCTATAACATTTTGGTTTCCTTTAAGGAATTGAGACTCAAATTCCATGTGAATTTTTATCCGAACTCGAGTCTCCACATTGATTTTTTTATCCACATCATATTTGCGACATCTTGGAACTTGAGTCATCGAGACATGAGTTTCTTGAGTGAACTTAAGTCTTAGAGACTCGAGTTGTTACATAACTAAAACGTTTGTTTTTCAGCCACATAACAAAATTGTTAACAAAAACTATCCAAAGGGGGGAAAATCCAGGTTTTCTTTGCTGATGGGGTGATGTTTTGGTAGGGTACTGAAAGTCTAGATATAATTCCCCAAGTCAAAAAAAAAAAAAAAAAAAAAAAAAAAGACTATTAAAATGTGTTAGTGTCAACTAGTTAAATGCATGGAGCAGTATATGCATCTTTGATGTCTTATGTTAGTTGTTTTGGTTTTAATTGATTTATATACCGTTTATTTAATTTAATGATTTTGATTGTATTTCTCCTAATTTTTCAGAACTTTTTCTAAACTACTGATGGATTTGATTGAGATCTTCTTGTTTTAAGGAAGAGCTGTTTGTTTGAACTTTTCTTGTGAAATTTGTTTGAACCTTTCTTATTTTTTAGACCCTTAACAAGAAAGAGCCGTTTGTTTGAAAAATGAGTGTTGTTTCTCTAATTCACTTGGATAAAATGCTTCTAAATTAGGATAAAAGTCTCTTTTCTCATTGTCTTTGGTTTCTCTCTCTCTCTCTCACAGAGGAATCCTGGCTGAAAGTTAAGAAGGCAAGGGACATATACATTATATAATAATATAATATCAATTAGCTTACCTGCCAATACGGAAATTTCACTAGTCAATGTTATGGTCATTACTCTTAACTTTTACAAGTTACAATCATAGTAATTAACCAAAAAATTACTCGTAACTTTTATAAAAATTCAGGAATCATTAAATTGAGTTTTTTTTGGGGATGGGTGGGAGCAATAAATTTTAATGGATTATAGTGCTTTCTTGATTCATATTAGAAAAAACAATTGAGAAACTTTTGTTTTTTGATAAAATATATTGAGATTTGAGAAGCACATATAGCTTGCTAAATTGCATATTAAAATGATAAAAGTTAGTCGGAAGTTTAGCTAGATTTTGCGGCTTTTTTGGCAAAAAAAAATACATTATTTTTTTATTATTATTACAATTTAATGGTAAAAATCTTATGGGGGGATAGCCTCTCTTTATAAACATTATTTCAAGCATTAAAATATCACATTTTGCACTAAAATTGATTATATCACATTTTGCATTGAAATGGCTTTGAAAACACAACTTTATTATAAACACATTTTACACTAAAATTGCACATTTTGAAATTTTGATACAAAACATGATTTTTTTTAAGAGGCTATTTTTCGGAAAAATTTTTCCACATAAAATAATATTATTTTTTCAAAAATCTCTAGATTTTACTTTAGAAGTGTTGCAAAAAAAGGGAGAATAAAAGGTAATTGTATGCAAAATATTACTTACTGGTGTATTCTCAAAATGTATAGTTATATTATGCAAAGTTAGAGTATAATGAAATTAGCTCGAATGGAAAGCGCACAATAACAATTTTATCATTGAGAAAACCTACAGAATAATTATGAATGTGCAAGTGTTTAAATCTTAAAATTTTTGGGACATTAATTTCTGATGATGGATAAAAAATAGAAATATTCCTTATCAATTACCATCTCCAATGTTTTTGAAATCTTTATCTGGACAAAAGTTTCTTAGAAATGTAGTTTCTTACTCATACCAAATATATTCCCATTAATGCTTTATTATAAATAAAGTACACATTGTGAATTTCACTGAGCTCAATTCATAAAATTTCTTGTTGTTGAATAAGAGATTTGGAGTTTAAACCCCGTTTACACAAAAAACCAATGGGTATTTTGGCCTATTCATAAAGAATAATTATGATAGAACGAATGCTATAGATTGAAATTCAATTTCTTGTGTGTCTATAAATATATATAATAAAGCCATGATAAAGTGATCCTTTCTAGAGTGAGGAAATGTAAATGTTAAGGAAATCTACAATTGATAATATATATAAAACTGAAGTTGTTTGACTTTTGGCTAACCACATAAGATCATGCTATATAAGCTTTTGAAACTTCAATTTATAATGTAGATAATTATCATGGAGCATATACTATAGATTTTCAATTTGCTTCCTTCTAGATGCCTAGAAATTTTATATTGTTCTAATTAATCTGAATTGTTTCAAATGCCATTTTTTTGGAACTTTATAGCTGATTGATGACATGTTTTCTATATTTCCAACTCAATGCTTTCCGGGAAATGTTCTTCATAAAGAATTGGACGAAGAGTTGAGCATGATGGTTTAGGACTTGTATATATTTAAAATCATTTAAAATCCAGACGATATGAAAGAGAGTCCTCCAACTTGCAAAACATAATAGAGACAATTGGTCTTATAGTAATTACAAAATCATGACTATTTTTTATTTGCAAAAGAAAAGATAAAATAGAGGTTAAACAAAATATCCAAAACTTTGAGTCTACATTTGAAAACCCAAATTAGACTGGCTCCTAACCATAATGGGGCTACTATGCTACTACCATTGTGACCAAGATCAAAATACAAAAAGATATTTCTGAATTCGTGATTATTCAAATAGTGATAAATTCATTTTACTACTTTTTTTTATATTTTAATTTTAGGAAATTATAAATTTATAATTCAAAGACTTTGAACCTCTAAAGTCTTGAAAAGAGAGTTTTGGAGACTTCGTTTTTATTGTCCAGTCTTTGGATTCGGCATAATCCATACGTTAGGCAGAACTTCTCAATTTAGAAAATTGTTTCTTTAGTACCTATTTTTCCACACTAATAGTAGCATTTTTGTCTATCTAGATTTTTCTAGAAAGTGTCTTTCAAGAAAATTAAAGCTTGATTGTGAGGCCTTAGAATCTTGACAACAAACAATAGGAGACATTGAAATCTAATATCGTGTAAACTGGGTTTTCTTTGTTGACAGCTTGAAATTTTGGCAAGTTATGAGTCCCTAAGTAAAATAATAATAAAAAAGTCTGGTTAAAATGGTTCAGTGTCAAATTGTCAATTAGTTTATGCATAAAGTATCTTTGATTTTTTTACTTAAGTTGTTTTGGTTTAAATCTAATGATGCCGTAAAAATCACCAATGAGCCACACAGTCCTTTCACGCTCGAAACAATACCTACACAATAAAAAGATAAGACCTAATAGAGAGCATCGGTGTGGTGTCGGCCAAATACCCTCTGAAGGTCAAGTTAGAACTTTTCATAACTCTAGAGTGCCAGAGAAGGGATGAATTATGCGTACCTGTTTTCCGAGGGTCTTTGGGCTTTTATAGTAGTGTAGAATCAATCCCCTATGCTTGCGCAACAAGTCTTTTCCTTATAGGGAAGATCTTCATTAACATGCGTATATTCCAGAATCCTCCCCGTGTTAGAGTTTTATTCGTAGTGGGACTCTATGGACTAGGGTTAATCGTGAGGCAAAAATTCTTTTCATTTATGGTTTCTTGGAGACCACATAATGATTACTCGAGTGCCACGTGGCTTTTTTGGTCCATCCACAGAGGTTCCGTCCACTACCGACTCATTTAAGCAGTTTATCCTTCTAGATGAATTCATCCACGTAATGTTCGTTGATACATGGTCCATTCATATTTGACAACTCTTGTTTACACTGTCAGATCCATACAAGTAAATCTGTCACCTTAGATTTTCTCTCTCTTTAGTTGCCCCCTCACTCCTTGGGTCCGTGATCACTAAGTGGAAAGACTCATAGGGTGACAGTTTAATCCGGTCTTTTAAGGAATCGTGGGGTGACAGATCAACCAATCCTTTTAAGGAAGGCTCACGGCCTTGACAGGTTGGCCTAAGATCATTAATGGTGAAGGACACGTGTCAGTAACTAAATGGTTGCTCCCTTGGATCGAAGCGCCCCTTCGTCTTCTGTGTCATTCCCTCTATATAAGTCAAACTCTCCTCCTTTCATTTCTTTACTTTTCTACTGAAATCTACAATCAAAGCGCATCCGTCATCTTTGTCAGATAATACAGTTCAGCTGTTACATCCGTCATCCACACCTTTTTATCGTCCACTCTCAACTTGGTAAGCATTCTTTTTCCTTTAAAATTTTTCGAGCACTTTGTTTCTTTAGACTTTTTATGTTTCTGTCATCCCTTATAAACCCGTCAAAGTCTTAGGATTTACCGTCACATATAAGTCATGTCTAGTGCATCGAGTAACCATTCGTTTGTCCGCGATGGGGCGGGCTACGATGAAGTGTACCTGTCAGGTCACAAAGACCATGACAGTCCAAGTGAAGAAAGGAGTCTGTCAGCTAGTTCTCCTTCCTCAAGGGATGAGGGTTTGGAGAAGGGAAGGCTAGAGGATGACTTCCTTCAAGACCTGGATGATAATAAGACCCCAATTCAATCCATCGTGGGCCCTGATGGACTTAGGAAATTTATCATGTTACCCATATGGACGGTTAATGACTTTATTTCCTTAATAAAAGAACCCCATATAGTTAAGGGCAAGTAACAAATCCCTGACAACATACCTCTCCATCTACCTTACAAGTCGAAGAAATGTTACTATGATGGTATTGAAGGTGTCGAGGTTTATGAGCAAATGCTGAAGGCAGGGCTCAGATTCTCCTTAAGTTCACTCCACCATCAACTCCTTCAACATTTAGGCCTTTCCGTCAACCAAATTTCCCCAATCGCCTGGAGGGTCTTCCTAGGCGTAGAAGTATTGTATAGGGCAATGTCTGACGGTGCTAAGAGGTTGACGGTGTGGGAATTCCTACATTGTTATCGTCCTGATGAGATTGCCCAGTCGAAGGGGATGTACAACTTTGTGCCTAGAAGCCCTTTGTTGAGACTTGTGTGTGAAACCCCCGACTCCAATAGGAATTGGAAGAGTTGGTACTTTTTCATGGAAGGTGATGGTTGGATGAGTCGTCCTGGTGATAATGAATTTATGCCCGTCGACACCACATGGGGCATAGTGCCACCGTCTGGTATGTATCCGTCTATACTAGGCTAAGTTTTCATTTTGCTATGTCACTTTTAACCGTCTTCTTTTGTAGTTCGTGACCGTCCACAAGTTTCTCTTGAAGAATGGAGTTTTCTAGAGAGGATTTTTAGCAAGTCCAAGCTAGAGGAGAGGACGTGGGCAAAGTTGGTCACATTAGACACTATCCACTATTACTGCGACGGACCAGAATCAACTTTAACCACTCGTCGATACGACGCCCAAGTCCGCATAAATAAGCTCATTAGCCCATCTATAGGTTTCTTTGTTTGTGAGCGCTCTTACCATTTGTCTACCCTTGTGTAGAAATGGAGGCTGCCAAGAGAAAATCCGTCATCAAGAAAAATGCAACAAAGAAGAAAGAGGTTGGAGGCCAAGTCCCTGTGGTGACGGGTTCATCCAAACCATCCACAAAAAGGAAATTGCCTGAGAAGCAAGGCCGTCTCCCCAAGAAGCCTAAAATCGTTCTAGAGCCCATTGTGGGATTAGAGGCTGAGGGCAGGAAGACGGTTACACCTGCCAAGCATGGAGCTGGGAAGGGTTTAATGAAAGGTCAGTCTACCACCCAAGAAAAGCCACCTGTCCTCCTTCGGGAAGATTCTAAATAAGCCTTGGAGAAGCTTTCGTCCATCCTGACATCTGAGGATTATGAGGACTTAAGTAACTATGCGACAGAAGCAATGGGGGAGTCAGGGCTCTTTTGTGTTGCTCAAGTAAGACATGTCCGTCCATATCCTTTCTATCCCGTCCATTTACCTCCGTCACTAACCATCTTTATTTTTAAGCAATGGTGTTGATGAAGGGGCTAATGGGATGGTGCTTGAACCATGAAACAGCACTGGATCGTGTTAGGAAAAAGGCTAATGAAACGAAAGACGAGTTAAGCGGTCTTAAGGCTTGGAAGGTTGGTATGGAGAAAAAATTTTCTACGCCGGAGAGTGTTAGGAAGGAGCTTGAGGAAAAAGTGGAGACTTTGGAAAAAGTCCTGGCAGATAAGGAAAAAGATGTAAAAGATGCCAAGGACCAGCTCCGTCAGGCAAAGGAGGTAGTGGTCCGTGAATACGGTGACTCCAATGCCCTATTGGAGGAGCTCGGGACCTCTTATGCGGACGACTTTGATGATGCTGTCTGTCAGGCCAAGAAAGCTTATTCTGATCTTGACTTTTCCCAACTCAACATTGACACACAAGCCTAAGCCACTGCTCAACCCATCGCCTCTGAGAGTACAGAGGATTTGTTTGCTGACGATGCAACCCTTGGCGATAGGGAGTCTGTTCCGATTGTGAACCAAGCCTAGCCTGTTGATGGTGATGTTCATTTGCTCGTGAATGTTGAAGAGAATGTTGAAAACATTTCCTCTCCTCAGTAGATTTTTTTTTTTTGGGTGAAATCGTAACCATTATGGGAACAACTGTTTTAATTTCATCCGTCATTTATGGCATGTATAACATTCCCTTTATTGGGCTTTAAGTAGTTTTTACTTATTCTACTGTCTACCTATTTTTGTGATTTTGGTTATATGACTAGTGATGAAATCAATTTTTAGATAGATCCATCCACTTTGATTACATAGTTCGTGGATGGGCTGTCCTTTTTATGGACTAGAGTTTTCATCCTCCTAAGATGAACCTTCCATTTTATGGACTTAATAAGGTTTTCATCCTTCTTGGATGAACCATCCACTTTATGGACTTAATAAGGTTTTCATCCTTTTTGGATTAACCGTCTACTTTAGAGACTTGATAAGATTTTCATCCGTTTAGGATGAACCGTCCACTTTATGGACTAAGATTTTCATCCTTCTTAGATGAACCGTCCACTTTATGAACTTTATAAGATTTTCATCCTTCTTGGATGAACCGTCTACTTTATGGACTTAATAAGGTTTAGTATAAAAAAAACATATCAGTTATATCTAAATATTCCTCGTATTATTAAATCAAAAGTAGTTCTTAAAGTAGAAGCTTAAAAAGAATACTTAAAAAGCATTGTAGCGAAAATAAACCATCTAGATAGTAAACTAGAAAACCGGGGAATGTTGCAATAATTAAATTAAACTAGCAAAATTTGACTTTGTTGAACGTCGCTTTCTATTGGTAATACTTTCTTAGGTGCTCATGTTCCATGGATGGGGCAGCTTTTGCTCGTCTAGTGTGTCGAGGTGGTATATGCCTTTCCTTTGCCACGATATAATTCTGTAAGGTCCTTTCCAGTTTGGGCCGAGCTTCCCTTTGGTAGGATCTCTGCTGGCACCCATTACTTTTCTTAAGACGAGATCTCCGACCTGGAAGTCCCTGTGTCTAACTCTGGAATTGTAGTGCTTGGCCATGAGGTTTTGATAACATGCCAATCTTTGTTCGGCTGTAGCCCTGACTTCGTTTAGGAAGTCTAGCTGCAGGCACATAGCCTCGTCATTCCTCTGTTCGTCATAATTGTCCACCCTGTAGCTTGTGAGTCCAACTTCGGCTGGGATGACTACTTCACTCCCGTATACTAGTCAAAACGGTGTCTTCCCGGTGGGTGTTCTTACTATCGTCCGATATGCCCACAAAACGCTAGGAAGTTCCTCCAGCCAAATGCCCTTTGCTCCCTTGAGCCGAGTCTTGATGATCTTGAGTAAGGATCGGTTCGTAATCTCTACCTGTCTGATGGCCTGCAGGTGGGTGGGCGATGAGTAGTGGTTTTTGATTCCTAGCTCCGAACAGAAGTTTCTGAATGCATTATTGATGAATTGTTTTCCGTTGTCAGAGACCAACACTTTCGGTATCTCATACCTACAGATGATGTTCTTCAAAACAAAACTCCGAATATTCTTTTCCGTGATAGTGGCTAAGGCTTCAGCTTCCACCCATTTGGTGAAGTAATCAATGCTAACTACCAGGAACTTCAGCTGCCTAACTGCTATCAAGAAGGGGCCCATGATATCTAATCCCCATTGAGAGAACAACCATGGGGCCGTTATAGGGGTGAGTTCCTCGGATGGTTGTCTTATGGTGTTACTGAACCTTTGACACTTGTCACAGGTTTTGACGTAAGCTTCAGCGTCCTTCTGCATGGTGGGCTTGTAATATCCTACCCTGATCAGCTTGTGCACTAGTGATTTTACCCCTGAGTGGTTTCCGCTTTTTCGGGGACTAAGCATCTCAAATAAGGGCGGGAGAAGCCTCATTTGTACAAGACATCCTTTATAAGGACGAATCATAAGGCTTGGACCTTTAGCTTACTTGCAGCGTACTTCCCGTCTGGAAGCATTCCATTCCTTAGGTAGGAGGTTAACGGCGTGGTCCAGTTGCTTTCAGAGTCTACCTTCTGCACATTTGTTCCACTATCTATGAGCAGCGAAGTTTAGGCGAAAGATAATACCTAATTGGGGACAAGCATGCGTTCTGCTGAGGCAACCTTAGCAAGTCGATCGGCGCATTCGTTCTCCTCCCTTGGGATTTGGACGAACTTGATTTAGAGACTGCCAATTTGACCCTTCACCTCATCGAGGTATCTTCTCATTCTTTCACTCTTGCATTTGTAGCTGCCGTTGACCTGACTGGTTACTACTCGGGAGTCGTAGTGTAGGATCACGTTTTTAGCCCCGGCCACTCTTGCGAGGTCTAGTCCTGCGATCAAGGCTTCGTACTTTGTCTCATTGTTGGTTGTATGAAATTCGAGTCGGACCATGCACTCGATCCTATCTTGTTCTAGGGAAAAAAGTATTATGCCGGCCCCTCCCGCTTGCCTATTGGAAGATCCGTTCATGTAAATATTCCACTGGGGAATCTTTTTTGCCCCTTGGCCATCTATGAGGGTGAACTTAGCTATGAAGTCAACCATAGCCTGTCCCTTTATAGCTGTTTGCGGATGATATTGTATGTTGAATTCACTCAACTCTACTACCCATAAAGCCATTCGTCCTGCAGCCTCGGGGCTATCCATGACTCTTCTCAATGGTTTCTCCGTCAGGACAACAATAATATGCACTTGGAAGTATAGCTTGAGCTTTCGTGCCGCAGTTACCAACGCGAAGGCCAGCTTCTCCATCTGGGGGTATCTCTCTTTTGCTCCTCAAAACACTCGGCTTGTGAAGTAAACGGGTCTTTAAGACCCATCTTCCTCTCTTACCAAAGCGGCACTGATAGTAGCTTGCGAGACAGCCAAGTATAAGTAGAGCTTTTCTCCTGGCCTGGATGGGCTAAGCAATGGGGGAGATAAAAGATACACTTTTAGGTTTTCGAACGCATGTTGGCACTCGCCCGTCCACTCAAATGACCTTTTCAATGTGCGAAAAAAGGGGAGGCATTTGTCCATCGCCCGTGAGATGAACCTGTTTAATGCTACTATCTTGCCATTCAAGTTTTGCACCTCTTTGACCGTCTTTGGTGGGGCTAGCTCCATTATAGCCCATACTTTCTCTAGATTGACCTCTATACCTCTTTGGGATACCATGAATCCCAGGAATTTTCCCACAGTGACTCTGAATGCACATTTACTTAGATTTAACTTCATATTGTACGTTCAGAGCGTATCAAAAGTCTCTCAGAGGTCGCTCAGGTGATCGTCTTCTCGTATGCTTTTTCCTAGCATGTCATCTCCATAAACTTTGCACATCCCAATCTGGTGCGCAAATTTCTTATTCATCAATCTCTGGTACGTCGCCCCAGCATTTTTGAGCCCAAATGGCATTAACTTATAGCAAAAGAGTCCCTGGCTTGTAACGAAGAAAGTTTTTTCTTGATCGGTTTCCTCCATTCTGATTTGGTTGTAGCTCGAAAAAGCATCCATGAAGCTCAAAAGTTCATGTCTCGCGGTCAAGTCTACCAAGTTATCAATTTGCGGAGTGGGTAACTATCCTTGGGGCAGGCTCTGTTGAGATCTGTGAAATCAACGCACATCCTCTATTTTCCATTGGCATTACCTTATAGCAAAAGAGTCCCTGGCTAGTAACGAAGAAAGTTTTTTCTTGATCGGTTTCCTCCATTCTGATTTGGTTGTAGCTCGAAAAAGCATCCATGAAGCTCAAAAGTTCATGTCTCGCGGTCAAGTCTACCAAGTTATCAATTTGCGGGAGTGGGTAACTATCCTTGGGGCAGGCTCTGTTGAGATCCGTGAAATCAACGCACATCCTCCATTTTCCATTAGCCTTCTTGACCATAACCACGTTTGCCAACCAGTCAGGGTAGTATACTTCCCGATTGAAATCTGCATCGAGCAGCTTTTGAACTTCTTCAGCTATAGCTTTGTCCCTTTCCTGAACAAACACTCGTTTTCTCTGTCGGATGGGAGGTGATGAGGGCGACACATTCAACCTGTGGACTATGATTGAAGGGTCAATCCCTGGCATATCTTCGTGTCTCCAGGCAAACACATCTTGGTTTTCTTTTAGGAAAGTCATGAGTGCCTATCGTACCGTCCGACTAGACAACATACCCATCCTAGTCATCCATTCGGGTTTTGACTCATTAAGGGTTACTTCTTCTAATTTTTCAACCAGCTCTGCTATTGCCCATTGTTCTTCTATGCATATGGTTTGTTGGTGATCATCCATTTCTAGCATGGCAATGTAGCATTCGCTCGCAGCTACCTGATTTTCCTGTAGCTCCCCTACTCCATAATCTGTAGGGAATTTGATCATTAAATGGTAGGTTAAAGTTACAGCTTTCCATGAGTTGAGAGTGGGTCGTCCGAGAATGGCATTGTAAGCGAACGAGTAGTCGACCACGAGGAATGTTACGTCCTCAGTGATCTGCTAGGGATAGTCACCTACTGTTACAGACAATGTGACGGCGCCAAGGGGGAACACTCTTATCCCTCCGAAACCAACAAGAGGGGCATTTATTGAGACCAACTGTTCTCTACCAATCCTCATCTGTTGGAAGGTCGGGTAATATAGGATGTCTGCCAAGCTGCCGTTGTCAACCAGAACCCGGTGCATGTTGCAGTCTCCTACTTGTAGGCTGACAACAAGCGCATCATCATGCGGGTGGTGGAGTTTTCGAGCATCTTCTTCTGAGAACCTGATGACGAGGCTGTCGATCCATGCCATTTTAGGTACGAAGCCTGTAAGCTGGACATTCTGGACCATTCTCAGGTAGGTCTTTCGAGCTTTTTTGGACGACCTAGTAGTTGTCGTGCCCCTTACAATCATTTTTATATCTCCTATGGGCAGTCTAGGGCATTCATTCTTTCGTCGTGGGGCCTGCTCCTAGGGTGGATCCGTTCTTTCCTTACTAACGAATCTCTGTAGCTTCCTTTGTCTTATAAGAGCTTCTATTTGCTGTTTCAAATCATAGTAGTCGGTTGTGTCATATATGTGGTCACGGTGGAAGCAGAAGTACCTATCCCTTGACCTCTTACTGGGATCTCCCTTCAGCTTATCGGGAAACGTCAAAGCTTCTTCGTCTTTGATCTGCATCAAGACTTGATCGATCGGGGCAGTCAAGGGCGTGAAACTTGTGAACTTCCCAGTGGGGGGCTTGGAACGTTTGTCTTCCCATCGTTCTCCGGTTCTAGCCATCTTTCACCCACTATCCTGTCAAATATCTTCCTATCTTTCCCTCTTTCTAGGTTTCTCCTCTCGGGCTAGTAACGCATCCTCCGCATTCATGTATTTGGTGGCCCTGTAAAGCACATCTGACATGGTCTTTAGGTCGTTCTTATACAGAGAAAATAAGAACTTACCCTTCCGTAACCCATTGGTGAATGCTGCTATGAGTATCTTGTCATCTGCTTCATCAATCGAGAGGGCCTCCTTGTTGAAACGGGTTATGTAGGATCTCAGTGTTTCATCCTCCCGCTGCTTAATGTTCATCAAGCATACAGTGGACTTTTTATACATGTGTCCCTCGATGAAGTGAGAGGCGAACTGAGCGCTTAACTCTTTGAAGGAACTAATAGAGTTAGGCGTCAGCCTGTTGAACTAGATTCTTGCGAGTCCCTTCAGCATGGTGGGAAAGACTCTATACATGATCTCGTTCGGTACCCCCTGAAGGTGCATCAGGGTCTTGAAAGATTCCAAGTGGTCCAAAGGGTCCTTGTTTCCGTCGTAGTTTTCCACCTGCGGCATACGAAACTTTGGCGGTAGGGGGAAGGAATTGACGAATGTGGTGAAAGGTGAATCGGTTCGATGGACCAAGTCGTCGAGGTCGCTAGATACTCGTCCTTTGAGGGCGTTCATCATCAAGTCCATTCGTTCCCTCATCATCTGCATCTTCGCAACAATATGGGGTGAAGCCATGTCTGCTGTGGATGGACGACTCACGTTTGGTCGTTTTGGCCTGCTAGGGGCATTGCTACCTTCCGGCCCCTCTTGGTATCTTTTTTCTGCATTGGTGCCTTCTTGGTCCTCTTCTTAAGTGTTATGTCCTGCATTCTGTTGATGCAGCTGCTCTTCCAGATCGTGATTCTGTTTGGTAAGATGTTCCACTGCAACCGTGAAGGTTTGGACTTGCCTCTCTAAGGCAATGGGTCGCGGTTTGTCTCCCTTAACGTTGTTGGTGGTCACCATCAAGTGAATAAGTACCATGCAACTCTATGTTTGGGAAGCGATAGTATGGCTAATCTTCGTTCCCACAGACGGTGCCAATTGATGATGCCGTAAAAATCACCAGTGAGCCACATAGTCCTCGCACGCTCGAAACAATACCTGCATAATAAAAAGAGAAGACATAACGGAGAGCACCGGTGTGGTGTCGGCCAAATACCCTTTGAAGGTCAAGTTAGAACTTTTCACAACTCTACATATCTCTAGTCTAAATAGCTCTCTAAGTTCCTTTCAATATGAATAAAAGTTCCAAGGCCCATTCGTTTAGATTAACCCCAATGACTAATTTTCCATCAATTATTAATTTCAACAAAATTCCAAGGCCTAAGTAGTCCCCAAAATTACAACAACTGAAAATCCACAATTGTGAGACTAACCACTGACCATTGAATGCTGGCATCCATTTAATTATATACCTCAAAATTAAGTAGTGCATCCAAATTAAGGTTCCAATCTTTCATAAGTTCAAAACAAATTTACAATACATGCGTATATCTTTTCTTCCTCAAGTTTTGTAAAATAGAAATCCCAAAGTCTCCATAAATAATCAATTGGGCATTGATATAAGGGTCTATCTTAATCACAAATTATCTTCGCAAATAAGCAACATTTATTCATCTATAATCTCCAAATGATACTTGGGCTAGAACTCATTGAAGAGTTGGGTTCCTCATAAATATATTTCCTATTATGAAATCATAATCTCTAAGTGTACATCGTCTAGAAGGGAATAGTCTGTGAAGTATCTCAAACCACTATTCTTTTTTTTTTTTTTTTTTAACCTCACAAATAATATTGTCCTAGCAGCCTAGAACTTAGAGTAAAATGCAATTTATAATCATTAACCATCTGCCAATATAAAACAAAAGGAACCAGAATTGACTATAATTCAAATTGTAAGTCTTTCAAAACAAACTCTCTTGCCACCCAAGTCCATCAATTCCAATCAAAATAAGGTTCACTAATCCAATTCTATAATACCACAAACATTTCTTTCTACACACTTCATGTCCTATTGAGTCAATCAATTATCTCCTATTAGCTAAAATCAAAGAATTTCATTTCTAGCATCAAAACTTATTCCCCAGAATATTAAACAAACTTCCAAGTCCATAGAAAAGAAATTGAGGACTTTAAACTTCTAAGTAACAAAACATGGCTCAAAAACATTTAAGGACTACCTCACACATAAATTAGGCTATGGTAACCCATGTAGGTCAACACTAACAAGAACAATAATCCAAAAGAAGGTCGGTCCTTAACATTAGAATCCAAAGAAGTCCATCGATATATTGCTAAATTCTTTAAACACCCTCAGAATTTATATAATAGCATATTATATAATGTGAACTACAACAACCAAAATTTGATTTTCCCTTCACACTATGAACTTTCCAGTAACTTCCTAACTCCATGTAAACTAAAATCAAGGAACTGTAGCTCTAACATCAAACCTTAACCCCTAAATAAAGTTCTGCAATAGTCAATTCCCTAATAATGATCAAGCACTCCAAATTCCGAATAGGACATATAGTAAATTATCATTTAGTAATAAGGACTATGAGAATCCCCTATAGATCAAACTAACCTTAGGTAGGTTGACTATATTTGGCAAAACTATCAAATGAGTTTACAAAAGATTAGTCACAAAACAGAAAGAAGGTTTCATTTGCTTGTTCTTTTCTCACTCTCTTTTCCTTTTAATAAGAAGAAGAAGTTTTAATAACCAATTTGATCAATTACAAAATTTTCAAGAATAAAATACACCCACTTAATACCAATATGAGATCATAGAAGTAAATCAATTAAAATCTTCCCTTTTGAATTTATAAGTCACATATGCATAACGACATAGAAATAAATATCAAAATCTCCTAACAAATCATCATATGATGGAACCTCACTTACACTTCTCAACAAGTCATCAAAAGAAAACTATCTGTGACCTAATAACCTTCATAAACAATGACTAAAACCATAATCCCTAGTGCACAAACTTTATTCCAAATCAAATCCTAGTATCAAGTCTGCAAGATCATAACCAAGCTCTGATACCATTAAAATTATCACGCCCCGAACCCAACTATAAAGATAGGCATGTGACAATCGCCGCACGCTTATAAAGTAAGCACCTTATAAGCGTGCAAGACCTTCTTAGCAACTAAAATTTATCCTCAAAAATTTTGTCAATAAATTCAAAATACCTCAAACATTCTTTATGAATAAATCTCTAATAATTTAAAGGAACAATTCCAAACCTCATGTACATAATGTCAATTGACCAAAGATATAAGACCATTACAAGACCATATAATCCCAAACTTACTTAGCTTCTTTCATGCTTACAACATAATAGCAAAACTCTCAAAACTTGCTATTCTTCACAATCTGAAACTGGATGGGAAAAAGGGGGTGAGTTGACAACTCAATAAGTAACCAAAATTCTAATAAGTTCTATCAAGCAATAAATCTATAAAGTTATAAGATGTAATATGAGCCTTCAAAAGTTATAATATGCTATGGGTTTTCAAAAATAACTAAAAAAGTTTCGAAGTCTTAAAATAATAAGTTGCAAATAGATCACATACTTTAATCTTACAATATATCATAGATGATTTAGAAAGTAGTCGGTTTTTCATATATCAAAAGCTATAACTTACAATAGGTTCCAAAAACACATAAGCAATTTTAGTAACTCAAAATAGTTCAAATACTCAAACATTTCCAAAATCACATATATAGTTTTAAGGACTCAAAACAGTTCAAATATTCAAACGTAATTCATATTCTTAACAATCTTATGACTATGGTCACACTATATCCCCGTGACTAGGCATCAGAGCACCAATAAATAACCCACATTGGTTGGGTATCAGACTACCAATGAATAACCCCCATTGGTTTGGGTATCAGAATACCAATGAATAACCCCCATTGGCTGGGTATCAGAGTACCAATGAATAACCCCCATTGGTTGGGTATCAGACTACCAATGAATAACCCCCATTGGCTGGGTATCAGAGTACCAATGAATAACCCCAATTGGCTGGGTATCATAATACCAATGAATAACCCCCATTGGTTTGGGTATCAGAATACCAATGAATAACCCCCATTGGCTAGGTATCAGAGTACTAATGAATAACCCCAATTGGCTGGGTATCAGAGTACCAATGAATAACCCCCATTGGTTTGGGTATCAGAATACCAATGAATAACTCCCATTGACTGAGTATCAGACTACCAATGAATAACCCCCATTGGTTTGGGTATCAAAATGAATTCATAGTCAAATTGTTCATAATCACATATATGAAATCATAGTTTCTAACAAAATATATCTTATTCCCAATTGGCTGGGTATCAGAATAAATTCATAGTCAAATTGTTCATAATTATGAAATCATAATTTCTAACAAAATATATCTTATTCAAATACATACATACATACATACATATATATATATATATATATATATATATATATATATAATCATATATTCAATATTCAAATCTATTTGTGATATTTCTATAATTCTTTACTTTAAATCAATATAGCTAAAAAAAAAAAACAATTAAATAAAATAAATCTTATATTCAATGCTCATATTTATTGGTGGAAATTCTTTATTCTTTACTTTGAATTAGTGTAGTTAAAACAATTAATAAAATATATCATATATTCAGTAATCAGATATATTTGTGATAATTCTTTATTTGAAATCAGTAATACAATAGAAATAAATTGTAACAACTGTAAACAATTTTCAGTAGTTAAAATACGCAAAGATAAAACCAATTAGGATAAGGTTACTTACCTCCGAAAGAAACTTTTCCCTAACACTTCCTCTAAAATCCTTAGATATCACCTAAAACAATTTTCAAATATTTTTACTTAATAACCAAATAATTCAAAAACAACTTATAACGGTACCCGACTAGAAGAAAGAATATTTATCTCACACCAAAATTTCACTTAATCGTAATATATATATATATATTATGCCACTATTAATGCCTTAAAAGATAAGGCTATAGCACCTAGTAATATGTCACACTAAAGACAAGGACATGGGCCATCCTTCAAGTGCTGCACTTACATTATAGCTTCCTTTTTCTTTTTCTTTTTTCTCTTTTTTTTTTTTTTTTTTCAAATCCCCTACTTCGGCACTGTTATTTAAAGAATACCAGTGCAAAACACCTAACCCCTTAAAAGAAAATTTGTGGCTTAACAGCATAAAATTGCGGTAGCAGCGTCTAGTTTACTAAAATAAATCCAAACTTTTCTTCGTTTGCATCATTAAAACTCTTGAATAATTAAATAGCTTCACTATTGGCCAAAATAGCCACATAAGAAAATATTTTAAAACCACATAAAGTCTAAATTTGACAAAAGAACAAAATTTCTTAAGCTCTTACCTCAAGGGTGCAGTCAATCTTTCTCTACTTCAGTCCTTTGGGTAATCTCTTCTCTCAAAAATCTCTCCATATGCATTGACTTAATAAGCTTATATATTTAGCTAGGGTTTCAACCTTATTTTTTAAAAACTCCCTTATAATTAGAAATTATAAAATTGGCCCCACAAAATAAATTTACTTAAATACCCCTCCTTTAAATTTTTTTTTTTGGGGGTATTACATTAGCTTTTCTAACAATTTAATACTCATTATGTTAATTTCGATTCAAGTGTATATGCTCCAATCACCACAAATATATATTCTTTTGGGTTCATGAATTGGCTTCTTTTCTTTCCTTTTTGTTTGCTGTTGTTGTTGTTTTATTTGTGGGTATATGTCACTAATGCCATGACTCTGTTTACCTACCAGGCATAAACACATCCAAAACAAATGCCTTCACTTTACCCTAATGCAATTCTCTTTCTTTTAAATTTGCAATAAACTATAACACAAATAACACTTTTTTCTTGGTCTAGTAGTTCATTGAATCTGCTTGTAAGGTATATAGCCACTCTCTCTTGAATGAAATTCAAGCTTATAAAAGAAATTTATTAAAGAAAAAGTAGGAAGTCAATTATGTGAATTTTCCTCATGTGTCATGCTCCTTAAAAAGAGAATTAGAATGTTTATGCTTTGCATTTGACCTAATGGGCCAGTCGTCACTTAACAGGCCATTAATCACCTTTAATTTATGCCAGATATGGACCCACATCGACCGAGACCCTCTATATGGGATGTCTTGATGAGGCAGGATGTGCATCGTTCAAGTTTGCTTTAGGATGCTCCTTTGGGGATGAGGTATGCACTTGTCTAAAATCGTAGTCAATATATGTAGTAAAAAGATTTTTGGCATTTGAGTTTGAAGCGTAATTATTGCGTGCTTAGTGAATGCTATTATTAATACTAAGCTGCTTTGTTTGCTGGAAGTGCCAGGTGTATTGACTTGTCGTCACTGAGAGAAAGGTCTGCTTGAAGGTGGGTTAGATCCACGGATTTCCACTTATATCACTGATGTGGGGTTAAATGGGCTACTTTGGGTCCCAAATATAGACGTTGACCATAGCTTGATCACGGCGTTGGTGGAGAGATGGTGGCCAGAGATGTACTCATTCCACTTGCCCCACGTTGAGATGACCATCACGCTGCAAGACATGGAGGTTATAATGGGGGTACCTGTAGATGGCTTGCCGGTGGTAGGATATACCCATATGGAAAATTGGGGTGACCTCTGCGCCAAGTTGCTAGGGCATAGGCCGTCGGATAGAGAAGTCGATGGGAAGAAGAACACTGCAGTGATGGAAGGGCTGAGGGTAAAAGCCAAATGGCTCGAGGAGCAGTTTAGCAACCCTCTCCCGGCTAACGCCACTGAAGTGCTTGTTCAGCAGTATGCTTGGTTTTACATACTAGAGATGTTGGGCGGTATACTATTTATGGACAAATCTGGCGAACGACACTCAATTATGTATTTGCAATTTTTCAATCCAATTAGCAACGGAAAGAAATATAGTTGGGGTAGTGCAGCACTAAGTTGGCTATATAGACACCTCTATAAGGCATCAAAGAAGACAGCCAAGCAAATTGGTGGTGTCGTGCTATTGGTGCAGTTGTGGGCATGGGCGAGGATTCCACACATATGTCATGTGATGAGGCATCCACACCAGGCATTGCTCCCAGGTTCACTTGCTATCAGGTACGTAGGATCTTTGATTGTTACCGTTTTACATTTCCGCATTATCTTTTTCACATAGGAATTATGTAAGTAACTAATATGAACATTATGTCTGTGTTGTTTGCTAGATGGAAAGGGGCTAAGATAACAACTGAACATCCAATGCATGTCCTACACGCCTATCGTGTGTTGCTTGCTTCGCTACGGCCAAATCAGGTATCGTGCCTTACAAGTGGGAACCGCTTTGGCATGTAGTTGTTGTACTTACAATTCCTTTGGAATGAATAAACAGTTTTTATTTTAGAGTTAAACATTGTTGCCATGTATTGTTCACATTTGTTACACATATTTTCTAATTATATTGTTAATATGGTTTTTTGCATCTGTTGGATCATTGCAGATTTTTTGGGAGCCAAATAACAATTATTTGGATTCCTTGCCCTCATATTGTACGGCAGGCCAACACATATGGAAGTCTATTGTGCTGCTCATACATTTTTGGGTGGTTGAAGGCCATCACCCCGAATGCGTTCTCCAACAGTTTGGGATGAAGCAAGGCATACCAGACAATATCGATACTTCAACTAACCTTCACAAGATAACACTCTAGGGCAAGCAACAAAAAAAACTGGGTTGAAGAACATGCCCCGCATATTGCTAAATGGGTTGCACACGCCACAATTGCTAATGCACCGCCTTTTCATGGGGAGATGAGCTACAATGATAAGTATATGGTGTGGTTTCGTCCCCGCACTCTTCGCCATATTACAAAAGAGACCTCATACTGGGACACTTTGGTACGTTTACAAAGACTGTTTTGTTATAAATGTACCTCGCTTCGCATAGTTTAGTTCAACCTACTAACACTACTCTTGTATATTTGTGATAGGTTGAATCACAGTTAAGGATTATGGCGAAGTGCAAACCAAGATCTGAGATCTACATTGAAAGTATTGATGCCTTGCAATCTGTTGAAGAGATCAATCGATTGACCTTGGACAATGCACGTGATGTGGGCAACACAAGTGAACCGGCTGTAGGGCGTGGTCGGCAACCAGGTGGACGTCAAGGGCATGGAGGCCGTCAATCTAGTCAGTGTCATACATCTAGTCGGCATCCCACATTTGGTCAACATCACACACTCGTGCCCACATCTAGTCGGCGTCCCACATCTGGTCAGCGTCACACACCCGTGCCCACATCTAGTCGGCATCCCACATCTGGTCAGCGTCCCACATCTAGATAGCAGATGAGATGAGATGAGATGTGTTTGGACACTAGTTATGACACGGGCTCCATGACACACGATGATGTGAGTCCATCCTATACGTTTGCCCATGGGGACACATTTCGGTCCTCATCCATGAGGAGCGATGATACCTGCCCACCCATATCCCCTACTTCATCTTCGTTGCCCACCACCCGTACATCTCCCCCACCGACTACCAACGCTGCCTCCGCAGATGTACATGGTAGAGATGAGATAAGATTCATGCCCACCCTTGAGCGACTCACCCCTGGCGCTGCCCCCCCTGAGTTTGTGCATACCGAGTTCATCCAGACACAGATACCCACCCCCCCACCAGAGGCTTCACACATTAAGGATCGACCGCAAAGGCCACAACGGACATGGACACATCCTCCTGACTGTGGGACTGGACATGGTACTATACTTTGATTCAATACCGATTACATATACATCTCTTTATAGTTAAATGATTTGCATATTAGTATTTTCTTGTGTTCTTTTCAGGCAAGGTGAGACCAGTCAAGGAACCAGTGAGGAGAAGAAAACGGAGATGATTTTCGATGGTCAAGAATCAGTGCTGCTTTGGGCTTGCCCAGGTATAGGATCTTTTTGTCCTTTGGTGATATATTTTTGGTAGCACATATATTTTGGCAATGAACTTGAAGATTTGGGCGTACAAGCTGATATATTTTTTGTTCGTAACTTGCAAAATTCTGGCAAATGGAAATTCTCCTTCTGTTGTATTGTTGTCATATCCTGTCTTAGATTTCTAAGAAAATGGAATCATGAGGTTATTACTGTATTGATAAGAAAATGAATGTATCATTTAAAAATCATACGATTATCCACAAAGAAAGGTTACCTTTCTCTTTAGCTAAGATGTTAATATCTTACCTTTAGAGTTCATTGGTGTAAGTATTTGGGGTTCAAAAGTGTAATATATTAAGTATTAGTATCAAAATAAGGCAGAGAGAGAAGCAAGAACATAAGGAAATCATTTAATGTTCCTTGCACTAAAAGGGAAAGCTTTCACTAGGGTGGCATTAAAGTATATAGTTATACTCCTCAAGTCCAATATAATCTCATTTTGTAAAGAGGAAGAAATGAAAACCAATGTTCTTACCCTGACATACAAAGCCTGCAATAGTCTTGTGTTTATAACATTCGTTTAGGTGCCTAGTATTGTTGGTACTCTTTGTTAGTTTTAACTCTTATTATTATTAAAATCCTTTTGCCTTACTTTCTGATTGTTTATATTTAGCAAATGTTTCTTTCTCCTTTTGAATTTTTTTTATTTTTTAAATTTAACGATACAGTCCATTAAGTTGAAATGATTAATATCGTTAAAAGGAAATCATCTTTTTAACACAGTGAGTTGTCATAGACACCTCGTTCTTTTTTATTTATTTATTTATTTATTTAAAGGATGCTTTCCATTCTTGATGGGCAGAGGTTATGTGTGAAAGCAGGAGGAATATAATGATTTCTATAGAAAGACTTAAGAGAATCATATCTCACTAACATTTTTGATATCCGGATAACTATCTTACTAGGGAAAAGATAGTACTAGTATATCTTTTTTTTCTTCTTCTGCAAGTGTGACTGCAGGATCAAAGCAGGTACCCCTAACCAGTTATATTAAGAGTAAAAAGAAGCAATTACAAATACAGTAAATTATTTGGCACCCTTGATGGAAAAATAACGTTGAAACAAATTATTGGCCTTATTTATGAGGAGAGCTTTTGTCGAACCATTTCTTAATAACTTCCCAAAAAATGACTTCAAGTATTGGGACATTAAATATAATAAGGTACTCATATATCGCTATGAGTAACACACAAGTAAAGTAGAGTAAGTATCAAATTCTAAAGTCTTAGTACACAAAGGTCTTAGTACTAAGATGAAGTATAACCCTAAGCAGTTCATGATATATCTCATGGTTAACTTCTACAACACTACTTTTTCCTGTCTATTACTCTATTGTGTGTAAAACGCCTACATTTATAACTTTATGAAACAACTAGCTTACTTTAGAATGAGTAATTGCAGCAAGTACTACTTCCTTCCAATTATGCTATGGGAAAAAAGTGGAAAATTTTGAGGCTGTTTGCTATCTTTTGTGGTAAACACTTTAAGAAAGAAATTTCAGCATGAAATTATCTAAAGATCCCTGCAATGGAAGCCTTGATGAAATTTTTGTTAGCTATGTGTTTTTTCTTTTTATATACAGAAACCAGCTCGAGCATGTTGACATATCTGCAGATGAAATTAGAACCTTAAAGCATTTAGCAAACTGCACCACCACAAATGCAGCCTAGTGGTCCCAGCAGTGCATATGGTGGAAATTATCAATCTCCCTCAAGTCGCCTTATTATTTATTATGGTTTTTGGCCATGTCCGAACCAAAAATGCTCAAAATCCAACATTTCTACAGGTTTGTTATGTGTCTTCTGCATTGATTCCCACAATTTATTGTTCATTTCTACAGGTTTGTTGCAACTATGGATTTGTAAAATATACTGATGATTACTGATTTCAAATTCAAATGACTTGGTAGCATGTATGTCTTGTTGATTTCTGTGTAAGAGTTGAGCCCCAGAATTTGGGATTTGAAACTCCATAGATACAAAAATTGACCGCTTTAAGTTTTTTAGGAACTATAAGTGATCACTTTTTTACTTCAGAGTAAAATTACACATGGGCTAAACTTTAGAGACCAATGGTGTATTTGGGCATTGTTTTGATGTGTGCATGTGGATTAATTGAAAAATGTGGGTGAGTGTTTTTAACAGGAAAGTATTCAGATGAGCCAAGACAATCAGATGAATGGTTTAAGAAAGGGAAGATGGTGAGTACTCTCCTTGTTCCTTAATATGGTTTTGGACATTCAAATTGCTATTCCTTAACTTATACGTTGTATAAGAACTAGATGCATTTAGAGATTTTAACATTCTTCATAGCTCTGCAGCATTAACAGTTGCTTTTGTGTGATTGAGTGAGAAGTCTAAGGGGTATACAGATCATAGCTTTTCCCAAGAGCAGTTGTGGCAGTGACATGTTTGATCAAATTTCTGAGTGTTTCAAGTGTGTGTGTGTGTGTGTGTGAGAGAGAGAGAGAGAGAGAGAGTAAACAAATATTGAGTATCATAGGATTTCAAGAGTTGTTCCCTACGAAGGGCTTCTCCACATGTCAATTGAAGAAACATAATCATTTAAGTTATACGTATTTAGTAAGGAATTGCATTTGAGAGGAATTGAGGAAAGAAAAAGTATACAAATAATATGGAAATTGACATATAAGAATGGCATTGCCTCAAATTTTATGCATTCTGATGTTCAATGACATCTGAAAGACCATCTTGGTCTGAAAATAAACTGGTACAAAGAAAATTTTTTCAACTTTTAGTAAAAAAGGTATTTGGAATAAAAAGATTTATTTGGAATGATTAGCTAATGTTTTTTTTTTATAAGTAATAAGATATATTGATAAAAAAGGGCCACCCTAGTGCACAGGGAGTGTACAAGGGAAAAGAAATCAAATACAGAAATTACAAGATTCTAAAAAATCAATAAAAGAAGGGAAAGATTTATTTTGCAAAGCAAACAACCAATCCCTTAAAGTTCTAAAAAAGAGAAGCTTGAGGTCTGGAATAGATCTCTTAGTATCTTCAAAACATCTACTATTCCTCTCCCTCCAAAGACACCACAATAAGCAATGAGGAATGATGGACCAAATACAACCATTTCGATGACGACCAAAGCTGCCTTGCCAACACCATAGCAGCCCCAAAACTGTGCACGGCATAACCCAAGAAACTCCAAAAAGGCCCAAAACCATAGACCAAAGATCCAAAGCAAAAAGACAATGAAGGAAAAGGTGGTCAACCGATTCACCATTTCTCTTACACACGTAGCACCAATCGTCAAGCATTTCCTTAAAGCAGCAGTCCAAACAAAGAAAGCTACTCTAGAGGGGATTTTTTGCTTCCAAATACTTTTCCAAGGAAACCCAAAGGAGGTGGTGCCAGCTAAAATTCTATAATAGTCTCTAACCAAGAAACCCTTAACTTTGCTAGGAATCCAACACATTTTATCCACACCACGACCCCTTATAGGCAACCATAAATAGCTACCATGAAGTTAGACATAGCCTCAATATCCCGAGCATGCACACCCCTAACAAATCTCACATCCCAAAAGAGGACACTATTGGTGGACATCATAAGCTCAGCCACACTGGCATCCTTATTCCTGCAAAATCTGAACAGGTTAGGATATCTAACAGCAAGAGAAGTCTCTCCACACCACCGGTCTTGCCAAAACTTCACTCTAGACCCATCACCAATATCATACAGAATATGGCGCGAGAAGGAAGTCCATCCCTGACTGATATTTTTCCATAAACCAACACCATAAGGGCCAGTCACAGCTCTGGTATACCAGCCCCCCTACACACATCCATACTTCAACTCTATCACTTGCCTCCAAAGGGCATCTTCCTCAATCCCAAATCTCCAAAGCCACTTCCCAAGTAACGCTTCATTGAAAAGTCTTATTTTCCTTATCCCTAATCCACCCGAAGAAATAGGAGAACAAACAGTATCCCATTTAACCAAATGAATTTTAGGATCATCTCCAGAATTGCCCCATAAGAAATTCCACTGGAGCTTCTCAATTCGTTTAGCCACACTAGCAGGAATAGGAAATAACAATAGAAAATAAGTGAGTAAATTAGATAGGGTGCTTTTGATTAGAGTGACTCTACCTCCCTTGGATAAGTATAAGCGTTTCCAACTCGCCAATCTCCTCTCCATTTTCTCCAAAATAGGATTCCTTATAGTCTTATCTTTGAATTTAGCACCCAAAGGAAGACCTAGATATTTCATTGGGAGAGAGCCCTGCTTGCAGCCAAGAACAAGCAAGAAAAGGTCAATATTGTTGACTACCCTAACCGGAACCAATTCAGACTTGCCCAGGTTAATCTTTAGACCTGACACCGCCTCAAACTAGATAAGAATCATGCGAAGAATCAAAATCTGATCTAAATCAGCCTTATAGAAAATTAGCGTGTCATCTGCAAAAAGGAGATGAGACACTGTCATTGATCTTCCCTCCAAGTTACCCACACCAAAACCCGACATGTGACCTTCAAGAACTGCTTTGTCCAACATTCTACCAAGAGCTTCCATCACCAAAACAAACAACAATGGAGACAACGGATCACCTTGCCTCAAGCCTCTGGAGTTACCAAAAAAACCACAAGGAGAGCCATTAATTAAGATGGAGAAACGAACAGTAGATAGGCAAAAGAGAATCCATTGTCTCCATTTGGTAAAGAAACCACTTCTTTCTAACATCTGCATCAAAAAATTCCAGTTTACATGGTCGAAAGCCTTCTCAACATCTAGTTTACAAATCAACCCTGGCACCCCAGACTTCAATCTACTGTCAAGACATTCATTAGCAATAAGAACAGGGTCAAGGATCTATCTGTCCCTCACAAAAGCATTCTGAGATGCTGAGATTAAATCCCCCATCACTAAGTGGAGACGATTAGCCAAAACTTTAGCAATAATTTTATAAACCCCCCCAACCAAGCTAATGGACCGAAAATCTCTAATCTCATTAGCCGCATGTTTTTTAGGAATGAGAGTAACAAAAGTTGCATTTAAACTTTTCTCAAACTGATCATTGGCATAAAACTGATGAAATACAGCCAAGAGATCAGGCTTAACAATCCCCCAGCAAGCTTGGAAAAAAGCCATAGGGAAGCCATCAGGACCAGGGGATTTATCACCATGGAAACTTTGAATAACATCAAAGATTTCTGCCTCTTCAAAAGGCCTCTCTAACCAATCCGCATTCTCACCAGATATCATTGGAAAAACCAATGAATTTGGAAACGGCCGCTCAACTTGCTGCTCAGAGTAAAGATTCATGAAGAAATGAGTAATGTAATTTGCAATTATACCTTGATCCGACGACAAAGTACCATTAACCATTAGGCTTTCAATACCATTATTTTTTCTGTTGGAATTAGCCATTCTATGAAAGAATTTGGTATTGGCATCCCCTTCCTTCAAATGCAACACCCTAGACTTTTGTCTCCAACTAGTCTCTTCCATAAGAGTCAACTTTTCAATATCTGAATGAATATTAGTTTGATCTAACTTCTCCTCAGCAGATAGACTAAAAGTCTCCTCTTTAGCATCCAAATCATTTAGCTTACTCCATAGGGCCTGTTTCTTAACAGAGACATCGCCAAACTCAGTCTCATTCCACTTTTTTAAATCCAACTTCAATGCAGCCAATTTCTTAGCAAGAATAAAACTAGGGGTTCCATGGAACAAATAGGAAGCCCACCACTCCTTCACTTTGTCTACAAAGTTATCCACCCTCAACCACATATTTTCAAAACAGAAAGGAATTCTACCTCTTTGCTGACACCCGCCCTCCAACAAGATAGGAAAATGGTCAGAAAGAACTCTAGGCAGCCTTTTTTAGGTGAACAGAGAGAAGTGATCAGCCAAAAGAGGGGAGAAAAGGAACCGGTCAAGCCTAGAAGCAGAGGAAGAATTGGACCAGGAATAAAGGCCCCCTTCCATCTGAATATCCATCAACCCATGCAAAGACACAAAGTCAGAAAATTCATACATAGCCCTGGAAAAGCTAGCAGCCCCCAAACGCTCTGATGGGAAGCGGATAATATTAAAGTCCCCTCCAAGGCACCAAGGCAAATCCCACCAACTGATCAACCCGGTTAATTCCTCCTACATCAACCTACGCCTATTGTTCAAATTTGGCCCATATACGCTTGTGAAGGCCCACTCAAATTGATCGCCTACATTTTTAAACTTGCAAGAAACCGAAAAATGCCCCACCGCTTCCTCCACCTTTTCCACAACCCGGCTATCCCACATTAATAAAATTCCTCCAGAAGCACCATCAGAGCCCAGATACAACCAATCTACATATGGACAACTCCAAATACTTTGAACAGTACTTCTAGTAATCCACTCTAGCTTGGTCTCTTGCAAACACACAATATCAGCCTTCCAAGATCGCAACAAGTTACGGATCTGAAGCCTCTTGTCAACTTCATTCAGACCTCTGACATTCCAGGAAATAAGCTTCAAATTCATTGAGCAACGGAGAGAACCCGATTCCTATTAATACCACATCACCTAGTAGACGAAGAGCCATAATTAATGGAACTAAACAACCCTTTCAACTCTCTTAAACCTTTCACCCCCGAACCTTTTAAACCACGCAAATTCTTATTCACCTCAGCCCTCCTATATAATTCAACTTCAACCACCAATAAAAATTTTGTTGCTTGATCTTCTAAACCCACAAGAGATGTGCCAAGGAAGCTATCAAAGTTATTGAATCGCTTTTGAAACCAATCGGAATAAGTTACCTGACTCCCTGAAGAATCCAAACCCACACCACTTTCCTCAACTACAAGAGACTGTTCTGCCGAGGCCGAAGGAAGAGAAAAAGCAATTGGATCAACCACAAGGGGCTGATCAGCTTCCTCCGAGAAGGAATCTGAAGCCCCATCCTCCATCGATACATCATCCTCTTCGTCAGAAGATTCCAACGTAACTAAGGCTAGCTGTTGTTGCTTTTCCAAAACCTCAATAGCTTTACACCAAGGCAAAGCTATCTGCACCAGGACCACAACCTTTCTCCCATTGCATAATTCAAGAACCCACTGCTTCGAGTTCCCCCATTTCTTGACAATATTGCCGGAATGTTCCTGGAGAATCAATTGGGGGTCACGCTCTAAGTTTTCGCCGTGCTCTATGGTGCAAGCCGACCCAAACCTGGCCTCCTCGGGCTCGACGGAGCCGAGGTGCTCAGTCTCAGCTACACCGGAGACAAGAAACGAGCCAATCGACTCTGATGACGTACATGCCGACCCATACCTGGCGTCCTCGGACTCGTCAGAGCCGAGGAGCTCAGTCTCGGCTACATCGAAGGCAAGAAATGAGTCAAACAACTCTGAAGACTCAGTCTTGGCTTCATCGATCTTGTCGGAAATGAGAGAATGGGCAACAGCGACAGAGGAGCCATCGGAGACCATCGTCGACCTCAGAGGTAATATCGAAGGGCGCGACGAAGGCTGGAAGGGCCTCGTGCATGTACTCGACATACCTGAAGTCTGGGTTTCTCGCATCGGGGAAGGCCTCGTGGGCTGTTCTTTTCTTTTGGGTTGCCAGACCTTAGGGGGCTTGGGCTTAGAATAGGGTCCAAGAGGTGGGTTAAGTGTGGGAGTAACAGTAGGTGCAATGGGCCTAACGGCCTCTTTCATGGGCCCAACATCAGGACAGCCCACTTCCTTTATGTTGGAATATTTAACATCCCACTTGCCATTCAGTCCACGCACCAGACAAAGAGAAACTTCAAGCAAGAAAGGAGAATCAGCACCTTTGCGAGCGTCATCCTGTATATCAAGCGTGACTTCAGCCTCAGGAACCGCGCTTACCTGCCCAGCACCCCTATCACGCAAATCCAGGTTCTGATGCTTCTGGCTGCTCAAGCTAGACTTGATAGCTAGGTTTGATTTGATAGAATTTTGAATATTTGGCAAAGCAAGTTTCCCTGTTCTGCTTCCACCAGAGGATTTCTGATCACCATCCACCACTGCCGATAGAAAGGATTTATGATTTCTGAACTTTAGCATTGACGGGAACAGGGCAGATTGAGAAGGCAGTTTAGTGCCAAGAGAGTTAGGAGCAATAGCCTTACGAAGATGAAAGCCAAATCCTCTCCACCCACTACCCAGCTTCCCTTCCGGAACAATGATAAGGCCCTTCCGACGACCATGAAGAAGTTCAGAGATCATCAGAAAGCTTCCATGTGCATTGAGTCCCATTTGTAAAATGAAAACCTTATTACCATCCCTGAAGGTTCTAGCAAAGTTTTCAGGACGAGTATTTGACATTAGGTCCTCAATATAAGATAGTAACCGAAAAGCACACTCTTTTCCCAAGAAGACTGATCGGAGAGAATCCTTGTATCTTTCAAAAATGCGTAACAAGAAGAAAGAACCACCTTCTTCCACAGAAAATTCAAACGATTTGGATTCAACAAAAAAGATGGTGCCACCCATGATAACCAAGAAAACGAAAAAAAAAAACCAGAGAAAAAACCTTCAAAAGAGAGAAGCAAGATTAGCTAATGTGTAATTGTATAACATCAATACTTGGATTTTTCACCCTTTTGTACATTATCATCATAAGCAGTAAATTCCATAGTTGGTTGGTCTCTTATTTATATCATTCTCATACTGTTTCCTTCGGATTTGGTCTATAAAATGTATGCTTATTAATATTATCTTCTTGCTGACACTTAATTACGTTATTAATCTTGTTATGTAGGCCGTGTAAAATAATGATGCAAGCTATATTCTCCACATTTAAACTGTCTCATTGGGATTCCATCTCCATCATGTTTTGGTATGTGAGAAATTTAATGTTGATCATATACTTTTCCTAGGTGAGAGCTCATGGAGTTGCTGGTTTTGGAGATAAGGCAAAGGATCCCATTTTTGGACTTACAATGGGTGTTAGTTCTCAGACCTCAACTGATGTTTTTAGGTAAATTCTGAGGTAGCTTTGAGAGAACTTTCCTTATTTGGACTTGTTGGTGCAATCACAATAATAATGGAAATAACACAATGAAAAACTGAATAATACTTCTGAATATTATTAGTATAAAGAAAGGAATTACACAACACAATTTGGACTGAGGCGCGGCACTCGCTCTCTTTAAGGAGATTCAAGCCCTTGGTTGGCTAAACTTCGTAACCGGTGCAGACCTTCTCTGACTTGTCTCCCCCAGGATGCAACAGCCCAACAAGTGTTGTATGGCTAGAACAACCTCTGCACAAAGTGTTCAAGCCCAAAGCTCCACCAGAAAGAACACCATTCCTTGCCAAGAATTTCTCTATTTTTTCTTTATGTGTATTGTGAATTGCTGTAACTTGGATTGGGTCTGAATGAGTCTATTTATAGGCTCAATGGGCCTCACGAAATTACTACCCAATTTATTTTGATTTAATTAGGTCCATTATTCTAATGTAGTGGGTGTTACAAGATTAATTGTTGGATATTAATCTGATGGGCTGGAGTTACATAATTAATGGTGAGATAAGGAGTTTCTGAAGAATGAATAGGCCCAAACGGAAAGTCCATTAAGTGGGTTAATGGCTCTTTATTTTCCATAATAAAAATGGAGTATTAATCCGGGTCATTTACTCACCAACGGATATGGTAATTTCCCTGAATGGGCTGTCAAGTAGGAGGATCCAAGAGGCTGATTCATTTCCAATTTTGATACCTCCACTCTTCACCTCCCCCTTGCGCACGTATCTAGCCCAATATCTGAGACAATACATTTTAGCCCATTAATCACCACAATTAAAAAGAATAAAATAGTCTCTCTCCTTTTCAATGTGGGATTAACCATTTTCACTAACTCTTCATCTTCCTTATTCATTCCCATATCTTTACATTTATATTATAACATTTATTCATTTTAATTATTTAATATTAAAATGCTCCAACAATCCCCCACTCATTTTAATATTAAAATTTTTAGTTAAAGAGATATTACCAGACAAAGACAGGTCACTATGCATCATGAAGGTGTGCTCTGCATTGAACCTTCACTTAGTAAAACAGCGATCTCAAATCCAGAGTCATAGTGGTCTCCGACTTGAACTAGGACTGCTTTAGGGAAATTAAGCGTCACTGCTTACACATAATAACCCAGGTGTTGACATGAGCTTTTATAGCTAGCACTTTACGACCGTGTGCTGATCCCAGTTTCATGAGTGTATTTGAGACTAAGTCCAAATCTCATAGGGAGCGGCCCCACCCCCACACTCACATAGGTGAAATTTTGTCAAGGGTGCTCCTATAATTCTGACACCCCACTCATACGAGCTACAAATTTCATTAAGAGTTTTTTAACTCATCCTCTCCACATTACAGGATAAATGCACTTACATCATAGGGATGAACAATTAAAAAATTATTTACAAAATAAATAATTAAAAATAAATAAATTGTGCATTTCTTACGACCATCGTATGATTCGTTTTTCCCATTGAACCCAATTCTCAGGATCTCTGGTCCTTAGGTTGGGTATCCTCATACATGGCTCATGATTCTATGGACTTTAGTCCCATCCCCCTCGATGTATTCCAGACTCTATCTTTTACCAAGGCCTTGGTAAATGGATCTGCAAGATTATCATTAGATTTAATATAATCCACAGTTATGATGCCACCACTCAAATAAGATCGCACGGTACTGTGCTTTCTTCTTATAGGTCTGGATTTACCGTTATAGTAACGGTTTTTAACTCTACCAATTGCGGCAGTGCTATCACAATGAATTAATATAGGTGGAATTGGCTTTTTCCAAAGTGGAATTTCATATAACAAATCTCTAAGCCAATTTGCCTCTTCACTAGCTGAAGCTAATGCTGTTAATTCAGCTTCCATTGTTGAATTAGCAATTATTGTTTGCTTTTTAGATTTCCAACAAATAGCACCACTACCTAAGGTAAAAATATAACCAGTGGTAGAGAGAGAATCACCTGACAAAGTATTCCAATCGGCATCACTAAAACCTTCAATCACAGCAGGATACTTTTTATAAAATAAGTCATAGTTTTTGGTACCAATTAAATATTTCATGACTCGCTCAATAGCTAGCAAATGATCTTTACTAGGCTTGCTAGTAAATCTGCTAAGCACTCCTACTGCATATGCAATGTCAGGCCTAGTACAATCAGTAGCATAACGCAAACTACCAATGATACTAGCATAATCCTTTTGATTAAAAATCTCATCATCATTATTCACAGGAAATAAATGAACACTAGAATCAAAAGGAGTAGCTACACTTTTGTGATCATGAAAATTATATTTTCTCAATATTTTCTCAACATAATGTGATTGATCAAGATATATTCCATCACATGCTTTTGTAATTTTCATGACCAAAATAAAATTAGCCTCACCAAGATCTTTCATATCAAAATGGTTTTTAAGCATATTTTTTGTCTCATTTATAACATGCATATTTGAGCCAAAAATCAACATATCATCTACATAGAGGCTAATAATAACATGTAAATTATTCCATGATTTAGAATAAATACATTTATCACATTCATTTGATTTATAACCATTCTCAATCATGCAGGAATCAAACTTTTCATGCCACTGCTTAGGTGCTTGTTTTAAGCCATATAGGGATTTAGTTAGCTTACATACCTTGCTTTCATGTCTAGGCTCTACAAAGCCTTTGGGTTGATCCATATAAATCTCTTCCTCTAGGTCCCCATTTAGAAAAGCAGTTTTTACATCCATTTGATGAATTTTCAAATCAAAAATTGCAGCAATAGCAATTAACAATCTAATAGATGTAATTCTTGTTACCGGAGAAAAAGTATCAAAGAAATCAAGATCAACTTTTTGTTTAAAGCCTTTTGCAACAAGTCTAGCTTTAAACTTATCTATTGACCCATCCGGTTTCAACTTTTTTCTAAGGACCCATTTACAACCTATGGTCTTACAACCCGGTGGAAGATCTACTAATTTCCAAGTTCTATTAGAAATTAGAGATTTCATCTCATCATTTACAGCCTCTTTCCAAAATATAGCATCAGGTGATGTTAAAGCCTCTTTTAAATTTTGGGGATTTTCCTCAATGTTAAAAACATAATAATCAGGACCAAAATCCTTTTCAACTCTAGCTCTTTTACTCCTTCTAGGTTCAATTTCAAAATTTTCTTGATTTTGTAAATGTGAAGTAGAAGAACTAGGTTGTGACAAAATATTTTCTTCACCCCCACTATTTTTCAATTTAAAAGGAAATTTTTCTTCATGAAAAATTGCATCACCAGATTCAAAAATTATTTTGTTTTCAAGATCAAAAAATCTATAAGCTGCACTATTAATCACATAACTAAGAAAAGCACAGGTAGTAGCTCTTATACCTAATTATGGCATTTTAGGGTCAGTAAGCCTTACATAAGCAAGACAACCCCATACTCTCAAATATCCCAAATTTGGCTTATGTCCTTTCCACATCTCAAAAGGTGTGGTGTGTGACTTTTTATGTGGCACCCTATTCAAAACATGACATGCAGTTAAAATAGCTTCACCCCAAAAATGTAAAGGTGCACCAGATTCAATTAACATGGCATTTGTTAACTCAATTAAAGTTCTATTTTTTCTTTCAGCCACACCATTAGAAGCAGGTGAATATGGTGCAGTAGTTTCATGGATAATTCCCAAAGACTGAACAAATGAGTTGAATGCACTTGATTCATACTCACGGCCTCTATCACTTCTTATTCTTTTTATTTTTCTACCGAATTGATTTTCAACTTCTTTTAAAAAATCTTGAAATTTTTCAAAAGCATCACTTTTATTTTTCAACAAATAAACAGTTGTATATTTTGAGAAGTCATCAATAAAAGTGATAATATATCTATTTCCTCCACGAGTTAAAATTCCCTCAAATTCACATAAATCGGAGTGAATTAACTCAAGCAATTCGGTATTTCTTACAACATTTTTATGAGGCCTTTTTGTAATCTTAGCTTGACTACAAGTTTCACATTTTTCAAAATTTTTTGACAGTCTTGGAATTAATCCTAAACTACTCATGATTCCCACATATCTGCTATTTATATGACACAAACGAGCATGCCAAAAATTAATAGAAGAAAGCATATAAACTGAACTAGTAGATGCTTTATTATTCTCAACATTCAATTTAAACATTCCATCACAAGCATAACCCTTGCCCACAAATAATCCATTTTTAGTGATTACATAATTATCAGATTCCATAGTTTGCTTGAAGCCAGCCTTGTTAAGCAAAAAACTTGACATCAAATTTTTCCTCATGGACGGAATGTAAAGTACATCTTTCAATGTTAGCACACGTGCAGAAGTGAATTTCAATTCAACCTCACCACTCCCAAGAACCTTGGTTTTGCTAGAGTCACCAAGCATAACAGTTTTTTCTTCTTCAAAAGGAGTGTACAATTTGAACCAATTTTTGTCATAGCAGACGTGCCTATTAGCACCAGAATCTGCCCACTACCCTTCAACATATTGCACCATATTGATGTCTGTAATCATAGCCACTAAAGGCTCTTCAGTTACGTTAGCCTGCGAGACAGATTCACGTTTCCGAAATTTGCAAAATCGAGCAATATGCCCACTCTTGCCACAGACAAAACAGGATCTATTAAATTGATCTTGTGAAGGGGGTCCTTGGTTCTTATTGTAATTTTTATTTGGGTTTCCCCTTCCTTGAGGTCTATTATTATTTTTAAATGCTCTTTTTTAGGCTTCAATTGAACATTTCTAGGAAAATGATTTTTGGGCATATTATTATTGGATGAAATAAGGTTTACCTTTGTGGTGGAATTACCATTGCTCTCTTGTGTCATGAGTGCATCTTGTCCTCTAGCCTCCTCCTCCACACGAATGCGTGTGATCAAAGTCTCCAAGGATGTCTCCTTTTGTTTGTGCCGCAAAGTCTTTTGGAACTCCCTCCAAGATTGTGGTAGTTTATCAATTATGTCAGCTACCACCAAATTGTCTCCAATCTTTATGCCTTCGGATCTCAATTCTGCTACAATCATTTGGAAGTCTTGTGCTTGATCCACCACCAATTTTCCATCCACCATTTGGTAACGGAAAAATCTGCTAGCAGCATACTTCTTTGCACCGGCCTCCTCGGTATCATACTTGTTTTGTAAAGCTTTCCAAATTTTCTTAGCAGAATTGTAAGTTGTATCATAATAATCATAGAAATGATCCGCAAGACAATTCAAAAGATAAGAACGACAATTATATTCATCTTTTGTATACTTATCTAATTTTTCTTGATGGAGACTATATTCTTCCTCACTCATCTTATCGGTAGGAACTTTTGATGGATTCTTGTCAGTAAGGATGTAAGAGACTTTGAGAAGACTCAAGTAGAAGAGGACCTTTCCTTTCCACCTCTTGAAGTGGACTCCCTTAAAGCGAAAGGGCTTGTTGAGATCTCCAACTGGCTCATTTGGTTTCTCTTGTGTAGGCTCCATGATTGAATCTCCTTAAAATTGTTGGTGCAATCACAATAATAATGGAAATAACACAACGAAAAACTGAATAATACTTCTGAATATTGTTAGTATAAAGAAAGGAATTACACAACACAATTTGGACTGAGGCGTGGCACTCGCTCTCTTTAAGGAGATTCAAGCCCTTGGTTGGCTAAACTTCGTAACCGGTGCAGACCTTCTCTGACTTGTCTCCCCCAGGATACAACAGCCCAACAAATGTTGTATGGCTAAAACAACCTCTGCACAAAGTGTTCAAGCCCAAAGCTCCACCAGAAAGAACACCATTCCTTGCCAAGAATTTCTCTATTTTTTCTTTATGTGTATTGTTGGATATTAATCTGATAGACTGGAGTTACATAATTAATGGTGAGATAAGGAGTTTCTGAAGAATGAATAGGCCCAGTCCATTAAGTGGGTTAATGGCTCTTTATTTTCCATAATAAAAATGGAGTATTAATCCGGGCCATTTACTCACCAACGGATATGGTAATTTCTCTGAATGGGCTGTCAAGTAGGAGGATCCAAGAGCCTGATTCATTTCCAATTTTGATACCTCCACTCTTCACCTCCCCCTTGCGCACGTATCTAGCCCAATATCTGAGACAATACATTTTAGCCCATTAATCACCACAATTAAAAAGAATAAAATAGTCTCTCTCCTTTTCAATGTGAGATTAACCATTTTCACTAACTCTTTATCTTCCTTATTCATTCCCATATCTTTATATTTATATTATAACATTTATTCATTTTAATTATTTAATATTAAAATGCTCCAACAGGACTGATATGCGACATACCAATATGTTTCAACTGTGATTTTTAAGTGGTTTTAGGTCTCTAAGATATGCAAAAATTCAAATTAAATTTGCAGGGTTAACCGATTTTGAAATATGCTCTGTATATTTGAATTTGTGCAATAGATGGTTCTGCGTTGAAAGTGGAAGTGCTGATAAGCATCCGGTCATATTAATTCATGGTTTTCCTTCACAGGTGAATCTTTTGTTTGTGTAATTTTTTTACATGTAATTTCATCTTGTCAGTTTGATATTCTAGGAACTCCATTATCATTGTGGCAGATGAAATGTTGTGATTTTAATATGATTTTGATTATAACAACAGTCATGTACTGTGACTAACTATTTTCTTTTAGATACACCAATTTATTTATTTTATTTTTTATTTCAGGTCTTATTTAATACTACTGAAACTAGCATGCCAAGCAATGACTGATTGATAATTTCAGGTTTTGTTTTATGGTTTCTTAAAGAGATATTTTCTGTTTGTGATTTATGTCTATAAATACTACTTGTTTCTTTCGGTGTCATATATATCAGTTTTTTACCTACAAGAGGAACTTGAAGAACATGCTATATAATTTCATAGAGACAATGTAAAAACCAAAATGCAAACGGCACCATATCCCTAACATATCATAGAAATAGGATAGGTATAAAAAAGAAAACATTTAAATCTCATTAATGAATCAGTAATAAGAGTTTGAAAGCATTTCTATCTCATTATGGAACCTCAAAGTACATAGGTAGGAAGTGACTACAAAAAAGGAAACAAATTAATTGGGAACTCATTCAAGAATAAAGCACCACCCTAAAAAATAGCAGGAATCAAACTCTGCTTGGATACAGGACCATTGAAAGACACTCAGAAAAAATTCATTTTAATATTTAGTTGGCTAGCTTCAAATACCTCAAGTCTCCATTGAAACGTATTCAGAAGCAACTCTAATTTTAGTCATTTTCCTTGCTCTAAATTCCCCCCAATAACCATTTCAATATCTAAATGAAATTATCAATTTCTAGGAACCTTGTTGTCCACCATCCACTCTTGCAAATCTTTCAACCCTTTCCTTGATAGCTCTTTGCAGTCTAGTTCTTTATGTTTCACTACAGGCTATCTGAAACAAGCTTGCACCTCCTTCTTTAGTCAACTATAATATGCAGCCAAAAACCCACAAAGTAGTTAACTCTGTTGAAACTTTAGCCCAAAAAATAATGTTAACTGTGTATTGCTTTATAATGTTAACTGTGTAATGCCCTTGGAGAAGGTGAAACAACTGAAAGTAAAGAAAGATTTAGGCAGCGTCTATGGTGCTTTCTCTTTGAGAATCTTAATAGGGCTGTAGATGAACTTTATCTTCTTTGCGAACAAGAATGTGATGTAGAGCAGATGAAAGAAGCCATTCTTGTTCTTGAAGAGGCTGCATCTGATTTTAGAGAACTAAATACTAGGGTGGAGGATTTTGAGACTGTGAAAAGGTCCTCTCCTCAGCTAATTGATGGCACACCAATCACATTGAAGAGTGACCATCGCAGGCCTCATGCTTTTTCATGGGAGGTAAGCATGCTCACATTTTTTTTCTGACGTTGGAAATGAAATTTTATGCTCAAATTACTGAAAACTCTGTTAATCAACAACACTGAAGTTTTTATGGAAAGATATTTGTTGACATCATGTACTTATTATAAATCAGTGTTTTGTACTAATAATCTTCACTCTGATTTTAATAGTCTAAGAATGTGAATTTTCTCATGGCTTGTTCCTTCAATTTCTGAAGGCATTAACTTTGCAAAAATTTGCTTAATTTAACATCATCCATTCACTATTCCTAAGCTAGAGAATTCTCCTTTGGGAGGTCAAAATCACCTTCAGCATGTTAAAGAACAAGGTCAAAAGTAGGGCACTTGAGGAAAGGGTAATGATTGTGTAAAGAATATGCAGATGCCTGTGCATAGTTTAGTTGATGAAGACATTGCATGTACATGCGTCAACCATTGTAGGGCAACATATCTTCTTAAAAAACATTTTTGGCAACATAGCTCATCAAAAACCATTGTAGGGCTACCTGGCTCTGACCTTATTAAAGTGCACTTAGTGAAGGTTTATAAAAGAGCGATACCTATATAAAAAAAGAAGGTTTATAATAGAGTGATGCTTTTAACCATCTACTTTCATATATCATTTGTGATCTTTTGTGCCCCTTTTGTTGGAGTAAGTTCCATTATACAACTTTGTGAGGATAAAAATTATTTTTAATCACTTTTCTCTCTGATATAAAAAGAGTTAGTCTCTTCTTGTTGAGTGAAGGTGCGAAGAATGACAACTTCATCACACAAAGCAGAGATACTGCCTTCATCTCTTGAGGCTTTTAAGAAAATTCAACAAGAAAGAGCTAGCATGTGTATAGCTAATGATGTGAAAATCCTGGGGCCTGCATGTCCTAATTTTCAGTCTGTTGATAAATCAGCTGGGAAAAGCAATGTAATGCTCAATGCTAAAGAATCACAAATAAAGTCAAGAAAACAGAGTGGAAATTCAGATCTCATTCAAGGGAACCTGGGTGGAGAAAAGCGGATTATTGAGTCTGGCAGGTCCTGCAAAGTAAACTTAGGACAAAATGGACGTGTCCCTCCCCAGAATTCATCCTCTTCTGAAGTTGGTTCATCATCTAGGACACCTTTTAGGGATAGTTCTTCTGCTGGAAAGACTAAGAGGGAACAACCTGGATCTGAAGCAGATAGGCTGTTTCCTAAGAAAGAAAAAATGTTGGCGGAAAGTGGTGTTGAGAAAAATCCTAAATCTACAGAGCATTTAAAGAGGCAAATTCCTCCATCTGAAAAAGAAAGGGATAAGGAAAAGAGGAATTCAGCTCCATGGAAATCAATGGATGCTTGGAAAGATAAGAGGAACTGGGAGGACATACTTTCATCTCCTTTTCGTGTCTCTTCTTGTGTTTCACATTCGCCAGGTATGAGCAGAAAAAGTGCTGAGCGTGCACGTGTATTGCATGATAAACTAATGTCTCCTGAGAAGAAGAAGAAAACTTCTACAGATCTGAAAAAGAAGCAGAAGGAAAGCATGCCCGGGCAATGAGAATCAGTAGTGAGCTGGAGAATGAAAGAGTTCAAAAGCTTCAGCGTAACTCGGAAAAATTAAATCGGGTTAATGAGTGGCAGGCTGTCCGCAGTATTAAGTTACGAGAGGGAATGCATGCTCGCCACCAACGTGGTGAATCTCGGCATGAGGCTTTTCTAGCTCAAGTTGCGAAGAGAGCTGGCGATGAAAGCAGTAAAGTTAATGAGGTTCGATTTATTACTTCCTTAAATGAAGAAAATAAAATGCTAATTTTGCGACAGACATTTCATGATTCAGAGTTGAGGAGAGCTGAAAAACTTCAAGTGATAAGAACTAAACAAAAAGAGGATATGGCTAGAGAAGAGGCTGTTATAGAACGCAGGAAACTCCTTGAAGCTGAAAAATTACAGCGCATTGCAGAAACACAGCGGAAAAAAGAAGAAGCTCAAATTAGAAGAGAAGAGGAACGCAAAGCATCCAGTGCAGCACGTGAAGCAAGGGCCATGGAACAGCTTTTTTTGAAAGGAAGAAAGAGCGAAAGCCCAGCAAGAGGAAGCTGAACTTCTGGCCCAGAAATTAGCTGAGCGACTTAGTGAAAGTGAACATCGTCGCAAGTTTCACCCGGAGCAAATACGAGAGAGAGCTTCTATGGATTTCAGGGATCAATCTTCACCTTTATTGCGCCGATCTACGAACAAGGATGGGCAGGGTAGATCTACACCAACCAACAATGGTGAAGATTATCAAGCAGACAGTGTGTCAGGCTTAGGAGGTTCTGCTCTTGCAATGGGCAATGTTACATTGCAACATTCATTGAAGCGAAGGATTAAAAGAATTAGACAAAGGCTTATGGCTCTCAAATATGAATTTTCTAAGCCTCCTCTTGGTGCTGAAAATGCTGGTATTGGATTTAGAACGGCTGTGGTAAGTGTCATCTAATAGCCCACCTAGCCCAATAGACCAACCCGTTGCCTAGCCTATTGGACCAGCTCAATAACTTATAAAGGAACTTCTTAAGAGAACTCCCTCAACCACTAAGATACTCAAAGTAATTGTGCTAAACTTAGTTTACTAAATATATATTTTCTAGTAGTCTAAAAAATTTGAATTAACCATTTGACATTTTTTTTATTAAAGATAAAAATAAAAAACTATTTAAAGCCTTAATAAAAAAAATTAAATAGGTTTCCATCAACAAAACAAAAAATTAAATAGATTTGACTGTAAAAAAATTTGTAATTAAGTATTAAATTCTTTAATTTTTTCCTTTAAAAAAATAGATTGATTATTCCCTTATAAAAAAATTGATTCTTTCCTTATAAAAATAATAAAATAACACGCTAACACAAGCCTATGGGTAGCCCATTAGACCCAATCCGATAGCCCACCTCGCTAAAGACAAAATGGGCATTGCCCATGGATAGGGTCATGGGCTGAGGTTTTCTCTTTTGGCTCAGCCCGACCCAACCCGTTAACTAGTTAATAGCCCATTATGCCTAGCTCATTGTGCCCATGGGCCAAGTAAAAATGGACCGGGCCGGCCCGACCCAGCCCATTGACGACCCTTAGGCTATGGGAAGTGCAAGAATGAAAATTGGGAGGTGACTTCAAGAACTTCAAAAACTTCGACAAGCTAGAAAAGAAGGGGCTGTGAGTATAGGGTTAATAATTGCATAAATGATAAAGGTACCACTTGAAACCATTATTTTAAGGATTAACACTTTTTTTAACACAATATATATGTGATGGTTATGATGTTCCCAAGTTGGGTACACCAAATTGTTGGTCAGATTTTAGTAGTGAAAATTATCTCATTTGTCCTTGATATCAAAACATCAAGTCTTTTTAGCTGTCTATTACTTCTCAAATAGCATTTGATGAATTGATGGCTCTGTTAGTAAGTGGTTTTGGGATCGAATCCTTTTCTACTCTTACGGATGTAAACATTTTGATATATCTATCGTAGGTTGACTGTGCCCTGGACATATAGATTGTCCAATATGGTCAGGTCTATACTAGATGAAAAATTCTAAAAATTTATTAAGTCACTTGAGGAGCTCCTTTTATTGAAGTTTATTCAAGTTTATAGTAGACAAAAGTTGTCCATCCATTGGTGATAGGACATCACTCATGATTTTCCATCTGATCAATGTATGCTTTAATTCCCATTAAAGACGGTGGTGTTATCAATACACATTGCAGTTTTTTGTTTTTAATTCAATTTTGTAAGGTTCTGTTGATTTTCTAACTTAATGCATCTGATATTTCTATGTGATTAGTATTTGGAGGGAAAGGACCCTGAGTTGCAAGCTTCTCGCCAAGCTAGCTTACTGCTACAACTGCACATATTGTTATTGTTGAATACTCCCCCCCAACCCCTTTTTCTTTGGTTGTGGGTTCTTTGGTCGTGAGTAAGTATTATGAATTCAGTCCACATTTCATTCTAATTAATTTCCTTTTGTTAATTTTTATATAAGTTTTAAGAAAAAGGTATTTGGAAAATGTACCCACAGGAGTCCATGTGCAACAAATGGAGCAGTGGGTCAAAAGGCAAGGTGAACGTGTATGAAGGAGTGCCCCCTGATAAGGTAATTAACTCTCTCTTTGCTTGGATACACTCCAGTAGCATATTGGCGATCCAATACAGAAATATCTGGATTTGTAGGCACAGACAATTATGAACCTAGCAGCAAGTCCAGTTCATTTGCCTCAGGATGATACAATTGGTAGACCTGGAGGTCTTTGGTCCTTTCCATACCATTTACCTACACCAAATGATAAAGATCACCTTATTCCTCCTAGTACCACAATCTCGCAGATGAAGCAAACGGGTAAACTTTTGGGCTAGCCTACCCTCTGGATGCTGTAATTTTAGAATGCTATGGATTATCTTACCTCAGGGTTGCTTTCAGCTGTACTTGAAACTATGCTAAATAGAGAAGTAAATCAAGGGAATGGTAATGGCATCTCCCTCTTTCATATTTGGAAATGGATAGCATCACTATCGTAAATTCCCTTGCTTTTAAAATCAATCTTAATAGTTGGAAGTAAAAAGGATTTCATTGTCTGGAGGAAAGTTATTTTCCGTGATATAGGTGTGCTGTACTAGTCTTGTTCATTGCATTTTTTTATACTATGCATTACTCCAATGCCAATGACACACAAAATGGGGCCACCTAGAGCTTTCTAAATGAATTTCCTAGATCTTTGTTTAATTGTTTTTCAAAATACAAAATAACATTCATTGAGTTTTGAGCGATTGGTAACAAGTCAATTTGGCAATGCTAACAGGAGATGAATGTTTCTGGCTGTGAATATTGTGATAGTTCAAACTCTTTCACAATTGATAATATTGAAATAACCAATGTAAAAGAACAGTAACTTTTGAGCAATTGATAGCTAGGTAACTGATGATTTTGGTTGATTCCATAGAGAAGATGACAGAATATTCTCAGCAGTATAGGGAGAAAGGGAACATTACTCGTGACCCTGGTAAGAAACTTTGGTTTGCTTGCATTATTATAGCATGATATAGTTTGAATATAATTGTGATGGTTCTCATTTAGGGTGAAAAAATTATATATAGATGTTAATAGTTGTTACACAAAGAAATTATTATTGTAAAAATATTAAGGCTGGCAAGAATATACATGGTTTTGGTGATGTATAGCTAATTACTAAACACTTGCATGCTCTAAAGGAATATATCCAAAAAAAAACAAAACTTGGGACCATTTGCCAAGTCTTGATTTGGCCATTCTGTAAAGAATATTTTCTGAACTGTAATTCAATCTTTTAAAAATAAATAATTTAGTGGTTGTTGAAGATTTCATTGATTCTCTTTCTTTTTGTTTGTAGATCTCACTTTGTAATTTTTAAACCACTTCATCTATACTTGAGGTAGTTTCTCTGCTTTGAGCAAATTTATTACTTATCTGAAAAATGAAACATATTTTAGGGGTTTTCTCTAGAACTTGTTAAGACCCCTAGGCCAAGTTTATTACTCTTCATTGCTGCCTGAGAGGGCTTTGGCACAAAATTGAGGAGGAGCCTTTCTCTTCCTGAAACCAATATCCTCCTATGATGGGCTTCATGAGTGCATCACAGGTTTATTGGACCACAAGGCCAATGGTGACTCTTTTAAGTCCCTTTAAGAGGAGGCTGGTCCTGTTTTTTGTATTAAACTAAAACCATTTACAGAGTATTTTACACTTTCGAAAACAATAAGCAAGATACAGCAATAAAATCATGTTTCCTTGGTCCAACTTAGCATCATAACTATTAAGTGACATGGAAAACGACACACGTGTGTGTATATAAAATCAGTTAACCACTAATGCTTTAGTCCTCAGTCACCTCAGCATTGTAAGGCACCATCTCTTAAACTATCTTTGCAGCCACACAAACTGTTAGCCTCCACCTCCATTTTTTCCATGACTGAGTTCACAATTACCATCCCTTTGTTCATTCCAAGATGACACAATCTTCCCTGCTTTGTACTGTATGTCACAGTGCTGCAGTTTAAAGCATTCTACTTCATTCCACCTCTAATTCTTCAATAATCAACAGACCTAGATATGATACTTTTACATATAAATTTTAAAGCAAATAGAAGCTGTGCCTTTATGTGACATCTGTGCATGCTATGGGAGATTGATAATAATAATTCAGAGGCTTAATATTTTAAAGAAGCTCTCCTGCCTTACAATGTATGAGACATATTAGTTATTTATTTGCCTTATTTTTCTTTAATTCTTTTCAAGCCTTCAATCCCATCACAAATCATTTTCCTTATTTTTCTGCTTGCATTCTTTAAGGGGAAGCTTAAAGAGCAAGAAAATTACAGGACTGCCTTCTTCAAGCTTGGAGATGTTTTGAACCATCAAGTGAGGACAAACACCCCAAATGGAAATTCAAGCCGGAGTAGCACTAGCTCTCCACCCCAGCACGGACTACCACCAGCCTTGAGTAACTCTAGCAACAATCAGCCAAAGAGTGCTGGTCTTGCTGTTGATCTCGATGACAAAGGTAAGCTGCATAGATCTTCCCTGCCTGTTTCTTGGCTTGTAATAGGCATAACTTCTTTATGCAACTTTTAGAGCTCATCAACCAAAAAATAAGGTCAACAAAACAGATAGATGGGATGTGTAGATGATCCACAGGCCACTCAGAAATTAGTATCATTGTGACGCAAGCCCTGTGATTTATTTTTGAAAGAGGATTTGCTGCAACCTTGTATGCAGCAATTGCTGCATATAGGGTAAGGTGGCAACCAAAGAGAAGTGACAGCAAATTATGGGTAAGCTGGTCATGTGCATTGCACATGACCCACACTTGTCACTTCTCTTTGGCTGCCACCTTACCCTATATGCAGCAATTGATGTATACAAGGTTGCAGCAAATTCTCTCCCTTTATTGAAATTGCTGTATACAAGGCCAGCCTCACTCATTTTGTGTATGCAAGTTTGTCAATTTGTACTTGTATGACCTCCATAATTTGAACTTGTTCTTTTTATTAGTTAATTATGTGGGACCTGATGGATGGAAAAAGCACTCTGGTGATGATGTCGGAGAACTTCATTACCACTACTATCCAATTATGCCAAGTACAGTGGAACAGGAAATGGTTGAAGTAGGTGGGGCATAAGGCTCATGCTGAACTTGGACACTCTGCTATAGATGTTCTCCTTTAAGAGATGGATTCCAAGACATGCTTACAAGGCCTACAATCCTTTAAGCACATGCATTTCCAGTTGGTCTTTGAAACTATGTATAGAACTTGTCTGTAAGGTTATCACTTACCAGAGCCCATAATTCATGGTTGTGTAGTTTTGTTGGGCAGACTGTTGTTGCTGATTGTTCAAAAGTTTTAATTAAATTTTATTTGGTTTTACCATATTTTAATGTGTGTGTATGTGGTTAATATGTAGCTTTGAAGGACCATTGAAATCACACAATTTTTTTATCTACAACTACAAATCCACCTACAAGATAGAAAGAAAGGAAACAAATATCTGAGGAATAATAAGAAACTATCTAATTAGATTTGCACAACCATCACCTGCTTGTACTTTAATTCCTACCATCCAAAGTAATGTGCTACAATGGTGGACATAGCCAAGCATACTATTCAAAATTTCTATTGCAAATTATGGTGGACACAGTACTCGAGTACCTGAAGCTCGAGTATCAATCTGCATGCACAAGTGGCACTTATTACACACCTACTTACACTGGCGCCAACCGTAGCAGTAAATGGATAATGAATGGTACTCGAGTTTGTGAACTCGAGTACCTTTTATCAAAAACTAGGCCGTCAGTTTTAAGCACTTTTTCAATAATTCTCTCTTTCCAAGTCCATGTGCGAGTCAGAAATTGGAAGCACAATGTCTGCTGTTGGGTCACCATCTGCAAGTCTTTGAGCAGTGTCAGTCTCCATCCACCAACGTGCTATCCATTTAACCTTTGGGTCAAACCTTTTGTGACTAGTAGATAGAGGTAATGGTTAAATGCTTAGTTTTTAGATTTTTATGCATGAGTTAAATGCCTTCAATGCTTAGTTTTTAGATTGTGTTCGTATGAGATTTTTATGCATGAGTTTCATGTAATCAGTTTTGCAATATTAATTTGTACAACTGATGATATATACACGGTTCTATATATATAGTAGAAATTTAACTGTGTAATGAGTTTGGCCATTTTCACCCCCAAAACGAGTATTAAATTTAATTAGATAATATAATAGTGGAAATGTCAACTAAAACATCTTTTTATTAGTACCACCTAGTCACACATCCAGATGGTTTTGAATCTCGACCTTCTAATCTATTATTAGGAAAGAAGCAAGTGTAAATTAAGCAGGAATCATTGGCGGTAATAGTTCAAAACCATCAATATAAAATTAATATGGAAATTGACAAGAAATATTTTCTACCTATATGCTAAACATAAATAAGGAAATGAAAACATAAATCATTTCGATAGCATTTACTCGTTCAAGGTTTCAAATTTGAGAACTGTACTTCACTAATGTGAACTTATTATCTTTAAGGTAAACTAAAAAAAAAAAAAAAATCTAATAAAATTCTAATAACATTAACTATTTTTTTAGATAAAGTAAAAAAAAAAATATATATATATATATGCAATTAACATAAACTTCTTAATTACGTAAACTCCTTTTTTTTCTTTCTGTTTAAATCAAGTTATCAATTTCTTCACAACTTAAAATTATCTAATATAAAAGTGGGACTATATATACAGTTTGGTATATTTTTCCCTTTTCCTACCGTAGAGTTTCTTAATATATTCTTTCCTTCTCATACTTACCTTACCTATGAAACTTGCATATAATATGAATTCATTACTCAACTTTCGAAATTGGTTTAATAAAATAAAGTCGAAATCGTTGACCTTTTATTATTTTATGTGTATAATATATATATATATATATATATGGTTAAGTGCACATTATGATCGAGATTCAATTATTTATATGTCTATACACGAAGTCGAGGAGGTTGATTTTGAATATAAATTTTTTTTATCATACGCCAAATTTATGTAACTATTTATAGATGATGACAACTTTTAATATTGTTAATAACAGGTCGGTGATGGATTTTCACTTTTTCTATGTGTACTACGATGGAAAGACGTATTATCATGAGTTGTATGGGTTGTCATACCAAAGCTCGAACCAAAAGCAAAAATGTGTTAAGGTGAAGCGTGGGATAGGCCTTACGAACTTGAAACGAAGAATATTGAAGGCGATGGGGTTAGACCAATCTAAGCATAACATTTCCATCGTGTATCGAGCACCTCAATTGGTTGTTGGCACCCAGGTTGTCTACAATTCACTACAGTTATCGGGTGGCGTCGAAGTGAAGATGATGTGGGAAGTTGTTGAACAAATGGTGGTGAAAGGCTTCGTTGCTTCAGAGCTTTTATGTCACTGTTGAACCCGCCATAGTAAAGGCTGGAGAGGGTTCACAACATATTGTTTTGGATGGAACTGTAGATGAGCACATCGACTCAATACCATTACAGTCTTATCAAGGGTGTGCAGAGAACACAGGAGATGGGTATGGCAATGAATCGTGGTAGACATTTCCTCGTGTGAACTCGACTGAGGAGGAGGCAGGGCCCCAAGAAGTGCATGAAGGAGAACATTTATCTTATGATGAGATGCATGGGGGCACATCCGAAAATGAAGATGATTACGGACTTGGTGATGATGCAACCCATATTGATGTTACTAGGGATGACTTCGAGGAGTTCCTAGATACCATGGGTGAACATGAGGATGTTGATCATATTGAAGATGTGGTTGTAGAAGAGAATAGAGACACATGCCCTGGTCTTGATCCTACGTCGGAATGGTTCACCAAAAACACTTGGGATAATATGTTTGATCCATCACCGGTTATGCAAGCGGAAGTATCAAGTTGGACGCCTAGGGAGCAGCCAATGAAAGGGATGATATTCATGACTAAATTGGCGGTGTGACATGCATTGACCTGGTACGCAGTGCGGGAGAATTTTAGTTTCAAAACTAAGCATTCAGACTTAGAGAGGCTTATGGTGAGTTGAGAGGATGATTCCTGTCCATGTTCAGTCCGTGCGATCTATTGCAAGGGAGACAATGGATGGAAGATCGCAAAATGCAAGGGCCCCCACACGTGCGACAAAATTCAGAATGCTCATGATGGTCAGATGATTGATTCGGCGTTCCTAGCATACGTACTTGAGCGCTATATACGAGAAGACCCTACGTATAAGATAATTAACTTACGCCACATTGCTTTGGCAGACTTAAAATACGAAATGGCTCAGTACAAGGTATTATTTAACTTACATTATTTTTTCAATACAATGTAGAGACATCAGTCTTCTATGAAGTATAAGCATGATATTTTTTTTCCCAAAACTCATGAATACCTTATATTATGAAAAATTAAATTGAAAAAGATAAGAAAAAAGGGACTACCGAGAAAGAAATATTATCTTCATCTTATAGCCTTACAAGTCTTGATTTGTTTTCTTCAACTATAATTATTTAACTTGTATTCATTTCTAACATAATCATTATGGTTCACATACAAGGTTTGGGATGCCAAACAAAAGGCCGTTGCAGCTATATATGAGGATTTTAAGGAGTCTTATACAGAGTTGCCGCGTTTTTTAGTAGGACTTAAGGATGCAAGTTTGGGTACAAAGTATAAGTTACTAGTGAATGATAATTATGAACGGGGAACCTGTACATTCAAGTCCATATTTCGGGCGTTTCATCCATGTATTGTTGGGTTCAAGAACTGTAGGCCTGTGATTAGCATTGATGCAACCCACCTCTATGGAAAATATAAAGGGAAATTGATGATTGCAATGGCGACATATGCTAATAATAAGATTTATCCACTAGCCTTCGTTGTTGTCGAGAGCGAGAGCATAGAGACTTGGGGTTGGTTCTTGGCTTGTATAAGAAGGAATGTTATCGGCCGGACACACCTGTGTGTCATATCTAACAGACACCCTTGGATACAAGCTATCTTCAGACACACTAATCAAGACTTTTTGTAGCCTCCCATGACAGAACATCGTTATTGCCTTCGTCATCTATGTAGTAACGTCAACACTAGATGGAACAATGAAATTTTAAAGAATCTAGTATGGAGGGCAGCAAGTGCTACCCAGGAGCGAAAGTTCAATGCCACCTTCAATTTAATTGAGAATGTCAACTGGGATGCGCACCAATATCTGAAGGACGTGCCCAAAGAGAAATGGGCTCTAACTTTTGACAAGGGTTACCGTTATGGGGCGACGACTACAAACGTCTCCAAGTGCTTCAATGGTGTTCTAAAGGGTGCTCGTAGCCTGCCCATTACGGCAATGGTGAAATATACATGGTTCAAACTGGATGCTTACTTCGATGATCATCGCAATAAGAGCATAGAGCAGTTGAATTCGGGAAAAAAATGGTGTAAATATGCCTTGGATATCTTCATAAGAAATAAGGCGAAGGCGGAGCATCACAGGGTGACGAGATTGAGCGCGCAATAACAATCATATCAAGTAGATTCACCGCATAATCCAGGGACTGCTGGACATGGGGATCACACACATGGAGTTAATCTGCTGCAAAGAACTTGCATATGTCAGAAATGGAAATTGTACAAGATACCATGTTCACATGTCATTGCAATTTGTATTAGGTATCGACGTGATGCAGAGCAGTACATTGACCCATGCTATAGCATGGATGCACTATTCCAGAGCTATGCTCTTGTTTTCCCTGCGTTAAAAGATAGATTATCATGGCCAGATCCTAAAGAAACTCGAAGGGTCCTCTCTAACCCCCGATTGATCCAAGAGAAAGGTCGCCCTGTCTCAACACGAATAAGGAATAAGATGGATGAGGGCAGGAAACGGCCAAGAACCACACCATGGAAGGAGGGGGGGGAGGAAGGTGCAATGCGGGTTGTGTGACCAAGAGGGGCATAACCGAAGAACATGCCCTAAGCGGAACGAGGTACCGACGAGTGGTGGTCTCGCGGACTAGGTACGCTAAGTTTGAACCGTGGGGTCCTTCTAAATGCAACTTGAAACAAAATGTATGATATATGCCATTAGATCAAAATGCATGCTATATGCCATTCAATTATATATTTTTAAAACTTAAGAAAAATTGGATAAAATTTTAAGGACCACATATGGCATTTATACTATAAGCTACTTTTGCTATAAGCCTACTATGTTCATTGAGATTGGTCTCTCTCTCTCTCTCTCTCTCTCTCTCTCTATTTTTTTCTACTTCTAGTAGAAATGTTTGCTTTATCGTACAACTCAGTATATTTCAATTTACTGTTGTTCCTATTGTGTCTTTTCTTAAGTTATTTTCATGTTTACGATTTTTTTGCAAAGTAATAGATCAGTTAAAATTTGACAATCATATAGTAGCTGTTAGATTTTATGAATTCGACCCTGAAAGCTTTTCGGATTAATATTTATTTTTTTAATACAGGAAGTTGCACAGGAATGCGAAAATATGAACTGGGGTACATTTAAAATCCTTTTAACAGACGCCTTGATTGATCATCAGCAACCTATCCAGTTTTCTACGTCTAATATGATGCCTTATTCAATAAGTTATAGCACATGATAATTGATGTGTGCATGCTATACTTTTTACTTGGTTCTTTCTTTCAGTTCGCACAAGAATATTTGCTTTTAATACCAAAGCTCTTGATTGTGATAGTGCATGCTGACATTTTATTAAGAGAAGCAACTCAGTAAATGTAACTTTATTTTTAATGGCCTGGGGTCTGTTCGAAATTGTAAAAGGAAGAAAAGCTTTAATATTTCCTAAGATTTTTTTTTTTTTTTAATTGCCACCTTACATCATAAAGTTGAAAAAAGTTTTGAAATTAGTTTTCTTTTTGTGTTATCATTTCATTTTGTTATTTTTCAATTATTAAATTTTTAAGAATCAGATTCTATGCTGTAAATGCTAAGCTTGTTTCAGCAAGCTATTAACAAATAAGCTGCTTATGACTTCCCATAAATGTAGAAAATCCATGATGAAAATCCATGACTTCCCATAGGCACTTGGAATATATGGTCTCTAATAATAAAACTAATGAAAATAGTAGTGGCAATGATTAGGAGAAGAATAAATATAATATGCCTTCACGAGCTAAATGAGTAGACAAATTGAAGATACATGATGTTTTAAAAAAGATAAAAGTATAAATGAGATTGGGATAGTTGAAGATAAAACTTTTATAAAAAAGTTGTTAAGGTCAGCAAATTAGGAATAGAATTATGTTAATAAAACTTGTTTTAAGATACAAGACAATTAACATACTTAGTACAAACAGGGGTAGAATTAGAAGTATCCATTAATCAAAATTTACATGGGGAAGTGGATGAACTGATTCAAGGATTACTAAACAAGAAAAAGTTTTTTATTGTAGAAAACCTAAATGGTGATATTGGAAATGATAATGGGGAGTTTCAAAGAGTTCATGTGAGGGAGATGGAGTAAAGAATGAATTAGTGGATGATATTTTGACTTTGCAACAACATATAATCTTATATTAGCAAATATTTGGTTCAAGAAGAGGGATCCACACATAAAAGTGGGACAAAACTTAATCAAATAGATTTCATATTTTTTAGAAAAGCTGATAGTAAATATTGTAAAAATTATAAGGTGATATCAAGAGAGAGCATAATCACTCAACATAGGTGGTGAAAGTGAAACTAGATATTTATATTAAAAGATGGAAAAGACTGGGCAATTAGACAAAAATACCCAAGACTTAGATGGTGGGGTTTGAAGGGAGAGAAACAAAACGTGTTTAAAGATAAAATGGTTGAAGAAGGCTAGTGATTTTTTTTTTTTTTTTTGGTGAGAAAGAAGGCAAGTGAAATTTAGACAAAAATATTGATAAGATATGATATCAACATTTTATTTGGAGAATCTAAATTCTAAAGTATGTGGGTGACCAACCAAAGATACTTGGCAATGAAATAAGGAGGTTCGAACTTCAAACAACAATCAGACTAAGAGAAAGCTATAAAAGCCCATCCAAATGTATGGACAGTGCTGCTTATAAAAATTACAAAGTAACAAATAAGGAAGCAAAAAAAGTTTTCCAGTAAGCTAAATTTAAGACTTATAATGAATTATTTAGCAAGCTGGGAACGAAAAATAGAGAAAACTATACTCATAAACTTGCTAAGACATGAAGTTTCAATTTAGCAATGCTAGCCAAGCAAGAATGGAGGTTGATGCAAGGGAAAGATTCATTGCTGTTTAGATGCTTCAAAGCGAAATATTTCCCTAGATGTGGCTTTTTGGAGGCGGTGGATGTTCCTAACAACTCCTTTGTTTGGAAGAGTATTTTGGCGGCCCAAGAAATTCTGGAGAGAGGGCATTGCTGGATGGTTGGTGATGGATCAGCCATTCGGGTTACAAAGTATAGATGGATCCCAAAGCACCCAACTAATAAGGTGATTCATACGGCTCCAGATGAGGAGTAGGAATGGAGAGTGACAGAATTAATTGATTGGTCAACCCACACTTGGGACAGCCAACTCATTGAGGAGAAGTTTCACAGTGATGATGCAGCTGCTATTCTCCGAATTCCACTAAGTCGGAGACATATTCAGGACTCCATCTATTGGATACACAATAAGAAGGGCGAGTACACAGTCAAATCCGGATACCAAATAGCCAGGCAGATTGTGAAGGAGGAAAAAATGCAAGGGGAATGTTCCAATGCAAGGACGAGTGAATCTGTGTGGAGTACGCTATGGAAGCTTCATATTCCAAACAAACTTAAGATTTTTGGTTGGTGAGTTTGTCATGATATATTACCCACATGTGAAAATCTGGCTTGAAAAACAATTATTAAGGACTGGACCTGTCAACTATGTACAAGAGGAGATGAATCTGCATTACATGTGCTGTGGGAGTGCAGTGTGGCCCAAGATGTGTGGGCAGGGAGTATTAGGAAGCTGCAGAAGGGAACATGCGAAGCGCGTGAGATAAGACAGTTGGTGGAGACGATGATACACAAACTAAACATGGAGGAGATCGAGCTATTTTTTGTGCAGGCATGGCTTATATGGTCCCAGAGGAATATGGTGTTACATGGAAGGAAGTTGCAAGACCCATCTCGGCTGGTTCAGAGAGCAGCAGACTTCTTGAAGGAATTTAGGGAAGCTCAGGTTCAGTTGGTGACTTCCACGAGCGTCCCGAGAATCTCAAAATGGCGACCACCAGCAGCTAACGGATTCAAGCTTAACTTCGATGCAGCTATATTCCAGGATATACATGCGTCGAGGTTCAGAGCGGTTATAAGAAATGAATCAGGGGAGGTAATGGCATCCATCTAAGCTAAAGGCCCAGCGGTGTTTGACAGTGAGGAAGCCGAAGTGCTTGCTTGCAGGAAGGCCGTGGAGTTTGCTGTGGATTCGGGGTTTTATAGTGTGATTATTGAGGGAGATAACTGCTCTGTAATGAACGCCATCATTTCTTCCAAGATATAGGCTGTATTATTTCGGGTCTACAGGATGTGTCATTTAGTTGTGTGTGTCGGTCGGCTAATGCTGTAGCGCATTCACCAGCTAGATTTGCTAGAAGTGTTGAGGATGAGGTGGTATGGTTGGAGGATATTCCTCCATCTGCACTACAACTAGCAGGGGTAGAGTTAGGATTTTTTGTTTGGGGGGTCAAATTTTGTTACTAATATATTAGTCTCAAGTCAAGATAAACCATCACACTCAGGCATAAACACACATACACAAATATAAACATTAATATTTTGATACTAGAGTAAGTCATAATTTATAAATATATTGTATATAAAATTAATAACTTTCACATTTGTATATTTGCAAGATAATTTTTTAGGGGTTTATCACCTTTTAAACTCTAATACTATACAAAAGCTGTTTAGTTTGATATTAAACATGTAAAAAAAACAAATTAGAGAAAACAAAAACTACCTTGTCTCTATAACTACTAGATTAATTGAAAATTTCTATTGATTTTTAAGAGCATCATTGGACTAACTCAAACATTTCGGAGGGCCAACTTCTATTTTTGTAGCTAAATATTTAAATTTTTTAATACTCATACATAGTATAAAATAATTTTTTAAAATTTTGGGGGGCCCATGGCCCCCCCAAGCCTTGTTGTGGCTCCGCCCCTGACTACAAGCATTATATGAAGATTCCAATTCTATTTAAATAAAATCAGGTCCGCTTTCAAAAAAAAAAAACTTGCTAAGACATGGGAAAAGAAAATAAAACACTTGAATTGTATCAAATGCATATAATTTAGGATTGAATGATTGATTGTTATTGGCTATTTTTTTTGGTTTGCTAACGGATTGTTATTATAGTATTGTTTTTTTATGGAATTAGAAAGTGTAACACAATATACAATACAAAATTTTTGAAAATGCTTATCGTTATCAGTTTTGAAATTTAGATTTTAAAATTTAAAATGATATTTAAATATTTATAAATATGGAGTAATGATTGAGGTTCTGTATCATTATTATTTGTATGAGTTGGCTTGTTGCAATAATTTATGCCAGGCAATTCCATTTTATAGTCCATTCAGCACGCGAAATAGCAGTTATAAACTATAAATAAAATCCACCAGAATGATATGGAAATTTGCCAGGTTTCTGTTTTCACATGTTCATTTTCTGTTTAAAAATTGGTCATTGAACGGAAAGTACAAAATATGCTTTGAAAATATTTAAAATTTAAACAGAAACCATTTGAAATTAAAGAAATGATATTTCAATATAGACAATAATGATTGTCTTTCTGTACAATGAGTTGTTGCAAAATTGTATGCAAGCCTTTTTTTTTTTTTTTTTCATGATCCATGCAGCATATGAAACTGCATTACAATATAATGAATCAACCAACAAGGCTCAACACTTGTTTAGGTAACATTGACCAAAAATGTTAAAACTTCATCTCTTGGTTCCATGAACTTCCAGCATAGTAAACCCAAAATAAATCAGTATGACAAAACATTGGTGTCTCTTACATAGCCTCCAACTCCTGTGTCTCTGAAACTTCCTTGGGAAAGTTGAGGCGAGTTTGCTTGCAAGGAACTGGAGAATGCAAATAGATAAAATTAGTTAGGTTGGAGTCCTTGGACTACATGATGTGCAATGTGTAAGCATAAATACTGAGAAGGAAATGCTTTCAAAACCTTTTGCCTTGTTTTTGTCATTAGATTCAATGACAGAAGATTTCCACTTCTCATAAGCATGCTTTTCAGTTCTTTTGCGCTTCTTGTAACTTGAAACCTGCAAATTCATCACAGTGGCTTCATTTGACAGTCCACAATCTAATTTATGAGTGGACTAATGTAAAATAATGAATACAGAACGATAGATAATTTCTGAACAGGTCACTTTAAACCGTAGTATTGAAATCTTTCATATATTTAGGCAAAACAACCATTCAAAGATAGTCATGTAAAACAGTAATCTGAAGAGTGAAAAGGGCTGGAATGGGAGAGAGGCAGTAAGATGGTTTTTAGCTGCTATTCCTTCTCCCCTTTTGGATGACTTTTAACAGTTACTATCAGCTATTTGGTTTATGGGCACAGACATTACATAAACTGCAGAAGCAATTTGTAATCTTTAACAGTAGCACAAAAAACCATCTAGGTCATACAGCAAAAGAGGAATTCCTTTTGAGCAAAGCACTATCAATGTGGCAGCAGCAAGGACAATGGCCCAGTTGTTAATTTGTTATCAAATTAATGGGAACTGATGAATGATGATTTCAATGCAATTGAAGTTAGAAAAGTCTCATTTGGATGCATTACTCGACATCAACATGATCTAGAACCAAACAAGATTGAAACATTAACCAACAAAAAATAAACAATTATTGATGCTGTTATAGTACCTCTAGTCCATCATCCGATAAATAACCACCATCCTCAATTTTCCTTTTCTCAGGTAATACATCCAAAAGTTCTGCAATTCAAAGAAGAAAGAACAAGCTTAAAAATATTGAATGAAAAAAGGAGGGTTTTCAAGTAAAACACGCTAAGTGACAACATAAACACCTAAAGAGACAAGCCTCGATTTCCCTTTACATCTCTAGGGTCTTTCTTCTCCTCAATTCCCACAACATCATGACACACAAATCCTTCATGGAAGTAGAAACCTGCAGTAGTAAACCATTATCAATATCAAGCACATTAGAAGTAAAGAATGAAAACTATAGTTGGCAACACAAGTCAATTATGCATAATAGAAAAATGTTTTTCTTACACTAGAGAATTTAGTTTCAGATGCACCACAGAGCTCAATCAACTTGAGCTTGTCTACCTTGAGCTGTAAAACAAGCAAATCAAATCCCAATTAGTTAAAAACAAGAATAGGTCACTAATTTCCCTGCCTAAAAGAAACACAGATAGAGATCATTGTTCATTGATGTACCCACCTTATGCTTTTTAGCACACAAATAGAATGCTACAACAATAAACACAGGGCGAGTGAAGTCAGCACTTGCACAACGAGATGCCGGCAAAGATGCAAGAAATCTGTTCCTGTATCTGAAAAGCAAAACACCATAAAACTATGAGTGAAGCTTACAATACTACAAATTTTATTACATAAACATTACAAATTGATTCATCAATTCTAAAACATTATACCATCATTGACATTGGAATATCAAAACACTAACATTCTTACATTTAACATAAGCTCAATTATTGAACTGTATAGCAAAACATGTAACAAACTCAACTCTCAGAGGCATTCTGTCAAACATGTAGCAGATAAGACTGATATTTTTACACAACAAAAGAAAAACAAAATGTGCACAACATAGAAGGAATTTGGACTTAGAGAGAGAAATCCTTGTTCACAATAGGTATGAGCCTCACACACCCAAACTGAATCGCCAATTCTCTCACATCCAAGTTGTTCCTTCAAAACCCAATTCAGTCTCAGCCACCATTACCATAACATTACAATAAAACTAACTAAATAAACAATAAATAAAAAAACCCACTTGACACCGAGACCGTTCTGCAACAAATTGAAGGACCTGTTGTAAGCTTTCTCCGACATGCCGCTAAGCTTTATAGCGCTTTGCCGATCAAACAAAGCGCCATGCCTGTTTACCAAAACGACAACATGCTCAACAACAACAAAAAACGATAACCCAAAAGCCAAAAAAGAAAACCCATTAGAGTAAACAAAGAAACGTACCTTGTAGCAACGATTTCTAAGCAGATTATAGCTTTACAAACCTCATCCTTCAAGAAAACAAAGAAAATAGAACAAACCCAATTAATATTTTTTGTTAATTATTAATTTATTTTGACTGAATCGAAGTGAATGTGAATGCGAATTGTGAAACTTACGACGCCGATGATGGAAGAGTCGAACTGGACATCGCAGAGTACTTGGAGTCAGAGAGGTCCAGCTTCTTTGCTATGTCTGAGAGATCCATCTTCCGAGTCGGGTCAGGAGGATTGTCGGGTCGGGAGTTAGAGAGTTTGGTTTGGAATTTGCATGGAAATGGAAAGAGAGAGTGAGAATGGAATGGATTTTCTAGCAGCTTATTTGTTAAATCTAATCATGGCCATGATGCACACAAGAAATTGGGGCTAGCCAACACAGATTGATACCCGAGTTTAGTGGACTCGGGTACTGCTAACACAGTACTCGAGTCCAAGAAACTTGAGTATCAATTGGGCGGAAGTGGGTAACTAAGCATAATTTTTCAACTATATAGTTAGTAATTTCGGTTCTCAAATTATATTATTTACTAACACCTCGAGTCTATAAGACTCGATTTTGGCCTATAAATCAAGTCTCAAAAACTCGATTTCCATGGCTTAATCATATCTGATGTGGCATATTTTTCCACGTGGTGAATACATGGAAATCGAGACTCGATTTCTAACCCAAAAAAATTTAAAAAAATTTTAAGTCTCATGTACAAGCCAAAATACCCAAAAAAATATTAAAGAAATCCCAAACACATCAATCCTAGAGACTCAGATCAGAGGAAGAGAAAGAACTCAAAGGGAGAAATCCCAAACACATCAATCCTAGAGACTCAGAACCCAGGCCTGGGGCTCGCATGGCCTAGATCACGCGTGGTCTGGGGCTCGCGTGGCCTAGATCACGCGTGGTCTGGGGCTCGCGTGGCCTAGATCACGTGTGGTCTGGGGCTCGCACGGCCTGGGGTTCGCGTGGCCCGGGTCGCGTGCGGCCTGGGTCTCGCGTGGCCTGGGTCTAAAGCCGATCTAACTCCGATCTCGATCTTCTCTCTCTTTCTGTTTCTGGTTTTTTTTTTTTTTTTTTTTTTTTTTTTTTTTCTCTCTGGGTTCTTCTCTGATGTTCTGGTGGTTCTCTCTAATTTGTTTTTATTTATAAGAGTTATAAATCGAGTCTTTAAAACTTTATTTCCATGTGATCGCCTCGTGGAAAAATATGTCACATCGAACGTAATTAGAGCATAAAAATTGAGTCTTATAGACTCAAGAGTTTAGGAACCGGAACTACTAACTATATAGTTAGAAAATTATGCTTAGTTACCCATTTTCGCCTATCAATTGGCATAGCTTAGATTGGGGCCAATACAGATTTGATACCTGAGTTTAATGGACTCGGGTACTACTAACACAGTACTCGAGTCCATGAAACTCAAGTATCGATTGGCATTTTTAAATCCCAGATGCCATGTCAGCCATGACACGGTGGAACTATAAAATAGGGAACTTGAGTTCACCACTCTCAAGTACTTGAAAAAGTGGTAGATTGCCATTTATTTCTGAAACAGTGTTTTTTTGCTACATATTTTAAAGAATTGTGGTATTTTGCCAATTTTGCCCCCGTTTAGTTTAGAGGTGTCTCAATTTTCATAGCACAGTTTCATAATCCATAACTCAGACCCAAAACTCATAATATGACCCAGTTATGGCTTTCTCTCAAAAACTCCAAAATTCTTGTTTGGCAACATAACCCAGTCAAATAACTCTAAATTTAAGCCTACTTTTTGCCAAAATGGTGGAGCCCACCCACTAACACCGCACTGTTTGCTTATGATTGGTACTCGTGGGGGATTTCTCTTACCTCTCACAAGACATTTTCTCCCAATGCAGCACCCAATCCAGAGACAAACCCAAACCCCATAAAGCAAAAAGCACTACACAGACCTCCTTGTCTAACGCCGGCTCAAATCAGAAATAAGTTCGGTCTTCTTTACTCTTCTTTCTATTTCTATTTCTTTATGCTTTTCATCAATACCCATTAACATCTCTTTTCCCAAAAACCCATTTCAGGCACCGATACCCAGCTACACCGAAACCCAGCTCCACCACCACCAACGGCAAACCCAAAAATCCAAGCTCCACCAAAAAACCCACAAACATAGAAAACCCAAACCCAAACCCAAGAATCCTTAGATCAAAAACCAAAATCATGAAAATGAAGTGTGGGTTTTTGTTTCTGGGTATAAATTTATGCATGTATGAAAATGGTGGAATGGGTCTGAAGAAGAAAGAAAGAAAGAAAAAGAAAAAGAAAAAGAAAAAACGTTGGAGTGGGTCTAAAGAAGAAAGAAAAATAAAGAAGAAGATGAGGAAAAAAGAAAGCCTTGAAATCGAAGCCCAAAAAGCACACCTTAACCCAATTAAAACGCAAATCACAACTGAAATCGAAGCCCTCTGCCATCATCGCGTGAAGAAAAAGAAGAAAAGAAACCAAAGTGAAGAAGAAAGAAAGAAAAGAAAAACGAAAAAGAAAAAAGAGAAGAAGATGAAAGAACCCAGCCGTGAAGAAGAAAAAAAAAAGATAAGAAAAAGAGAAGCAACTGAAAGAACCCAGCTCGAAGAAGAAAAGAAAGAAAGAAAGAAAAGAGAAATGAGGAGAGTGAGAGAAGAAATATCAGTACGGTGTAGAGAAAAAGTGAAGAAGAAAAGGTGGTCTTGAGTGTCTGATAGTAGGTCCCATAAAATCACAATATTTACCATTATGCCATTGAAACTCAGTTTTCAGTTTGAGTGATGAAAACAACATTTGGAAATCAAGCCGAACAAAAAAAATTGTGTGGGTCCCACATTTTTTGATAACTCCATTATAAGTTTTGGATCATATCACTTAAAACTCCTCTAAACCAAACAGGCTACAAGTCTCTTAGGATCTATTTGTAAGAGCAAAATCTAGTTTCTTAGAATTCAGATGTTAGTTTTCTAAATACTTTGGAAACATTGCTAACTAATGAAATTGTTTGCAACTAGGTGTTATTTTCCAATTTCCCCCCTTGGGTTTTTGGTTTTTTGTCAAAGAATGACTAATGGGGCATTTGATTTTTAGGAATAGTTTGCATAGATGTCTGAGTTGGTGATTTTTCTTTTTTAAAATGAGACTCTTATAATAATGCCACATGGGATTTGGCCCCTTCAGTGGTTAATTTATGAATTTTTGCTTATCTATGCAGTATATGAAAACAATGTATTCAGTTAAGATGTCATTGCTTTCGGAGCATGGCATTTGACCACATATCTTAATTTTAAGTAATCTTTGCTGCCTGTAGATAGATCAATTCCTGCTATTAAGTTATCAACTTATAGACGCCGCTTAAATTCAAGAAGTGAGGTGAGAATCCTTGTGTGCAAATGCAATCACAGTATGTTGTTTACTTTCTTTTAAACTTATTTTGGCTAAAGTTTTGGGCATGGCACTTGGCATCCCTTGTTTAGATGGGTAATGTCTACTGTTAAAGTAAAAAATTTCAATATAGGATTATAGTAATAGAAGCAAGAACTGACTAGTTTTTTTGTCAAATAAAGGAAATTAAAATTTATCTACCTGAAATCTTTTAATGGGTTTAATGAATAAAAAAGTGCAACAAATGGAAACTAAAAGAATGAAAAAAATATATAAAAAATTATTTTATCTTATTAATCTAAACAATCTTGAAAAAAAGTATTCTTTTCTAATCTAAAATTTTCAAGTCCAGTATGGTTTATTTTGCATGATATTATGGTAAATCATGATGCACAACTTCATTCAATAAAACTATATATGGGAATATGTTTTCCTTAAAAGGGGAGAGAAGGGCTTCGATTCATGGGAATGCTTTTGTGAAAAAAATATTATCACTCCCCTTTTTTTTTCTTCTATTGTAAAAGAAAAAACCTGAACTAACTCTATATGTTTATATTTATTTATTCTAAAATTTAGGATTGAGGAAGTTGACGCAGTGTGCATTACTAAACTCAGAATCGTTATGTGTGAGTACACTTTTCACTATTAGTCATGTTGGGATAATTCCATAGGAGATGCATGCTATGCACCATCATATTCTCATCATACAACATCACTGACATTGTTATCTTCATTATCATCTTCATTGACATTACTATAATGACCATCAGGATGGATGTTTCACTTCAAACTCAGATGTCTTTCTTTTTGGTGCGAGGACGGTGTACAGAGATATATGCCTTGGTAAGTAGATTCACATTTGGTTGCATATTGAGAGTAACTTATTTTTTGTGTACTAATTATGCATCTATTTTGCTAACAAATTAGGAGATGGTGGTTATGTCACTTGCTACGAAATGACAAATGTAGAGAGATGGCTTGGATTTGGATGGAACTCATTGGTAAATTTCTTATTGTCAATGTAACTTATGAAGCTTTTTACTTTTTAGAGAAAAAAAAAAAAAAAAAAAACTTTTGCTATGCAATTGATTAACAACAATAACAACCAAGCCTTAGTCCTAATTTTTTTGGGCTTGGTTATTGATCCTTAACAGATTAGTCACGGTCAGCTAAGGACTCTCCTTCGTAAAAAAGAAAAGAAGTTCAAAGAAACAGGGGATCTTGATATGAATGTTAATGGTGAATTCTAGAAACCTTCTATAGTTCATGTAACAGTCCTGCATGTGGTTCTATTATGTTGTTTTGAAACTTTTTTGCAAGCTAATGAACTTTGTCTCAAATGACACTTTCTCCTCCAATAAGAATGGGTGAAGGGTCAGGTTATGGGTACAAAACCTACTAGGTGTGAGCGTGTGCAACAACAATTAACCAAAATAATAACAAAGCCTTTGTCCCAAATTTTGGGTCGGCTATGGATTCTCAACAATAAGTCAAGGTCAGCCACATGTATTATTTTCCTCCATTCTATTTTATTGGTTATTGTAACTTCCTTAATTGACATGTCATTTTTTACTGCTTCTACTAATGTTTTTTTTTTTTGGTTCATGGGTGTGCTAAATTTGAGTTAGGTTTACAATATAGTTGTGATTGACTAGCAGTATAGGATAATATTTTTTTGATCTTTGAGAAAAAAAGGTTGTGATAAAATATGGTTTTTGGGCGACTTTAATAAATCATTTATAAAGTGCTTTATTTGGTATTTTCTAACACAAAAAAAAATTTATACATGTGTGTGTGTGTGTGTGTGTGCGGACATTTTTCTCATGCTTTTTTAGGATTTGCATCACAAGTGAGAGACTTGTTTTATCTTCTAGTTATATTTATATATAAAAAATGTGAAAAGGGGTTAAGAGGAAGACCTAAAATAAAATTGGTAGCCAAGGAGGGTAGTTGATCTTTTATCCGAGTGGAGGATTTGGTTTGGGAAGCACTATTTGGTGATTTGGAAATTTTCACCGGTATGTTTGTTGTGGCTAGAGGTTAGGACTTAGTGCGATGACAAGTGCCTTTCACCAAAAGCAACAAGCCGTGGTGTTCGAGTCCAATAACCTCTCTAAAACAAATTGGGAGTGTTAGAAATACTGGAAGATTTGTATTGTATTTCATAATGAGAAAATATACATCAATGCCTTATATAGGAGGCTTAAGTGTGCGGTACAAGTAAAGTGTAGTACAAGTACATGTGTGCTATACAAGTAAAGTAACTAGGCCTAAAGCCCATAACATAATAAACATTAACAGCCCCCCTTAAACTCAAGATGGATGTGAGACCAGCTTGAGGTTGTCAACCAAATCACGAGTGCGTCCCTTAGGAAGTGACTTGGTGAAGATATCTGCAAGTTGATCTTTGGAGGAGACAGAGAAGAGCTTGAGAGCACCATGGAAAGGATGATAACGGATAAAATGACAATCAATCTCGATGTGTTTAGTCCGTTCATGGAAGACATCATTGTGAGCAATATGAATGGCACTCTGGTTGTCACAATAAAGAGGAGTAGCAGAGGATATGGACACACCTAAATCCTTAAGAAGCCATTGTAGCCAAAAGAGCTCAGATGTGGTACTAGCAATGGCACGATATTTTGCTTCAGTACTGGAGCGGGCCACAAAGGTTTGTTTCTTACTTCGCCAGGAAATTAAAGAAGAACCAAGGAGAAAGCAATAACCTATAGTGGACCTGTGATCAGTGGGATCCCCTGCCCAATCAGCATCAGAGAATGCACGGAGCACAAGAGGAGACTAAGCTGAGTAGAAAAGGCCATGGAAGAGAGTGCCCTTCAGGTATCGAAGAATGCGCAGAACAGCAGCATAGTGAGTAGATCGTGGAGCAGACAGATACTGGCTCACCTGATGAACAGTATAGGAGATGTCTGGATGAGTAACTGTGAGATAAATTAGGCTGCCAACCAATCGTCTGTAAAGAGAAGGATTAGACAATGGTTTCCCCTCCGAGGGTGTCAAATGCGCATTAAGTTCAACTGGAGTGTCAACAGTCTTGCTGTCAGTGAGTCCAGCTCGAGATAAAAGGTCAGAAGCATACTTGGCTTGAGTAATATAAAGACCATCTGTGGAATGAGTAATTTCAAGACCCAAGAAATAATTGAGATGTCCAAAATCTTTCATCTCAAACTGCTGACTAAGAAAATCCTTGAGTTCTTGAATGCCACTGAGGTCATCACCAGTTATAATCATATCATCCACATATAGAAGAAGCAAAATGGTGCCTTTATCAGTACAACGAAGAAATAAGGCAGAATCATACAGACTAGCAGTGTAACCCAAGCGAAAGATAGTGGAGCTGAACTTGGCAAACCAAGCTCGTGGAGCTTGTTTAAGACCATAAAATCCACGTCGAAGATGACAAACCTTGTTTGAGTCAACAGAAAAACCAAGAGGAGGTTGCATATAGACTTCTTCACTCAACTCCCCATTAAGGAAAGAATTTTTAACATCCATCTAAAAAATGTCCCATTTACTAGTAGCAGCAACAGCTAAGAGGGCACGAACAGATGAGATACGAGCAACTGAAGCAAAGGTCTCTTCATCAATCCCATACTCCTGTGTAAAACCATTTGCAACAAGACGGGCCTTATAGCGCTCAATGGACCCATCAGAGCGAGTCTTGATCTTATAAATCCACTTACAACCAACCACAGACTATCTAGGAGGGAGAGTAACCAAATCCCAAGTATGGTTTTTGGTTAATACATCAAGTTCCTCTTTCATTGCAATCTGCCATAAAGGGTCAGTGGAGACCTCACGATAGGTTTGAGGCTTGTGAAGTGTAGCAAGGGCAGTGTAACAATGATAGTCAAGTAAATGTGTAGGAATGGATCTTACCTGGGTTGAGTGGCGAGGTGGAATGTCTTGTGGAGGATCTTCAGGTGGAGCAGGAGTAGGGGACCCAGGCTCTAAGTGGGGTAGCCCGTCATCAACCTGTTCATCTTCAACCTGTCTAAGAGAAGCATCAAAAATATCTAAAGAAAGGTCCAAAGGAGGATCAAAAGTATTTGTAGAAGGAACAAGAGACTCATCTGGAAAAATTTCTAAAACAGAGGAGGTAGTTAGGGAAGAACAAAAGTGAGAGAGTTCAACAAATAATCGGTGTTCCCAAAAGACAACATTATGAGAAACACGAAGACGATGAGAGACAGGATCATAACACCTATACCCTTTTTGAGTTTCGCCATAACCAAGGAAACAACAAAGTCTAGATCGAGGCTCAAGTTTGTTGTGTTCATGAGGCTGAAGAAGAACGAAACAAGCAGATCCAAAAGATCGAAGGTGATGATAGTCAGGAGGTGACCCAAAGAGACGCTCATACGGAGTCTGATTATGGATGATAGCGCTTGGAATGCGATTAATCGCATGAACAGCATTAAGAGCAGCTTCACCCCAAAAAGGGGCAAGAACTTTGGCAGAAAGAAGAAGAGCACGAACAGTGTCAAGAATATGACGAAGTTTTCTTTCGGCTCGACCATTTTGCTGAGAGGTCCCTGGACAAGTTAGATGATGTACAGTGCCATAGGAATGTAACAGAGCTTGAAACGCATATTGAGTATATTCAAGAGCATTATCAGAACGAAAGGTTTTGATACGTTTGGAGAATTGAGTTTCAACCATTTTTGCAAAGTTACTGTATATTGGTAAAATTTCAAAACGAGATTTCATAGGAAAGATTCAACTATAACGAGAATAATCATCAATAAACCAACAAAATATCGAGATCCACCAATACTAGTAACAGGAAAAGGTCCCCAAACATCAGAATGAATTAACTCAAAAATACTATTAGAAATGGATTCACTGTTATTAAAAGACAAAGCTGGCTGTTTTCCTAACTGGCATGAAGTACAATCAAAATTGTCTTTGGACACAGAACCCAACAGACCCCTAGAAGCTAACTGTTGTACCTAAGAAGATGATGCATGACCAAGACGAGAATGCCAAAGTGTAAGAGATGGTAAGGAAGAAATTGCAGCAGCTGCAGCAGCAACAGAAACAGGAGCAACAAGTGGAAGATGAAGATTGTCCACAGGAAGCATACGCCGCCCAACTCTAAGGCCGGTCCCAAGCTCTTGTCCCGTCCTCGGATCCTGCACAATACACCCAGAATAGTAAAAAATAAGGAGATAACCTAGTTCAGCTAATTGTCCCACAGAGCACAAATTATAGGATAGGTCAGGTACATGAAAGACTCCAGGAACAGAAAGGTTGGAAGTCGAAACAAAACCTAAACTATTCCCATGCATGGTGGAACCATCAGCTATATGAATATTTAGGGGGTGTGGTGCAGGGTCAAGTTTTGAGAATAAGGAGGAGTGAGGTGTCATGTGATTGCAACAGGCAGAATCGAAAAGCCAAGTTTGAGACTTACTAAGTAGAACAGAGAGAGCAGTGGAAAGAGATGCATTTCCAGCCATACGAACAGTCTGAGCTATGATCTCCTGTAGTTCAGTAGGGGAGAGATTGATAATGGATCCAGAAGACTGTGACTCAACCGAAATGGAAGCCATTGGCGGAATAGGCTCAGTATTAGCAACAGTAGCAGTAGATTTGCTGCGACGATAACAAGTCTCAATGGTGTGGCCAGGACGCTTGCAGCAGTTGCAGAATTTTTTGTTGGTCTGCTTGCAACGATTGCTAGAGCCAGAGGAATCACCTGATTGCTTAAGTTGCTCTATGGGTGGAGCAGAAGGTGTAATGGCCAAAATATTGAGCTTATTCTGAGCTTGAAGAGTTGCAAGACGAGCTTCTTCTTTAACCTACTTGTTCACAACAGTGTCAAGAGAGGGAGCAGGACTGCGATTTAGAAGCTGACCTCGAATGGGCTCAAACTCCTTGTGAAGGAACATCAGGAATTCATAGAGGTGAAATTCATCTCTGATGGAAGCATATTGTTGAGCATCCTTTGAGCATGCCCAAGTTGGATCAGAAAGGTCAATTTGGTCCCAAATGAAACGAAGCTGATCATAGTAGTCATTGATGGATTGCCCTGGTTCTTGTCTGAGTTGATGCAATTCAACCACTAATTGATATTTCATGGAACCATGAGTAGTGAAGTACCTTTTGGCCAACATATCCCACGCTGACTTGGCATCATCAAAGCTGCCCAACAGGTTAGAGATGGAGGGAATGGAAGTGTTCCGAATTCATGTGAGGATCATGTGGTTGTGACTATCCCATTCAATCATGCGACCAAGGAAGGCAGCATCTTCTTCATTGGCTCCCTTGATAGGAACAGTGATTGCACCAGTACAATAATGCCAGAGCATGCAACCCTTAAGAAAGTTGCGCATAGCTTGAGACCAAGATAAGTAATTCTTACACCCCTTCAACATAGTATTGATGGGGCGAGGAAGAAAAACATCTTTTTTTTATCCATTTAGAGACACAATATGCAAAAACAGACCGCAAAAATGAAATCTACGCGAAAAACTGGGTAAGAAGAACCTGGACTGAAAAAGTCAACCCTTGAGAAAAGTCAACGGTCAAAGTCAACGGTTTGGTCAACGATGACGTCAGCTGACTGGAGAGTGACATCAGCAGATGACGTGGCAGTGATGACGTCACCTAGGGCTGACGTCAGCAGGAGAAACCTGGCACGTGTTGGTGTGTGTAGGAGCGTGACGGATCCTGGAGGCGCGTGGAGCTCGTGAGATTTTGCGCAGAATATTTTGGCGATGCGTGAGGGCGCGTGGCAGTTCTGATGATGGTCAGGTTTCCACGAGAGGTTAGAGCAGCGAAGGACGATCTTAGTGGTACCTGCAAAAACACAATCGGAGCAAGGATCACGGCAGTGACGGTCTGGCAGTGGTCTCGAGACTCTGAATGACGACGGCTGCAGGTCCAGAACCAGAGACGATGACTGAAACGCATTAGAGGTTTAACGGTGAATGGCTGCAGCAACAGTTGTAAAGGCGAAAGCAATTGTGAGTCTAAAAGACAGGACTGCCAAGAAAAAGTCAAAGCAATGGTTCTGATACCATGTTAGAAATACTAGAAGATTTGTATTGTATTTCATAATGAGAAAATATACATCAGTGTCTTATATAGGAGGCTTAAGTGTGCGGTACAAGTAAAGTGTAGTACAAGTACATGTGTGCTATACAAGTAAAATAACTGGGCCTAAAGCCCATAACATAATATACATTAACAGGGAGTAGGGCTACCTACCATGATCTCTCCAAGACACTAGCAAAAAATGGGAGCTTTGTACACTGGGTACGGCCTTTTTTTAAAATAAAAAAATTTACATTTGTTGTGGCTATTGTGGAAGGAACATAATCATTGGGTCTTTGAGGATAAAGTCAATTTAAAAAAACTAGCTTGAAATTTTGCTACTTCAATCTTTTTTGATTGGTCACGTGTGTGGGGTCTCAAATAATATCTTGTGTAATTTTGTAATTCTTTTTGGTTATGGAGTGCTTATCATCATGAGTCGGTCGAAACCTTTTTCATTAATAACTTATTTTCCTAGTAAAAAAGTGAAAAAGGATATGTTAATTAAAGACATGACAGAGAGCATGATTTTGGATAGAATAATATGATGGAGAATATATGTGGCCAACCCTATATTATTAGTCTATTGAGAATAATAGCCAATCCCAAAATTTTGGGAATTAGGTTTTTCTGTTGCTGTTGTTTTATAGCTATGCATGTGTTTTGATCATCAGTTCCAAATATTTGGTTTTACAAAATGGAAGACATCACATTGCTGTTACCATTGAATTTTTTTGGTCTTGTAGGAAGTAAGCATGATTCACAAAGTGATGATCAGCACTTGCAAGTTATTGATGCATATTTGAAGCCCAAGTGCCACCCGGTGGATTCTGATGTTGTGTATAGGTAAAAGCATTAGTTCTGTTGTTTGTTGGGACTAATGCTGGTTGCTGCATATGTGAGAGTGTTTAGAAATTTAATATGTCTGGACCTTTTTTTTTTTTTTTTTACTTTTCACCCTTTCGTGTAATTTATAGATGATATGTTATATACCATCTTTCACTTCTTTGTTCTGCTTCAGTCATGTCTTAAATTCTAACCAACTCCCTGCCCAAACCCAAAAGAAGCTAAACAGCAGCTGTAAGGTTGTGGCTTTTGATCATTTTACAGATATGGGAATGCAACACATATTTATATGAACGGATCAATTAGGTAAACTTCTTTAAAAGAACCCAGTCTTTCTGATTCCATTAGAGTTTCGGAAATAATGATACTAGTCAGTTTATTTCCTCCCTCCCCAACCCTCGAATAGAATGTCCTATCTTTTTCCCTGGCTTTTCTAATGAAAGCTCATATGATGTGATATTACTCCCAGGCTCCAGCATGCCAAGCATTGCTGTTTTGGAAATCTACATCCTCACCATGTGATATTAATGCATTTTGAACTGGAAGTTTGATTATGTCAGTTAAGTATTTGGCCCATGGAAAATCTTTTAATGATAAAAACACTTTAATGCAATGAAGCACTTATTTGTAGATCAGTTCCATATCATCTAGTCTCTAATATTATTCTGTTAAGAATATTTTGGTCTTTAGAATTATCTGCTTAAGAAGACATAGGACAAGTAACTTATAAACGGGGAGAAATTTATTTTCACTAGTGGGTATTATAATTAATTAGCTTTTAACAATATGATTGTTAATGTATATTATGTTATGGGCTTTAGGCCCAATTACTTTACATGTATAGCACACGTGTACTTGTACTACACTTTACTTGTACCGCACACTTATGCCTCCTATATAAGGCACTGATGTATATTTTCTCATTAAGAAATACAATACAAATCCTCTAGTATTTCTAACATAGTATCAGAGCCACTACTCTAATCCTTTAGTATGCCGCTCTTAAGCAGTCTTGTCTTCTTGGGTGTCATCTGTAGTCGTTGTTGTGAGCAGCACCACTGCCTCCACCGTGACTTCAGTACATCAAAGACCACTGCCTTGCCACCACCACCGCTTCCGCTTCTCCGATCAGACCACAAATTACACCATCGGAAAGTAATCTCTCCAATCTGCCTTTCTGTGAAATATCATCTTCATCGGACCTTCCACGCGCCTCCACGTGCCACCAGAATTCTTGGCGTCACTGGCACGGGCCATCACGCACCGCCAATACAGCCCACGCGCCGTCACGCACCTCCAGGATCCGCCACGCGCCGACACGTGCCTGCACGCGCCAGGGTTCTCCTGCTGACGTCAGCCCTAAGTGACGTCATCCACCACGTCATCTACTGACGTCATCTGCTAACGTCATGTGCCACGTCATCTGCTGACGTCATCTGCCACGACATCTATTGACGTCATCGTCGACCAAACAGTTGACTGCGTTGACTTTGACCGTTGACTTTTCTATATGGTTGACTTTTTCAGTCCAGGTTCTTCTTACCCAGTTTTTCACGTAGATTTCATTTTTGCAGTCTATTTTTGCATATTGTGTCTCTAAATGGATAAAAATGATATTTTTCTTCCTCGCCCCATCAATACTGTGTTGGAGGGGTGTAAGAATTACTTATCTTAGTCTCAAGCTATGCTCAGTTTTCTTAAGGGTCGCATTCTCTGGCATTATTGTACTGGTGCAATCACTATTCCTGTCAAGGGAGCCAATGAAGAAGATGCTGCCTTCCTTGGTCGCATGATTGAAGGGGATAGTCATAACCACATGATCCTCACATGGATTCGGAACACTTCCATTCCCTCCATCTCTAACCTGTTGGGCAGCTTTGATGATGCCGAGTCAGCGTGGGATATGTTGGCCAAAAGGTACTCCACTACTTATGGCTCCATGAAATATCAATTAGTGGTTGAATTGCATCAACTCAAATAAGAACCAGGGAAATCCATCAATGACTACTATGATCAGCTTCGCTTCATTTGGGACCAAATTGACCTTTCTGATCCAATTTGGGCATGCTCAAAGGATGCTCAACAATATGCTTCCATCAGAGATAAATTTTGCCTCTATGAATTCCTGATGTCCCTTCACAAGAACTTTGAGCCCATTCGAGGTCAACTTCTAAATCGCAGCCTAGCTCCCTCTTTTGACACTGCTGTGAACGAGTTGGTTAGAGAAGAAGCTCGTCTTGCAACTCAGAATAAGCTCAATGTTTTGGCCATTACACCTTCTGCTCCACCCTTAGAGCAACCTCAGCAATCAGGTGATTCCTCTGGCTCTAGTAGTCGTCGTAAGCAGACCAACAAAAAGTTCTACAACTATTGCAAGCATCCTGGCCACACCATTGAAACTTGTTATCGTCGCAGCAAATCTACTGCTGCTGTTGCTAATACTGAGCCTACTCCGCCAATGGCTTCCATTTCAGTTAAGTCCCAGTTTTCTGGATCCACTATCAACCTCTCCCCCATTGAACTACAAGAGATCATAGCTCAGGCTGTTCATATGGCTAGTAATGCATCTCTTTCCACTGCTCTCTCTGTTCTACCCGATAAGTCTCAAACTTGGCTTTTCGATTCTGCCTGTTGCAATCACATGACACCTCACTCCTCCTTATTCTCCAAACTTGACCCTACACCGCACTCTCTAAATATTCATATAGCTGATGGTTCCACCATGCATGGAAATAGTCTAGGTTTTGTTTCGACTTCCAACCTCTCTGTTCCTGGAGTCTTTCATGTACCTGACCTATCCTATAATTTGTGCTTTGTGGGACAATTAGCTGAATTAGGTTATCGCCTTATTTTTTACTATTCTGGGTGTATTGTGCAGGATCCGAGGACGGGACAAGAGATTGGGACCGGCCCTAGAGTTGGGCGTATGTTTCCCGTGGACAATCTTCATCTTCCACCTGTTGCTCCTGTTTCTGTTGCTGCTGCAGTTGTTGCAGTTTCTTCCTTACCATCTCTTGCACTTTGGCATTCTCGTCTTGGTCATGCATCATCTTCTCGGGTATAACAGTTAGCTTCTAGGGGTCTGTTGGGTTCTGTGTCCAAAGACAATTTTGATTGTACTTCATGTCAGTTAGGAAAACAGCCAGCTTTGTCTTTTAATAACAGTGAATCCATTTCTAATAGTATTTTTGAGTTAATTCATTCTGATGTTTGGGGACCTTCTCCTATTGCTAGTATTGGTGGATCTCGATATTTTGTTGTTTTTATTGATGATTATTCTCGTTATAGTTGGATATTTCCTATGAAATCTCGTTTTGAAATTTTACCAATATACAGCATCTTTGCAAAAATGGTTGAAACTCAATTCTCCAAACGTATCAAAACCTTTCATTCTGATAATGCTCTTGAATATACTCAATATGCGTTTCAAGCTCTGTTACATTCCTATGGCACTGTACATCATCTAACTTGTCCTGGTACCTCTCAGCAAAATGATCGAGCAGAAAGAAAACTTCGTCATATTCTTGACATTGTTCGTGCTCTTCTTCTTTCTGCCAAGGTTCCTGCCCCTTTTTGGGGTGAAGCTGCTCTTAATGCTGTTCATGCGATTAATCGCATTCCAAGCGCTGTCATCCATAATCAGACTCCGTATGAGCGTCTCTTTGGGTCACCTCTTGACTATCATCACCTTCGATCTTTTGGATCTGCTTGTTTCGTTCTTCTTCAGCCTCATGAACACAACAAACTTGAGCCTTGATCTAGACTTTGTTGTTTCCTTGGTTATGGCGAAACTCAAAAAGGGTATAGGTGTTATGATCCTGTCTCTCATCGTCTTCGTGTTTCTCGTAATGTTATCTTTTGGGAACACCGATTATTTGTTGAACTTTCTCACTTTCGTTCTTCCCTAACTACCTCCTCTGTTTTAGAAATTTTTCCAAATGAGTCTCTTGTTCCTTCTACAAATACTTTTGATCCTCCTTTGGCTCTTTCTCCAAATATTTTTGATGCTTCTCCTAGACAGGTTGAAGATGAACAGGTTGATGACGAGCTACCCCACTTAGAGCCTGGGTCCCCTGCTCCTGCTCCGCCTGAAGATCCTCCACAAGACATTCCACCTCGCCACTCAACCCAGGTAAGATCCATTCCTACACACTTACTTGACTATCATTGTTACACTGCCCTTGCTACACTTCACAAGCCTCAAACCTATCGTGAGGCCTCCACTGACCCTTTATGGCAGATTGCAATGAAAGAGGAACTTGATGCATTAACCAAAAACCATACTTGGAATCTGGTCACTCTCCCTCCTAGACAGTCTGTGGTTGGTTGTAAGTGGATCTATAAGATCAAGACTCGCTCTGATGGGTCCATTGAGCGCTACAAGGCCCGTCTTGTTGCAAAAGGTTTTACACAAGAGTATGGGATTGATTATGAAGATACCTTTGCTCCAGTTGCTCGTATCTCATCTGTTCGTGCCCTCTTAGCTGTTGCTGCTGCTAGTAAATGGGACTTTTTTTAGATGGATGTTAAAAATGCTTTCCTTAATGGGGAGTTGAGTGAAGAAGTCTATATGCAACCTCCTTTTGGTCTCTCTATTAACTCAAACAAGGTTTGTCATCTTCGCCGTGCACTTTATGGTCTTAAATAAGCTCCACGAGCTTGGTTTGCCAAGTTCAGCTCCACTATCTTTCGCTTGGGTTACACTGCTAGTCCGTATGATTCTGCCTTATTTCTTCATCGTACTGATAAAGGCACCATTTTGCTTCTTCTATATGTGGATGATATGATTATAACTAGTGATGACCTCAATGGCATTCAAAAACTCAAGGATTTTCTCAGTCAGCAGTTTGAGATGAAAGATCTTGGACATCTCAGTTATTTCTTGGGTCTTGAAATTACTCATTCCACAGATAGTCTTTATATTACTCAAACCAAGTATGCTTCTGACCTTTTATCTCGAGCTGGACTCACTGACAGCAAGACGGTTGACACTCCAGTTGAACTTAATGCGCATTTGACACCCTCGGAGGGGAAACCATTGTCTAATCCTTCTCTTTACAGACGATTGGTTTGCAGCCTAGTTTATCTCACAGTTACTCGTCCAGACATCTCCTATGCTGTTCATCAGGTGAGCCAGTATCTATCTGCTCCACGATCTACTCACTATGCTGCTGTTCTGCGCATTCTTCGATACCTGAAGGGCACTCTCTTCCATGGCCTTTTCTATTCAGCTTAGTCTCCTCTTGTGCTCCGTGCATTCTCTGATGCTAATTGGGCAGGGGATCCCACTGATCGCAGGTCCACTACAGGTTATTGCTTTCTCCTTAGTTCTTCTTTAATTTCTTGGCGAAGTAAGAAACAAACTTTTGTGGCCTGCTCCAGTACTGAAGCAGAATATCGTGCCCTTGCTGATACCACATCTGAGCTTCTTTGGCTACAATGGCTTCTTAAGGATTTAGGTGTGTCCACATCCTCTGCTACTCCCCTTTACTGTGACAACCAGAGTGCCATTCATATTGCTCACAATGATGTCTTCCATGAACGGACTAAACACATCGAGATTGATTGTTATTTTATCCGTTATCATCTTGTCCATGGTGCTCTCAAGCTCTTCTCCGTCTCCTCCAAAGATCAACTTGCAGATATCTTCACCAAGTCACTTCCTAAGGGACGCACTCGTGCTTTGGTTGACAACCTCAAGCTGGTCTCACATCCACCTTGAGTTTGAGGGGGGTTGTTAATGTATATTATGTTATGGGCTTTAAGCCCAATTACTTTACTTGTATAGCACACTTGTACTTGTACTACACTTTACTTGTACCGCACACTTATGCCTCCTATATAAGGCACTGATGTATATTTTCTCATTAAGAAATACAATACAAATCCTCTAGTATTTCTAACAATGATAAATGAAGGGCATGAAAATAGACATGAATACACCTTTAAATTTATTATCTGCACAGTCTTAACATGTATTTCTTGCAAAATGCTACATCAATGCCCGCACCTGATATTTGCACGAAAATCACCATGTAATAGTGCTAGAGTTGATAGTACATGTTACTTCAATTTCCTGTAATGGGCCAAAGCATGTATTACAATCTGAACCTATGCATGGTTCAATGGGTTCACCAAAAGCAGTGAAACTCAAAGCTCTTACCTTACCATCAGTTGGGTAAGTTTTAGCTTTACCTACACAGCCTGTATTATTCTTAGCCCATCTAGTACTGGATTTAGATTGTGGTACTGATAATACGATTGTAGCTTTAGAACTAAAGGTAGAGTTTGCACAAAATACAAGTGCGTCATTTTATTTATTTAAGACTAGTTCACATAATTACCTACTCATGAAACTTGTAATCCTTACCAACAAATGTGAAAACAGGGATGTAGAAGTCACTTCCTCAAAGTAGAATTTAAAGTGTAAAGTTGTGATTTCCAACTATATTGTATTGGCTTTAATTCCGTGCCAAATTTTGATTGTAATTTCTTCAATCATTTTCCCTGTATATATGTGGGTTTATTTGTAAGGGATGAGTGTGAGAGATCAGTGAAGAATCAAGCTTCAAAAGATGAATTAATGGACTTTGCGACTAGCTCGCAAGAAGCAACCCGCGAAAAGGCCACGTGTGGAGCACATGACTGGAGATGAAAAGTCGTGCCAGGCTGTCAATTTCGTGAGTGTTTCGCGAGAGGGGCCAACCCACGAAATACCTGCGAAAGTTTATTTTTGGGAAAAAGTTGTGTTGCTTTACTAAATTCTTTACTCACACTATAAATACCTTCATTACCCACAAATTGTATAGAGTGATTTGTAGAGAGAAAACCTTAGCAAATACACTTGAGAGTTAGAAATTGTTATACCCACAGTCATCTACACATTTTCTTGTCGTTTTTCTCAACTCTTGCCTCTCAATCTCTAGATCCTTGAGAGGTTGTTAGCCCAAATACTTACCACACTCATTCTGAGTGTAAAGTGAGATTTTGGTACTGTTGAGAAGTATTGGAAGGAGCCAATCATTGGCGGATGCAATCGGGCTGAATTGCGGGATCCAGAAAGGTAGAGAAGACAAGACTCCGAGAAGTCCATTGGTAGTAGGAGCTTAGAGGGCTCAAGTACATGGGGTAGACTAGGCTTGGAGGGTCTTTTGTTATTCATGTACTCCAACTTTATTTTCTAGTAGATCGATTTTGACTTGGAGGGTTGTGGAGAGGTTTTTCGCCGAATTCTTCGGTTTCCTCTTCGATAACACGTTTTGGTGCTATCTTGTGTTTGCATCCCTCTTCCCTACTCTTTAAGTTTTCATTTTATTGTTGATGATGAATGAATATGGCTTAGGGTAATGTTATCGGTTCATTGCACTTATTTACTCTTGTTTTGCACTTAGTATAAGTTAAAGAAAAAGCAATCTAGCCATAATTTTTAATTGGGGGTCTGAACAAGCTCTTGGGTTTTACCAAAAATCCGAGCTTTCATAAAGAAAAAAAAAACAATTAAAAAAAATGCAACAGTAATATGTGAATATGGCAGTATAAAATTCAAGTTTATTTATTGAGTCAAAGACCCTTACAAGTTACCACTCGAATGAAATGCCTATTCCAACACTAATAGCCTTCTTACATGAGTGAGCATTAATGTGATTTCAGACTCTAAAATTACACATCACATAAGTGAAAGACATTCCATAGGTTAATTAAAATTAATTGGAAGCACGTTTTATAGTCATATATACAACAAAAAAGATTCTCTATGTCTAGTTCATTATATTAGATCCTATAATGTTTTCAAGTGAATATTAGTTTCTTCAACCAGAGTTTATTTTCTTTAATTTTTGAACCTTAAAAAAAGCATGCCATGACACTCACAAGTTAATTTTTGATCATTTAAAGCATGCCATATCAAAGTGTGCAAAGTGCAGACAATGGTAACAATTTAATGCAAATGCCGTGATGCCATTTATTATAGTTGTTGTTGTGGCTGCAAATACAAACTTGTTTATCAGAATTCAAGTTGTTTTATGCTATATGCAATCATCAACATCCAGTCAACAGTTTTGGGTGAGACATACCATGCCCATAGAAGTTTATTGTTTCATTAACAAATCTCCTACAATTATCTTCCTTGACAACATCTGCAGCTATAATTGTGATATGCTTGGCACTGATACGTCTTGCATTTTCACTGATCACTCGGAGCCTAGGCTCTCTCCTAGCAACAAATACAAGATTTGCTTTCCTCTTTGCATATTCTTATGCAATTTGCTGAATTCACAGGCAAGCCAGATATGGCATGACCTTATTAGACTCTGAAAAATATTATTTATCATGAAAAAGAGTGTATTTTAATGTAAATCAAGTCAAATGAACCGCTTATGTGATAGGCATGCATAACTCCTTATTTTGCAACCCATGTTAGCCTTTGAAAAGAAATAGCATTCCTTGTCTTCCAATTATGATATTCTTGCAATCCTAAAGAGTGGTATGTGGCTGAATTGATGGTCACTGTTATTGGGCTTGAGAAAGTGATAAAAGGGATTTTTAACTTTGAGTTTTTACGTATAGAATGGAGACAAAATTCGAATAATACCACTTGCACTAATAATAAATTACTACTTGTCCCAAAAGTGAAAGTATAAGTTGTTAAGAAAATGTGAATTTAGCATTTAATCATTATTCTAATATTGGGAAAAGAAGAATTATTCATAAGCTGAGTACTTGAATCCCAATTTAAATAGAAGTCCCAACTAGTAAACGGAATGAAAAAAGTTTTTTTTAGGAGGTGGAATGGATAAAGTTGGTTTTACATTTTAAATCTTTTCAAACAATATGCTTCCTACATGATCATAGAAACATAAATCCCATGCTGCAAAATGATCCAATAACCAATTCCAATCACTGTTGATTTATGATTATTCTTATTTAGTAATTGATTTAGTTTTACATGATCACCATCTTATTTTAAAATTTTTCCTCATAGATACAAAATGATTTAAATATATAAAATATGCTTTGTGAAAATTGTTTTTTTTTTTTTCATTAAGTCAAAACTTACTTGTAAGGACCAGATTTGAATTCCTAGCCCAAGTTATGAATGGACTTAGGCCCAAAAAGCCCAAAACAATGAATTTGTAGAGAGTGTGTTAGAAAACTGGGCTTTAGTTAACTGAACAACAAGTTAGGTAGGTTTGATGTCAAAAGAATGAAATTATACAAGTGTAAACTAAAGAAAAAACATCCTCGACAAAGTCCGAGGATACTGGTTCTAATATAATGTTCTTAAGTAAGGTTACAAGTCTGGTTCTAGATTTCTACATAATTTCTCTCTTGATTTTTCCGATCCCCCTTTCTCACTCACCCCTTCTTCTTTTATACTGTCTTTCCTTTTCATCTCCACCTTCCACGTGCATGCCAGATGGTCAATGTGGATACTTGTCCCATCAGCACTCCCCATAAGTCATTATGCAGTAGTTGTAAAGCTGAAATCCACTATTTAGGCATCACCTCCACATTAATGCGGCCAGAGAGTTAGCTGCAGTGCATTTAATACTGAGGCAGCAGTTTTCTCTTAAGATATTTTAAGACTCCTCCCTATCTGATGTCCCTGTGATGCTTATCCGCTCCAACTGAATTTCCAGGATCGGTACCCTTGTTGACAGACCATCTCTTAGAATCTCGGCTTGGTCTAGCCGATGACGCATTCATCCTCGACCTACTCTCTTAAGCCATTATGACCAAAACTAACCTTTTTATTCATCAACACAGTCTCTTCTGACGAAGACTTCTCCTTCTCAGATAGATCCTTGTCCTCGGCTTGGGCCACAGGCCCAATATTTAGGTATATAATGAACTCCCGGGCCTAAGAGCCCTACATTACCAATGGATGAAAGTGATGTTAGTGGTGAGTCCATGTAAAAGTAATTGCATAGCACTCACAACTTGGTATCTGAACAAGTTGTGAAAAAATTGTGTAATAAGTTGTATCCATACTATAGTTGTATAGTCAACTATTATGTGAAAATAACATTAATAATTACATGAGTAATACTAAAGCCACAAAATTTTACAAATTATGTTTGGTACATCACTAGCATATGGATCCACAACTAACACATTTTTTAATGTACACCAAGTCACCAACCACAACTTGCTAACTCAATTGCTGTAAGCAATGTTTTAAATTACTTATTCCTAACCCATATTATTACTAAGCTTTGTTTTGATAATTAGGATTTAATTTGGGCCCACACTTTACAAAATGATGCCCAGGCCAAGGATAAACTTCTTTAAGGATCTTGAATGCTATCATCTATATATATATATATATATATATATCTAAAAACTGAAGCATAGCATTTATTTTTACTACGCTCCAGTTGAGCAACATCAATATCCAAGATTTCTGAGAAAAATTGTATTGTTTTCATTTTAGTACAGCAAAATTTATATTTATGACTGTTCTTATAATAAATAAAAATAGGATTACAAAAAACATTACTTTTTATTAAATTAGTTTAAATTTTAAAAAAAATTAATATAATCACCATAAAAATAATTATCAAGCACAACGCACAGATTCACGTCTAGTTTTAGCATAAAGGCCCAATGGTCCGTTGGACCCAAAAAATAAATTTTAAGGAAAAAAATATTCATTTAGAATAATAAAGAAAAAGCATAAATAATCTTCCATACTTCTTTTTTTTTTTTTTGAGAAAGAAGACCAAACTTTTATTAAGTAGGAAAGCCAGTCAAGTCGGCCTGAAGTACAAGAAGAATATCTGGTGGTACATCCTCCATCCAAACTTGCATTTGAGATAAAGAAATTACCCTTCTTGCTAAAGAATGAGCTACAGTATTACAATGCCTACGCACATGAGAGTAATTTATATTTGAAAAACAAGAAGCAAGAAACTGAATGTCCTTCATTATGTGTCCAAAGCTTGACAGAGAGTGAGTATTGTTTATTAGTGCTGAGATAAGTGTCTGCAAGTCCCCTTCTAAGGTTATTTGCTGAAACCCGATCTCTAGTGCTAGCTTCAAAGCCCTCCTTGCTGCCATTGCTTCCACTTCAATAGCTGTAAAGGGAAGTGTGGTTTTTTCTGAGAGAGAGAGCATGACTTGGCCCTCTGAATTGCGAATAAACCACTCCCAAGCTGGTGCTATTTTCTGCTGCAAATAGAGCGCCATCGAAGTTAACTTTGTAAGTGTTGTTGTTCGGTGCTTACCAACTAGTTGGTGGTCAGCCCACTAGGATGATATTTGAGGAATTGTAGAGCTTAAATTTGCGCTACCTGTCTTGTGCTTGAGGTATCAGCTCGTTGAGTGGGGATGCTGGTTTTCCAAGGCGAAGATTATTTCTCCAGTTCCAGATTGCCCACGCCACCATGGAGAAAAGTGTTGGATCCTTGTTTTCTGCAAAAACACAAGCAATTAGATCAATAAAAGATGTACCTGCTTCAGGCAACTATGATCCCAGAGCTACACATCTGACCATAAGTCACGTAGTTTCGGGCAGTGGTATAGTGCATGGACCACGTCCTCCTTTTGGTCTTTGCATTGCTCACAAAGGTCATCATCAATGACTTTTCTCTTCATCAGGTTCGTCTTTGTAGGTAAAGAATTTTTTGATGCCCGCCAAATAAAATTTGTCACCTTACTCGGAACTTGTAAACTCCATATTGACTTCTAGAGAGGTTTCAAAGACTCAGGATTAGATTGACCAGGTTGAGATGAGTGAAATTCTTGTTGCAAGAAAGTGTACCCAGACTTGATCGTGTAAACCCCAGTTGGGGTGAAAGGCTAGGTGAGGGTGTCTGCCTGGTCCGTGTGGCTCAAGGGGATTTTTTTAATCATGTCTACTTCAAAGCTCAACAAATTTTCATCTAACACATCTTCCTTCCATGCTCTGTTTTCAACCTCCAAGAAAACACTAACTTTAGCATCTGCCAAAGCTCCTGTAGACGATGAAATAATTTTTGGGGAGTGTTTTGCAGGCAGCCAACGTGTACCCCAAATTGAAACTGAGCGTCCATCTCCAATCCTCCAAACCGCACCCCTTTGTATTACTTCCCTGCCCTTGATTATGCTTTTCCATGCATATGAGGCTGAACTCAGACTTGTGGCTTCCATGATTGTACAATTAGGAAAATACTTGGCCTTGAAAACTCTATAAAACAGTGATGTTTTATCATGCAAGAGTCTCCAAGTTTGTTTTGCAAGTAGGGCATCGTTGAATCTTGAAAGATCTTTGAAGCCCATCCCCCCTTGTGTCTTCGGTTCGCAAAGCTCCTCCCACTTTGTCCAATGGATCTTTCTGCCCTCCCCTCTTTGTCCCCAAAATTTTTTTTTAACCAAAGTCTCAATATCATGGCACAATCCGATTGGTAGCTTGAAACACGACATTGCGTTTGTGGGCAAAGCTTGTGACACTGCCTTGATTAGAATCTCCATTCCTGCTTGAGATAATAATTTCCCTTCCCACCCTTGCAATTTTTTCCACACCCTCTGTTTAATACTGTCAAAACTCTCTCTTTTTTCTTCGACCAATGAAAGATGGTAGGCCTAAGTATTTTTCATATTGCTGCACCACCGGTACTCCAAGAGTGGTTTTGATTGTGTTTTGCATGGCCTGAGAGGTTGATTTACTAAAGAATAGAGTGGTTTTGTCTCTATTTATTTGCTACCCAGATGCACCTTCATACTTGGTTAAGACTTCCAATAATTTCTAACACTTGCTCTCTTTTGCCCTGCAGAAAATAAGACTATCGTCTGCAAAAAGAAGGTGGGTTAGTCTAGGACCATTCCTACAAATAGAAACCCCCCTTATGTCACCCATTGTTTCAGTTTTTTTTAACAACCCATGAAAACCCTCCGTATACAATAAAAATAAATAAGGGGAGAGAGGGTCGCCTTGTTTAAGGCCTCTAGTTGGGGTAATGTGCCCTTGGGGTTCCCCATTTATCAAAACCAAGTATGTGGCAGTAGAAATACACATCATCGTCAATTTAACTCATGTCTCTGCAAAACCCATTTTCCACATCAGTTTCTCCATGTATAGCCACTCCACCCGATCGTAAGCCTTAGTTATGTCCAACTTCAAAGCCATGTACCCTGTGTTACCCGATGAGTGGTTTCTCATGTAGTGTAGAGTCTCAAAAGCCACCATGATATTGTCTGAAATTAACCGATCCGCCATTAATATAAATTCTAGTAAACATTGAATACTAGACGTATATTGATCAATGAGTAGTTACAGTCCAAGTGTACCTTCTTATATCAAACTTGGATACTAACTAACCCCCAGATTATCAGCTAATTAAGCTAACAAACCCAACTAACAATTGCTAACTTGTCATACTAGTCACTCACAGCCTCGATGTTACTATACAACCCACACACAATACAATTTGTATAGATTTCTAAAAGGAAACTAAGCAAGAGAGGCACAAGAATTACGAAAGAAAGAATAATGCTAGAGATACAAACTATTTTACAAAATATTTTACAAACTGTTGATGTGGTGAATGATTATTGGTAAATAAAAAAGTGATATTAATAGTGAGCCTATATGAAAACCAATAAGATGTTGACCACATTAATATTTTGTAAAAATGTTGTAAAATAGTTTGTGACCATAGCATTACTCCGAAAGAAATAGACAAGGTGAAGCAATAATTATGTTAAATGGAAACTTCCCATCATCCCCCTAATTCTAAAGAGTATTTATAGGAAGCATTCAATCCTTTAAGAGATGAAATAACATAGTCCTACATCTGCTAGAGAATGGAAATCAACCTAATTAAGGGGGGGAAAAAACATAAAATCCCAACTGAACTATGGAAAAGAAAATTATGGTCCAACTACAAAAGCATAAAATAGAGACGGGATAATGAAGGAAGGGTAACATCGGCTTTGAGTTGTCTTCTACCTATACCTTTGGGACTTTTGGAATCTGAAGCTAAGGCTTTAAAAGTGAGTGTGTTGTTTGCAAGGGATGTAGGAGTGCGGGAGGTAATTTTTGATTGTGATTCGAGCATTGTAGCTGAGGCTTTGATGCGGCTGAGCAACCACTAGTAGCTATTAGCAACTTTATTGAGGGAATTCAACATATATTGCAAGATTTTCGGCTAGTCATGTTCGTCGATTGGGTAACCATCCAACACACATCTTGGTTTAGTATGTTAGGGATGTTGTAAGTTATGTAACTTGGATAGAGAAAAATTATAGTATGATTGAGTTGGTATTGGCTCAAGATGTATTGTTTTTATCTTCATCTTAATAAAAGTTGTAGAACCTTTATAAAATAAAAAATTAAATAAATTAAATATAAAAAGAAAAAAGAGAAAAGAAAACCGTATAGTACTTTTGTGCCTAATCACATTAGCAAAATAATAAAGTTTTCATATATTTGAAAAACAAATTTGGCATGGTGTGAAGGTCACTTTACAAGTATAAGTATTTATGAAGTGTGTAGAAGGAAAGATCGAGGTTCAAGTGTTCAGGAGGGAGTTTCACACACACATATACACTTCATCTAATTTTTTTTAATAAAAAAGAGTCAATTTCGGGAATAGCTCTGAGTAATTTTTTACTATTTATTGAAAAAGAAATAAATAGTCTGGATTAGGCCACCTCAAAGAGAAAACGATAAGGAAACGGACATTATTATAAATTTAAAAGTAAATTCCTATAGAGTTAAACCAACATTAAAAGGAAGCTTATAAATTTAAAAGCAAATCCCTAGAGTTATTAGGAACTTAGGATACCATTTTGGTTTCTCTATATTTATTTTCCCAACAAATAATTTGCTTCGGTGTCTGCTGTTGCCATGGCGATGGAGTCAGACACAAAGACAGATCTTTCTTTGGTTTTGTGTATAAAAAGGAGAAAAGAAGATGCTGCTGTTGAAGTTGAAGAGGAAGATCCGATGCTGTCTCGATGTCACAAAGGAAGAAGAAGATCCGGATGATTCGATCCAGATCGATATCAAAAAACTGCCTGATGCTCTCTTGTTCGAGGTCCTTTATCGACTCTCTTGGTTTTGAAAAGTGAAAACGTATGTCAGCGGGTTAGTAAGTTATAGCGTGTGACCGTGTGCACAGCGCACTGTGCAATGCATAAAATATAAGCAAAGAAGGAAAACTTGTTAGAGATGTAACTGTGCTGTGCTTATAAAAAAAAAAAATAACAAAAAAACGTAACTGAATAAAGCCCCACAGACCACAGTTATCATGGATATCTTGGAATCATGCAAGAAAACTCAGTTTCAAGTTTATTTAATTACTTCCTCAAAAAAAGAGTTTTTTTATTTTTTTTTTAGAAACAAGTAAGTCAATATTAAGATATCGGATCATTCTACGGTACCCATATATTTTTTTGGTGGGTACGGTACTTGCTAAAATCAGAACCGTAAATTTTGCTTACTCTAATCCTAACCGTTATTTTATTTTTAATGAAAAACCTGCTACCGTTCAAGCGGGTTTTGTATAAAAAATAAAAAATAAAAACACAAAGTCGCATACTTTTTCATCTGAAGCTTTCGACTCTCTCGAGTTCTCCTCTCTCAAACCACTTCTCTTCTCACTTGGGTGATCTCCATCTCCATCTCGTGGCTTTACTCACCAGTGAAGGTTTCTCAAAAAGATCAAAATCACTTTGATATAGTGGAACTGGATCAAAACCCTAATTCCATGCAACATGAAAATCTTTTAATTGCCATGTTTGTTTTGTTTCCCCAAATTCTTTGTTTGTTTTTTCGGAAGCAACATAGAAATTGAAGATGGTAGACATTGAGAGTTCGTTTTTTATATACACTTTCTAAGTTTGAACCGATTTGCTCTCTTCTTGTTTGTTTTTTCAAATGGTTAGTCATGTTTATTATATTTGGATTTTTTAGGACTGGAGTCAAATATGTTGATCAAGTAGCAATTAAATTTTGCAAGCTCAATTTTGTGCTTGGCAATAACATTAATTACCTCTCCATTACAGAGGAAATATAATTATGGCCAATAGGGTGGTTTTCTAATGGTCTATTAGGATTTAGGAGTACATATTTGTTAGTATTGTTATCTTTTCAATATAATTCTTCTCCCCTCCTCTCTTCACATCGCCTTAAATCTAGTCACCATTATTGTAGCTGATTTGGCTAGGTACAGTATGTTAGAGCCTCAATTTGTTTTTTTCTAAGTACAACTATAATTTTAGTCCTTATTTTTTTAGAAGAGTAAATTTCATCTTAAATTGGGTTTGACTTCTAAATGGGAATATATATATATATATATATATATATATATATATATATATATTGCAAGGCCAGGGCTGTTCCCTTCAAGGGAATATATATAGTTCAGTTGGAGAAGTCATGCTTCAATGTAAAATTATGCTTCAGGCTATAATTGGTGCGATGTGCTTTTATGTTGGTCAACAAAATGAATTTCTTTGGGTAATGATTGTTTATTAACAACTTGAATCTGGGCAATAAAGAACCTAGTTTAATCTTTTGGATCTTACTTGATACAAATAGGTTTTTTTGGCTTGAACTTGTTGTCCATATATGCTATCGAATTCTCGATAATTAAGCAGGTGGCAAAACAATTGATGATTATGCATGAAGAATACTTGCATAGAAATCAATAGGTCTCAGCTGTAAGTTAAAAGCTTTTTTCTCAAAGCAGAGAAGTAACCATTGTATAGCCATCAGACTGAAATATTAATTACTTCATGTCTTTGCTATGCATCTTCTCATGTCATATGGAGCAACATTTCATTCTTTAGTCTTTACACTCTATTTGTTTCGATAGAAAACATTGTGTAAAAATAGTTTTTCGTATTTTCCAGTATTTGGTAGACTATATTGTTTCGTGCTTTTGCTTTCAAGTAAAATGTGGCAAATGCGACTTATGCAATACACTTCCTTCGTAATCAAGGTTTCTTTGATTATGTTCTCTACCAAAGGGAAGCTTTTTTAGTATTAAAAGAGCAGTGTGCATGAAATTGTCGGATTGTAAGCAATTTGGCACAAGTTTAGCTTGGAGAAAGAGCTTAGATTCCATTACATGTTCATTTCCTTATAATTTATGGGTGTCATCCTTTGTTTCTCTTAGGTAGTTATGAAGAATCTAATTTATAGTTCTAAATTTTGATAAGAGAGTTTTTGGCCCACACAGATGGTCGCCAATATGCTGATCCTGATTTTATTTTTCTACCCATTTTTTAGGAAGCTAGAATAAAGGTACAATTAAAATTTATGGTGGTTTAGATCAGAAATCAAATTCCCTTTCTGATGTTTAACATTTTAGCTGTTTAAAAATATCTGTCTACTTTCAATCATGATATAACATTTGCATCTGAAAATTGGAGTAACAGTTTTATATGTTTTTAGACCCCTTAAAACACAATTGGATTAACCTAGTTAATTAGCCAAGTAATTACTTAGTCCAAATTTCAAATCTAGGTTAACACACAATCATATAATCATATCAATGTAAAGTGCGGAAAATAAAGAACACAAAAATATGATGACCCATGAAACCAAACCGGTAAAAACCTGAGGAGGATTTAACCTAGCTATCCTCAAGGTAAACTTGAATCCACTATGAAAGAATCAAAATTTTACAATAGCGACTTAGACCACTAACATCCTATTGCTACCCACCAGTAGAAAACTTACTGACACGACCACGTGACAGCTCCGAAACCACGGACTCCTTCTTTCTTGGATTCTCCAACAAGTACAAGCACTCCTGCTTGTGTATCTTTAAGCTTTTATTGCAGCAACTGAATGATTATCAAGTTCTTGAATCAAATTCTCCTTCTTGATAATCCTAAGTATGTGTGAAGGCAAATACCTCTAGATCTCACAAAAGATTCACACACACAGCAAAAGGAGCAACCTAAAACATGGCTAAGGTTTTCCCTTTTATACTTAGGGCAAAACGTAAAACCCTACATGACATATGGGCTTAGAGCTGAATTGGAAAATTCTGCAGAAAAACGTTTTGCCCAAATTTCGATCAGTCGAGTCTAATTCTCGATCAATTGAGTCAGGCAGAATCATACTATAACTTCTACAGTAACTCAATTCCAACTTTACATAAAACACATACACTTTGAGCAAATCTAAATAAGACTGTAAAACCTGTTTTGATCATGGTTTGCCAACAATACAAATTAGAGTTCTAATACATTAGTTCCTAGGTACTTAGAACCTAACAAGTTTAGTTTTTGATACCTCACTGCTTTAACTATTAATACTCCCTGTTTTCTAGTGAAAGATCTTGTCCTTAGATTTGTTCCTAGCTATGAGATCTATATGTGTTTATCTTTTCCTAGTTTTGATTTGTCACAATGTATTATCTTTTAGGTTTTGCTATCAAATGCCAACTTTTTCTGTTTTAATTAGTTTATTTTTCTTTAAACTTTACTGGCAGCAATATTCCTTTAAAATCAATGCAAAGGGAGATGATCCAAGGAAGTTCAGGCAATTGGATGAGATATTCTATATTAGCAACTATCTTGGATATCAACTTTTATTGTTTATCATAGAGAATTCTAGTTAAAATACTAAGTTCCTTTAAGAATGAAGGATTTAATGGTTTGGAAAGGTAATTGAATTTTGTTTTGATATTTGTATTTTGGTATAATATAGATTTTGTAATATGTGGTTCTTTAAAGTTTATGCGCATGATTTTTTTTTTTTTTTTCCTATAGAGAAAAACCTTATTTTGAGGGGTTAGGACCTCAAAAAATAAAGCATTTGTTTCAAGGGTTATGTAGGCCGTCAAAATTTCTATTTCAGCAAAGGTCTTATAGGCCGGCCAAATTTTTGTTTCAAGGGCATTTGTTTCAAAGTTCATCAAGGGTCACCTAGACCCTCAAGCTAATATTTTTTGAGAGATTTTTATACTTTTTTTCAAAGGTTTTGACCCTTGAAAAAAACCAACTTTGTTGTAGTATATCGTATATATGTCCATGTTAGTCCTTTGAAAAGACTAATTTGACCATATAGTCTTATTCTTTTATAGTCATGTAGCATGACATGTGGGGAATAAGACTAATTTAATTTTTTATGAATTATATGAGATGCAAAACCAAAATTAAATGCTGAAATTTAGTCTATTGATGATGCATAAACATGGTTGCCAGATCATATGTATTTGACAAAAAGTTAAAATACTTTTAAATTTTTGGCTCAACATTTTTACAAATAAGCTAACTTTTATTTTATATATATATATATATATATATATATATATATATATATATATTTGAAAATAAACTAGCTTTTAACTTTTGTCGCTTATCTAATATAAGCCATTAGAACTATGTCTTTTGATAAATAAATAAATAAATAAAATATATATATATATACACACACTCAATAAGCTGCCAAAAACTATGGAAAACCAAATAGACATATGATGTATGCAATCTTAGCTATATGATGTATCTAAATTATATAATTGACCTAAATATATTAGTTTACACATCCAAAAAATGCATGCATAAATGACATTTAAATCATGGGATTTACTATCCTTAGGAAGTTAGGATGATAAATTCTAATGCATGGGAATACATGATCATGGAAAGCAACAAGTGATGCAATAATAATAAAAAAAATAAAAATAAAAAGGTAAGAATAGGGGAAATTTTGTCTAAAACTATCAAATTATAGACACTCTTGCTTACATATGGACATTGGTATTTTTATTTGGAACGTTGCTATCATCCAATATGACGTCTTCATGATACCAATGTGACTAAGGAACAATTTGTTTCATTGAAAAATATGATGCTATCCTTGCAATCATTTAAAAAAACAAACAAACAAAATATCAGTCTAACATAACCAAATTTAGTGATTTTGATGCATTATGGTAATTTTCAAAGTTTGTAAGTGTTTTAATCATTTTGAAGGTGTCAAGGATGTATAAGTCATTTGTGGTGTTTTAGTGCTATTTTGTTCATTTTAAAGTGCTTCTTTAATTTAATTTTGGAATTTTAAAATCTATTTTAGTCATTTTCAAATTTTAATGTTTTATAGATATTTCAGTTATTTTGAGGTTTCATGGATATTTAGTTCTTTTTAAATTTTTGTGGGGAATTTTAGTCATTTTTATATGTTAATGAGGTTATTTTAGTCATTCTTGATATTTTGAAACTCATAGGAGATCACTGTTATGAGTTTTACTAAAATTGAAGAACAACAACAATTTGAACCACCTATTCCAAAGAGTTACTTGGAGAGTTCACGCAGCATCATTAATAACTTTTTTTTACCATATTGTTAGTCATGCTAGTCCTTATTAGTTATATTTTCAAATGCTAGTTTGTCCTTTTAGATGTGTGAAGTGTGTGTGTGTACGCTAGATAGTTTTTTCTAGATAATTTATCATCTTTTAAATTTCAATAAGTATACAACGAAATACAACAACTTAATGACAAAAGAAAATTTTATGAGTTCCACCGAGACTTTTAGGGGGGGAAAAGCAAATAGAGTGGTTATATAAAAATTTTATTGTCATTTTAGTTTTGCAAATAAAGGTTTTAGGAGGTATTTTGGTCATATTTTATTTTTAATTTCAAGGGTCTTGTAGTCATTTTTTAGGTTCTAAAAGTATTCCGGTCATCATTTTTTAGGTTTTAAGACCATTTCAGTCATTTTTTAGATTCTAAGGGTATTTTGATAAGTTTTTAGGTTTCAAGGGTATTTTGGTAATTTTTTAGGTTTCAAGTGTATTAAAGTCATTTTTTAGGTCTTAAGGGTATTTCAGTCACTTTTTAGGTTACAAGGTCGTTTTAGTCATTTTTTAGGTTTCAAGGTCATTTCAGTCAATTTCTAAGTTTCAGGGTCATGTGGTCATTTTTTTTGTCCTAGAGACATTTTGGTCATTTTTTAGGTTTCATTGTTATTTTGGTCATTTTTTTAGGTTTTATGGTAATTTTGGTATTTTTCTAAGTTTCAAGGTTATTTGGTCTTTTTTTTTTTTTTTTGTTCTAAAGGTATTTTGGTCATTTTTAAGTTTCATGGGTATTTTGGTCATTTTTTGTGTTTTATAGTAATTTTCATTATTTTTTTTAAGTTTTAGGGTGATTCTGTCATTTTTTAGGTTTAAGAGGTATTATGATAATTGTGTGAAAAAAAACCATAAAATGTGACAAAAGTACCACTAAATGTGAGAAATGTACAGTCTAATGTGATGTTGGTATTGCCTAATGTAACAATGGAACCATCAAATGTGAGAAAGAAATAAGGGGACTACCAAATGTGACAAAAGTACAATCACATGTGATATTGGTACTACACAATGTGAGTACGGTGCCATCAAATGTGAGAAAAAAATTAAAGTACAACAAAATGCGAGAAAAGTACGATCAAATGTGATGTTGGTACTACTTAATGTGACAATAGTACCAACATTTGCAAGAAAAAAAAAATTTTGAACTGCCAAACATGACAAAAGTACAGTTACATGTGATTTTGGTATTGCACGATTTGAAAATGGTACAATCAAATGTTAGAACAAAATATGAGTACAACCAAATGTGGCAAAAGTACTATCATATGTGATGTTGGTACTGCTTAATGTGATAATGGAACTATTAAATGTGAGAAAAAAAAAATAAGGGAACTATCAAATGTGACAAAAATATGGTTACATATGATATTGGTACTACCCAAAGCCCAATGTGACGATGATACTGTCAAATGTGAGTAAAAATTAAAGTACCACCGAATGCGAGAAAAGTATGGTAAAATAAGATGTTATTACTACCCAATATGACAATAGAACCATCAAATGTGAGAAAAAAAATAAGGGAACTACCAAATGTGACAAAAGTATAGTCACATGTGATATCGATACTGCATAATTTGAGTATGATACTATCAAATGTGAGAAAAAAATATGAGTACAACCGAATGTGGCAAAAGTACGGTCAAATGTGATGTTAATACTGCTTAATGTGACAATGGAACCATTAAATGTAAGAAAAAAAAATAAGGGAACCATCGAATGTGACAAAAGTACAATCACATATGATATTGGTACTGCCCAATGTGACAATGAAACTGTCAAATGTGAGAAAAAAATTAAAATACCAACAGATGTGAGAAAGGTACAATCATATGTAATGTTGGTATCGTCCAATGTGATAATGGAACAATCAAATGTGAGAAAAAAAAAATGGAACCACTGAATTTGACAAAAGTACGGTCACATATGATGTTAGTACTGCACAATGTGAAGATGATACCATCAAATGTGAGAAAAAATAAGGGAACCACCAAATGTGACAAAAGTACAATCATATGTAATGTTGGTACTGTATAATATGATAATAGTACCATTAAATCTGAGAAAAAAATAAATGAACCACCGAATGTGACAAAAGTACAGTCACATGTGATGTTGATACTACATAATGTGAGGATGATACCATCAAATGTGAGAAAAAATAAGGGAACCACCGAATGTGACAAAAGTACAGTCACATGTGATGTTAGTACTACACAATGTGAGAATAGTACCATCAAATATAATATTATACCAGGTTACCTACTAATAGATACCGTACCCCTAAAAAAAAGGGGTACGATAGAATTACCCTACAAAATTATATATCTGATTAGAAAATCATAGCTAGCTGGTTTTGCCATAATCTAAAAATCAAATAAATTTTATATTTATTGTTCCACTATTTCAAATATTCTTCTGACAAAAAAAAAATATATATATATATATATATATATTAATGTTGCCAATTATATATATATATATATATATATATATATATATATATTTTAAAAACCACCCAATTGCGTAAACAAAAGTTCTAAATTACTCAACCTCAGTCGCTCAAGATCGTGTCCTGTTATAATTTATAAGTTCAATATTATTCTAATATATTTTCAAGTAAGAAAAATTCAAATAAATTGTTAAGGTGGAGCCAAATAGTAACATGGCATAACGAAAGTTCCAAACATTTAGCAACTGGGAAGATTCTTATAGGAAATTAGCAAATCTACCATGGCTTGAAGTTCTAAACCTTTCATGTAACCAATTTACACAATCCATATCTTTGGGAATGCAGTCTGATAAGGGCATTTTCGTCCTGCCCTACACCTATGAAACTTCCCACCTGTGGGAGTATGTACCCCCTAGATAGAGGCGGTATATCCTGTACCTAGCATATATGCCGGGTACCTCACAGGGAGGCGAGACCCACACACTGTGGGGCCCACCTCTTTGTGAGGTACCCGGCATATATGTCGGGTACAGGATATACAAAATCCAGGTCCCATGAGATTAATGATCTGTGGGCTAAATGGGATGGGTCCCGATAGGTTAACCTCTCCTCCAGAAGTCTTGCCAGATAACCATTTGTAACCGACAAATGGGACTAAACCAAGACCCACGGATGGGATTAAGCTCATCCTGATGGATGAAGCAAGCTTATACCAATGAATGGTGACCTGTCGACTGAAATTGCTGGGTCCTACAAGCTCTAATGTGTCCTCCACTCATGAATCCCTACATGGAAATAACTCGCACACCACACTCAAAGACCCTACATGTTCATATCTTCCTTATATGGGAAGAAAAGCTCAAGATCTTGGGACCTTAACTCCGAATCTCCTCTACAAGGCAAAACTCCACATACAAGGGATCTTTATCAGCCCTACACCGCTATATAAAGCACTGGGCCTCCCCTTCCTTGAGCTACATGCAATTTTCTAACTCTCACACTTGAGTTATTGGAGATTCTTCTATCATTGACTTAACCTTATTTGGAGGGTCTTTGGTTTCTTAATCAACTCACTAACTATTTTTGTGCATCATCACAATCCAATATATTTAACAATTATGATTCATACCACGAAAACTTGGAATTTCATGGATATCAATTGTCAATAAAATGCAACAATCACGAGGTAAATCAACCACCACCATCAACCTCGCAACAAGAAGACAATTTTGAGTTTGAAAATGGTTTTAGCTGGAAAGTTGTATCAAAAGGTTATGGCTATGGAGTGATATTTGGAATATTTTCAAGATATCTTGGATTTAAAAGTGGAAGCAAGAATGGCTTGTGAGGATGGTCAAATTAGAGCAACATATCATGCTCAGAAAGCTTGCTGCTACTCAACAATTTGTGGGTAGTTTTACTAGTATTTTCAAGAAGGTTTCAAAGGCATGTTGTACCATATTGTATTAATGTTTGATCTTGGTGTTGGTTTTCTCTTTCCCTTTTAAAGTTTTGCTAATGAATTTTCGTTAGAAAATTGCTTCTTCAAATTGGACTTTGTCCCAAATTTGCTGTGAGAATTCCTTGTATATCTCAAGTTCATTGTTTGTATTAAATAAGAATTTTCCTGGTAAATTAAGAGCATGACAAGTGGCGCAATGAAAAGCACACAATTGAAAAAATAAAACTGATATGGCAATCCGGGTAAAAGTATTTATAGCCATAAACAATGCTCATGAATCATGATGATGGCAAATAACATTAATCGGGTTAAACTTAAACCTCAGAACATTTACAGGATTTTTTTTTTTTTTTTTTTTTTTTTTTTGAGAAGATTTACAGGAAGTTATTGGCACTAGTAATTTATAGAGTTAAAATCAATCACATTTTGATTATTTCCCTTGGTGTTACTTCTAAGTTCTAACCATTTTTTTCTTTTTTGAGAATATGTTTTTAACAATCACATCAGCTCTTACAAAGTCTTACAAAATACAAAAAGTAGTTTAATTTACACATTTTGACTAAAAAAACACCCACATAAGTGAATGTAAAATTGTACATAAATGCACAAGTGCTACAATAATTATGCATATATGCAAGTTACTATAGTTTTTCTATACATTATTTTAGTATTATTTCTCTCCCCTCACATTCTCTCTTCCACTTACTCACTCTCTCTCTCTCTTCAACTCATAAAAATATTATTTATATAAAATATAGTATATAATAGATAAATTGATGTGGGCGTTTTGTAAAATTGTAATATAAAATAGAAAAAATAGATTTTTTGTGTAAAATAGACGGAATTTTTTAGAAAAGCTGTTGCGGTTGCTCACCCTTGAAACTCACGAAACGTTGGATTATTAATTAGCTAATTTATTTTTCCGGTGGTGTAACTTCGTACCATCATAAAGTAACTTAATTAGCTAATTTATATCTCCTATTTTTATTACATAATTTGTAACTTACTGCATTGTTTTTCAACCAAAAACATATAAATACCTAGGCCTGGCCATGCATGTATATGTAGTATTAACTACAATTGTATTCTTAAGACTCGTAAAGGAAATGGGATCACTTCAACATAGATTTAACTTGATCCTACTGATTTTGGTATTGGTAGCAACCACGATTATACCCAACATTCTGGCACGCGATTTGAGAATCTCAGATCCTTCTTTGACTAAATGCTGCAAAATGTTGTATGATCATAAGCTCCGTCCACATAACAATTGCGGAGTGGTCGCGTATGGAGAAATGGCACCCTACGCCCTTATGAGGTTTAGCTGGATTTGTGATGGACTTGGACTGCGTCCAACTCCGAGTCCGAGTACTACTTTCTTTGGTGTCCCGAGTACTACTGATTTGATCTAAAAGTAAAACTTAAATACAGTACCATAAAGTGTTATTCGTGCTTCTTTTAAAATTCCGCCACCTTTGTAGTTACTTAATAAATATAAAAAAAAAAATTAATAATACTATCTCGTATCTTTTTCTTTTCTTTGCTTCTAAATTTTTGAAGAAATCAAGCTATACTCGCTTCTCTCTCTATTGCACTGAGATTGGACCATCACTTTTCTGAGTTTTCTCTTAAGTTTCCTTTAGAACCAGAAAGTCAGAGACAAATTCTACCTTGCTGAACTAAACAAACGCAGCAATTTCATCCAAGTGGTAGACAGAAGTAACAGGGGTTGGGTTGAAAACTTTAGAGATGCATTAATTGTCTCATCTCCTTTGCCTTGATTTTGGATGGGAATCCCCATATTAGAACAATATTCCCAACAAAATTTTTGGAATTTGGGTTTTCTAAACGTGTTTTGACACCGTTTCCTTTATGGACTAAAATTAGACATGTAACTGAATTTTAAAAGAATACTTAAGAAGTAATTCATAAGAGACTGTCAGGGGCGTCCAATAAATTCGGAAGCCTTAGGCCATATATTTAAATGAGACTTTTTTGTTATCACTTAAATAATATTTAACTAGTATTTAATATCATTATTTCTTTTATAACAAAACTATATTCTTTTTATTTTGTAATATGCTTTTTATTTTTTTGGAAAAATGCTAAAGTTATAACAAATTTTACTAAAAAAACACTTAGAAAAGATATAGTAATGAATATGATTAGTAACACTTCAAGAAGATAATAAACAAGTATTTGAATGAATGATGTTAAGAAAATTATAAATTTTACAATATGAGGCTTACAAAGATGTATCACCAATCACAAAAAAGTATTTCAAAAATGCATTTAATAAGTTGTTGACTTCTACAAATCATATTAATTGTCACATCAATTTGTAAAAGCCTTTGAAGTAAAACTTATAGTACATATTTCTTGCATTTTTCTATCTAAATTATTTCTTGTGATTAATGACATATATACTTGTGAGACTCACGTATTTAAAATTGTGTTATCTCTAGTATTACTTAATTATTGGAGACTTCTTAAAAGTACCAAAAAAAAAAAAATTCTATATCTCCAAAAATGTATTTTTTCAAAAAAATATATTAATTTTTACTCCAAAATTTGGGAGCTTTCTCTAATAGGGGCCCTAGGAAATGGCCTAAGTGGCCTAGGCCTAAGGCTGGCCCTGGGTACAGTATTTAAGTTTTCCTTGATTTTATACCTACCATACGCAAATAAATAAATTCTGCTAAATAAACCAAATTAGTTTTGTTAGCAAGGAGTAAATTGATACCCACTGGGAATGGAATTAGGATTTCATTTTTAGGGGCAAATGCATGAACCGAAAAATTTGTAACATTCCAGAATAATATATATATATATATATATATATATATTAAGATTAAGACTAAATTAATACATGAAGATTCAAACTAACATATATTTTTAGTATTAATAAAATGTAAATAAAAGAAAACACACAAAATAGTTTTTTTTTAAGTTACATTTTCACTAACTCAATCTAAATCTTGAATATCATTTATGATTGATCCTTTATTAAATTTCACAAACAAAAAAAATTCATTTTTGATAAACAAAATTAAATATCCCATTAAAAAATCATAGTTGCCTTTGCCATAATCTACAAATTAAATAAATTTTATATTTATTATCTCACTAGTTCAAATATTCTTCAAACCCAAAAAAAAAAAAAAAAAAAAAAAAAAAAAAAAAAAACTAATTAGTGCTGCCAATTTAAAATTAGAAAAAAATGGAGTAAAAAAGAGAATAGGGATTTATATCATGTGGTAACGAGGTTTATTGTCGAGACTAGTAGAAAAGCTCTTATTGAGATGGTTATAATAGATGAATTATCCTTTAAATTAGTAGAAAATGATGGGCTTAGAAGATTTTGTAATGTCTTACAACCAAACTTTCAAAGAAACCTTGAGAGGCCATAGGGTTTGCCTTACTAGTAGAAAAGCTCTTATTCAGATGGTCATAATAGATGCGCTATCCCTTATATTTATGGCAAATGATAGGTTTAAAAGATTTTGTAATATCTTGCAGCCAAACTTTTGAAGAAAACTTGAGAGGCTAAAGGGTTTGCCTCGCCAATGATGCATGGATTTCAATTCAAAATCCTTGTTACGTATGTGATGCCACATATATGTGGTAATAATTCAGTGGTAATAACATCCTTTGTTATGCTTCATATTTATGGTTTGAACCCCACCTCTCCTTCCTCCACTATCTATTTATCAAAAGTAAAAATGATAATGCTAGTTCAAGAACCTTTTATACTTGGATTTTCAAAGCTGGGTGGAGTTCCACTTATCAACTGTTGGAAAATACTAAAAAAATTGATAAGAAATTCGAGTGATTGAAAGATGACAACCCAAGTTATCTTGCCCGCTTATTTGTAGTTTTGTACTTGATCCCAAAGAAAGTCGACTTATTTGTAGTTTTGTATGATGATGTTATGCTTAATAAGATGATTGCTCATGTGAAAGATGCATTAATTCGTTTGAATGAGTATCATGCTTCCATCCATAACTGTTTATTTCCTCCCAATACTAAAGCTTTTTTTTTTTTTTGGGTGTGTGTGGGGGGTTTTGAAGTGTGCATGTATAAAATCATTGCACCCGATATGATGAAGACGTGTCCGCATCATATCATATCAATACCAGGTCCATCGCACAGGAGTGCTAAACTCAAGTTGTGTCCATCAATGGGAGCTCCAAAATCAATAGCCATAGTCAAGTCCACTCGAACTTCTTGTTTTTAATCATAATATTCCCTTCTACCTAGGATTCTCGTAATATTCCAATGAAAGAGGAGAAGATGAAAGAATACAAAGAGCAATGTCATAACATTCATGCCAAAAAAACAATCCTCTGATGCTTCCATTAAAGGCAGGAATTCTCTGATATGATCATAGTTACATACATTTTCTGGTCACTGATTTCAAAAAACGCTTCAAGTACAAACATAAGAGGATGAATCAGAATGTTTTACAGGAGTATGATCATCAAACATCTAGATATTGCTAGTAAGTCAAAAGCATGAAGATCGGACAGCTCCTGATCCCTACCCCCTAATAATGTATACAAAACTCAAATAGAATGCAATACAGAACTCAATTCAGTAACTCGGAATCAAAACAAGATAAGTCAGCATAATTAAATCGGGTCCATGAAAACAACAGTCCCATAGATGTTGGTAGTTAGCACTGAAAACCAACAGTCCTTCACAGTGCAACACTGCCACTACTATCCTCACCTGACAATCAGAACCATACTATGTTCCTTGTTATGGCATTAACTCTACCTCTTATGCTCGGCTTTAAGGAATGTGCTTCTGATAACGCATGGAGTCCTCACTTCTGGTTGATCAATCCAAACATATAATTATGCTGGGCATAAATTGTGAATGTTTCCAATGCATGCACAAGTTCTACATATCCACTTGCACTCCTAGTATGTTCCAAGGCCCGGGCTATGGCCGGAACATCAACCAACTCAATAAAATCTGGCTTCCTATTATGTTTCTAATAGGACCATACAAAACTTTCTTCCCTCCACTTCTTATAGGCTACTGCGTTTCCATTTGGAAAAATCCTGGTCTCATTAAGATGAGGATCCCTACTGCCGCAACTACAGTTGCAGCTTCACAACCATCTGTTGTTTCTCTTCTCAATCAACTGCCAAAACACATTGCATGAACAATTTTTCTCAGGGAAAACAAACTTTTTCCATTTTCCCTTGAGCGGCTATAAATGGGCATGTGTACAACTATACTCAGCTGAAAGAGACTGGACAAAAACATGCATGAGCTCCCCAACTTGGATAAGCAAGAATACAATGAAACACAAACTACTGCATACATATTGAAATTATGTGGGTAACTTGGATTCATATGGTGTTCTAGTCAAACTAGACTTAACTCTGATGAATTTCTAGACATGTTAATATTTGACTTTGGAGAGAAACACCATCAAGGAACCTCAATTTGACAGGCATTGGAGTTAAGCCTCCGTGTGTTTCGACATTAGTACTTCTAGAAATGAATCATTTTCAAAAAAAAAAAAAAAAATTCTAGAAAACTTTCTCATTTTCCCATATTTGGTAGCAATTTTAAAATGAGTTTACAAACCATCTTTTGACTTTCCTTATTTAGCTTGGCTCTGGAAAATAGCTCTATTTTATCAACAACAACAACAACAACAACAACAACAGCAAAAAAAAAAAAAAAAAAAAAAAAATACAAAAACCTCTATCTTACACCAAGCTAAATAAGGGAAGTCAAAAGATAGTTTTCCTTTGACCCCTTTTTTTTATAATACCAAACACAGAAAACAATCTTCACATAAGATTTTTCATTGAAACAAACGGAACGACGTTCTCCAGCAATAACCATGAGGCCTATGAGGCCTGGTGTAGGGGATTTCTATCATTTAGAAAAACAAAGACATGCAAACTTCGAATTTCATATAGAACTTGTCTTCCTTATTATTTATCGTTCAGTAGCAGGAAAATAGTGTGGTTCCTTGAGGACATGAGGACAAGTTGAGTTAAAGATACACAAAAATGGGAGGAAACCCTTATGGTTATAATTTGCCAATCACCCCCCTTTTTCCTATACTGAAGAGCAAAGATCTCACTATCAATTAATCTAAAAACCCAAATGAAGTCTAGGAATTGTCAGCAAGTGGTCCACAAAACTAGGGGAGGAGGGTAAGAGAAAGGAAAAATTGAATCACTTGTATATTCTCTGGCTTTTACTCTTTTGGGTCAATCAACTTCTTGAATAATGCCCATGCTCACCAGATCCAAACTCCTCTGATCAAAACTTTGACTAAATAGTAGCAAGCAATTGATCTATACAGACAGTAATGAAGTATTTTAAGGAAGGCCGAAATACCATTTCTCATAGAAATCTTTAAATCAATCTCTAAATAATTTTGTGAGCCAATCTTCTTTAGAGAGAAGTAATAATTATATTTTACACACGCACATAAGCAGATCTATTTTTACCCCACTAAACTTGATTGCTTTATAGGGGTGCCCAACTCAACTGAAGACTGAACATGTATTGCATGCTCAAGTTGCATAATTATAGGCATAGAAAAGGTTACTTATCAGGAAAACAAAAGGGAGGTTAGAAACCTAATAAGCGAGAGAATATATGGCAAACCTTTATGACCGACAAAGATTGAACTTCAATGGAGTTGCCTAACTCCAATTCATTTTAATTTTTTAATTAATTTAAATGTTAAAGGGAATTTTGGTAATTTATGCTTTCTGGACATGGGTTGTAGTCTTGGTCTACTGGGTCTTATTTTGGGTCTTGATTATGTTATTAGGTTTTATTTGTGAGTTTAGTTATTTAGTTTAAGCCTCGTCATCACAGCCCCGATTAGTGTTAGTCTGTTAGGTATATTTATCCATTTATATGAATGTAATGATTTGATATATTTTCTAAATTTTCTGTAATTATGAAAGTTTTTATTAAGGTTTGTATAATTCAACCTTCTCTGTGTGTAATTTCAAGGAACTCTGAAGTGTGATGGCTCTAGTGTCATTCTTCTTCTTTTTTCACTTCTCTGTCCTTAAATTTCCAGCAACTTGAAATCTTGCAACTATACATTTAGTTGTTACTTTTGAAACCCTAGACCACCTTTCCATAAAATAGCCCCAAAGAATCTACAAAAGGGCAAAATACTGTTCTCCATTCATTGTTCACACTTCACAACCCTGCAAAAGTAACCCAACCCTACGTTTTCCCTTTCTGTTTTATACATGAATCCTGCTATTTCTATATTCCCTAATATTTTCTAGCCCTTTTTCCACCAATAAAACCCTAATCTTTGACATCCCAAATCCAACAAACATCCTGCAGGTTAACTCCAGCAACCCAATCTGTCAAGATAAAACCTTTGTTCAATTGTCCTACGTCACTAACTTAACTAAGGGGTAACTTTTTCTTCTTCTTTTTTGAGAGAAACTAATGGATAACTTAGGAAATAAGTTTGCAGGATTTCATTTAGATAATTTACATCTTAGGAAAGAAGTGGAGTGAAGAAAAGTTAAATGACTTCCAATTTAAATACCTAAATAAGCTGTGGAGAGAAGAGAGGTGGAAAGAAATTACTTTTATCTGGTCCTCAGAGAGAAATGAAGTGAGATGTTTGGGTACAACAATTATAGCACAACTTAAAAACTACTCAAAAGTCACAACCCAAAAGAACCATCAACTGAAAACCCAAAAGAACCAGCTTCTGTAAACAGAAATTTCTAAGTCAGTTTTTTCCCTATATCAACCCTAGGTCTCCTACCTCCCATTGTGTATGTCACAAGCTCAGTAGCCTCCAATGAATCACCCAATGAAAAAAGCCAAACAGACATGTCTAAGTCATTATTTTCCCTACATCACCAACACAACCCGTCAATGATGTAAAAGATTTTGTTCTTTCTCATCTTTTAGCGGTAGGTAACTTTAATTTTACTTTATTAAACAAAGCAATGGCTCCATCCAGTGAGATAATTAGACTTGCTTAATTATAAACAATGGCATCAAAGCAACACTGCTATTTTCTTATTTAATTTTTAAGCTTCTTTAGTGAGGAAGAAACAATAAAGTTTTAAGAACCTCTGAGGTTCCTACAAGAAAGGATAATGTTGACTTATCAGCTTCAAATCCTGGACTGAGTTTGAAAAGCCTAACAAGCATCAGAATTCTTCAATTGATCAACATAGGGTATTACAAACCTTCTTGTCAATTTTTATCATATAAATCAATAACCATTTTTTTAATAGATTGAGAAATAAATCAATTTGCCATGTATAATGCTATCAACATATTCAAAATCATCCAGAACTGTTGAGCCATTGTTGCTAATTTATACTTGAAAGGACACAGAACAGAGCATAGTCCACAAGGATTTAACCTCTTCTTCTTCTTCTTACAACAAGTGGGGGGAGGGGGGATTCGACAAGGTTCTCCTCCATGAGAGGGCCAGACAATACTGGCCAATCTAAGTTCCCCTTTACACTATAAATAGGGCATTGACATTGGCTTTCACCCACTCTCTGAGATACATACAAAAAAATTCATAGAACTCTATTTAGACTGATTGCTAAGCTAACTACTAAACACCTCACCCAAAGACCAAAGTAGCCAACTTAAGATTCATAAATCAAAATAGAAGAACTGCAAAAGGTCAAAAGATAAATTAAACTGTTCCAAACACTTGAAGTAAAGGTACATGAAATCAACAGAGGAGAGCTCACAAAGCATTTGCAATACTCTGTAACTAAGTTAAACTACTCCAATCAACCCTTATCTATGCAACTTCACTGCATTGAGTAGAAGGCCTAGGTCATGCTAAACAAAAGGTAGATTATATACATTCCAAGTTTACAATGCAAAGCAACCAAATTGAGCATTGCAAAAATATTTCAAACCTTGCTACAAGGAAGCCGCCTTTATCGCCCTCTGCAATTCAGATTCTACATCACTCACCCGGTTTGTGGACTTCTTTGATTCCCTTTTTCCATTCTCTTCTTCGCCACTCTTCTTGCTCCTCCACCGCTCAAACTCGCTAGAACTCTCACTAGTAGGTGGCAACACCTTCTTTCCAATAACATCACTCTCTCTACGGAAATTTTTCACAGAAATTCCCAATCTCATCTCCTCCAAACTCTGCTTCATCTCTCTATTTTCCTTCTCCACAGATTCCAAATCCCTTCTCATCCAAAAGAACATTCCCTTCAACAATTCCAAATCACCCACATCGTTCTCACCACTGTTCTTCACCACCTCCTTCACCTCCTCAACCCTTTCTATTCCGATCTTATTCACCCTCAAGTAAGGCATTGTCTTTCTCAAATCAGCCGGAAAATTCACGCCCCATCGCATATTCACTGTTAGCCTTTTGGTCACTGGAAAAACCGTTCTTGCCATAACAGCAACTCCATGCAAAATCCCATCTTTCCCACTATCCTTCAAAGCCAATTGCCTCTCTGACACAAGCCCAGTTCCAGAATTTAAATCAACCCCACAAGTCTTCAAAGATTCAGGATTTGTAAATCCATATTTGCGACTACAAGGATCCAATTTCAGCTCCTGCCAAACAGATAAATCATCTGACACAAACCCACTTCCACGCTTGCCATTTGAAAATGACCCAGAATCAACACTGACCACACCATTGGAGTAAGACCCAGAATTCACTTCAATAACACCATTGGAGAAAGACCCAGAAACCTGATTAGAAGAAGGGTCAGAAAAAGTCGATCTTTTGAGGGAAAAGTGACCCAATTGGGGCTTGAAATGGAGAGAGAAAGTGGGGATGGGAGTGTTTGCTGGGGAAAGGGAGAAATTGGCAGAAAAGATAAGAGGGGAGTTGTGTGGAGAGCCAAACAGGCCAAGGCCAGACTTAAGGGAGAGAGAGAAAGGAGAGGATACCGTAGAGGTGGTAGGAAAATAGGAGAGCTTGAGAGAAGGACCAGAGGGAAAGTTGGTGGAGAGTGAAAAGGAGAGGTCTGAGGAGGAGCTGGGGGTGGATGTGGTGGTGGTGGAGATGAAAGGTTGGTTGAATATGGTAATGGGTAATTTGGCTTTGAGGATCGGGTTTTGGTTTTGGTTTTGGTTTTGGTTATGGTGGTTGGGGTTCTCTTGAAACTTGAGGGAGAGCTTCATGTCTTGTGGGGCTGTCAGTGTCTGTGTGGGTAAAGAGTAAGGAGTTTAGGACTTAGGAGTTGGGACTTAAACGGGATTGTGGAATGAGATGAAATAGTCAATAGTGGCTCACTCTACGGACGTGCGATGTGAATTTAGGATTGATCAAAGGAAGTCAAGTGAAAAAATGGGGAGCAGGAGCTTTGTCAACGATAGTGGGATGCTTTTTTTTTGGATAAGGGGATGCTATTGTTTTTTTTTTTTTTTTTTTGAGGGGGGTGGGGGGAACCATGATTTAAGATTAAAACTAAGGATTTATAAGTTTATTACAATACATATTAACTTTATCAGATGCTAAAATAGCCTCCACCACATACGGTGGATTACAAAAAACATCAAAACTATACAATGATTGTGCTCCCATTTTAGCCAATACATCAGCGCATTGGTTTGCTTCTCGAAAAGTATGGATAACGCACTTGCAGAGAAACTCTTTCAAAAGGTTCCTGCAATCAGTTAGAAGTGGTTCCATTAATGAATTTTCAATGTCATTGTTCAAAAGGATCACAACACTCAAAAGGGGATGCTTTTACTCTAACGAAAAATGTGCACGCTATTCTGAGGCTTAAAATAAAAACCTTATTTGAACTTTGAACTTGAGATTTTTATTTTAAAGTAAAAATTGGTTGACCTACCACAGCGCACATTTGATGTGATAGTCATTTTACAAGTGTTTGTAGGGTATGGGGATAAGAGCCGAGGAGTTTCACACATATATATACTTAGATTAAGTTAGAGTAAAATTTATATCTTGTATAAAAAAAATTTAAAAAAAAAAAAAAAAAAAGCTAGTTGACTTGATATTTCATAAAAATTAAGTAAGTATTTTTTTTTAAGAATCAAAATGACCATAAGGAGTCTATGTGAGACTGGTAGGCTATTTACAAATAAGAAAAATATTTACGTACAGAACATTTTCACAATACTTTCACAACAAGTTATAGATAGTAAGTATTTTTCAAAAATATATATATAAGTGATAATTTGTTATTGATTCTAATTTGAATTCATAACTTAATTTACTATTTTGTCCGCCCGTAACAACCAATAACAACCTGCCACCTATGATATGTTATGAAAAATATTGTAGGCATAACATTTTTTTTTTAACAAAATGAGATTTTTTAAAAACTATATAAAAAATGCTTATTTAAAATTCCTACAAAGTTAGATTAATATTCTATACAATTAATAAATTTGATTTAGTTGTGATATTATTTATAAGAAATCTTCCCTTGGATTGGAGAAAGGACGGTTGTGATATGTTTTTCATTTTGGTTATTATCTTAACTCATGTCTTTGTCTTATTTTAAACTTTTTAAGCTCTCTTAAAAAGTAACTACAACAGTACAACCATTTTTACATTTATATTTATATTGTTAAAAACACCATGTCTACACAAAGAATTCTTGGCTCCAGTTTTAAAAGTTTTCCAACCACAAAAGCAAAATTAAAAAAAAAAAAAAAAGTTCTATGAGAAAATTAGGGGAAAAAAAGACTTAATAAATACACAACAAATTTAAATATTCTTTTTCCTACTACTAAAAATCTTGCACATCATCTAGTGTCAAATTTTGTTGTCAAAACTACTTTTGTGTCTCTAGACTTTCTCTTTAAGAATGAGGGTGTGTTCAGTAAAAGACTAAAAGATAGAAAAAGAACAATAATTAAAAGTAAAGACTCCAAATACTTGGTCCAAAGAAAGTCTAAAGATATGACTAGAGGTGTTCATCAAATCGATCAAACTGCACGACCACACATAAACTAATCAAAATTACCTATAAAATGGAGAAACCGAATCGCATCACAAGTGGAAGTGAACCGTACTACGACACACAGTGTGGTGTGGTGTGCAGTTTTATAATCAACAGGGGCAGCTTGATGCATTTAGGAGCCTAAGGCGAAAATTGATTATCTTGTTTCATATATAAAATTACTATTAATCAACATGAACTACATAAAAAAAAAAATTTTAAAAAAGTTTATAAACACAAAAAAAAAATTGACAAAACTTTTTACATTTGTTGATATGGCAGATTGATAGTAGTGAGTAAAAGAGTGATGTCAGTAGTGAATCTAGTTGAAAACTAGTAAAAGATTTTTCATGACAAATCATAGGCGTTAAGTTGCTCATTGTTTTCTAATTGAACCTACCACTAAAATTATTTTTTTGCTGTCAATAACAACCTTTAACACTCTGCTATTAAGATTTTTTGTAAAAATGTTGTGAACATAACATTTCTTTCTCTATTTTATTTGTTTTTCATTTGATAAGAAAACATTATTTTATTTATTGGTTAATATTTTGGCTTAAATAATACTATTGGTTAAAATTTAGGGGCCTTTTTTTTCACTTGGGGCCTTAGGAGGCCGCATCAATGGCTTATACCATTAAGCTGGCCCTGATGATCAGAAAACCACACAAAATTGCACTATGCCTATATATATAGATTATATGAATAAGCGGTCAACCCACTGAGCCCAGCATTAATGCGTTTCAATTTTACGTTAAAAACAACTTCATTTTGGTTAAATACAAAATCAAAAGTCCAAAACCTCATTCACTTCTCCATCTCAATCTCACTCTTCACTCCCAATACCCTCTCTCACTGCTTTTTTTTTTTTTTAACTGAAATGATAGACTCTCACTGCTAGTCTCTCTCAAGTCTCACACCCACTAATTAAACCCTAGCTGCCACACCTTGCTTAAGGGTTATAATTGTGTATGGTTTACTGTCGTAGATTATTTTTATGTTTTGTATATATGTGTGGTACTTTTAGTTTAATGTTAGTCTGTCATGAGATTTTTTTTTTAAAAAAAAATTACTGTCATATTATCATGGTTATTACTTATTAATGGTAAATTAGTAATTGGTGTTTATAATACTTGTTTTTTCCTACAGGTTTTTGTTTTGTGTTAAAAGCTGAGTTATTAACTGTGTAGTCTGTGACCCTATGTCATTGGTAGGCACAATCTTTTACAAGAAAAAAAAAAAAAAAAAAAAAGCTTTGGGCTAGTCCAAACCAACCCAACAAGTGTTGATTAGGAAAACTCAACCTAGAATAAAGAAAAACTAGCCTAATAGTTTAAAATTCAGCCTAAAACAAAAGGAAAAATTAGTTTTCGGCTAGGCCAATCTAGCTCAAAATTTTGAAAAATATACCAATCCAAAACCAATCAAACCGCACCTTGTACACTGCATTGAACTGCACCACAATGCACATGTAACCACAAAACTAAGGTGTTGTGTAATGATGGTTTTGGTCAAACCGCACGCAAAGTGTTTTGCTGAAAATGGCTTAAAACCACAATGAACTGTACTGTGAACATCCTAAAATATGACAAATTGCTAGTAGTAAATTAAATAAATAAATAAAATATTTTAGTGTTAGGTTTGAGAACTAATAAAAGTTTGTCAACTTAACAAGTGTGAAAATAGTTGTCAATTTTATTTTATTTTATTTTTTTGTGTATTTGGGATTACTCCTTGGTCCAACATCCAGAGCAAGATGGATAGAGAAAATTCGTAGAAATTGAAGCTTTGCTCTTACCTTTGGTGCAAGGGATGACTACTAAATGGAACTTTCAAGAGACAAATTGATTGAGAGAGAGAGGATCAATATAGTGATGACCTTGATTTATTAGAGGGATAATATTTCAAGTACTAATGAATTTGAGCAATGTACCAACATTTGGGTGACCTAGTTGGTAAGATACCAAGTCAACAAGTTTCAAGACTTGGATTCGAACCTCAACAACTAGCTATGTATTAGTGCTCCTTATATCTCATTTCTATTCCAAATGGTCCAAAGAATAATAAGTGAGCTTCTCACAGACCGGGAGTATGGAGTCTCGCTCGAGAGCGGGTGGGGTGCTATTATGGTCATGCCTAGGTAGGAAAGCCACATTGGTCGCCCTCCTCAACCCATTTTTTTAACAAAAAAAAAAAAAGAACTTGAGCACAGTACTGTATTGAGAAAGAAACAAAAATATGAGAGATTTTGTGCAATTTTTTTATTTCAATATATGGGAAACTCAAAGTCTAAAACTCACACACACATAGAGGAGAAATACGAAATACAAACTCTTATATGGGGAAAGAGAGACAAATAATGCACATCACAAATTTTCATGTTTTATTTTTTAATAAAAATATTATAAAAATGTTGTGGATATAATATTTCTCTTTTTTAGAATCTCAATACCTTTCCTTTTTTTTTTTGAGATTACAATAACTTTCTTTTAATGAACACTTTATTGGTTAATATTTGATCTTTAAATATATATATATATATATATATATATATATATATATATTACGGATTATTACATGGAATTTTTTCTTAAAAAAATTTGGGGACACCATTTTATCCTTAAGTGATTAGTTTATATATCATATAAAGATAACACTTTACTCAAAAGCTTAATGGTCCGTTTGGATTGAGGGGGAGTAGAGTAGATTTAGCACAAAATTAGCTTATTTTTAACCAACTTCCCTCCACTCTCCCTCATTTTCCCCTCCACTCTCCCTCATTTTCCCCTCCATCCAAACAAGCCATAAGGCTATGAGTTGGGACTAAGAGCATTCACATTTGGCTCAACAAACCAGATAATAACTAAACCCTCCAAAATAGCTCGACCTCCACCCCGTATTCTATAAACCTTTGAGCCAAACTAATTTATGAACACTAAGAGCATCTCCAATAGATGCTCTATCTCAACTTTTTCTCCAAAAAAGCTCACTGTTTACGCTCCAACAGCATCTCTAAACACAAAACTTTTCCAAATTTTTTTTGGGGTTGCTAGAGTAGTTCTCTTAATCTAGAGAACACTGTAGCAACTCCAAATTAATTTTTTTTTCTACTTAAAAAATTATACCAGCTACTATTATATCAATTCTTTCTCTCTCCTCCGGATTTATTTTTTCTCTCATTCTCTCCGTTTCTCACATAATCCAAACACAAAACAAAATCCATTTCTTAAAATAAAGTTGAATTAGAACAAGCAAATATGAAAAAAAAGAAAAAAAAGAACAAGCCGATCTGACCCAGCCTGGTGGTGGGGAAGAGGACGAGTGGTGGTAGGGCAGCGTTTGTGGTAACGTTATGGTGAACGCCGATCTCCACCGGCTTTGTCCTTTCGGTGACCTCCATCTCCACTGGCAGTGGGGCGACGGACAAGCAGCACTCTCTCTCTCTCTCTCTCTCTCTCTCTCTCTCTCTCTCTCTCTCTCTGATGTGAAGTAAACATGGTTGCTAGAATGTTCTTGAGGTGAAAAAGAAAATAAAAGAAGGGGGGATAGAGATAGGAGTGGACACTGGACACTTGTGTGGAGGAGAAAAACAAGAAAAAGAAAAAAAGAAATGAAACGTGTATGGATGAAAATGAAATGAAAGAAAGAAAAATAATATAAAAAATAAAAAATTCTAATTGAAAAATACTACCACAATATTTTCATAATAAATTTTAAGTAACAAATTGTTATTAGTTAATATTGGCAAGTAAAAAAATAATTTCAGTGATGGGTTCAAATTAGAATTAGTAATAACTTTCTACATAAATTTTGTTGTGAAAGTATTGCGTAAAATGTTGTAAACATAACACTTCTCATTGAAAAATATAATTGTTAAAAAAGAATAAATGATGATTAAAAAAAAAAACAATGAATGAAGAAATAATATTTAAATGAGATAGAGAATGTGATAGAGAATTTGTTGAAAAATGTATTTGAAAAAGTGGCTAAGTAAAAGCTAAATGTCACAGTTCATTATCCAATCAGTACAAAAATTTGAAGAATTTGTTAGAGATGTTCTAATTCAATACATCTATTATGTTGTTTTCAAAAAAAAAAAAAAAAACATCTATTATGTTACTGTAGCTCAATATCCTATTTTTTTTAATAAATATTTTCCTTCTTTCTCTTGCTGTGTGCGCATGTGCGCGCACAGAGCCATAGATTCGTCTCTTTCTTTTTCTTTTTTTCTTTTTAAATTTTTTTTACATTATTATTATTTTTTTAATGTGAACAAATGTGGTTAAAAGAAAAAAGAAAAGAAAAGAGGAGCTAAACTTTCCATTTTAGAATGTGATTAAAGTTCAGATTAATATGTGAATTGTAATGTGAAAAAGAATGAGGGGTGAAGAAAAAAAATTGGCCGAAAATAGGGAAAGGGTAGAAGTTATTAGAGAGAAAAATATAATATTTAAATGAAATAGTGATAGAGTAGCGAGGTTAATGACTTAATGTAGCTGTCTCTATATTGTAGATTTTTTTTTTTGGATGGGGTCTCTATATTGTAGATTAGTTAAACTAGAAAAGCAAGGTTTTTAGAAGGAATATGGCTAAAATTGTATCAAGACTAATGCTAAGGCTCTAATTATGGTATATTAATCATTCATTATTTAATGTGAGACTTCACTCAAAACAAAAATAATGTACATAGCTACCACTTGTGGAGATGACCTAGTGGTAGGATGCCTTTGTGGATTATCATATTGCGAGTCAAAGATTGTGAGTTCGATTTATAGCACTTTTGCATGGGTGATCTCACATCACTTACGAGTAGCGTTTAAGTAAGCTAGGAGTAGTAATCACACATTAGAGCTCCCTTTTTTGTTTCTGTGGGGGCTAATTGATCCCATATGTTCAAATTGCATTGGAAAAGGCTGGGCCCAATATCCAATCTCATATGTACAGACTGCATAAGAAAGGGCCGGGCCCAATATCCAGTCTGAGGATAAGAGAGTATCCGAGGACGACCAGTAAAGGAAGAGATGAAAGTTGCACTCCGAAAAGAGGTAAAGAATGCCTGTGAAGGATTTAACCGTGTCTGAGGACAAGTACCACCTCGGAATGTCTATCCGAGGTGGCCAGTAGACTTATCAGTCTCTTAGGGTAACGCCTCGGACAAACCTTGCAACAGAGTGGATGAGAAAATATCAGATAAAGGATAAGAGTGAGAGAAAACAAATATCTGGGGGTACAGTTGCCTCCGCATTAAATGCTGTCCAGCTAACCCTCTGGCCGCATTAATGTGGAGGTGATGCCTGAACAGTGAACATGCAGCCTTACAGCTAAGAATGGAAGGTTCAAGAAGAGGCAAGAGAAGCAGAGAAAAAGGACTTCCAACACCTGACCCACATGTGGATGGAGGAAATGGTAAAAGAGCCATAGTATATAATACAAAGAAAAGGAAAAAAGGGAGAACACTGAAAAAAGACTAAGAAAAAAGGAAAGAGAAAGAAAAAGGGCAAAAAGGTTGAAGAAATACAACCGCAAAAGGAAAGAACTTAGGACTCTTAGTCATAGTATTAGGGCATGTCTGAGGATACTTTCTGTATAGATATATGCATATAACTCTTTCCTTTTAACGCGATAATCCAATATCTTTATCCTAGATTCAGACTAGCTTTTTCTCCCGCACTCTACAAATTTATTGTTCGGGCTTTGTGGGCCTGGGTCCATTCCTGTTCTGGATTCAAGTCAAATCTGGTCCCTACAATTGGCGCCGTCTGTGGGGATTGCTTGATTTGATTAGAAAGAGATTTTGGTTTAGTGCACAAAATGGAAGAGTCAGGTTTGCATCAACCAACGATAAGGCCACATCAGGGTAATGACAATCTGCACCAGGCGGCATCAGGAGGTTCACAACATAGCCAATCGGAGGTCAACCCTCAACAAAGGGGAGATCGTGAGCAAAGTGGGCAAACCATGCACACTAATAGGAGTCAATCGCGTGGGAAAAGTCATGTGTCCCATGCAGAGAATGAAAAAGACATGCAACGTGAAATTAATGAGTTGAAGAAGAAGTTACGCCGCGCATGGCGGAGGCGAGCATCATTTGAATCTGAGTCTTCTTCTGGGGATATAGAGGATGACACGTATAGGCAAAGATCCAGAACTCCGTCCAGTGAAACATTCTCTGGTGATGAGGAGTACAGTAGTTATAGGCGGAAAAGCAAAAGTACATTGCATAAGGGTCTAGGAAACAAGGCCATGAACGAGGCATTAAATCAGGTCGCTAAATCGCCTTTCACGCGTCGGATCGAGGGTGCCAGCCTTCCTCGGCGATTTAATCAACCAACCTTCTCTCTTTATAATGGTCGGACAGATCCAGTGGAGCATGTTAGCCATTTTAATCAAAAAATGGTCGTCCATTCAAAGGATGAGGCCCTAATGTGTAAGATCTTTCCGTCCAGCTTAGGTCCAACGGCGATGAGATGGTTTAATGGCCTCAGGGCAAATTCCATTGACTCCTTTAAGAAACTTACCCAATCCTTTGGCGCCCGCTTCATCACATGTAGTAGGGTACCATTACCTTTAGAATCTTTACTATCTATGTCTATGCTAGAGGGAGAGACTCTAAAGGCGTACTCAGATAGATACTAGGAAATGTTTAACGAGATAGATGGGAGCTATGATGATGTGGCCATTAGTACATTTAAGGCTGGATTGCCGGCGGAGCATGATCTGAGAAAGTCACTCACTGGCAAACCTGTCACCAATGCACGCTTGTTGATGGATAGGATTGACAAGTACAGGAGGATTGAGGAAGATCAGTTGCAAGGAAAAGGGAAAGCGAAGGTTATCCCTCAGGAGAAGAGGGATTCCAGGTCGGATCGGTTACAGAACAATCGACCTCGGAGAAACTTTTCAGGGCAATCTGCATCTGCCAACTCCCAGGTGGTCAACGTTGTGTTTTGGGAACCAGTGCAGAAAGTCTTAGAGAAAGTTAGGAATGAGCCATTTTTTAAATGGCCGAATAAAATGGCAGGAGATCCAATCAACCGTAACCAAAACCTATACTGCCATTATCATCAGGATCATGGTCATACTACTGAAGATTGCCGGAACTTGTGGGACCATTTGGAGCAGCTGGTCTGAGAAGGGAGGTTAAAGCATCTATTGCACCATTCTAGTGGCCGAGGAGGCCAGATTGGTTTGGCGCTTCAGGGAAATCCTGCAACGAAGCCTCCTCTTGGCACTATAAATGTCATATTTGCTGCCCTAGGGAGGACTGGATCCTGCCCTTCCAGGATAATGTCGGTATCCCATTATTCCGATGATGAGCCTAATTCAGTGCCAAAGAGGGTCAAGACGAACGTCCCTCTAGTGTTGAGTTTTTCGGAGGCAGACAAACAAGGAACCATACAGCCACATGATGATGCTCTGGTGGTTACCCTTAGAATTGGTGGATACGATGTGAGGAGAGTCATGATTGACCAAGGAAGTGCAGCGAAAATTATGTATCCTGATCTCTTTAAGGGTCTGGGTTTAAAGCCTGAGAATTTGACTACCTATAGCTCACCTTTGGTGAGTTTTGAGGGTAAGATGGTTGTCCCTAGGGGTCAGATCAGATTGCCTGTGCAAACGGGATCAGACGTGGTTGAGGTAGATTTCATCGTGGTAGATGCTTTTTCCCCGTATAGGGCCATTATGGGCAGGCCTTGGTTGCATTCCTTGGGTGCCGTTTCCTCCACCCTTCATCAGAAGGTAAAATACCCTTCTGGAGGCCAAGTGCTGGAGATAGTGGGAAGCCAATCTATGGCTAGGCAATGTTTAATTGCGGCAATTCAGCACAAACCAGAGACTGGCACCTCGGCCAGCAAAGAAAATGATTTATAATAGTTAAAAACCTCATCATCACTGCTCGGTAGGCCAGCCGACGAGATGAAATGTGAAGACCTGGATAAGGTGATCATAGGGGACGACCTGGAGAGATTCTTTCAGGTTGGGGCTCGACTGCCCCTACAGGAGAAGGAGGAGTTGGTTGAGCTTTTGAGAAGAAACGTAGATGTGTTCGCATGGGATGCCTACGAAGCCCCTGGTTTAAATCCAAAATTCATCTGCCATCGTTTAAATGTAGACCCCTCAGTCACTCCAAAAAAGTAGCCACATCGGCGCCCTTTTAATGAACATGTAGAGGCAATCAAGAAGGAAGTAGTTAAACTTAAACATGCAGGGGATATTAAAGAGATATTCTACCCTCAATGGCTGGCCAATACCGTGGTGGTTAAGAAGAAAACAGGAAAATGGCGTGTCTATGTGGACTTTACAGATCTTAACAAGGTTTGCCCCAAAGACCCATTCCCTATGCCGAGGATAGATCGATTAGTAGATGCAACAGTAGGCCATCCTCGGATGAGTTTCCTGGATGCCTTTCAAGGTTATCACCAAATACCATTGGCAACGGAAGATCAAGAAAAAATAGCTTTTGTCGCTCCTGTGGGGAAATACCACTACAAAGTAATGCCTTTTGGCCTGAAAAATGCAGGATCAACTTATCAACGGATGATGACAAAAATTTTTGAATCGCAGTTGGGAAAAAATGTTGAGGTCTATATTGATGATATGGTAGTGAAGAGCAAGTTAGTGTCTGAGCACTTAGCAGATCTTTCAAACATTTTTGAAATCCTAAGGCGGCACAAATTGCGTCTGAACGCTTCTAAATGCTCCTTTGGAGTGGGGTCAGGAAAGTTCCTAGGATACATGGTGACTCATAAGGGAATTGAGGTAAACCCAGATCATATTAAAGCAATCAATAGCTTGCAACCACCTCGGAATCCAAAGGAAGTCCAAAAGCTTACTGGGATGATGGCAGCTTTAAATCGGTTCATATCTAGGTCAGCGGAAAGATGTAGACCTTTCTTTCTTCTATTGCATAAATGGAAAGAGTTTCAATGGTCCGAGGAGTGCGTCACAGCATTCCAAGAGCTTAAACGCTACTTATCCCATCCACCCATAATGTCTAGCCCAGTGGTGGACGAAGTTCTCTTTGCTTACCTAGCCGTTGCTCTACATGCCATTAGCCTTGTGCTCATACGGGTGGACAATGGTATACAACTTCCAGTTTATTATGTGAGCAAGTCACTTAACGAGGCTGAGGTGCGCTATCTGCCACTAGAAAAAACAATATTGGCCGTAGTGCATGCCACAAGGAAACTTCCCCATTGCTTTCAGGCGCATACTGTGGTCGTTCTAACTCAACTACCCCTCAAGTCAGTGCCTTGGAGCACTGATTATACAGGGAGGGTAGCTAAGTGGGGTACGATTCTAGGGGCTTTCGATATAAAGTACATGCCCCGTACATCTGTAAAGGGGCAGGTGCTCGCTGATTTGGTGGCCGAATTTGCTGAGTGTCCAGAAGAGGCAGAAATGGGAGATGAAGCACTGGATAAAAGGTTGGTCGGCGTGGCCTCTATTCAGGGCCTACCGCCTTGGGAATTATATGTTGACGGAGCAGCCAATCAACGGGGATCAGGAGTGGGGCTAGTACTGGTGTCACCTAAGAGGATTACTATCGAGAAATCCTTAAAACTGAATTTCTCAGCTACGAATAATGAAGCAGAGTATGAAGTTTTGCTGAAGGGAATGATGATGGTTCAAAAAATGGGGGGAAAGGCAGTAAGGGTTTTTTCAGACTTGAAACTGGTTGTGGGACAAGTAAGAGGTGACCTAGAGGCACGAGATTCAAGAATGCAGGAATATTTAAGTCAAGTCAGGAGTATACAAGAAAAGTTTGAAATTTTTGACTTGTCTCATGTTCCTAGAAGTGGGAACACCCATATAGATTCGTTGGCCACCCTTGCTACGTCCTCGGCCCAGGATTTGCCTCGGGTAGTATTGGTGGAAGACCTATATACGCAAACTTTGGCGCATCAGGGTGCTCCTCAAATACATTAGATCACGCTGGGTCCAAGCTGGATGGATTCTATATCACTGTTCCTGGAAAAAGATGTACTGCTTGAAGAAAAGTCTGAAGCTGATAAAATGCGAAGGAAAGCTCCTCTGTTCTGGCTTTCCGAGGATAGAAAATTGTACAAGCGCTCTTTCTCTGGACCTTATTTGCTGTGTGTGCACCCAGAGGCATCATAATCACTTCTTGAGGAATTATACAAAGGGGTTTGTGGAAGTCATACAGGAGGAAGATCACTGTCTCACAGGGCTCTTACCCAAGGATATTGGTGGCCAAACATGCAAAAAGAGGCGCAGGAATATGTCAAGAAATGTGATCAATGCCAAAGGTTTGCATCCAATATTCATCAGCCTGGAGGGGTGCTCAACCCTTTTTCTAGTCTGTGGCCTTTTGCTCAATAGGGCCTAGATATTGTGGGACCTTTCCCCAGGGCTGTGGGGAACAAAAAATACCTCCTAGTATGCACAGATTATTTCACTAAGTGGGTCGAAGCTGAGCCTTTAGCCAATATCAGAGATGTGGATGTTAAAAGGTTCATCTAGAAGAACATAGTTACGCGATTTGGGGTTCCTAACGTCCTCATCTCAGATAATGGTCTTCAATTTGACAGCAAAGCGTTTAGGAAGTACTGTTCTGATCTAGGGATAAAGAATAGGTATTCCACTCCAGCCTATCCGCAAGGAAATGGGCAAGCTGAGGCTGTTAATAAGGTCATCGTGAACGAACTTAAAAAGAGGTTGGATGACGCCAAAGGAAGATGGGTTGAAGAGCTATCACACGTTCTTTGGACATACAGGACAACACCTCGGAAGTCTACTGGAGAGACCCCCTTCTCAATGACGTATGGGGCTGAAGCTATAATCCCTCTAGAGAGCGGTTTCCCTACCATGAGGTCTAGCGCATTCACCTCGGATGGAAATGACGAGCTGCTAAAAAGGAACTTGGATCTAATTGAAGAACGACGGGAAAACGCTAGGGTACAATTAGCCTATTATCAACACAAGCTAAAGCAAGGCTACGATATGAGTGTGAAGTTAAGACCATTGGCCCTAGGGGATTTGGTTTTGAGGAAAGTTGTGGGAAACACTAAAAACCCTGCTCGGGGAAAATTGGGGCCCAATTGGGAGGGACCATATCGCATTATGTCGGTAGTAGGAATAAGTGTATACTACCTAGAAGATTTAGATGAAAGAGCTGTACTTCATCCTTGAAATGTAAATAATCTGAAAATGTATTACTATTGATAAGAAAAGTTATACTGTGTTTTCTTTTACTTCTATTCATTTTATGACATCTATTGAAATATTAAACAGAAACTAAGTTATGTCAGGTTCTCGGACCACAAACTTAGTGGAAATTAATATCCTATGACATCTATTGAAATATTAAACAGAAACTAAGTTATGTCAGGTCCTCGGACCACAAACTTAGTGGAAATTAATATCCTATGACATCTATTGAAATATTAAACAGAAACTGAGTTATGTCAGGTCTTCAAACCACAAACTTAGTGGAAATTAATATCCTATGACATCTATTGAAATATTAAACAGAAACTGAGTTATGTCAGGTCCTCGGACCACAAACTTAGTGGAAATTAATATCCTATGACATCTATTGAAATATTAAATAGAAACTGAGTTATGTCAGGTCCTCGGACCACAAATTTAGTGGAAATTAATATCCTATGACATCTATTGAAATATTAAACAGAAACTAAGTTATGTCAGGTCCTCGGACCACAAACTTAGTGGAAATTAATATCCTATGACAACTATTGAAATATTAAACAGAAACTAAGTTGTGTCAGGTCCTCGGACCACAAACTTAGTAGAAATTAATATCCTATAGTATCTTTGGAGTATTATACAGAGGCTGGTTTGTATTTAATTCACCTACCATTGGCTTGCTGAAAGTGAGAGTTCTGGAAATCTCCGTGAAATATAAAAAGGAAAAACTTCTTTGTATTACATCCTCAGATCATGATCATTGTGAAAGTAATTGATCTTGCCATCTCAAGGGATACCCTCAACGAAATATAAGTTGTATCAACATCTTTAAAACGTGATACCTAATGGAAAATGTTAATTTCTAAGCCAAGTGTTGTCTCATTTTATAAGTCATAGGTCAGTCTTATGATTATTAAATTAAAGATCAGTATATTTTTTTTATTGAGGTTTTGCTCGTTATATAAGTGTTGGGATAAATAAGTAAATAGATACACTTTTTAACAGGTTTTGATGATATGTCTTATCAATGTACTTCATTCCTTAGTGATCTATGTGGAAGAAAACATAAAAGATAAGATGAAATAAAAACCATACATTCAAGAAAAACAATATTACTGAGAAATATAATAAGGAACAAACAATAATGCTTCATGTATTATAAAAATTTGTCCTTCAATGAAAAAAAAAAAAAAAAGAAGAAGAAAAATAATAACCAAGTTACAACCATTATCAATATCATAAAACAAAAGAAAAACTAGTATAAGGCTCAGGGTTTCAGCTTGATCTGAAGCTTGGGCTTGGGAGCCTGGTCAGCCGCCTCAGGGGTGATCTCTTTCTCTTTATCTTTAAGAGACTCCTGCGCGGGTAAAGTGACTAAAGCTAATTGCTTCTCAAAATCCTGAGAAGCTGTCCCTGGTTGAGGGGTTTCAGTCACTTTATCCGGGAAGGGTCCTTTCTGGATCTCTTTTTCTTTACCTTGTTCTGGCTGGGCAATAGAAGGAGGGTGCTGAAAAGAGGCTTCAGTAATCTGTTGGGGCGCGAGAGGGGTTGTCTCAGTCTGCTTTGGAATTTGCAGGGCTAAGGGGAAGATAATGCTCTCTGGTCTCCTCAGTCCAGATGAAGCTTCAACCCCAGCCTGGTTGAGAGCCTCTTCCCAAGTCTGGGCACAATAGGCACAACAGACGGCGGGGACCTCAGCCCATAGAGCGTCCTCGGTCTCAGCTACGCCGACGTCGTAGCCGTGTTGCTCAGCCTCATCCCTCTCCTTCTCGGCTTTGACCTTGTCCTCCTCAGCCTGCAATTTGGCTTTTTCGGCCAAGTCCTTAAGCTTGTTAGCCTCCTTCAGCTACTGTTTTAAGGCTGCCATCTGCTCTTTGGCTGCAACCAATTGCCCCTTAATCTCATTGGCCAGCTTCCTTTGGCTCTTGGCCTGTGTCTCAGCACTCTTCAAGGTTGAATCAGCGCTCTTCCTCTCCTGCTCCTCAGCCTTCAGCTTCTCCTTGAGATCGGCATTACTGTTTTCAGCAATGGTCAATGTCTGCACAGCAGCAACCCTTCTTTTTCTTTCGTCATCCAGCTGCTGTGCAACAGAGTGGTATATCTCCTTCATTCTAAAGGTACTCTGAACAGCCTGTTTAAAAAAAAAAAAAAAAAATATATATATATATATATATATATATATATATATATATATATATGAATAACATGAAATAAGTATTATACCAAATGAAAAGAAAAGAAAAAGACTGAAGGAGTAAAGATACATACCATTCCTAAAAACCGTTTGGCTTGAAGAAAGACTCCGTTCCTCCTCAGTTCTCGTAGCTCCACCATATCTTTGGGGAGTAGGAGGGTTTCTTCCAATACTGAGGCCACATGGCAGCCTATACCCCCATTATAGTCTCTAAGAGCCTGTTTGGACAAACAATTTCCACAACTCAATTCTCAGTTTCCATAACTCATAACTCAAAAATGGTGGGACCCATAGTAAAAAGGTTGTTTGGCCAAACGATAACTCTGTTTCCATAACTCTGTTTCCATCACTCAATTCTCTGATTTTTGAGTTATGAGTTATGGAAACTGAAAACAACTTTTGGCTGTTTTCAGTTTCCATTACTCATAACTCAATGGCAATATTATAATTAAACACACATAGGGGACCCACAGCCGCAACTTTTGACCACATTTTGACCTTCTTCTTTTTTTTTTCTTTTTTTTTTTTTTTTCCTGGGTTGGCGTTAGCTGTTTTAGTTTTTTTTTTCTTTTCTTTTCTGTTCTTTTCTTGGGTTGGCCGTTCAGTTTTTTTTTTTTTTTTTTTTTTCTTTCTTCTGGGTTGGCGTTGGCTGTTGGGTTTTTTTTTTTTTCTTTTTCTTTTCATGGGTTGGCGTTGGCTGTTTGTTTGTTTTTTTTTTTTTTTTTCCTGGGTTGGCCGTTCAGTTTTTTTTTTTTTTTTTTTTTTTTTTTTTTTTTATAGTTTCGGTGAGTTGGGTACTGAAAAAAAAAAAAAAAAAAAAAAAACACCGTACCGGCTGACAGGTGTGGGACCCATGAATAGTGTGAAAAAATTGAGTGATGAAAATAAAAATGATGTTGCCAAATGAGTGTGAAAAAATGAGTGATGAGTGATGAGTGATGAGTTATGAGTTATGAGTGATGAGTGATGGAAATTGAGTGACGGAAATTGAGTGATGATTTTTTGTTATCCAAACAGGCTCTAATTGATGCGTCATCAGTCAGAGGCTCACCACTAAGCATGGGGGCTGGAAGCCATGCTTGAGGTTCGGGCAGTTGAACCTCTCCCCTCTCTGGTCCTCGGCTGGGGGCATGGTTAATTCTTTGTTGCTTTGTTGGCCTGTGGGCCTCTTCTTCACTGGAAGGACGAGTCCTTCCGGTCTCTATTACTTCCTTGCCCTTGGGCTCCCTTCTCCTCTTAGGGTCAGGTTGTTCAGTCCTGGAGGTAGGGGGTGGCTGAGGGGCACGAAGAGGAGATTTAGGAGGGGGAGGAGGAAGTTTAAGTTGGGCAGACCTCCCAGCCTCCCCCCTTCCTGGCTGGCTCTCCAATAACTCTTGAAGACTGCGTTGGGGTTTCCTCTGGATGCCTATGTCTTCAGGTGTGTTAGGTGATGGAGCAGATTGATTGAAGACTTCGTAATCGTTTGTGGCAGAGGTGAGGTCCACAAAACCTTCTTCCTCTTGTTCAACTTCTTCTTCCTCCTCTACTTGGAAAACCGGGGGGGGGGGGGGGGGAAGATATTGCTGCTACTGCAAGGCTGGCAACAGGCAGTGGTTCGGTGAGCGGGGAGTATCTAGGGAGAGGAACGCCTTGAGGGACTACGAATCCTTCGTAAGCGACGCTAATTCTGCGAAGCCGAGGATCCTTTGCCCTTATCATGCATGAAGGAGCTTGGAATGCACGCGATATAGGGTTGTAGCCGAGGATGAGATGTGCTGCTCTTAACTGACCGTTTGACTCGTTGACGTAAATTTCAGCTTGAAGAACCCTGTCCAAGTTGGCTTTGTTAACTAAGCACAGTGAAGGCGTAGTGGCGCGGGGATCTGCAATGTCAGTAGGGACAACGAGGAATAATTTTAGTACCAGCAGACAACAATGGAAATACCAAAAATATGTAAAGTTAAATGTCAAAACTAAATAGTTAGTTTCCCACCTGGTTCACCCTCTTTAACTGGGCATGGTAAGCCATCATGCCATCGCCCAGAGAATATTATAAAATCTTCTTTTAATCCCTTGTTAGATACAGGGAGACACCGAATCAACCTAACCTCGACGTGCATGGATTTTAAATAATATCCCTGCTTTTTTAGGTGTTGAAGATTGTAAATCCAGTTTATATCGTGGTGGGCTAGGTTTAGGTTCATTCTTTCGTTCAGGGCTTCTATATACCCTAACACCCTAAACATATTCGACGCGCATTGTGTGGGGGACAACCTAAAATACCTAAGGTAGTTCCTAGTAATTGTACCCATGGGAATGGTCATCCCCCTTTTTATGAAGGTAATCATAGGGATGACCACCTCGTTTGTTTTCCTTTCATCATACCACTCATCCTGTGCCGCGTACCTAACGCCCCCATGTGGAGGGATGTTATACTTAGTTCTAAAATTCCTCATTCCCTCCTCGGTGTCTACTAATTCCTTAAATCTACCCATTTTCTAAGAAGTCCTATAAGAGAAATTTTGCAATAAAAGGAATAAGAGTTGGAGATAGTTTAGGAAGACTTACAGGTGTGTGAAATGTTCCTCGGACAAGATTTTAGTATTTGTAGACGCACAAAGGAATGAAAGAAAGAAAGAAAATATCGGGTTCTAGAATAACGCAATCGTTTAAAGTAAAAAGAAACTGATTTGAAAGACTATTTATAGTGGTGCAGAAATTGGGAGCGGGAATTCGCCCGCTCAAATTCCTACAAAGCTCAACCGCCGTTGGATTCTCATCCAATCGTTGAACGTGGGAGACAAAGGAGTTGCCAAAATTAAATGAAGGCACGCCCTGGGCACTGAAGAGTCAGAGATGAGTCACAAGAAGACAAACACATGTTGTTGCGATTTGACCCAATGAAACCAGATCATAAGGCAGATCAGACGAGAGAATCAAAATCCTCATTTTCTCCCGAGGAGTCGAAAAACAAGATTTTTAGGGGCTATTGTGGGGGCCAATTGATCCCATATGTTTAAATTGCATTGGAAAAGGCTGGGCCCAATATCCAATCTCATATGTACAGACTGCATAAGAAAGGGCTGGGCCCAATATCCAGTCTGAGGATAAGAGAGTATCCGAGGACGATTAGTAAAGGAAGAGATGAAAGTTGCATTCCGAAAAGAGGTAAAGAATGCCTGTGAAGGATTTAACCGTGTCCGAGGACAAGTACCACCTCAGAACGTCTGTCCGAGGTGGCCAGTAGACTTATTAGTCTCTTAGGGTAACGCCTCGGACAAACCTTGCAACAGAGTGGATGAGAAAATATCAGATAAATGATAAGAGTGAGAGAAAACAAATATCTGGGGATACAGTTGCCCCCGCATTAAATGCTGCCCAGCTAACCCTCTGGCCGCATTAATGTGGAGGTGATGCCTGAACAGTGAACACACAGCCTTACAGCTAAGAATGGAAGGTTCAAGAAGAGGCAAGAGAAGCAGAGAAAAAGGACTTCCAACACCTGACCCACACGTGAATGGAGGAAATGGTAAAAAAGCCATAGTATATAATACAAAGAAAAGGAAAAAAGGGAGAACACGGAAAAAATACTAAGAAAAAAAGAAAGAGAAAGAAAAAGGGCAAAAATGTTGAAGAAATACAATCGCAAAAGGAAAGAACTTAGGACTCTTAGTCATAGTATTAGGGCATGTCTGAGGATACTTTCTATATAGATATATGCGTATAACTCTTTCCTTTTAACGCGATAATCCAATATCTTTATCCTAGATTCAGACTAGTTTTTTCTCCTGCACTCTACAAATTTATTGTTCGGGCTTTGTGGGCCTGGGTCTATTCCTGTTCTGGATTCAAGTCAAATCTGGTCCCTACAGTTTCTATTTGCCATTTAGGATTGTTGTGGACCTTTCTCTCTCTCTCTCTCTCTCTCTCTCTCTCTCTATATATATATATATATATGCACTTTTGCATGGGTGATCTTACATCACTTATGAGTAGCGTTTAAGTGAGCTAGGAACAGTAATCACACATTAGAGCTCCCTTTTTTGTTTCTATTTGTCATTTAGGATTGTTGTGGACCTCTCTCTCTCTCTCTCTCTCTCTCTCTCTCTCTCTCTCTATATATATATATATATGGGGCTTTTTTTTTTTTTTTTAATAAAATGACATTTGAATTTGGCATGATATCATTTGGATTTTTCTTAGATTTTATTTTTAAGATTTGATTCTTGTGAGGATAACCGACAACAAAATAGAATTGAGACCACATGTTTGATGCCCATATTGCTAGTTATGAGAGTGAAATTTATCAACTTAGGGGTTCAAGTCTCAACCGTTCAAGTCATGCAAGTTAATGACTCACTTATTAGTTAGAATTAGCTTGTAATCCCATGAATATGTATAAATATACTTAAAAGATATACATTAAGATACATAATATAATTCTCATATATATAATTTAAATATTATTGATAGTCATTCTTATATATGTATCTTTTAACTCTTTAAAAAGTTTTGTAAGAATATTATTAGGTAGAAAATGTAAATGTCAATTTTTTTTTAATTTCTTTAATTTTTATTAATTCTAAACTCTTTGGGTTTTGTATGCAAAAACTTACTTGAATGAATATTTATGATGTAGTTCCACATTTAATTTCAAAATTAAGAAATAACAGTCTCTCTAAAAATAAATAATTTAGGATACATGATGCAAAATAATTTAAAATCTAATTGAATTTTTTCTCAAAAAAAATTATATTTTTTAATTAAGTAATCACGTGAATGAATCTTAAAAGGAAAATCTATCTAACAAAACTTAAGTTACTATAATTTACTTAAAAAAAGAAAAAAAAATTATCTAATATATATATATATATTAGAATAGCCAAAACCTTGACTGAAACCGTGATTTGACATGATAGAGACTGTTTATATTATTTGGAGCTTGTAATCGACCCATAACGTCTTTTCAGTTCAATGAAATTATTAGTACTATTTTTCCTTAAAAAAATAAAAAATAAAAGGTCCATGTGGTGATGGAGAACCTGTTTTGATCAGATCGGTAATATTCTTTTTTTGTTCAGACCGATAATATTCGATGATAGCAGAATATACCTATATTTGGCACCAAAATATTAAAGATACTGTGCGGGGTGCCTAAGTGAAACTCCTTTGCATCCACGTGTCAATGCACCGTTCATGCACGTGTCAAATCCTGAAAGCAAGTTGGCCTGTAAATACAATTAAAACAAAAAAAAACCAAAAATAGTGAGTCCCACATTTCTGAAGGTTATTTCCTTATTTCATTGTTGAAAATAAGATTTTGAAAACAATTATAGAGGAATTTTTTTTAAATAAATTAAAAATAATGGATCTCATAAATTTGCTCAAACTATTCTTTCTCTACAATTTAGGAGCTTATCATTATCACATAATTTTTTTTGTTTTTTTTTTTAAATGAGCATATCATTATCACGAAATTTTGAAAACAACATATTTGCACCAGATGAGGAGGAAGCTAGATAGCATGAATAGATGTGTTGCATGCTGTTGATTTAAATATATATATATATATATATATATCTTTTACTTTTTTTTTTTTTGCATGATTCATTGGTGTTTTATTTTACGGTTGGTTTTTTTTTTTTAATATATACTCTACCAGCTAATTTTTGTCCCAAAAATATAAAATGGTATTCCAATTTTTTTTCTCAATATTTTGAAAATTTTTCTTAAAAGTGAGCCAAATAGATATAATGCAAAAACTGTTCTCTAAAATGTAAAAACTAGTTTCAAATTCAATTTCTTGGAAATTGTTTTCAAAACTTAAACAAAAATCCACCTACCAAGTAGTCCTATATAATCGAAAGTTAGGTGTCTGTTCGTCAAAAAGCTTTTTGTTTTTGTCCCAATTTTTTCTTAAATTAATAAATTAACTTATTAAAAATAAGTTAATTTTATCTTTTTAACACACATTTTACATTTAGCATAAAAGTTATAAAAAATTGTATCTTCTGTCTCGTGTTTATCACATATTATTGTAGTACATACAAATTTTTTTTGGGTTAAAATATTATTTTTGTCCTTGAAATTTAGCATAAAGGTTTTATTTCTCTATTTTTTTATTATTATGGGGGATATTATTTATTTATTTTTATGGGGGATATTATTTATTTAGTTATTTATTTATTTTTATGGGGGATATTATTTATTTATCTATTTAGTTATTTATGTTGTTCAGAGTCCTCAGAGCCGCAAAGATACGCAGTCCAACTTTCCCCAACGAGACTATCTCTCGTCCTCGCTCTCTCTCTCTCTCTCTCTCTCTCTCACACGCAAACAAAACACAAACACATACAATATAAACACAAACACATACATTTTCTATAACTCTCCGCCACCCTCTCTCTCTCAAGCTTAGAGTTCAATGACGACGATAAATCTTCCGACTACAATGTCACTGCTGAATCCTGACCCAACCACTACCAAGGCCTCTGATCGCCTTGCTTCCTCTAGAAACTTGAGTGACTTTGTGTTCCAACCCAGAAGGAAGTGCTTTCAGAAGCAACTCTTTTCAGTCAGATCGATGAAGGCCACGGAGCAGAGTCAGCATGGCCAACTCACTTCCCAAAATGGTCCTCTAGGATTTGTGAGTTTTGCTTTTTTGGCACATGGGTTTTTGAATTTGTTCTTGATTTTTAGTTTTTTGGATTTCTTACTCTCTCTGTTTGCTGAAAAAGTGCGGAAAAAAAAAGGAAATGGAGTTTTGACTTTTGGGTTTTTATTTTTGGTTATTTGGTAACTAAAGATGGTTGCTTTATTAACTAATTATACTCAATGAAACTGTTTTGCTCCGTTTGGTTAATGAGAAAGTGTGATAAAACTGAAGAAGTTGGGATTTTGGAACTTGGTTTTTGTTTTTTTAAAGGGCTGAGGTAGCCTAGACTTCATTAAAAGTTGGTTATATGATTTTGCTCTGTTTAGTTGATGAGAAAGAGTAGGAAATACGCAGAAAATTAGAATTAGAATATTAAACATTAGGAATTTCATTATGTGGCACCTGAAATTGCAAAGGTGTCCTCGAGAAAAAAAAAAGTGACCTAATTCAAACACTTTGGCTTAGTTGGTGATCTTAATGACATTAGATTTACAATTTCCATTTGTGTCTGTCCAGCACTGGTCAACTACTTTCTGTACTTTTAAAGACATGCTGATAATTAGTTCCAAAGTCAAAGTCTTAAACAGTTCTGTTTTTTTTTTTTAAAAAAAAAAATTCTTTGGATGCTTTTTTAGTTAGTGTTTTTCATTGGCAAGTAGGTAGAGTTGATTTATACTTCTCTTAACAGTAACAGGGAATAGGCCATATTTGTAATAATTGCATGTTGATTCATCACTTAAAATTCTCTTGTATTGATGTTCTATCCATGTTGAATCTTGGATCTTCCTTTTTTGCCTTGCCACTGCATTAAGGTTCATTGTGCTATCTAAGTCTAGGGGGTTTTGAGAAAAAAATTTCTTTTTGAGATGTTGAGCCAGACCCTTTGAAGACTTAATGTGAATGTTTACCCTTGGTTTGGTTCTTGAAAAATATGAGTGAAGGAAAGGAATATGCTTAAAAACGATTCAATATGCTAATGAAAGTAGAACTTGCTGATCCAAAAAAGAAAACGAAAAAAGTTTTAATTTTTTATTTTGTGTGGGGGGTGGGGGGTGGAAGCTATTGCTAAGTGACTAAGCGTCTTTTCTCCTTGCTCTTGTACTCTAACTGTACGTGGACTTTTTGAAAGGTGCAGTTAAAAATAATTTGCATCAAAGATATCAATCAAGAGAGAAATGTCTTTTGGTTAAGAAGTGGCGTATTTCTAAGAAACTGGTGCTTTTAAGGTAGAAATGGATTTTGTGTAATTTCACATTTCGGTTACTTTGATTAGATACAGTTCTCCGATATAGAATGCTTTACGGTTGGTGAATTCTTAAGATTTTTAAAAATCCTATCTAGATTTGTGTTTATCAACTTTGCATAAGGATGTGTTAGTGGCATTTATTTGATCCAATATGTTGTTAATTCCATTTTTTTTCTGAATATTCTTCTTGTTGTGTAATCGTGTAACAAGCTCAATTGTTTATTTTTCTTTTGTCAGGATAAGTTGAACTCTCCATTTGAGCTTCAGTCTAGTGATAACACTCTTGGGCAGGAAAGGGGAACTTCAAATTCTCTAAGAAAAACTAAGATTGTCTGTACAATTGGTCCATCTTCAAGCTCACGTGAAATGATATGGAAACTGGCAGAAGCTGGAATGAATGTGGCACGTTTAAATATGTCACATGGGGACCATGCATCACACCAGAAGACAATAGACCTGGTAAAAGAATACAATGCTCAATTTGAAGACAAGGTTATAGCCATAATGCTGGACACTAAGGTATGTTGCTTAAAAATATATTTTGATTCTTCAACAACTGGTTTCCTCCGTGATGCCTAGTTAAAAGTATAGGGCATTATTCCATTGATACATGTTTGAGGTTACTTTCTGTCAATTCCAAGGAGATCAATGTTGAAACTTGAACTGAATATACGGATATAAGATTTTCATTATTATTATTATTACTATTATTTTTATAAATAACCTGTTACTTTAATTAGGGTGGAGCACATTCTTGTTTCTGCTACAGAACATGAAAGTATTTTTCAATTTTTATTTTTCTTTAATATACTTTTTGGTATAGGAGCTGTCTGTGGAAGTTATGGTGAAAGTCAGAAGGTTGCTTCTTTTGAAATTAACATTTACACAATGCGTATGAATTTTTATTGGCATTCTGAAGTAGTTATACTGACCACTCATTTATAAGTTATAAACTAAGCAACATATTGCATAACCCAAATTTCTCTGTCTACCATTTGTTTTATCTACGCCTCAGTATCTATCTGGTTCAATTTTGCCATATATGTATATGTAGGCCTACAGCTATCATTTGAAGTTATTGATACAATATGCTTCTACTCTCTTCATGCAGGGTCCTGAGGTTAGAAGTGGAGATGTACCTCAACCAATTCAGCTTGAGGAGGGACAAGAATTTAACTTCACTATTAAAAGAGGAGTCAGTACAGATGATACTGTTAGTGTAAATTATGATGACTTCGTGAATGATGTGGAGGTTGGAGACATACTACTGGTTGATGGTAAGAATAGATGCCTCTCATGGGTGCTGAATTGGTGCATTAGTTAATGAATGTTGGGTTATTGTCCTATCTGATGCAGAGTTTGCGGTGCATATATCATTTGAATTATTGATGGGTGAAGTCCCTGAGGACCCTGACTCATTCAAGTTTACAAGAAGTAGGATATAAGATGTTTCTCCATATGCAGAAACCTGTTAAAAATATTGATCATTGTGATGGGGTGGTTGGGAATTCATATCTTTTATTTTTGGCCAAATGTTGGGATATACAATGAAAGGTAGCCCTCCCCTTCCCTTAAAGCCCTCCATCTTTGGTGTGAGTGAGATTGGATCCCTAGTCTCTGATACAACACCAAGAGACGTTACTATTTAGACTAGTTGATATTCATGTTGAGAATTCAGATCTGCATGTAGATTATATCCTTTTTAGTCCATCTTTTTCTCAATATTTTTTTGTGTGAAGTAGCAAACTAGTTAGAGAACTGGACAGATATATATATATATATTTATTGATAGGTAATGTAAAATATTATTAAAATCATAGCCAACCTGACTACATTGGCAATGTACTGTAGGGGCAAAAATCAAGAACCAAAATTACTATGATCAAGTAAAACTAGAAGGGAAAAACATAAAAAATGAGATAGAACCAAACTCCATTCAAGGAGAGTATGAAAGAAAAAAAGACTTAATCTCTAGCCTAGACCGTTCACATCCCTCAAAACTTCTAGCAATGCGACATAAACCTCCAAAAAGCTATATTGTGATTTCACTTGAACTTACCTTGCCAAGACTTGAACAACTCAATAACCTTATGCGGCATAACCCAGTGAGTTCCAAAAAAGCAAAACACCAAAGACCACATCTCATATACTATGGGGCAATGAAGAAGAAGATGATCCACTGACTCCCCACACCTTTTGCACACATAAGTATATAACAACATTCAAGAACAATAATACGCCTTTTTTGAAGGTTATCAGTTGTTAAAATCTTACCTAAAGAAGCAAACCATGAAAAGAAAGGTACCCTTGGAGGAACCTTTGATTATCACACCATTTTCCCTGGGAAAGATATGATAGTAGGAGGGTATAAAGAAAGATAAAATCCTTGAAACTCAAAACCTCTACTCATTGCTGCTTCCAACAAACCAAGACCCTGCACAAACAAAGAGTGGACAATGTCCATAAACAAAGCCAAAGATTTGAGCTCCCGATCATGCACTATATGACAAAATTGAACATCCCAATGAATCCTCCCATCAGAAAGACACATAACCTTCACAGCTGAAGAATCCCTTGTCCTACTAATACAATAAAATTCTGGAAAGGCCTCCTTGAGGATACAATCCCCACTCCACACATGTTTTCAAAAATTCACTCTAGTACCATCACCCACATCATATCGTAGGAGTTTAGAAAAGTTCAACCGACCACTTCTAATGATTTTCCAGAGGCTAACACCATACGCACTTGACACAGTTTTCGTGCACTAACCACCATTCATTCCCATACATTGCCTCTATAACCCTCCTCCATATCGCATCTGTCTCCATGCTTTACCTCCACAATGATTTGACCAAAATAAATGATAAGAGATTATTCCACTGGATTCTAATTAGAGAACTAGACAGACTACCATTTGTTGAGCTGGTTTCTAATTAACCTCTATTTGTTGGGTTTTGACCAAGTTGATCTGCGTTCTAGGAAAGAACTGAACTATGTTGCTGTTTTACGTCATAGATGCAAGTGATTATTCCACTGGATTTCCTGTAGTGTTCTCTTACATAATGGTTGAATTCTTGTTATTTACTGGCTTGGAAGATGGCTACCCTTACATCACCTTTCAGCTTGTTAGTCCTTTATTCATATATTTAATTTATCAACCTTAAAAATATGTCATATCTCGTAATTGTTGATGGTGATTTACCATTAATTATTATTATTATTATTTTGACTTAAGTTCTAAGATATAAATCCCTGTACGACTATAAATATTTACCCTGCTGAAGTTTAAACTTAATACATGCCCCAAGTTGCTGATCCGGTCACCTAAAGGGGGGTTTTTATTTTATTTTAAATCTATGTGCTAGGTGGAATGATGTCTTTAGCTGTTAAGTCAAAGACAAAGGATCTGGTCAAATGTGTAGTAGTTGATGGTGGAGAACTAAAATCAAGGCGTCATCTTAATGTGCGTGGAAAAAGTGCAAATCTGCCTTCGATTACGGGTACTCTTCATATGTAAATGGTCTTCATGCAAGGATCTACTTCATCTACCTGTGGTATTGATATTCATTATATTTTTTCATTTGCTCAGACAAAGATTGGGAGGATATCAAATTTGGGGTGGACAACCAAGTTGATTTCTATGCAGTCTCTTTTGTAAAGGATGAGAGAGTGGTCCATGAGTTGAAGGATTACCTAAGAAGTAATTTTTTTTTTTTTTTTTTTTTTTTTTTTTTTTTTTTTTTTTTTTATAAATTTTCATTTTTATGCTCTTTTCTATTTATTATTATTTTTTGGGGTATACTTACTTTACATACTGTTTCTGATTCAAATTATTTCAAACCTCTTCTGCAGATAGCAATGCGGATATTCATGTGATTGTCAAAATTGAAAGTGCAGACTCAATACCAAATCTTCATTCAATAATTTCAGCATCTGATGGGGTTAGTGTTAATATTATGATTTAAGTATTGTGTATGCTACATATGTTTGCTGCAGAAAGTAACAAGGGAAGAAAATTTTAATACCATGTTGTGCTTATTTCCATCATGCATTGGTTATAGTTTTTCTTTATTTTTGGGCGTGGTGAAGAAATATAACTGGTGAAAATATCTTAAAAGTAGAAATCTCTAAGAGGTAATAAAAAGAAAAAAAAAGGCCTTAGGGAGATAAAAGTCTAAAGCAAAAGAAAATTACTTTCTTGAGTGAAATATTAATATTATGGTACTGTGCCACTATTGAGCTTATAGATGTATGTATTCCTTAACTTGTCAAACAGTCAAAGGCATATCGGTTGTCTTCTAACTCATCAAGAGAGGTTTGGGCTTTGCTCTTTAAGCCTTATTAAAATTAGAAGGTTTTGTGAAATACTTTATATAATATTTTTTTTGGAACAAAAATAAATTCTAGTCCTTAACTTTAAACTTTCTCATACAAAAATAAGGTTTAGTGATGTTATTTGCATAGATTACCTATGCCCCTTCTAATATGACCAAACCATCTATAATGCACTCATTTTTTAGATTTTAAATGGAAAATTTGTTTTATAAGGTGCTTATCATGAGATGCTGTGAGAGTTCTTTTTCTTTGTTAAAGTGCTAGGTGTAGACTACGTAATCTAGATATAGATAATTTTTTTATTTTGGAAGAAAAAAAAGGTTGGTACCGTTTATTTGTGAAGCAAACATCATATTATGATCCTCTCCAGTTGCTGCTTACTACTAGTTTTCTTGACTTTTCAGGCAATGGTTGCCCGTGGAGACCTTGGAGCTGAACTTCCAATTGAGGAAGTTCCCTTGTTGCAGGTAAATTGGTAAATTGATGTAACGGATACACCATACTTTTGACATTTCAACTGAGAGTATGATAAGTCTAAGATGAAGTTGCTTGACATATATTGCTGTAGTAGTTAACAAATTTGGTAATTATTTTGTTTTAATTTTTTTATTGATAAAATAGGATAATATGTACTTTGGTTAAACATCAAAAGTATTGTGCAACTGAGTCAGGGAAAGAATAAATCTAAATTCTAAACACCAAATGTTTGATTCAATTATTGAAGCAAGACCCCCATACTAACTAGAACATCGAAAGTGTTGCACATGTAAATCCGGGAAGAATTGATCTAGCATCATACGTTTGTTCGTACCATTGTTTATAACAACTATTGAAGCAAAAGCCCCAATGCTTTCTTTTTAGACTATTTATTCTAAATTCTTCACTAGATATCACATACATTAAATAATTAACTTACATGCATGTTTAATTTAAGTAAAGCCACCCCACAAGGGGATCCAGTGCCTGCAGCAGCTAGGAGCCTCATTCAAAGTGCAGATGGTGCTGGATGCTGGTCTTGACATATAAATTTGGCAGTTTATAGTTCTGCAAACTATTTGACCTATTTACTATGGTCTCAAGTGGTCTTTGGAGAGCGGGCTTCTGAAGAATCCTTATTGTCAAACAGTTTAGAGTTGGCCATTGGAAATTGGGGGCTCTTTGTATTTGAGTTGGTTTGGTGTTGTTGGGGGGTTGAGGGCTGCAGATTTGACCCTCAACTCTAGCCTAACCAACCCATGAGCACTCTAATCCAATATATTAGGACATGCCTCATGTAGGCCTTACACATAGTCCATGTCTTATATGGGCCTTACATAGACTCCAACCCTATTAACTTGTTGCTGGGAAAATTACTGAAAGGCCAAAATTTCCCTCACTTGAAACTTGAAAGCTATCAATGAAAATGAAACTAAATTAAAATAAAGCTGATTTCCTGCTGCCTGCATCACACCTGGCCTATAAGCTGTTCTTTGTAAATGACTCCCTAACTTTGTAAGAGCAGTTGCTCTTCTATATTTTGATTAGGAAAGCAGCACATAGCAGGGGATAGCGTTTGGTATCATGGATGTAATATGTTGTAATATATATGTCAGGAATTTAAGTGGAGGAGATTGCAATACCCCAAATGAATTGTATTGGATTAAATTGGACTAGTGAAAAAGATATGTTGCAGTATAGATATGTCTGTCTTCTGTGTTAAATTTCTTACCTTATCAAGCTTGCATTATTAATTTAATATTATACTAAAAAAATTGAGGGTGGAATTGCTATCTCTAATTATATGTAGCCTTGCTATGTCATCATATGATAATTTCCCCTTTATATTCTGGAGTCTAAGAAAGTGTGACTGATGTTGTATTGGATTTCATTGTGTAACTCAATCCTATGTTTCATTCAAACAGGAGGACATAATTCGAAGGTGTCAAAGTATGCAGAAACCGGTAATTGTAGCGACAAACATGCTGGAAAGTATGATAAATCATCCTACACCAACAAGGGCAGAGGTCTCTGACATTGCAATTGCAGTACGAGAAAGTGCTGATGCAATCATGCTTTCAGGAGAAACTGCCCACGGAAAGTAAGTTTTTGTGTATGTCTGGTGGCCTCATCTTTTTATTTTAAGTTTATACTATAGTAGCAGATGCATAAATTTTCAAATTTATGCATCAGCAACGATAACGCCTCTTTCATGTAGATTATCATCCTTTTTTCCTTTTTTTTGTTGTGTTTTTTGGTTGTATGCTGTTATCATTTCTTTAACCCAGGAAAAATGAGGTAGAAAATGGTTGTTATATATGGGTTGAGTTAAGTTCAAGTTACACTTGGTTTAATTTGATGCTTTTTTAGTTCTCATAAAATTAGTACTTATCAAAGAAAAGTACGGATGCATTATCTATGATTGGAGAAAGAGTTATTGGGGTTCATTTGACTTTATGATATGCAACTCTAATTTCTTACATGTCTCATTACTAGCTAAATTAGATATGCCATGTGTTTTTTTTTTTTTTTGGTGGGGGGGGGGGGGGGGGGGTGTTCTTCCATATATACACTTGTTTATTTATTTGTTACCTGTTGTTGATATTAACCACTTCAAGTCATCAATGATGATATTCATGCTTGCTCTCTTGTTTTGTTTTGTTTTTTGTTTTTCTGATTGCCCTATTCTTGTTATACATGAGTTGGTTATTCTGTCCTCTTCTAGATGACATCTCTTTTTCCTCTTTCATTTTTCCTCTTATTTGAAATTTTTTTTATTAATTGCATAATTATAACAATGACTCAAGGTATCCATTGAAAGCTGTAAAAGTAATGCATACTGTGGCATTAAGGACTGAGTCAAGTCTACCAGTTAGCACAACTCCTCCAATTCAATTGGGTAGCTATAAGGTATGCATTCACTAAAATGAGAAGTTACGGCCTGTTTTTATCTCTTGTATTCTTTCCTTGTACGTGGGTTGCACCCATTTTGCTCTTATTAATGAATCATTAACTTACCAAAAATTTTCAATGGGAACTTCTGCAGTTTCTCTTTTAAAATCTGATAACTTCCTGGACATTCTTTCACAGAGCCATATGGGTGAAATGTTTGCTTTCCATGCCACGACTATGGCTAACACTCTCAATACTCCTATCATTGTTTTCACAAGAACAGGATCCATGGCTGTACTTTTAAGCCATTATCGGCCTTCCTCAACAATATTTGCCTTCACAAACGAGTGAGTTCAGTAGCCTTATAGCATATAATATTCTTCAATTTCTTTTCAAGTCACATGTCATGATTTATAATGTGATCTTACCCTGGAAAAAAGCATATATGTTGGTTAATAAGAAGAGTACTACTGACTTATCAAAAAAAAGAAGAAGAAGAGTACTACTGATTTAGTGCCACGTTGCGGTGGCCAACATTTTTTCTAGAATGATTGACATGCTGACATCTGTTCATATTTTTATTCTTTGTATTCAACTCATGCACGATGGGATTTGCATTCTGACCTCATCCATGACCCCCATACTGGGTTTGGAGGTGCCACAGTGGTTGAAGGTGGCATTGGGCCCAAACTCCATTGGTTACCATGTTGCTATTCAAATATGCCAAATGTCTGGCTAAAACAGTCAGTTTGTGTGTATTTGCTCAAGAAAAAATCCTTTAAAAGAAGCAAAAAAGAAATATCACGAAGAGTGACAGCCCAGAAACACCCCTCAAAAGAGTTATCTGAGCTTCTTTTGGAAATGCCCTGGCAATACAGGACCTGAAACATTATAATGATTAAAACCCAATTTTGCAAAAGTGTGCCACTGTATAACAGTCCCTGCTAATCCATTTGAAAAGCCTACAAAGTACTGGTATACATACTCATTCAGGTGGTGGACCTGATATCTTCTGCTTCAAGGATTTATTTTTCCCATGAAGTTACATACGCAATTTATCACTCGACAAAGATATAAATATGTTCTGGAAGAATTACTTCTGGCTTAATCAATTGTTGTATGCATATTTGATGCATATTTGAAGATGCTAGATGGTCTCTTTATACTAACTGTTGCTTAATTTTAAACAATTCAATAGGCAAGGAGCATAAAAATTTAATGGGCTTCCTTTACAACAAAAGAAAAAAACAGAACAAAAAACCAGAAAGGAAAGAGGAAAATGTGGTAGTTTTACTTTTTATGTCTTGTTGGGAGTAGCATTGGAATTTATTTGAAATGATTTCGTGCTTAGCAGAGAAAGGATTAAGCAGAGGCTGGTGCTTTATCATGGTGTCATGCCAATATACATGCAGTTTTCTAATGATGCTGAGGAGACCTTCTCCAGAGCCCTTAACCTATTAGTGGTCAGTAATTTCTGGATGATATATTATCGTTTGTCCACTCAAATTTTCATATTAGAGTAAAATATTAAAATTCTATGCTTCAGGGTAAAGGTCTGTTGAAGGGGGGAGAGCATGTAACTCTTGTCCAAAGTGGTGCACAACCAATCTGGCGTGAAGAATCGACTCACCACATCCAAGTCCGTAAAGTCCGAGGTTGATTTTGCACTAGTGAAGAGCCTTCTACTTCAATAGATCTTATTTAGAGTAGCTCATACTTAAATTAAAGTATCATTTTGATTTTGGCTACTAACAATCTTGTGGTTTCTTCTTCCCAGTTTGAACTACAGCTAATTCTAATGAGTTTGAGAACCACAAAAGTTGAGTGATTATTGGTATTTCAGTGCAGAATATTATTGGTAACAAATTAAGTTGTAAAGTTTCAAAAGTAACAAATTAAATCTTGGGGTATGAAAAGTAGACAAATTAAACCCCAAGCACTGTGCGGTTCCACTATGGGCCGATGTTTAAATTTTATTTTTGAAACTATATGATTAATTTGTTAGCCCTCCCAAATTATAGTGTTTAAAATGTAATTTACCCAGATTACTTTATTGTTTTAGATTTTAAATATAGCAAAGGTGCGCCATTAGAATTACAATTCAGAATTATATATTTTCTTTGATTGATTCATATAAGGTGCCAAGTCATCATCGTTGTCCAAGCTTGTTTCAATATTCTCACGTCTGGCTTTGTGGATTGTTTTTGCAAATCAACACCATATGAAGCTGTATCTTGGATTAGTTTATGTTTGTTAACGTTTCTTTCCCACTTTTCTTTTGAGGTTCTCTTACCCATTGACTCTAGGACCCATCATATTAGTGCTATTTTATATGTCATCCACACAGACTAAGCTATTCTGCTTTACCAGTAAGTTTTGTACTTTTGTGACAGTCCAGCAATTGCCAGTATCATTGTAGAGTCATAGAGATCTAGTGCTTTGTGTGTGGATATACATATAGGATTAAGAAGGAACATTCTTGACTTGTATTGTTCTCTAACATTATTTTCTTTTCAAACCATACAAGAAAAAAGAAAAAAGAAAAAAGAAAAAAAAACCCCTGGAGAAGGGGTATGGTTAAGAAGCCTATGTTATTAACCGATTTTCGATTAAGCTGAAGTCATGTATGGTTTTCTAGATGCTAATGGATCTATTGAGGAAGCTGTTGCTGGGTATGCAGAAATAATAGTATGGCAATCAGTCTTGTGACATAAAATACAGAACTACTGCTAGGGCTAGCATACAAACTACTATCACTGAAGTACCGTGTGGGTAAGATTGGATCATACAGCATAGTAATGTTACAAACAACATTTTGTAAAACCTATGTAATAAAGAGAACCCTCAGACCCCAGTAACCTCATCAGTTTATCCTAATGTCAATTTACCGTGACACTAACACCTCAGCCACTGTTTTTTTATTTTATATTTGCTGAATGAAAAAAGGGGTTTCTGATGTGGACTTATCGAGTCTAAGTCACGTGGCGGCAATGGGTAATACCTTGTGTATAATTGAGGTCTTGTTGGAACTATCATTTAAACCGCTCAAGTGAAGCAATTTGAAGACTCCTACCATTAAGCCACACTCTCGCAGTGGTCTTAGTCACTGTTACATTTAAAATAGAAAATAGATGCATGATGGATCAAGTTTTTAAGAAACAATGAGAAAGCAGAGCAATAATTTATTTATTTATTTAAAAAACGCCTTTATTTTTCGAGGTCTTAACACCTTTTAGACTTTTAAATTAAACCATTATAGATTTCACACACGAAGTTTATCAAGTCTAGAATCTAGATGGCAGACATTGGACATGCAATGTTTATTTCCTTATCCCTTTCTTTAACTTATGTCGTTGCATTAATTTGCTTTTATCAATCTTAACTAAAATAACATGTTAACAAATTTCACTTCATTGCTTTTCTAATTCTTGCTTGGAAACATCTGAAGATTATAAATATACTCCTTCACTCAAAATAAGTGGATAAACTTGTCTATTTACAGGAAGTAGTGATAAAAATCAGAGCATCTATAAAATGTTTACACAAAACCATAACATCATGTGGACAAAATCACCCTAATACTACGCTACCGAAGTACTGCTTTTCCATGCTGAAACTCTTGTAACTCTTGGTTGCACTAAAGAATATCCAGCAAAACTGAGCAATCACTCTTGTATATGCTTAGTAGTACACCTTGTCTACCCAAAACTCTTTCAACCGCACAACATGATTACCTTGTATAATTGGTGAGCAGGGACGGACCCAGGTGGGGCCCAAGGGAGCCGGGCCCCCTGAGTCCAAAATTTTTTTATTTATTTTTTGTTATTATATATTTTATTTTACAGTTGGGCCTTACAAAAACCTTAGGTTGTTATTCTCTTTAATAAGCCTAGCTAGTCTCATTCAAATAGTAACTATTCAACTAAAAATTTAACAAAAACAATAAAAACATTCACAATGGTGGTTGTATTTTAGCAAAAAAAAAAAAAAAAACTATTTTACGACCACAGAACTAAAAAATCATGTGTTATTGGGAAAACTAAAACTAAATTTATGCAACTACAGTAACTAGTATAAATACCAATTGACTTTAGTAAGTTGTTAAAAAAAGAAAATACAATATTTTATTAAGATTATATCTTTTCCTTCAATTAAAAAACCCAAATTCTCTCTCTTCCTTTATTATTTTAAATGAAGTGATAAAAAAAAACATTTAATATTGATTGTAATATAAACTGATGTGGTAAAATAGATAAAGTAATTTTTTAAGGTGCTAAAAGCTAAAATTTTTAGCAATACCAATGTGAATGCTCTAACTTTAGCATAAAAAAAAAAAAAAAAAAATTCCTAGCTAGCCTAATATTAAAAAAAAAAAATTATTTTTATTTTTGTTTTTATTGATAAATGATTGCATCTTAATGTATTTAGAAATAAAGATTTTGTATATTTATAATTTTTTAATATTGTATAGACACCTATTTGGAGGTTTTTTTTTTTCCTATATATTCCGACTCCCACTAGTTTGAAATCCTGATCCAGACCACCTTTTTGGATTTTTTTCTTTAGATTTTGTTTGAAGTCCACTTTTATTTTTGTCAAAAAAAAAAAAAAAAAAAAAAAAACCAAAACAAAACTAAAAGTTAGAGACGTAGTTACATGTGGAAGGTCGCATGTAAGCGGTGCCGATCACGTGTCAGGCACTTCTTACTTCATGCGCATGCTTTCCTCACCTCCGCCTTTCCCAGTGCCCTTTTCATGTCAGATCTCTGTCTCTCTCTGTATGTGCGTGTATGAATCAATGTAGGTGAAGCCCATGCATGAATAAAACCTTTCTCAAACTCAAAAGAGTTAAAGCAAGCTCAGTAATCAGCAAGCATGCAACACCGGTTAGGTTTTGACTGCCAAATGTTACTTACACCTAACCTTTATTTTAACTGTAGTCCTCCTTGTATGGTTTTTGGGAACAACGAGCTCTTATCAAAGCTTTTGTTATAACTACTTATATAAAAACTAGTATTACTTCCAGACAAAATTCCCACGCAACTCTTTGAATGTCTAGCTGTTATTGCACCTGAAAGCGCCAACACAATTGTAGAACTGGACCGACGCACACTGACACATATGTACATGTATGTTGCTGAATGAGAAACCTGTACATTTATGTTGTATTTATGAAGAAATGCATGAATCTTCGTAAATTCTGAATTGCGTTGGGATTTAAGCAATAGAAACAAGAAGAATATGCCCGAGCATACCTTTGTAATGACTCCCAAATTTTCTTCACAGAAGTGGAAGTAGTATCATAGTAATTATAAAATCGATATGCAAGACCATTTAAAAGATAGAAATGAGAAAATGACAATTATACTAATATTATTAGTATTTATCTATCTTTTTTTATGGGCTCAAAGTTCATTCTCACTCATCTCATTAATAGAAACCTTAAAAGGATTATTCCCACTGAAAACCTATAAGACTTTGAGAAGGCTGAAGTAGAAAATGACTTTTCTTTTTCATTTCTTGAAGTGGACTTCTTTAAAATGAAAGGACTTATTAAATCTTCAACATTTTCAGTGGGATTGTATTGTGTAGGCACCATTCAAATCTCCTTAAAATTGTTGGTCTAATACGATAAAAATTACAAAGAAAAATTTATTTGAGGAACTCAACATAACTATTTCATTCTCTTTAAGGAGATTCAAGCCTTCTTGGTGGACTTTTCTTTTCCATTATTGAAGTGGACTTCTTTAAAACGGAAGGACTTATTAAATCTCCAACATTCTCAATGTGACTGTCTTGTGTAGGCACCATTTAATTCTACTTAAAATTGTTGGTGTAATACAATAAAAATTCAAAAAAAAGAAAAGAAAAAATTGAGGAACTCAACATTACCATTTTGTTAGCCCTTTTGGTTGGCAAAACGCAAAACCCAAGACTGATTCAATAAACCTTCTCTTGACTTGTATTCTCCAAAAATACAATAGCCAAACAATCAAATGAACCCATTTTCTCCTACATTACATTTAAGCCCAATAAATCTCCACACTTGTAAATTAATAACGACTTTCTCTCCTTATTAATGTGGAGTTCCAAATTTGACTAACACACTACTCATTTACCACATAAATTCCCATATCTTTTTATTTTATGCTCCATTTGTTTTGAAGTAAAATATTTTTTGAAAAATGTTTTTCTATATTCAAGTGTTCTTTTGGATGTAAAATGTGATCAAACCTATAAAATATTTTCCATTGACTAGAAAATCCTTTATAAAAAGTTATAAAGTTTTTACCTTTGAAAACTTGGTAAAACATTTTATAAGAACACATAGTGGCTTCTTTTCCCCCCATTTGGTGGCTAGGTTGCTGGTCCAGTGGCTGCCTAGTAGGTGCCAACGATTTGGAGATGCCATTCCGGTGACCAGAGGTTTAGTTGGTGGAGACATTTTGATTGTTGGTGCAACGGTCTAGTCATTGGAACCACTGTTTCAGTTATTGGTTCAAACGGCCTAGTCCCTAAACCTTTGACACGAGCATCTCAAGTGGTTGAGCAATCGATTTTGGTAGTTTGTTTGAAAATTTTTACATGTTATACAAAATACTTGATAATATTTTACTGAAAATGTTTTACTTGTAAAATATTACATTTGAAAATATTTTACTTCAAAACAAATAGAGCGTTTTGTCACCTTAATATTTTACAAAACACTCTATTTGTTGACAAAACGCTCTATTGGTATTTTGATATGATCTTAGAATGGAATGATCTTGCTTCAGTTAAAGTGATTAAGGCAGGCAGGAATTCTTATAACACTTATGGACAGATTCTGGAGTCCATCTCATGGTTGCAACTGTCCTTACACTATTGTGATTTTAGATGTTTTTGAGTCCAATTTATTAGCGTGTAAGGTTATTGATTATGTTGTTACAACTGTTTGGTTAGAGGATTTACCTGTCTTTCACAGTAGTTTTAGCTGCTGATGCTTTATAATGTTACCTATTAATAAAGCTTTCTAATCTATTATTTTTTTAAGAAAAAAATAAGAAGAGAAAGAAGAAAAGGCTAGGATCATGAGCCTTACATTTGACTTTAATGAAAAATGCTAAGACTATAAAAAATTGCACAATTTTTGTCATAATTCATCACATGGCAAATTGTGACAATTACTTGGTATGTGATGAGTTGTGACAAAAGTTGTGTAATTTTTTTTATGGTGCTAGCATTGTTTTACTTTATTTTGCCTCATCTCTCTCTCTCTCTCCAAATTTCCCTTCCCACTTGATACACTTGTAGCACTTAGTACAACCAATATAGGCAACCAAATCTAGGAATGTCACGGCGGCTAAAAGAAAGTAAAACCTGTCAAGGTGACCTTTGTTGAGATTTCCTGGGATCCATCCTGGCACGTGATCCTTAGTTGAAATATTCATAACCATGCTCACGAGTAAGATACTAATGTAGTTACTAAGTGAGATAGATAACAAGCAAAGTGTACGTCCAACTCTTTAGCCCATCTGGTGTCTGTGCATTGAAGAACTCCAATTGAGCTATACATACATAAAAACTTCAGAAGCTCCTACAAATGCGTACTGTGGAATTTTCCAGAAGATGCTTAAGGAGCTTGACCCTTCACACTCTGTGCATTCTTTTATTGCATATTTTAGTCTATAGCACCCCACTATTCCAGCTGAAACCATTGCCATCGTTGCTATAACAGGGCCAATTCCCATTCTTTGAAGCTCAGTAAGCCCCTTGGAATCTGATTTCTTAATTCTTCCCACAAGTGGGTCAATAACTCGCTGGCAAAGGAAGATAACAACTACCAAACTGAGTATGTTAAAGCTAGACATTCAGGTGGAATTTGCAAGTTTGAGACGGTAGTTTTCATGACAGCACCTTGCTCCACGAAGAGAGGCCATATGTGTGGAGACTGTTTAGTAGATTATGGTGCAGATCCAGATTGGAAGTAGTCTCAGAATGCATTTTACTTCTTCCACTTGGGTAATTGGGCAGAGACGCCAGGGTTTGTAAATAGCCTGGTTCTGGTCATCAAAATCCCCTGATGAGATAAATGCAGCCTTATCCAATAACCTATAATAAAGATGAAAAAAAGTTAGCATTGTAATGGATAGTCACATGAGTTTTATCATTTCTATGTGGGTTTAGCTTGAATAATTATTGGTTTCTTTGGCAATACTAGTTTTAACCTTATCAAGACTCCTACCTTGAACATTGGAAAACCATGTTGGTCCAAATAACTTTTAGAGGTCTTAAAATTTAATATATCATGAAACACAATCTATTCCTATTAGAAATTAAGCAATTTGATGGATCTTTTGCCAAGTAACACGAGCTTAATGGAATTATATATGTTAATGATCATGCTCTTTTACTTACCTGAATCCATGCGTGTGGAGTATTCTCCTATTACCATTTATCGAAGACTGTATTCCATCCACAACATATAAGTCCTCTGCATTTGGTGACAGCTTAACCCTCCATTTCTTCACCGCGGCAACTATGACATGGCAAAATTTGGAGAGAGGGTTGCCATTTGGCTTGAAGTGCTTGTACCTTGAGCTCCCAACAAGAAAAAAGACCAGAGCTGCAAATGCAGACCCTGCTGACACCCAAAATTCCAAAGCCCACATCCCTTCATTTTCAAAGTAGCCTAGTATGGTGTTGGAGAAGAGGTAACCAATGTTTAGAGCTTGGTAAAAGTAGCTAAAAAAGGCATCTTTTGAATGTCCCTCCTTAGGGTTGTCTTCTTCAAACTGATCTGCCCCAAATGTAACAATGTTTGGTTGATAACCTCCATTTCCTAGGGTAACTAGGTAGATGGAAAGGTAAAATAACCCCATCCCCATGCTTGAATGGGCACCACATTGAGTTTTTTCATCTCCACAACCTCTAGGTTTGAGTAAGAAGAAGTATGATGATAGTGATAGTGATACCAAACCCTGTCATCAAATGCATATACGCACCCTAAGAATGTAAAGACCATCACTTGTTCTCCTTGTGGTAATTTACAGCAGGAATTAAATAGCTAGCAAATTCAGAACTTACTATGAGAAAGATGAGCTGAAATATGGCACAAGTTTTGTATCTTCCCCATTAGGAATCACTAATGAATGCACCAACTAGAGACAAGATGTAGACTCTCCCAGTCCATTTGCTCACGTTGTTAGCAGCATCAGAATTTTTTCACCTAAGACTCTTGTCAGGAACAACACTTGGTTCACTTCCACTCCAAAAATTGCTAGGGTGGCCAGACCTTGGTTCACTATTGATTCATTGAGCGAAAATAAAGAAGAGTACAAAGTGAGGAGTCACTTTTGCACGGGAAATTTAAGCCTGGTCAACATTTATTTATTTATTTTTGACGGGGTGCACTTTTATTTAAGAACACAAATGCGCACAAAGTTATAGGCTTGATCTTCTTGAGAATTTGAGGGAAGGATAAAAACTGTTACATACATTATCACACATTGTTTTTAAATTGAAAGCATAAGGGAAATGAAATATTTGTTGCATACAGATTGTTTCATATACTTCAAATTCCAATTTTAGTTTTTGTTCGAAATAAACACAACCCAGAATTTTATGCCTAATAAATATTTGAGGACATAAAAAAGTTATGCAGAGGGGCTAAGTTCAGAAGAAAGGACCCAAGAAGTAGCTATCCAAGTTGAGTTCAAGTACATATCAATTCATCGAACACCTAGAGAATGTTAAATTTTAATTTTCAAATTTGTTTGCAAGCTCATCCTAATTAAGCCTTCAATTTATGAATAGTTTTGAGAAAAAGCTAAAGGAGAAGGTTGCCAACCCTCTTCATGCATAAAATCGGAATTACATGGCTAGAATTTATTATTCATGTCTAGGCAGTTATTTGTAAAAAAGAAAAATAGTTTTTTTTCCCAAGTACACTGCTTTTGGGAAAAGAAAAAACGTACAAAATTGATTGAGAGATCACACATCTTAAGCATCTGTAGAATTGAGGTGAAGATTGAAAGTTTTTCGAAGATCAATCTTCTTCTTTCTTTTAAATTTCACTATGTCAAGGCATGTTTCTTTATTCTTTATTTTAGAACTCAAGGATGAATGTTTGTATGAATGGAGTAGATCTTTTATTGCTTCTGTTGTTTGATTTTGTATGAGATGCAAAACCATGTTTTCAAACAGAATTATCATGTTAAAGTAAAATGTTATATTCTATGCTTCAAGGTAGAGGTCTGCCGAAGTGGGGAGAGCATGTTACTCTTGTCCAATGTGGTCAAAAGGTTGATTTTGCACTAGTGAAAAGGCTCATCAATAGATATTAATTTAGGGTAGCTCATACTAAAATCAAATCATTGTGTTAATTTTGGATACTAACAATCTTGTGACTTCTTCTTCCTAATTTGAACTCGAGCTGATTCTAAGTAATTTGAGAACTAACAAGTATTGGTAAAACGGTTGTCCAGTGTAAGGACGACCATAAACCGCATCTAAGTCGGGATAACTCCCACGAGTAAATAATGAAATGCCGTTTGTATGAATAGACGAGCATATGCATATTGAAGCCAGAAGTTAAATCCATCAGGCCAGCTGACAACGAGAAAATGTGTCGGACGATTACAGAAACTTTGATGAGCCAACGGTCATACATTATACATTAAATAGAATCTTCATTGCCATTAAATGCCACAATCCACTCAGGTGAAAATGCCCAAAAGGGCATTAACAAGTATAAATGATTAACCAGAAAGCAAACTAAAAAAGGCTAGCCAACCTAGATAAGTGGGATTCATGAAAAACACGATATATAGCAATTATCCTATTAATTCAGAGCCATAATCTAACTTAGGCATTAGAGTGTCCATAGCTGACACCATGCTGGTGATCTTTCTCTTTATCTCTTGTCTCTTTAACAGGTATTGTAGTTCGTCCATCGGCATTGACGAGGAGCATACTGATGAGGTCATATTCTAGCTTCATCAAGAACCATTAGAGCTAGGTGATTATTGGGAATATAGTGCAGAAAAAATCTTTATTAAGTGTCCATTTGGGATATGTTTATTTTGCTGAAACTGAAAACTTTTTACTGAAAGTACTGTAGATAAAGGTAAAAGTTAGTTGAAATAGTACAGTGAGACCTATGAATAGTACCAAAAAGTACAATAGGACCAATGAATAGTAGAAAAAATAAGCTCAATAGTAAAATAAGTTGGCAAAAATAATTCATGCTAAACGCATATTAAGTGTGTGTTTGGCAAAAATTAAAAAGCCAACTTATTTACTATTCAGTTTATTTTTACTACTATTCATGAGTCCCACTGGAATTTTTGGTACTATTCATGGGTCTCACTGTACTATTTCATTTAACTTTTATCTTTATTTACAGTATTTTTAGTAAAAAGTTTTTAACTTCAGTAAAATAAGTGGATTCCAAACAAACCCTAATTGTTAAAAATTTAAACAATGGAAATGGTCTCACTAAGCTACATTCTTTTGAGGTTCAAGTACACGTTGACTATATATAATACTTCTCATATTAGTGCTATTATTATGTTTATGTGTCATCTGTACATGAGAGAAATGCTAGGACTACACCATTTCACATAACTTTGGCCACAACTCACCACGTGGCGAGTCATGAGTGGCAGATGTGTGGTGGCGGGTCCATATGGAGATTACACATCTACCACTCACAACTTACCATGTAACGAGTTGTGATTAAAATTGTGTAAAATAGTGTGATCCTAACGTAGTTTTGTACATGATATGATAAGCTATTTTAATTGTCTTTCTTTTAACGAAGTGCCAATTGTCTCCCCCCATTCTTGGGAGTATCAAAGGGTCGTAGTATTCATTTGGCAAACTCAGGTTATCATTCAAAATCAATGAGATTGAAGCCTGGGATGCCCCAAAAGTCTAATAAGGAGATTTGCCAGAAAAATGAATTGCTTGTGTTTGCTCCGGACTCCTGTACAAGCTATAGTTAGTATGCCCTCCTAAAAGTGCACCTGTCTCTTTATATTATGTGAACAGATGGTTCTCTTTTTCTCATCTTGGGGGGGCGGGGGTCACCTTCTTGACCCAACTCCTTATCATTTATTTTTGTAGCAGTAATTTGTCAGATTTATAAAGTCAATAACTTGGGCAGGTCTTGTTGGCTAGGGAAACGGTAAGATGCTGCAGCTCTGCTTGCTTTGTCTCTCTGATTGCACTTGAGGACCTGAATCAACTTGGAATTGGTGTAGAAAATTTTTGTGTCAGTGTGCTAAAATGTGCTTTTATTAAATTTCATTTTTCCATTGTAATCTTCCTCATTAACAGTTAGGTTCTAAAGTTTAGGATTTTATGTATTTAGAACTTTAATGTGTATTGTTGGCAAATTATGATCAAAACAATGTGTTTAGAAGTGTTTAAAGCTAGCTCAAAGTTGTGTGTTAATGTAAAGTTGGAATCGAGTTAAAGCAAGGAAGCATTGTGCCTTTCGGCCTGGCTCGATCAATCGAACGACAGGCTCGACCGATCGAAACTCGGGCAGAATGCTTTTCTGCAGATTCGTCCAACTCAGCCCTATTTGTTTTAAAACGTTTTTAGGATTTCTTATTTATCCTAAGTATAAAAGGCAAACCCTAGCCATGTTTTAGGTGAGCTCATATTTGCGGTTTGTGTAAATCTCCTGTGAGATCTAGAGGAGCTTTCCTTTACACAAACTTAGGGTTTTCAAGGAGAAGATTTATCTACGCCTTGATGATCAATTCAGTTGCTGCCATTGAAGTTTAAAGAAAACACAAGCAGGTGTGCTTGTATTTGGTGGAGAATTCAAGAAAGAAGGAGTCCATGGATTCGGAGCTTGCACGTGGTCGTGTCAGTAAGTTATACTGGTTGGTAACATTATGAAGTCGAGCGTGGGTGCTTGTAAGTCCTTTTGTATGAACTTCGATTCTTTTAAGATAGTGGATTCAGGTTTACCTTGAGGATAACTAGGTCAAATTCTCCCCAGGTTTTTACCGGTTTGGTTTCCTGAGTGATTATATCGTGTGTTATTTATTTTCTGCTGTTTTACATGATTTGATCTTTATTATTGTGATAATCTAGACTTGTTTAATTGGACTAAGTAACAACTTGGCTAATTACCTAGGTTTAATCAATTGTTTAAGGGGTCTAAAAACTGTCATTAACGATTTAGCTTAATATTGGGTACAATATCAAAATCTCCATGTGTTTACATTAAAAAAAAAAAAAAAATCCATGTGTTTAAATCAATTTTTTGTTCTCCTTTTGGAGATGATACCGGTCATTTCATTAGTTTATCATCTCACTCGACTCATGTATGCACAGCAATGATCTCAATTATATAAAACAAATAATTCAGATAATAACAGTGCGATTTTATATATATAGCTAGAAATACTTAATTATTTGCAACTAAAAGATCCAAATACATTTGAAGTGGAAGGGGGAATCATCTATTAATGTTCAAAGATCATTAGCTCCTACGCAAAGATGTGGTGCAGTTTATACAGAGAACCAAGTCATTTTTTTACCCTAAAACTTCTGAAGATTAGTTAAATCCATTGTGGCAATGGAACCAACGGATGACAAAGATGTTGGAAGATGATCTAAAAGCCTTCAAGCCAGAAACTACACCTCTTCAAACCCAACACTATGTAAGCTAAGCTATCTCTTAGTCCCTACAGCATGGAGATAAATACTACATTGAGTTAGGTGTAGTAGAAACAGCTAGAAGTGAACGTAATAAGAGACTTGGTTGGAAGAAAACATGTTTCTCTTACTCCACATATCTTCAAGCGTGAAGTCTTTATGCAAGTGCTTGTTGCAACCCCCATTCCTCATTCTTATTTATATAAGCTGGGTACCACAGACCTTACATCAAACTTTAATGTCATCTTCCTCATCTGCCTCTTCAAATTTCCCTTCCAACTTGATACACTTGTACCACTTAGCAGAGCCAATATAGACAACCAAATCTACTGTTGTCAAGGCTGCTAAAAGGAAGAAAAACCTGTCTAGGTGACCTTTGTTGAGATTTCCTGGGATCCATCCTGGCATGTGATCCTCAGTTGATATCTTCATAACAATGCTTACAAGCAAACTGCTCACATAGTTCCCAAGCGAGATAGATGTCATGCAAAGTGCACTTCCAAAGCTCTTTAACCCATCTGGCGTCTGTGCGTTAAAGAACTCCAATTGACCCACATACATAAAAACTTCAGAAGCTCCTATGAATGCATACTGAGGAATTTGCCAAAAGATGCTTAAGGAGCTTGACCCATCACATGTTTTGCAATCTTTTATTGCATACTTTAGTCTGTAGCACTCCACAATTCCAGCTGAAACCATTGCCATCACTGCTATAACAAGGCCAATTCCCATTCTCTGCAGCTCAGTAAGCCCCTTGGAATCTGATTTCTTAATTCTACCCACAAGTGGGTCAAGAATTCGCCGGTAAAGGAAGATAAAAAGTGCCACACTGAGTATGTCGAAGCTAGACATGCTTGCAGGTGGGATTCGGAAGTGTGAGATGGTAGTTTTCATTACAGCACCTTGCTCCACAAAGAGGGAGGCCATTTGTGTGAAGACTACTGAGTATATTATGGTGCAGAGCCAAATCGGAAGTAGTCTCAGAATGCATTTAACTTCTTCCACTTGGGTAATTGGGCAGAGGCGCCATGGGTTGCGAATACATTGGTTTTGGTCAACAAAATCCCTTGATGAGATAAATGCAGCCTTATCCAAGAACCTATAATATAGATGTGAAAAAGTTAGCATTGTAATGGTTAGTGACATGAAGTAAATGGTAGTATATATATGCTAATGATCATGCTCTTGTACTTACTTGAATCCATGGGTGTGAAGTATTCTCCTATTACCATTTGTGGAAGACTCATTCCCAGCCACACTATACAAATCCTTTGCATTTGATGACACCTCGACTCTCCATTTCTTCACCGCGGCAACTATGACCTGGGAAAACCTTGAGAGAGGGTTGCCACTCGACTTGAAGTGCCTGTACCTTGGGGTCCCAACAAGAAACAAGACCAGTGCTGCAAATGCAGACCCAGCTGAAACCCAAAATCCCAAAGCCCACATCCCTTCATCCTCAAAGTAGACCAGTATGGTGTTGGAGATAAGCTCCCCAAGGTTTAGAGCTAGGTAGAAGTAGCTAAAAAAGGAAACTTTTGAATGTCCCTCCTTGGGGTTTTCTTCATCGAACTGATCAGCCCCAAATGAGACGATGTTAGGTTGATACCCTCCATTTCCTAGGGCAACAAGATAGATAGAAAGGTAGAATAACCCCATCTCCATGCTAGAATGGGCACCACATGGAGTAAATTCATCCCCACAACCTCTAGGCTTGAGCAAGAAAAGGTATGATGATAAAGATAGTGATACCAAACCCTGTCATCATTTACATATATAGTTACCATGGTCCATAAGAATGGGAAGAAAATTAGTACTCAATTCTCCTTTGTGGTTATAATTCAGTCCAGGAATTAAATATATAGCAAATTCAGGACACTTACTATGACAAAGATGACCTGAAATATGGCACAAGTTTTGTATCTTCCCCAGTAGGAATCACTAAGGAAAGCACCAATCAGAGAAAAGATGTAAACTGTCCCAGTCCATTTGCTCACACTGTTAGCAGCATCAGCATTGTTTTCACCGACAACCCTTGTCAGGAACAACACCAGGTTCACTCCCACTCCAAAAAAGGCTAGGGTAGCCAGACCTTGGTTCACTATTGGTTCATTGAACAAAAAATAAAAGCAGACCACAAAGTTAGGAATCGCATTTGCTTGAGAAATTTAAGTTAGGTGAACATTTATCTAAAATGCATTCGCACACAAAGTTATGGGCTTGTATACTCAAGGATATATAACAGTTTGTTTGGTTTAATTCAGAATAACGTACCCCTTGAAGTGGCTAAGTGAAGGTCAAGAAAATATCAATTCATCTTACACCTAGAGGATGTGAAAAGCTTGGTAAAGACCATCCCTAGAATATTGCATGCCAAGAAATTATAATCATGGCCAAAATGTCACATCTTTTTGCATGGGCAGTGTGCCAGTGTCTTTCCTATAGATGAACGGTTACAATCATCTCAATTAATTTGACTCTTTTGTCTAGAAGATAGGTTGGCCATTAATAAGCACCCTTCATCCTATATGATACATGTGCATTAAAACCAAATGTTTTAGCAACTTGACAAGTAGGTTAGAGGTATATATTTTCAGGATCTTTCTTTAAAAGCTTGGTAAAGACCATCCCTAGAATCTTTCGTGAGTAATAAAGCAAGCACATTAGCTCTTTTGCTCTTTTGCCGTAGTGAATTGTAACAAGTTACTTGAAGACCATATATTTCACTTTCAAATGGTATTAGTAAAATGTTTATTTATTTATTTTTTCTTTTTAATTCTCTTCCACTAATACTGTATGCAAGTGAATTTCATGTCATTACTCATTAGCCAGCTAGTGGAATTTAAAATTGATACGAGAAGAAACAAACTTTTGGCAAGTGTGCATTTGGATAAACGCTTTGTTGGTTTCTTATTTGCTTAAATTAATTTTTTTAAAGGTTTTTTTTTTTTTTTTTTTTTTTTTTTTTTAAGGACTTGTCAAACGCACTTTAATATAACATATATGATTAGACTTCATACAAACAACTCCCACTAGTTTCCCATCAAAAAAAAAAAAAATACCACTAGTGTGAAGGAAGGACCCTTAAACCTAAAAAGAAAAATAAATTGAAAAGCTTGTATGATAAAGTTAATTTGGATTTACTAGAATAATTAAAATTTATAATTGCTCAAGTTTGAAGGAAGGACCCTCAATCCCAAGAAAAAAACTGGGAAAGCTGGGCATGATAAAGTTATTTTGGATTTACAAGAATACTTTATATTTTATAATTAGTTTCTTCAACAAAGATAGTCAGAAACATGGAACTACATATAAGAAAACAATGTTTATGACATATGACATAAGACAACTATATTTGTCATCATTATTTTATTTGTTGGTGTTTCCTTTCTGTTTATTACCTAACTTTTAGTGCAACAACATAATCAAATTATAATTGCCCTAAACCTAACTTTTAGTGCAACAACATAATCAAATTATAATTGCCCTAAAAAGTTTTTCCTTAACAAACACGTGCGGGACGCACCAAATTTCTCACTTATTCGATCTCTTTCTTTCTATCTTTTCCAATTTGCCTTTTTGTTTTGAAAATTTTGACTAAGGAATTGGATTGGGAAGACATGGCTATGAACGGTGGTGCCAAACTCACGTGTGGGTTGAGTGGGCTTAACTTTCATTTTTAAATACATTCTCTAATGTAAGTTAGAGACGAATAGACACGTGGCAAAGACCCACGTCATGTAAAAGATGTGCTTACGTGTCAGGCATGTCTGTCTTTTATGTGCATGCTTTTCTTACCTAGATGTTTTTACCAGCTCCCTTTTCATGCTCTCTCTCTCTCGCTCTCGCTCTCGTTCTGTGTGTGTGAGAGAGAGAGAGAGAGAATCAATGAGGGAAGCATGGTCATGATGAAGATCTCAAATAGTGGGGGTGGGTGGGTGGGTAGCTGGCTAAAGCTCAACATGCAACGAGGCCGTTGCAGTTTGCAAACACCTGGTTAGGTTTTTGAGTGCCAAATGTAACACCAACCCTTTATTTTTCAACTTTACTATTGTCTTTATGTGGGATTTGGTAACAAGGAGCTCTTATCAAAGCTCTTGTTATAACTGCTTATATATATATATATATATATATATATATAAAAGGGTGACATCAAGACAAAGTTCTCACTCAATTCTCTGAATGGCTTTAAATGTTGTTGCACCTGAAAGTGCCAGCAAAATTATAGACCTGGACGCACGCTGACCACTCACATGTATATGTATTTAATTTGTAGTATTTATGAAGAAATGCATGGCATGGATGATGGGTCTCTGTAAATTCTCAAGTGCGTTGGGATTAAGCAATATTAGAAACATGATGAATATGCCTCTATCATGCATCCATAATACTAGGAGGCCAGATGCTGGACCTTTTTCTTTTCTTTCTGGTGGGAATTAAAAAGTGGAGGATCTTTGAAAGTGATTTCCATGGCTTTCAAAAATATAGAGGAATATGGAAAAAAGAAGAAGAAGAAGTTACTAACAAAATTGTTAACATTATACGAATTATATGGTCTTCAAGATCCTTTATAATTTACGCATACCAGCTTATAAGAAGGGATCATTGAAAAGGGGTTTGTCATATAAACTAGTAAAATTAATGAAAAGTCCTATAAACAATAAGTGAGGTGTTAAAAACTTACAAAGTATGATAATTCCAGCAACCCATCGTCCAGATTTTGTTCTGATTGCAGGGCGACCATGCATGTCAACAGTTCCATCAAGAGTGCATGCATCTTGATCTTCTTTGAACTTACTCTGCAAGTTCTTGGGAAAAATAAAAACAAAATCAATAGAAATTCAAATTATATATAGTAGATGTGATCATTATCATCACACAACTTTGCTCTAAGAATGCATGTACAATTCTTTCTGTATATAACCAATCAAAATTCAAAGACAAACATGACATGCAATGGTATAAAATGGTACCTTGGAGAAAAAGAGAGAGAGAGAGAAAAAAAAAAAGGAGTGAGAAAATGAGTTAATATTTATCTATGGAGAAAAAGAACAGTATGAGACTTTTTACTCACCCCCTTACTCAACTCCAAGCAAGCCATTGATGAGCTTGAAGAGGGAGAATTTGGAGATATAATGCAGGGGATATAAGCAGGAGAAAGAGGTGATTGGTTAGTGTCAAAGAAGAGAAAGAGCTTGGGACAAAAAATGAAATTGAGAGGAAGTATAAATAGAGGTAAGGGAAATAGTATGGACGGTGTAGATTTAGAGAAATAAAAAGTGGGGACACCCACATGACCAAATCATAAAAAAATTGGTGTAAGATGCAATTTGTTTGTGATGTGAATGGGTTGGAAAAGTCTTTCTACTTTATTTGTTCTAGGTACAACTTAGGAGGGTCATTGCCAAAAAGTATAGGGAATTAGGGGTCCCTTATCAATCAACACCCCCCCCCCCCCCCCCCCCAAAAAAAAGAAAAAGAAAAAAGAAAAATATCCAGGTTGTCTCTCATGGTGTAATTTGGTTTGAGGTTGACACATTTGAATCGTACAATTTTAATTAAAAGGGTAATGCTTAGATGAGGTTGTCCTCATGAACATTGTCACGTGGTTTTTAGATGGAAAGTGCAAAATGCCCTTAGTATCCATAAGAATGGATGGACGGTATCTATAAAAGGACTGGGAAGAGAAAGAAAAAGGTAAGCAGGAATTTGATCCAATTTAGTGGTGAAGTCAGAATTTTTTTTTTTTTTTAAAATAGTGTCAAATTTTGAAAAATGCTTGATTGATTTCATTTGTTGTTTAACGAAATATCAATGATTATAATCTAGTACGATTTGTTAATTAAGGAAATGTAGATTGTCAAAATTTAGTAGGAAGTTATAAGAAAACAATATATATTTGCTTAATTTGACACTTTCACTTAATAATATATATAAAAAAAAAAAGATTCACTCGCAACAATATTGTTAGTGTTATATGTTCACTCAATAAAAAGTTATATATTATATTATATTATATATAAAAAGATTTCCAACCAAGTTCTTATTGTATAGCACTAATAGCAGCCACAAACTGAAAGTTAACAAAGTTGAAATAACTTAAGAAAAGAAAAAAAATCTGTATAAGAGTATAACACATAGCACGTAGTAAAATAGCCCACGCCCCACGGTAAACTAGCAAACTACCGAAGTAAATTGCAATTTCTTAAGCATTAACAGTAGAGAGAGAGAGAGATCCAGTGGTTGGGTTGCTGGTTTGGATTGAAGCAAGAGCCTGAGTTGAGCGGAAACCCATGGATTCATGCGGGGGGACAGGCGGCGCAAAGGATAGATGCACGCACAGCACACACGCAGTAATGCAGACATAATTATTGTTGTTGTTGTTGTTTTTTTATTTTTTATTTTTTTAATTTTAATGTGGATCTCTATTGATTTGGATTTTGGTGTGTGTTTAAAGGAGAATTTCTTTACTCAAAAAAAAGAAAAAAGAAAAAAAAGAAGAAGGAGAATTTGGATTTTGTTAGTATATTTGGAGGGCCATGGGCTGGGAAATTTGCCATCTGATGGGTTTTTTTAATTTTTTAATTTATTTTTGGGCTCTTTCCTCAAAAGTTGATGGGCCAAATTATAAAGGTTTATTTATTTTTTGATAAGCAATTATAAAGTTTTAAGTTCTAAATTTTAGATCTTAAGAGGCGAGATTTTAAAATTTTTAAAATTTGAGGGGGCAGGTGCGTAAATTTTTGTTTAAGTTAGTAATTTTATTAAACACTATATAAATAAATTATCAGAAACTACAAATACCCAAATGAACATTAAGAGCAACGATATATGAAGAGGATTAATACACGTTGATTTTTTTTTTTCTTTTTAATTTTTTGAGTGAATACACGTTGAGATTTTAATACACAATGAATTTGACAATGTACACTTTGGTTTGAGAAGATGGTCCCCAAATATATATATATATATATATATATATATATATATATATATATATTTTTAAAGAGTTTTAACTTATGACGTCCATTTCTAATAATAATTCTTTATCATTAGACTAAGACACCAATTGGTTTTTAGTGTGGCAGAGATTGAACTTTAAATCTCTTATTCCATCATAAAAAACTTTACCAGTTGAATTAATTGGATCCATAATGGTTCCTAATTTACTTGGCAGTTAATACAAAATAATCATACTAATACACCAATGGACAAGAAAATAAATGTTATTAATGAAGCCTATCTCAATTATTAAGGGTAAAGTCAATCCTAGAAATTTTGTTGTTCCTTTAACTAGCTTTTTATTTATTTATATTTATTTTTTGCTGAATACTTTACCTATCTTGTTATTCCCAACTGATCACACTTATGATTCTTTTTTTGGAGAAAAGATCACACTTATGATTTAACATTTCTAACTCTTTTTTTTTTTTTAATCAAAACATATATATTAAGGTTTAGTTGGTACAGACACGTGCATGCATATTGATATAGATTCATGTAAATTTGAATCTATTGCTTCACTTGACACAGTATTTTTTAAAAGAATAAGAATTAGAAACAGTATTTAGGTGAAATTTTTTAAGTTCTCCTCTTAAGATTTTGCCATGTGAATTTTTCCTCATGAGATAAAAATGTATTTTTCAGTTAAGTAGTCACATGGTTCAATTTTAAATGGGGAATCTAAGAAACAATACCTAAAGTATTGTACTTAAGTTTTGTCATTTCTAAAATGATTCTAAAAATAATTCATTCAGAATTGTGTTTTCTAAAGTAGAAATCTAGTTGAAGATCAAAAAGAAAAAGAAAAAAAAAAGTAGAAATCTAGTTTAATGAATAAGAAGATGATTCTAGAAATAATTCATTTGGAATTGTGTTTTCTAAAGTAGAAATCTAGTTGAAGGTCGACAAGAAAAAAAAGTAGAAATCTAGTTTAGTCTCATAATGAATAAGAAGATGATTCTATAAATAATTCATCTTAGCTTATGGAATAAAGGAATTAAATAGTTCTTTAATTATGTATTATGTAGATTTGCATCAAATATTTCAATACCTTTGCTGCTCAATTATTACGAAGGATAGGATTCCATAACTATATGCTCATTCATTTAAATGACACCAGATTACAGTTTTATTTCATTCCTTAGTGGAAACATTGGCATATTGAAGATCTCTTTAAGTGAATGTTGAATTATGATCAAATAATACACTTCTTTAATCAACTTGCTAAGACATTCCCACACATATATCCTCATATGCCTATTTGCTTTGTCATCCTAGGGAATGCCCAATAGCACTTTGTCTACAATTATTTAACAGATAATTGTTGGCACTCAATTTCTTTAAAAATGAGGAATTCATTATTCCTAGAGTAATTTTTGTGCCCTATCTTATCTTGCTATAACATTGTGATAACACCCTGACCCCTCCACCCCAAATTACTTGCACATAGACAAACAAAAGAAAATATAATATACCCCTTTTTTCATTTTTGCTAAGCAAAAAAAAAAAAAAAAGAAGTGACATAATTCTTTTTTTCTGGATTAAAAAAAAAGTAATATACCTATCATCACAGTACTAGATTAGAGGTTCTTGAGCTCTTCTATCTATCGATTTTCTTTTATTCTGTACTTTTGGCCAGCATTTTCCCATTGAATTCTTGAAGAATACATAAGATGAAATGCTAGGTGCTTTTGTGCTTTATATATTCCCCTGCTGATTCTCTATGAAACACGTTCTCATTTTAGTCTAGAAAATTGCATGCATCATCAAATTCCTCAACTGTAAGCACGACATCAAGCATCTGTTATCACAAACCTCTCTTTAAAATTAAACATTTCGAATCTGGTTAGCTAGACAACATATACCGTAAAATGCTTGGAAGTGTGACAATTTCAGGTTTTCCACATCTTTTGGTTAAATTTTTATATCACACATTTAATAGCTGAGAAAATCCAGGAAATTAATGGCCTATTTAGTAGAGTAATTTAAGTAATGTTGTTTGTATTTTTTTGAAATAAGTGTGGGTGAAAAAATGTGTGAAAATACGTGTAATGTTATTTAAAAACTAAAAACATGTTGCTAAAATACTCTACCAAACGGGCCCTAAACTTCTGAAATTTATAACCATCCGTGTCGAAATAAAATGGTTGTAATATTCCGCAATTTTGTGGCCATCATATGGAGCATTAAATAAAAAAGGTTTTTCTCATGCAACTAAAAGTGCAATTGTTTTACTCTAGAGGGACAACTGCGTCACACAGAATAAAGGATCTCTCAATAGTTAGGGTCGGCAGGCCAGTTGAATTGTATTGCTTATCATGCTGGCTTTCTTTTGTAAATCTTACCCTATTTTGGAAGTAATTTTGTCACTAAGATCATATTGGAGGTTAGAAATGGTTATCAATTTTACTAGTAGATATATTAAAACAAATATATTCAAAATATGACATGGGAAAGGAATATTATATCAATTTGTGTTTGCTGGAAATTCAAAATTTGTGGAATCTGTTGTCCACACATTGGTCAATTACAAGCCTAATACATGAAATTTTATGCGAGCAATCGATAAATGTGTAGTCTTTATATGAATCTGACATTGATCTAATAGTTTAGAAGGCATGTTGGATGAACAACGAATGTATGCTAATTGAACGGAATTGTCCCCCAAACTTGATGAGTAAACTTCTTTCAACCCACTAGGAGGACAATATAAATGATCATTTAGATATGCTTTTATTTAAAATACATGTGCATATTGAAGAAAACTTTGTCAAAATTGATTTTAAATATAAACATTTTAAGCCCTAGTAACTGTCTCAAGAAACTTGGGCCAGGTGATATGTATTTTTGAATTAACACTAGCCAATATGATGTATCCATACTACTAATTAGAATAGGATTGTGTCCAAAATTACCTTAAATTTTGGACTTGGTTATCTATCGAACGTTTCTTGTTGTGAAAGAAAAGATATATTTTTTACTTTTTTGGGAGTTTAATTATATGAAAGGAATGTCTATTTCTTTTCAAAGACGTAATTGATATTTCTTGTTTCCCAAAGAATATGAATTGAAGTATAATATATAGATAGTAGTAAATGGTTTGGTAAAATTGAGCCAAGGATCTTCCCATGTGGTCAGAGGAAGAAACTTTTAGAAGAAGAGTTCTTCTAAAAGAAGAAAAACTTTTAAAAATAGAGTTTTCCTTAATAAGACGTTGAGTGTTGTGAATTTTATTAAATAAAATGGATTTGACCTCTCTTTATAGAGGTAGTTTCTAATTCCTTACATCCCTAATATTTTCCTTTAATGAATTCTTTAATAATAGACATATATTTATCAAATATGTATTCAATCATTATCCAGCCTATGTCATTAAAATTTAGCATCATTTTAGCAAATAAAAATAAGGTTAAAATTACATACATGCATGCATTATTTAAGAATTGTGATGGAAAAATACCTTCAAGGATAGACAACCACCAAGTTCTACCACCATAACACAAACAAATAGCATGCTTTGTCACCGCTAGCAGCCCAAATTAACTCATATCAACCAAAATTTGCAAATATTATCTCTGATTTGTCATTCAAAGTATCGATTTGTGAGCTTTGCCACCGCGAGCAACCCAAATCTACAAAGATCAGCTACGATCTCTGACCTACTCCTCCTTGCTGAAAATGGTTAGAGAGAGAGAGAGAGATGCTTGATATTTTTTAATAGTTTGGTGGTGAATAGTGCATCAGTAGTTGTATATTGAGGCAGGGACGGAGCTTGGACTTAGAGTTGGGGGGCAAAAGTATAAACAAATTTTTTTTTGAAACTCCAAGTAAGCATTCATTTAGAAGAAAAATGCTATGTCCACAATATTTTTACTACATTTTCACAACAAATCGTAAGTGGTAGGTTATTATTGGTTGTTATGAGTGAGCAAAAAAGTAATTTAAGTTGTGGATTCAAATTAGAACCAATAACAACTTACTGCATGTAATTGTTGTGAAAATGTTGTGGACTTAACACTTCTCAATTTAGAAAGTTAAGCTTTTTTTTTTGGTGTCTTGTGTGTTGTCAAATATGTGTGGGTGTTCACTTAAACAAGTTAGAATTGGCTTAGGAATTTTTTATTTTATTTTATTTTTTGTTTGTGTCATGTGTGGGTTTGTTTTGGGGTGTTGTTTAGGCTTAAGTTTGTTATTAATAAATTTTGTTGTTAAGCTTGTTAAATTTATTTCAAATTTTAGATCAATAAAATTTTTTATTGTCTTTAAAATGATCAATAATATTGTTGAGAGGGCAAAGTGTAAATTTATTAAAATAAATTGCCAAAATTAATACACATATATATATATATACACTAAAAAAATTTGAAAAAATTTAGGGGGGCCACAGTCCAATTATAGTTCCGTCACTGATTGAGGCTACTATACTGTCTGTACATTGTCAAAATTTTGGAACAAATTATTTACTTGAGTTTTGTTATATATATATATATATATATATATATATATATATAAAGTGTCAAAATGTTATTTTAGATGCTGTAACATGCGAATGATTTTAGTACTTTATCTCTCTTGCTATTTATCAAATCAACAATAATATCCTATTTTTATGAATAAAAAAATGCACAAATTGAAATTGCATATTTTAGCATTTTCATTGAATTTATCAATGATTTATTACATCATTATTTTTCCAAGCATTTTAGGCACAACCAGTAGGATCAAACCCAACCCTCCTTTCCACAACATTGTACACCACCTCCAACCTTTTTTTTTCTGCAAATTCTCAAAATCGCAATGAAATCTGCATCATTGTTTCTACAAAAGCTAAACATCTCTGTGAGGTTTTTTGAGCACAAAGTATCCTTGACACATCAAACAGGGCTAGCCCTTCCTCTAGGGAAATTAGGCCGGCAACTGTCTAAGGAGCCAAGTGAAAGAAGATACTCAAATTATAACCAATATGGTTATTTCTTTACTTATAGAAGTATTAATTAAGGCCAACTATTAGCTAATAGGAAAAAAAAAAAAAAAAAAAAAAAAAAAAAAAAAACCTCTATGCTCGTGGAACAGAAAAAAGAAAAAAAATTAAAAAAACTTTTTGGCTCGTGGGATGTGCTCTGAGTTTTAACTCGTTTTCCTAACGTGGGAGTTTGGGAACTAAACACTCTCTCTCTCTCTCAACGAAGCAAAGCTTAAAAAAAAAAAAAAAATTTCAAGCATAGTCCTTTTTTGATTTTGTGCACATCTGATGTAGGAGACGGTTTAATGTTAAGTTTTTGTAAATATTTAATTTTAGAATTATTATGTAATTTTTGTTATTTTAGGTTTATATTATTTATTTCCTTCTTTTGTAGATGCTTTTAATGTTATTTAGTTAAATTATGGTTTTATATACTTTCATAGCTGTCTTAGGGTTTTTAGTTGTCCTGGGTTTTGTTTTTACTATTTCAATGCAATGTAGCCTCCAAAGACAATTCAGTTATCAAACTATTATCAATAAGCACAGACATTTTGTCAATTCTTTTTTTGGTAGATTCCAGTTTATCTTCTTGTGGATTCAAGGAATCCCTCGTGGATAAAGATGACAATTTTGTCCCACCCCTCTTAACCCGCCTCTCCTCGCTTTGCCCCGCGCGAGTTATCCCTGCCCCACAAAGGTGATGGGGCGGGAATGGGGCAAGATTTTAGCCCTACACCACGAGGTGGGCCAGGGATGGGTTTAGACTTTTAGACCCACCCCCACCCCGCCCCGCCCGCATAGTTAAAGGTTATAATTGTAAATTTTTCATACTCTAAAACCCTCATATTTAAATAACATATTAGTTTTTTTTATTCTACCAAATTTGATTCTCTGCTTTTATTTTGTTATGTGTTATACTATGAGTTTTTTTTTTTTTGTTTGTGATTGTCTTGATAAACGCTTAGATATATTATTCAATTTTTTCTAAAAATTGATTTGATTTGATGGGATAAATTTAGTTGTAATTTCAAGTATATTTTTATTAATGAAATAGGTTTTATTAAAAAAAAATTGTACTATTTGTAGGGAAAATTAACAAAAAGTAAAGTTTTACATAGTGGGGTGGGGCGGGGCTTCGTGGGGCCTTAAGGGCCGGGGATGGGGGGAGAAAATTTTTTCCATCATGCGGGGCGGGGACGAAGATCCCATCCTTCGGCCCCGCCTCGACCCATTGCTATCCCTACTCATGGATTCGTGGTTTACTAAGTATCAGAAGCTAACAATTTAGTTTCTATCCATCAAAGAGAGTATTGTGTGTGCTTTCTTCAGGTTTCTGTAACATCAGTTGGTATTAGAGCCTTGACTTACCTTGGTTTGATTGCTAACCGGCGAGATGGTAACCACTACCACAATAATGACGAATAACTTAGCGAGTATTACGTGACGTACAACAATCATTCACAAATATCTATGCTAAGATGGTGTCATTGAAGAATGGAAACAATAAGGACAATTGCAACGGATATGTAACTCACGAGCAACCTATTAGTAAGCAAATCTCATATAGGCCTTATAAGAGAATTGCAAATTTTAATGTTTATTTTATAAAAGAAAATTTTCTTGATTGATTACTTGATCTAGAGGATTTATTTTACATAATTAAATTAAATGCATTTAAATAGTAAAAACATCAAAACCCTAAGGTACTTTCTACAACAAGTTGAAAGAAGTGTTTAAACTAGGGGTGATAAAATTGGACACGACTTGCGAACTCGACACGACACGAGTTGAAATTAGTTGGTTATGAGTTGAGTCTTAATGGGTTCGTGTCATATTCAGGTTGACACGACTGACCCGTTTAATAAATGGGTTAGGTTAGTGTTCAATATATGGAATCCATTTGATATGTTTGATTAGTTTAATTTAATGACATTTTACCAATATATCTTTCAAACCTTAGATATATATAAACTTATTAGTTGTTTTGGTTTATTTTCTTTGACATATTATGATTGATTATTTGAAATATTGAGATATGTTTTAGTTTTGAATGACTATTTATGATGCAATTACTCGTTAGTTCTGAATTTTATATTAAAAATATTTTTTTGTTTGTTTTTTCATAATTTTTTTTTCTTTTCATTTTGATAATATCTAATAAATAGGTCGACATGATTGACCCGTTTAGTAAATGGATTGTGTTAAGGTTGAAGAATCTTGACCTATTTAATAAATATGTCGGGTTAATGTTGACTCATATAGTTGGATACTTATGAGTTGACATGACACGAACCCAACACGCGAACACGAATTGTCACCCTAAGTTTAAATGCATGGTAGCTTCCAAAGGTAATTTCCACGGAAAAAATTACATAATAATTCTAAAATTTAATATTTACAAAAACTTAACATTAAATCGTGTCCTATATTAACATCGCTGGCTGGACTCGAATTCTTCTTTTCCGTCTCTTCCGGCTTTGCTCCAAAAAATTTTTAGATCTGTGTTAAGCTTCTACTATTCTTTGCTCTTTATCCATTGTGTAGTTGTTGCTTTTTATTTTTTATTTTTTTAAATAATTTTTTTAGAGCACGTACTGTTTAGTCCTTTGGCTCACCAAGTTATGTTTCTGCCGTTCACACTTTTTCTTCTTGCTGAAATGTGTGACTTAAAATGCTTGTACAATTACAAGAAGTCAATTGTCAAGTTGTAGACAAGGAAGCACTGATATTTTTTTATTTTTTATTTTTATTTTTATTTTTATTTTTTTAAACTAGGTGAAAGTACTGACAAAGTAGAACAATAAAAAGAAGAGTAATAGTGTGAATACAGCAAAAATTTATAACATTTCCAAATTAATATACCAAAAAATTTAAGTCGAGATTTCATAAAAAAAAAAAAATAATAATTGAGATCGTGATGGGCTCATGTGTAAGTTGGCATGCTAGTTAAAGAATGTAGTGAAAATTTTATAATATTTTGTCGTGTCCCTATAATTACTGAAATGAACAATACATGTATATATAAAAACATTCACATCAAAGGTGCACCCAAAACCCAAAAAAACCCACTATATTAATATTGCCAGGAGTCAATTTTTTTTAACACCTAACTACAGTACATTGCCATCATTAGCACTATATTGTAGCTAGAGAGAGAGAGAAAGAGACTTGAGCAGTAAAGGAAAGAATAAAAAAAAATAAAGAAAGAATATTTAAATGAAATTGTAAAATAATAGAGTATTTGATGTAGGATGTATTGTAAAATAAGATGTTAAAATAGATAAAGTAATTTTTTGAATTGCTAAAATCTATATTTTTTTAGAATCTTTGTTGTGAATGATCTAATATATTATTTGGTTTTGACTTACACAACCACATCCACTATCCTTTTGAAATATAAAAAATATTATTTTATTAAAAAATATTATTTGATACAGATATATGGTGTTTCTTTTAGTAGCATTGTATTGCTTGAATTTTTTTATAATTCTAGTTAATATAATTTTCTAGATAGAGTTTCTTTTGGTTGTAACTATTTTTTAATTATAAATATCTACTAAAAAATATACATCTAAATATGAGAAGCTTAGAAAAAGAAAAAAGAAAAAGAAAAAGAGAAGAATAGAAAAATTAATTGAGTAAAAAAAATGTGTCTAGATAAATTTTATACAAAAATTTAAGTAGTGATTTTGCATCATAAATAGTGAGAGGAATAAAGATGTCTTAATTTTATTGTCGTCTTAGTCCCCTAAATGTATAGGGCCATCCCTGAGGTCAACTCTCATATTGAGTTTTTCCAGCAAAAACATTGTGATTTTATTATTATTATTTCAGATTTCAATAGCTTCCCTTATCGTGGTGGGTTGTAACAGTTGCTTTAAGTTCTCCAGAGAGAGAGAGAGAGAGAGAGAGAGAGAGAGAGAGAGAGAGAGAGAGAGAGAGAGAGAGAGAGAGAGAGAGAGAGAGAGAGAGAGAGAGAGAGAGAGAGAGAGAGAATTTTATCTTTTTGTTTTTTTCTTTCTTATTAGGAAAAACATTAATAATTATTTTATTTTACTTAAGTAAATTTTTAAATGAGTTAACATATTTTAATTGGACTATTTGTAAAGATTGTAGATGTACGTTACACTTAATAGTTACCTCATTAATGAAAATGGACGGAAGGGTTAAATCCAAACATCATATAGAGAGAATTTTATCTTTTTGTTTTTTTCTTTCTTATTAGGAAAAACATTAATAATTATTTTATTTTACTTAAGTAAATTTTTAAATGAGTTAACATATTTTAATTGGACTATTTGTAAAGATTGTAGATGTACGTTACACTTAATAGTTACCTCATTAATGAAAATGGACGGAAGGGTTAAATCCAAACATTATATAATATTGTAAATGTGAATTCAAATTTTGAAACTATAAAGAGTAAAATCAAAATGATCTCTAATTAACTTCAAAAGTGTAAAATACAATTTATTCAAAATCATATTTTAATAAAAAAATTTCCATAAATTGCATAAATTACCCATTAGTTACTTTAATAAAGTGCTCTCTTTCTAACCCTATCATGGGAATTTTTTTTTATTTATTTATTTAACATTATTTTTTAAACATTTTCATTAGTTGTCAAGTTTGCAAACTAAGTAACAAAATAGCATCTCGGGACTCTAAAACTCGAGTTCAATGTAGAACTTGAGTTTCTAACACTCGAGAGACTCGAGTTCCTTCTTTGGCAGTTCCAGATCTTCTTCTTCCGCAGATCCAATTTTGTTGGCGTCACCCTTTCGTCCCAATCCCTCTCCCCGATGAGCTTGACAACCTCTCTCTCTTCAACCGCACCGCCTTTCTCTCCGACCCCTCCAACACATTCTCCCACCTCTCCTCCAAAAACCCCAAACTCAAGATCGCTTTCCTCTTCCTCACCAACTCCGACCTCCACTTTGCCCCCCTCTGGTAGCAGTTTTTCCAAAATGCCCTTTCCAAAAACCTCTACAACGTCTACGTCCACGCTGATCCTTCTGTCAACGTCACTTGCCCTAAGGGTACCATCTTCGAATTTTGCTTCATTTCGGCGAAAAAAACCTACTGTGGCTCGTCGACACTCATCTCTACGACGCGCCGTTTGCTCGCAACTGCTGTCATCAATGATCTGGCCAACGCATTCTTCGTCGTGCTATCTCTGTACTGTGTCCTCCATCTTCTATAGATCCAGTTTTCTTCAGGTAGTCTTCTTTTTCTTTTTTTGATCCGGATCTTCTTTTCCTTCTCTTTTTCTCCTTTTCTCTTTCTCCATCTTCAAATCTGCTTCTATGGAACTCGAGTCTCTCAAACTTGAGTTCCACGTGGCTATATTAGTCCACGACAGCAGTAGAACTTGAGTTTGAGAGCCTCGATTTTTGTCATCGATCTCAAGTTTTAAAAACTCGAGATGTTAGTTTCCAAAATCCTTACAAACATGCCTTAACTTATTATATTCTTTCATCCTATTGCGCTATCCTGCAAATTCCCTCCCTATCATGGCCTTAATCAATTTACTAAATGTAGCAAAAAGTTTGAGGAATTTCAGCTTTGGTCTACCAAGTACCGACACTCAATCCAAGTGAACCTCAGCCGCAAAGGTTTTGTCGTTGCCGTATTGACAAGACACTGTCTTATCGATTATAAAGTGTGAACCCTACAGCTAATGACGCTGGGAAATTAAAATTAATAATAATAAAAAAATATTCTCATTCTATTTTCTTTCAGTTTGCTTAATTCATTTAACTTTTGAATAATATGTCTTAATCATTCAGTAGGGACTTTCTCAGCACAAAGTTATAAATAAAAAATTAAAAATAAAAAATAAAAAATTTGTTGCGAGGAATACAACTGTTAACCATGAACTAACATTTCCCACCGCTCTTTCATTCTTCTAGAAGTAAATAAAAGGCAAAAAGAGAAAAAAGACAACTCCACAACAGCCATTTACACTATGTGGGGGCACCATTTAATTGTAAATCATAGTCAAGATAATGATGGGTAATTATTGGGTACTTTAGAAGTATCATAAATGTGTATTTTCTTCTCTCACATAACTATAAGTTCTACTAATTAAATTTATGGTGGGACTTACAATTCATGTGAGAGGAGGAAATACGCATTTATGATACTTCTGGAGTATTTAATAATTTTCCGATAAACAAAATATTATTTTGTTAAAAAATTAATTAGGCATGCATTATGTTGTCATTCTAATAACTAAGGCCTTGTTTGGTTAGGACTTTTTCATCACTCAGTTTTCATCATTCAGTTTTCATCACTCATCACCCATCATCCATCACTCATCACTCATCACTCAAAATTTCTCAATTTTCACTCCCTTGTGTTTGGATACTGTTTTCACTTCAAATAACTCAAATATTTCATCACTTTTTGTGGGACCCCAACTGAACACCCAGTCAGTAATAGCTGTTGTCTACCCGCGCATTAACCCAAATCCTTCAGTTCTCATTTCTCCTTCACCCTGAAAACAGAGTGCCTCTCCCAACCCATACCCAAACCCTTTATTCTTGCGTTGAAGCTCCCTCGCCTCGCCTCGTCAGTGTGTACCATCGCCATTTCAGAAGCACTATCTCCTCGCCTCGCCTCCGTCTCCTCCTTCAGGTCTGAACAGGCTTCACCTGCAAGCAAGACAGGTATGCGCTGTTGAGTTCGTTCCATTTTTCCCCCATTTTCCCCCTTCTCCTCTTTCGCCTCGCCTCGTGGTCGCTGTACCATCACCTGGTTTCGTTTTCTCTCTTACTTGCTTCACTTTTTTGGTGTGTGAATGCCTCATTTCTTTTCTCTGTTCTTCTCCATTTGATTCGTTTTTGAACTGAATAGGTATGTCTTATTTTCTTAATTTTTTGTGTTGTTTTTCTAAATGCTCCTGTTTGGCTGCTGAGAAAATCTCCAAATTATGAATATGAGTACCGGCGGGTGTAAAGTGACAGTGGTGGGTGTTTGGAGTTTGGACTGTGGATGCTGAGAGTGGTGGGTTTTTGGAAATTAGACTATGGATAGTCCCTTTAGACTATATGACATTAGACTATAATTCATGTAGTAGGACTTAGGACTATAGTTTTTCTTAGGTGTTGTGGCTTATATTACTTAAATTAAATTTAATGGCTCGGTTGCATTGGAATTTAATTGTCGTTAGGGAAGATAACACTGTTTGTTCTGTATTCGTAATGCGTCAAGTGATTGAATTTAATTGGGAAGCTTAAGTTTTTCCCATTGAGTATATATGGGATTTTCAGAAATGTGATGTTTGTAGATAACAAGTTTTTAAATTGATCATTATTGAGCAATTATAGAGGCCCATTTTGGTTTTTTATTTATTTTTTGGGTTGGATGATTGACGCTGTGTATGTATGGGATTTATTGCAGGTCAGAAATGTGATGTATGTGTATAAAAATTTTCTCATCTGATCTCTGTGAGAATGTTAGAACCCCAATTCTTTTTTTCATGTTAATGTTCTGTTTGATTGCTGATGTGTATGATGAATAAGTAGTATGGAAGCTGGGACCTTTTCTTTTTCTGTTTAAAATCTTGCAAGGAGAAACATATTGGTTTGATTCTTGTTTTGTGTTGATGTTTCTCTCATAGGACATAAAGAAGATGGGTTTGGTTAGTTAAATCTTCATATTACTTGTGTTGAAGTCATTGACAAATTTTAAGGAATGGAAGGTATATATATTGAATGGAAGTTTGATACATGGTCTAGATAGAGCTAGAGTTCTTGATAGAGGAAAGCGACGTGTGCCATCAAAATTTTCTTTCAGGATATGGAATCTGGTTTTGTCTACATTCTAGACACACGGGTTTTGAGTGTGATTTGTACGGCGGCTTTGTAAACCATGGGCGCTGGTAGAGAGAGAGAGTCGTATGGGTGTTACTATCAGAAAACTGGTTTCATTATTTAGAGTTTATCCGGAATTATATAACTAGGAAATCCGTTGTGAGAGTTGCTATTTTGTCTTTGCTGCTTGAACAGGAAAATGGTGGAGCTTTCTGTTGGATTTGCAAATTACTCATTTGATATCTATTGGTCAGAAATTAGAATAAGTTGTCCACTTGTGACAGGTTTATTGAGTGAGTTGCTTGAGTTTTGCCAAATGAGGTTACAATGGGAATGTGCTGTGTACTTGTATTTTTTCTTATTGCTTGATTAGTTGTTTGGAACATAGAGATCGTCTGGCAATAGGTGTTAAATCTATGTTCGGCAAAATAAATAAATTTATGATGCTTTGGCAACGAGACAAAATGGATGCTTTATATACATTTTTGCTTAAAAATGACCCACATTAGTGTGTATAATTGTTTGAATTTTCATATATTGCTAATCTTATCTTTTTTTGTTAGACTCTTCGGTAGTGGGAATGTCTTCCACCACTACTTATGAGTCCACTTCTAGCGGCCATATGTGTGATATGGATCGGTGTGTGGAAAGGACCTCCCTATCTATCCGTAATTTTGGTAGGCGGTTCTATGGATGTCAGCATTGGACGCCGGTTAGTATTACATGATTCTTTTGATTTATTTTTCTAATTATTATCATACAGACTGTTATAGCTTTTATATATTATATTCATTCTTTAGGGTTTTGCAAAATATTTATTGTGTCCTTCAACACAATATGCAGGACTCCAATCAAGCATGTAAGTTCTTCAAATGGTTGGATAAGAACACATGCCCACGTGGCCGTGCAACAGCACCACTTGTCCATGAAAGGTTTACGAGATATAAGGCTGAGGCAGCAGCTGCAAGAAATGAAAGGGATGAGGCTCATGCAATGGAAGCAGTAGCATGGGAGCAGTTAAGGATAGCAAAGCACAAGACTGAAAAAACTAAGCTCGCACTCCAGATTGCTGAAGAGAAGCTCTACAAGTATAGGCTAGCTTTACTTTTGTCCTGGACTGTAGTTGGAGTTTATTTTGTATTCTGTACTGTTTTGGGGGGCCATGGCCATACGCAACTACGTCTGCCATGACCCATTTACAGTCACATGTGTTATGTACATTAATAATTATATGCTCTGTTTGAGAACGATTTCATTGTTTTGTCCAGTCCGCCTGTGGACTTAGTTAGCATTTTGGAGGCTGATGCCAGTAGTTTGTATGTGAACAGGCTTTGTCCTGAAACTCTTTTGGCTGTGTAGTGTTTATGAATTTCCCTTTGTACAAAAAAAAAAAAAAAACGTACATGCCCTGTGTTGAGTTCCTATATATTTTCTTAGTTATTGTTTTCTTAGGTATTGTTGTCACAGGAAAACAAGGCCAAAGAAATCAGAAAAAGGAGCAAGTAGTGACTGATATGGATCTAAGAGTCTACAGACTATTACAGCAATGACTAAGAAATAGTAATATGTTTTCCATTTGCTTATAAGTACAATAAAGTAGTTGGAGAGAAGATGGGGCTTCTATAAACACAAAATAATGCAGGTAGTTCTGCTGCCACACCAGTGCGGCAGAGCTGCCACACCAGTGCAGCCCAAGCTGCAACACAGTGCAGCACGTACTGCTGCTGCCACACCAGTGCAGCCCAATCTGCAACACAGTGCAGCAGCTGCTGCACTACCTGCTGCACTGTGTTGCAGCTTGCAACAGGTAGTGCACTACCTGCTGCACTGTGTTGCAGCCTGCAGCAGGTAGTGCAGCCCGAACTGAACCACTGCATTTAAGCAGAGACCGATTGCGAGAGAGTGAGAACACCATTGGAAAAATTGCCAAGATAAAAATTAGACACAACCCATTGCATTGAATTAAATATAACCATGTCCACCTTTACTTACATTACAAATAGGTATTACATACACTTACTTTATAATTGCCAAAAAAATTACATCGGAAATGTCAATAGGTTATTGACATTAGCCATTACATGTAAGCATGTGTACACTTAATCTTACTTACAAAAAAATGCATCATAATGTCCAAAATGGTGCATCACGTGTCATGCTAAGTGACTTCTAGTCACGGTACCTAGACCTATACAAAAGTCCCAACAAAAAGTCATGGGTATGGGTACTAGCTCTATACAAGTCCCAACAAAAAGGGTGAATCCTTACACATGCCAACCATTAATGTCGACGTCGCACGTACTCCTCCCACATGCGGTCAGTTATATCATCCCTGAATTCAGCCATTGCTCTCTTCGACGCATTAGACATCTCCCTCACATGCCTCCTTTCGGCACTTGCACTCGACTCAGGAGAGTTCCCATTGTTTCCAGTTTGCATATCATCCCTACCAAGGTTCTCCCACGTGTTAAACAGCACATCGCTTCGATTATTGATGCGTATAAAATTATGTAACGCACAACACGCAGAAACAACTATACGTTGACGATATTGCTTATACTTCGGCATGTTGCTCAAGATGGGAAACCGAGCCTTCAAGACTCCAAAACACCTCTCAATCACCATGCGCAATGAAGAGTGTCTATAATTAAACAACTCTTTCCCCGATTTTGGTTGCCTAGTACTCCTCCTCCTGAATTCTTGGGCATGATATCGGGTGGCCTTATGTGGTGGAAGAAACGATGCACCAATGGGGTATCCCGAATCAACCAAGTAATACGAACCTACAAGAGTAGCATATGTAAATTAGTAATAATAAGGGAATGGAAATCAGTAAAATATTCTAAGCAGCTAGGTATATTCTAAGCAAAGCAATGTAACACATTGCACCACATAGTGCAGCTGAGCTGCCACACCAGTGCAGCCCAGGCTGCAACACAGTGCAGCTTTTTTTTGCACTGGTGTGGCAATTAGTGGCAGACTGCACTATCTGCCACACCAGTGCTTATAAAAGCTGCACTGTGTTGCAGCTCGGGCTGCACTGGTGTGGCAGCTGGTGCGCTACCTGCTGCAACACAGTGCAGCAGGTACTACCTGCTGCAACACAGTGCAGCAGCTACTGCACTGGCTGCTGCAACACAATCTGCAACACAGAGAACCAAATGTAGTTTGCATATTTGAATCTTCCTAGAGAACCAAATGTTAGGATTTAAGTTAAAGCTGCATACCTTCCGGTGGCCATGGGAAGCCATGTTTCGGGTCTTTAATAGCTTCTTCAAACACCCTAGAGTCATTGGCGCTTCCCTCCCAACCACCATGGACATACGTAAACCGCATGTCATGGTCACATGCACACATGACGTTCGTAGTAATAGTGCTCTTGCGACTCCTATGAGGTTGGAGTCTTACCGCTGAAGGCCGAGAACTAATATGTGTTCCGTCAATTGCTCCTACGCTTCTCTATAGTGAATAGTGCCAATTAGTTGAAATACTACACAGTAATGAGTACAACCATTTTGGAAGATATTATGAAATCATTTACCTCAAACCAAGGGTCATACTTGTTGTTTCCCCGCAAATGCTCAGGAAGGCCTACCGCATTCGGATCGGGCTTGATTAAATGTTGACCCCATGTGTGGACAGCCCGCAACACCCTACGGAACTTACGGTCCACTGTTTCAGTGGAATGCTGAAATCTGTCTGCAGCAGGCCGCATCCGAGTATTATGGCCGACAATGTACAAGAATATGGCCACTGCCTCTTGCACGTCAACACGCCCCTTTCCTTCCTTCAAGTACCCATAATGTTTCAGCTCATCAACCAAGTGATAGAATAGATCTAGTGTCATGCGGAACATCTCATGACAATTGGTAGGATTGCCATCTCTCACTTCAGCCATATAATCGCTTCCACTCAAAATGCTAGTACGTTGTGGGCGCTTGTCGTAATGCCGTTGGAAATATGCCACCATCTCGCCAATAAGAGGAAATACAAACCAAAACTCCTCCTCCTCGCTGTCATACTCCGAGTCCGTGTCTGCACCAGTGGGCATGTCATCATCACAGTCACTGATATCCATGTCATCATCACTGGAACTAGTGTCCATGTCATCACCACAACCACCACTGTCCATGTCATCATCGTCAGAGTTAAAATATGCATCATCAAAATCATATTGCCAGAAAGGATCACTGGGGGAGACCATTATACCTATACCTTAAAAAAACAAAGCATTAGAACCAAAGATATTGAAATGTATAAACGGACAAATTAATATAAAATACCAAGGGAATTGCAATAATGTTAGCTGAACTCACAACACAATGTAAGTAACATGAACTAAATAACAAATATTTATAAAATATATATAATACTAAAAAAAACACCAAGTACATAACAATGCCCACACACTAATTTAAGTAACACCATAATCACAAGCATAGTTCACAACACTTTAACATTACAATAAAAATACAATAAATAAAAGTGTTCAACTGATAGGAAGAGAAAAAAAAACGAACGTCAAACATTGTCCAAGGACCTATACATAAAGTCCTTAAATACTACTTAAAAACTAAGCCAAGTGATTCACATAGAGTGTCACATAACAAAATGAACAACAAAAGCAATCCCCCATTAATTATCCGGTTGATCAGCGTGGCGCTCCATAAACCTCTTCCTCCTTTGCTCGGGCATGCCCATGAACAACACCCTTTTCGCTTTCTTTTGGAGAGCCTCGGCAACGTTAAGGTAGGTGTCATCATCAAGATCAGTATACTGGTTTAGCACTTCTAAAGCTCTCCCAAGCGAGCAAGGATCGTCACCACTGGTGGATTGTGCAACATGATCAGAGCTACCATAAGACTTTCCCTTTTTTTTGGAAAACCTTTCCCTTGCCAAGGCAGTGTACTCTTGGAGAGCTATGGTCATCTCACTAGCCCTATCATTCTTCTTGGCAACCTTCTTCCCCTTGGTACTAGGCTCTTCCATGGGACGTTTGTCTTTGCGTTGGGTTTGCTCATCAACAATGGGATCGTCTTGAGTTATGCCCTCCATGTTGGGAATGTAGCAATCATCATCATCCAACTGGGTACGATGTGCCTCCCGTGCCTCATTGGCAAGTTCCTCTTCAAGGACACGCTCTTCATCACTATCTGGGGCTGGCGTGTTGGAGGAAATTTGAAGGGAACCGGTTGCAGTATTAAGGGCAAAAAGTTGCTTAAGTTTCTCATAATCCGGACACCCTTTCTTCCTTAATGCAGCAGCCTTACTATCCCCCTGAAATGACAATATAACAAAGTCAAAATCATGCTAATATGAAATAGAAAATTACAACCAAATATACAAAGAATTAGGGTAGTAAATATAACATACCGCAATCACGTTAGCCCACACCTCATCAGAAGCAGTAATTGTTTGGGTTGTCTCATCCCACCCCAACCCGGTATGCCTCAAAAGCTGGCCCCACTTTCTTTGTTTTTGCCTAAGCCTATTATGCTTATCCTTAACTTGCTTGGCTGTGAAACTCTTCCCAGTTTGCTCATTTAGGGTTTTCGTAATTGATAACCAAGCTTTGGGCTTAAAGACACCATGTTCCATATTCCCTTTTTGTTGTTCATCGACCATAAGGTCAATGAAAAGATGTTCAATGTGGGGAGGCCACTTTTTGTCGTCAATATCTTGAGTTTCTTGTGCCATCTAATACAAATTTCCCAACACAATTAGACAAATAAATATTTCTATATTCTTAGTTCTATGAATGGGCCACTTCAATGTCTAACCAACCACTCAACTTAAGTGAAGAAGACAAGAAAACCTATTTAGGCAGCAACTTATTTCATATGAAATGCACATGGAGTATATGAGTACAAATGTTCCACAAAATGCACTTAAAAAAAACCTATTTAGACAGCAACATATTTCATATTAGATGCACACAGTACATGCACAGCAGCAGAGAATTTACTAACATGACTCTATTACATTTTTCCCCTCCCCTGTTTCATTTACTAACATGACTCTATTGCATTTTTCCCCTCCCCTGTTTCATTTTATTTTAGGCTGCAGCTTTTCGGGTCTTTTATTATACTCAAAACTTTTTCATTTCTAATAACAAATTTTCTGCTGCTGATATTTATCTCTCAAGAACCTAAGATTATGAATATGAGATCGACATTTTATTAGATGACTACGTTAGGCAGATTGCATTTTTTCTCTGTTTTGGATTTATTTTCTTCTTTTCTTTTTTGTTTATAACTTTCTACCACTAGTTATTCGGTTATCTTTTTCTATAATTCTTCCAAATATATCTTCATTTCAATTTTAGATTTATAATCTATCAAAAAAAAAAAAAGGAACATAGATGAGATGGGTCAACCCTATTTGATTCCGAGGCAAGAGATGAAAGCCCCATCAGATTCGTGCATTTTGTTATAATTTTCAAAATAAGAGTTTGCATAAGGTCCTATCAATTCTAGAACATTTCCTAGAGTCCTATCATATCAACATGTCTCACAAGCCACAACCAATATCAAGACTTTAAATCAAAAACCCCCCTTTTCACATCCAACGAAAAACCCAACCCAGATCAGGGAGATCGAAAATGGAGAGGGCGAGAGAGAGATTTACTGCACCTGGGATATAATATTGCAACTGGGTTCGGGAGAGAGAGGTATAGACACGACGACGGAGAGGTGAACTCGCCGGTGAAGAATCAGGCTTGGTTCAGAGCTTCGAGGAGGCGCTGTTCTTCAAACACGGACTCACTTCTCAGGCCTGGTTCAGTCTTCGAACATGGACTGCGGTGCCATGGAGCTAGCTCGCTGGGAATGTCAACAGGGAAGTGAAAATGGTGCGAGGTTGAGAGAGGGAAGTGAGAAGAGGGAAGTGAGAAGGGGGAAATTTTTGTGGAAAAAAAATTTTCAGAGAACTGTGCGTAGTGTAGTGTTCAGCGCTCAGTTCCAACGGTCATAGCATAGTGTGATGGGACAAAGCACTGCAGGCGGGTCCCACTGATGCACTCTATTTACGAAAATACCCCTGAATCATGGATGATGAAAAATGAAAACAGTTGAAACTTGTTTTTTTTTTTATGGCTCATCACTCAGAATTTTGAGTGATGGAATCACCAAAACTGAATCACCAAATATGAGTGATGAGTCCAAACAAAATATTTTCTGTGGGTCCCACCAATTTTGGATGATGAGTGATGAAAACAGGATCATATCACTCAAAATTTCAAGCATCCAAACAACCTCTAAGGGGTTGATTAATGCATTCTTTTTTATTTTCCTATGAAATGTTTTCAAAGTGTAAAAGATTTTTCAATAAAAATATTTTATATTTGAAAAAAATTTAGTAAAATATTTTTAGGTATTTGGAATGATGTATATTTTTCAAGCACAAACCACTAAATCAGAAACTTAGCTGCCGGAGTTGATGGTTTAGGCTGCGTTTGGATTCATTAAAGCTGCGTCTGCGTCTGCATTTAGTTTTTTTTTTTTTTTTTTTTTTTCACACGTTTTGGAGGAATGTGGCTACTGTTCATTTAACAGTAGCCGCAAATGTTGACTTTTCCACTATGAACAGTGTATCTGTACACTGTTCACGGACCCACTAATTCCACTTTTCAGCAACTTTTTCATTAAAAATGGGTCTCATGATACTATTCACACATTTAAAAATTATTTTGTTACAGTGTTTTCAGTTTTCAGTTTTCAATTCCAGCAAAATAAGTTCTAGCCAAACATACACTTAGTGATCAAATCAACAACCCAGCTACTAGATGGGCCGAGAGTCTTTATGTGATTTTGTAAAATATTTCACTAAGTTTTTAAAAATAAAATGTTGTAAAACATTTCACAAAGGATTTTACCAATGAAAAACATTTTTAAGTTTAACCAAATTTTATAATGAAACAAACACGGAAAACATTTTACAGTGAAATAAAGAGTGTTTTTTTAGTGAAATAAAGAGCGTTAGTGTTTGCAAAACCTCATATGATTGGTGAGGTCCTAAGATCAGTATCCTAAATAACAACTTTCAAGAGATTCCTCTGTGGAGTTATTAGGCGTGTATGCAGAAGGGGAGACTACTTTCACTTGTACATTGATAAGGTGTTCTTGGAGTTGGATACCCGCATAATAATAATAATAATAATAATAATAATAATAATTATTGTCATTGTAATAATTTTTACAGCTCTTTCAACACAAAGTGATAGACATCAATTACTAGAAGCACAAGATAGCTAGTAGGTGAAACTTGCAAGTTGGAATCGAAATCATTTTGCAGTGTTTAATAAAATTCACTAAGTGATCGTGAAACGCAATTGTTCTTATTCTGTTGTTGCACTAACTTATCAACAGCAACACCCATGAAAACCATGTTGACTTTCTTACGCACGCATACACTATCAGATGTGAATTTATTTAATTTCCACACTAAAAGTGGTTTTGATTATAGTATCGAAGGGTTGGCGTATCATCTGCATCCATGTTTCCCATTGTTATTTTCTTGCAAGTTATTAAAGTCTGTGTATACGAGTCAGATTCCACTTATTTGTAAAAACCATCGGCATCCTGACCAAATTTAGTCAGAATATCCAATTAGATTGCACAAACTTGATGATGTATCATCAATAGAATAAGGCTGCAAACAATGACCTATAATTTCGTGTTAATGTTTATAAGCACATTTCAAGGATTTTATTGGTTGTGTCTCTGTGGTTCCCCAGCTAAGGAAGAATTTTTTTTTCTTCTACTTTCCTGTGTTCTTTATTGTTTTCCTATTTCACCACAAGAGAAGTCAATTATTTAACTGTTAATGTCCCAATCTTCGCACTCTCTTATCACTCATTCATATATGTATACCTAAACATTCAAACTCCACCAACTTATTATCAGTATTTTTGTTTGTTCATTTCATTGATACATTGTCATGTTAGTAATCATTACAAGATCAGCTACGTCATAGTAGTAATAGTAACAAAGATTGTTAAGGGATTAATCATTGCAGATCATGACCATGGTTGGTTATATATATCTGACGGTGTTTGCCACTAGGAATTGAAGCTGCCTAATCAATTCGTTAATTTGGAACCACTAGTGTTTTGAGGTGTGCCTCCCCTATCATTCTTCTTTTTATAAAAAATATATAGGTCTGATCAGGAGGATTGTCACCATGTTCTTCCATGTGTACAGAAGCTCAAGCTTGGCCTGGGGATTAATTGGATAATGGATTTTGAGCACTACAATATGCGCATGATTTTGTTTGATCAGCAAATCTAGTTCCCAATATAGCTAGCTTTAACCACAAAAGGAAACATGGTCTGATAACAACTTAAGTGTTAATTAATTAATTAAATTTAAATATATCTTGGTAGACTTAGACCTCTTTAGCCATTGAAATGGACTGGTGGAGCTAGCAACATCACCCCCTCCTCGAGCTATCTTTTCAGTTAGGTCATTCCACAATCAAAGCAAAGTTCTGTCCAAATGTTTGCTTCCCCGGATAAGCGTTTGTTTTGGTTAAGTGCTTCGTCACAGATATGTCACCATTTCTTAATTTTCCATGCCAGACTTGGTGAACTTTTTTTTTTTTTTTCATCCCAGGACCCAAGTGTCTCCAAACTATTTAAGTGCCAAACAAATCGAGCTGTCTAATAATCTAAACTTCTTGGTGAATATCAAATCATTCCTATGATGAAGCACATGAACTTCAATGAGAATCGTCACTAAAAAAGCTTAGATCCATACAATTTACACCTTTACTCTTAATGAGTGGGAAAATCCTTTAGACGTTTCCTGAACTTTGGCTTTCGTGTCATGTGCCATATTGGTGCAAGGACGAATAACTATATTCCCATTGGAAATTTCCATCCAATGACTAGAAATTTTTTGATATCATGAGAATGGAAATTAATTTGGTTACAGCTTCAGCCACAGGAGGAAACATGGTGCGTATGCTTTTTATCTGTTAAATTAACAATGATTTAGATCCACATGGTAGACAAGACCTTTCTAGCCACTGAGTTGGATGTAACAGCATCAGCATGTCCTTTAGCTACCTTATCATGTTATCAGTTAGGTCATTCCACATAGGAACTCAAAGATAACTGTCTCTTATAAACTGTTTGCATCTGTTTCTCTTTGGCAACAGATAGTGATGTATCATACTAATTAAGCAAGCAACTCGTAGTACAACTATAGAAGTACAACTATTGTGCATAATTCATGGGCCTTCATGTGTCAACCCTGCACATCTCTTTTATTCATTGAAACCTCGTAGGTTTTTTAGTGCAATATATTGTCATTGTGAATAGTTAATGTTAGAGATATATTAGCCCATTAGTATAGGCCCAAGCCTAATTCTACTTTGTGTGCAAGTCAAGTCTCCTACTTGTACTAGAAGTCTATTAGTCTAGGGTTTAGTCTACTATATATACACATGTTATGATTCATTGTAACACAGGATTTGTACTACACTCTAATATATTATTGATATAGCCCTTTAGGGTTTCCTCCGTGGATGTAGGCCGTTAGGCTGAACCACGTAACCCTCATATGTTATTGTGTTCTATATTTTATGTTTTCGCTTCCACATCTATACTAGCATATTCAACATGGTGTATCAATGCTAATATTTAACATGGTATCAGAGCCACCTTCCTGTGACCATGGTTTTCTGTCTTTACTGTATATTTAAGAGCAATCTTTGTCTTCATCGGTTTTTTTTCTCTGCGTTCATCTTCTTTGGCTTCCTACTGCTGCCGTCAAAACTCTCCGGTATAGTCAAGCCACCGTTAGAAGTCGCATCAACACTGCAAGACCATTGCCTTCCTCAAACTACTGTCACAGAGCCAAACTTCATTCAAGGGATCTTCTCAATCTTATCAAATCTCAAGATTTCATCAAGCTTCCATCTTGAGTTTGAGAGGGGGTGTTAGAGATATATTAGCCCATTAGTATAGGCCCAAGCCTAATTCTACTTTGTGTGCAAGTCAAGCCTCCTACTTGTACTAGAAGTCTATTAGTCTAGGGTTTAGTCTACTATATATACACATGTGTGGGCCAATTTTGTCCTGTGTTCAAATTGTACGTGAGGAAGCCAGGCCCAATATTATCCCCATTCATACAAATGGAGCAAGGAAGGGCCCGGCCTAATATCCAGTGTGAGGGCAAACGAATGTCCGAGGACAGCCAGCCGAAGAATGGACAAAATTACCGTCCGAGGAGAGGTAGAGCATGCTTGTGAGGAATCGGGCCGTGTCCGAGGAGGATGGTCACCTCGGGACTTTTGTCCGAGGTATCTGGTGAACTCGTTAATCACTCAGAACAATGCCTGGGACAAATCTTATAACAGAGCAAAGGGGGAAATATCAAACAAAAAGTAATGGTAGAAAATGACAAATATCTAAAGGTGCTGTCACCTCCGCATTAAATGTCTCCCAGCTAACCTTCTGGCCGCATTAATGTGGAGGTGATACCTGAACAGTGAACGAACAGCTTTCCAGCTAAGAATGGAAGATTCAAGAGAGGGCAAGGGGGATGACGAAAAAGGACGTTGAATGCCAGGTCCACACGTGGATGATAAAAAAGGCAAAAAAGCCATGGTATATAAGGCGAGGAAAGACAGAAGAAGGGAGGAGGCCGAAACAGAAAGAAAAGAAAGAAAAATCAGATCTCTAGGGCATGTCCGAAGAGACTTATTGCTACATTCCATGCTCGTATCTTTACTCTTTTTACACTAAAATCCAATATTTTGGCCCAAGATCAGACTAGCTTTCTTTCCTGCACTCTATAAATTCATTGTTTGGGCTACGTGGGCCTGGATCCATTCCCGTTTTGGATTCAAGTTAAATCTGATCCTTACAACACATGTTATGATTCATTGTAACACAGGATTTGTACTACATTCTAATATATTATTGATGTAGCCCTTTAAGGTTTCCTCCGTGGATGTAGGCCGTTAGGCTGAACCACGTAACTCTCATGTGTTATTGTGTTCTATATTTTATGTTTTCGCTTCCACATCTATACTAGCATATTCAACATGGTGTATCAATGCTAATATTTAACAGTTAATATAATATATAGAGTCACAATTAATCGAAAAGACCTAAGTCCACTGAGTGTGACTTCAACTATATTATATTAACCACTCATTCTTCTCATTATTATTCAATGTAAGAATTTATTTACACGTGTTCACCCCATATCTCCATACCAAATACCTTCATTACCTCTGCAAAGTCCTTCATTTCAAGTTTTAAATTAATTTTAAGTTTTGAAACAATCAATTTCTAGGTTATTTTTACAAACGACTAACATATTTCAACATATAAAAGCATGTACTTGGGATCCATCAAAAAGTCTACGAAGATACACATAAGGATAAAATTGGCTCTCCTTGTACTTTTGCCTTATCATGAAGCAGTCAATCCGCCTGTATCATTACCTCGAGATCAAATTGTGCAACCAGAGCAAGCAAAAAATGAATGGAGAAATGCTTAACAACAAGAGAAAATACATCATTGTAGTCAGCCCCTTTCCTTATGAACATAACCTTTAGCAACAAATCAAGCCTTAAACATGCAATATTCTTTCTTGTAGGTCATTCCTTTGTTGTGTAGACCCATTTTTGTAAACTCACTTCCACCCAATCTATTTCTTGCATTTAGGAAGCTGTATCAAATCCGAAGTATGACTCTTGTGAAAAAATTGCACCTCTCTTCATCCATGGCCTTCTTCCATTCATTACCCTAAGGTGTGCACACACTTTTTTATATGTAGTTGGAATGTTATCTCCAACAATGGGAGGTGTGTAAGTTAGAATATCAACAAATTTAACTGGTATACCAATGTCCTGACTCGATCTTCACACTAAGTATTCATTTGGTATGATTAATTTTGTCAACTTATTTTATTATTCAGCTTATTTTTGCTACTATTCATGGGTCCCACTGCACTTTTTGATATTATTTATGGGTCCCATTACACTATTTCAACTAACTTTTACTTTTATCTACAGTATTTTTAGTAAAACGTTTTCAGTTTCAGCAAAATAAGTAGATCCCAAACAGACCCTAAAATCGAATAAAGTTGAAGCTCCCTATTTTGCAACTATCTAAATTTCTACTTTTGAGCAAAATAGTACATAGGGGTAAAATGTTCATTTCACATGCCTTGAAAATTTTGTAATTAATCTAAAACTAAAATTCATATCACATAAGCTAATCATGGAATTTAAAGGCATATATAATTATTATTTTTTAGTTAAAGTTAATATTTTGATCTAGTTGATAGGAAGGAATAATTTTTCTTTGTCAAAGAATGAGCTTGCAATAGGCATGAATGCATGCATAGGATTAAGTTACTTTTAATTGGTCCTTAAAATATTAATTAAAATCTAACTAAAAACATTAAAATCCTTTTGGTCCAAATGGAAAGCAATCATAGACATGCAAGAATTGGTAATCCTTAGAAATAATATGTGATTTCTTGAATTATTAAAATAATTACTCATCTTCTTTGAGTTAGATGATCAATTTTTTATTTTGGGTTAACTTAATTTTTTTTAAAAAAAACCCATAATAAAATTTAAGCCTTGATTCATCTCTAAAAAATATACAAAATTTATTTTTAAAAAAAGGGGTGGGGTGGGGGGGGGGGTGTCTAGCTAGGACTGCTCGGCACTTTGATCAAAACTGAAGTGCCAATCCTGCAGGCTCCTTGTGTTGAAAAAACAGAGAAGAAAGAAAAACAGAGAGAAAGCTAGAGAGAAAACTAGAGAGAAAAGCTCTGATTTCTGAATCAATTTCTTGATTGATTGAAAATTGAAAAATGAAATTAGTTACAGAATAGATACTATCATGCTATATATATACACGTAAATGGGAATAACAGAATTTCCTTCCAAATAACTAACTAACTAATCATTTAACAGCTAATTACACTATGACAGCTGTCCTTCCGTTTTGTTCTTCTTCTTACTAGTTCTTTCCTTCATCTGTACACCTGTAGCTTCTACTTGCTTCTTTCTTTGACACGTGTAAGCCCCTTAAGCCTCTTTTCCTTTCTGCTGTGCCTGCTGTGCTCTGTTTTCACCGTGTTCACAAGTTTGACCTTCTTCAATTTTAATACTCCCCCTCAAGTCTTGAGTTGGAGAATCATGGACTTGAAGCTGAGTGTCACTTGGCAATTTGTTTACCAATTGCTGTGTCATGAAAATATCTCTCAGACCCAATTTCTGTATTAATCCCCTAAAAAAATTAAAGCCTAAAGCTTTGGTGAATACATCAGCTACTTGAGCATTGGAATTCACATGGAAAGTCTTTATCATACCTTCCAAAATTTTGTCTCGTACCAGGTGACAGTCCACTTCAATATGCTTGGTCCTCTCATGGAAGACCGGATTAGCAGCTATATACAAAGCTGCTTGATTATCACAAAAGAGCATTGCTGGTTTAGAATGCTCAATTCTTAGATCCTTAAGCAGCTGAAGCACCCAAGTTATTTCACATGCTACGCTGGCCATGGCTCTGTACTCAGCCTCTGCTGATGATCTTGAAACTACACCTTGTTTCTTTGATCTCCATGCTATCAAACATTCCCCCAAATATACTGCATAGCCTGTTAGGGACCTCCTTGTATCAGGGCATCCAGCCCAATCAGCATCACAAAATGCTTTGATGTGCAAATCGGATGTGCTTGAAAAGAAGAGACCCTTCCCTGGTGATCCTTTTATGTACTGAAGAATCCTGTGAGCAGCAAGCAAGTGAGGCTCTCTAGGCTGTGAAACAAACTGGCTCAGCCTATGCACAGCATAGGTAATGTCAGGCCGGGTCAAGGTTAAGTATAATAGTCTTCCAATCAACCTTCTATACATTGCAGGGTCTTCCAATAGTTTCCCTTCATGTTTTGATAGCCTTAGATTCTGTTCCATAGGAAATCTGACTGGCTTTGATCCAATGAAACCAGTTTCCTTCAAAATCTCAAGTGCATACTTTCTCTGTGTCAAACTGATACCTGCATCAGTTCTTGCAACTTCAAGTCCTAAAAAGTACCTCAAGGAGCCAAGGTCTTTTAGTCCAAATTTATCATCTAACAACTTCTTCAAGGTATTCACACAATCCGGGTTGTTTCCAGTGAGTAATAGGTCATCAACATATACCAAAAGCACTGTAAAGGAACTTCCTTGAGTGTGAGTAAACATTGAATAATCAGACTTGGATTGAACAAATCCCATTTGGAGAATAGTCTTGGAAAACTTGTCAAACCACTGTCTTGATGCCTGTTTAAGTCCATAGAGACTTTTGTTTAACTTACAAACCAGATTAGCCCCCTTGCTGTGAAAGCCTGGTGGGAGACACATGTACACATCTTCAACCAAGTCCTCATGCAAGAAAGCATTGTTGATATCCATCTGCTGAAGTCAGCAGCCAAAGTGAGGACAATTCTGACAGAGACAGACTTAGTCACTGGTGAAAAGGTCTCTGAATAGTCCAAACCAAATTTTTGGGTGAAACCCTTTGCAACCAGCCGAGCCTTATATCTCTCAATAGTGCCATCAGGAAGGTATTTGACTCTATATACCCATTTGCAACCTATAGGCTGCTTACCAGGAGGCAAAGGAACCAAACTCCATGTATTTGTAACTTCTAAGGCCTCTATCTCTTTGTCCATGGCAGCCCTCCATTCAGGATATTGGACTGCTTGATGGAAATATGCAGGGTCTGAGGGAGTTGAATTGACTTCCATGACAAAGGACTTGAAAGTGGGGCCAAGATGAGAGTAATCCAAATAAGATGAAATGTCATATGGCAGGCCAGAATTAGGCTTAGAGCTGACAGATTTGCAAGCATACTGAGATAGGTAAGGAGGAGGCTTATGAGGTCTATTTGATCTCCTAAGTGTAGAATTGGAAATTTCAGGTAGAGTAAATGGTGAAGGAATGGCAGCAAGGGTAATACCTGCAGAATCATGTGAGTCACTAGGTGGTGCACTGGGTGCAGTAGTAGGAGCAGCACTTAATGCTGCATTAGGTGTTGCATCAGCAAGATGAAGATTTGCAGGGGCAATTGAAACACTAGGTGGTGCATTGGATGCTGCATTAGGTGCAATACCTGTGGTTGCATTAGGTGCTGCATCAAGGGTAGCACTAGGTGCAGCATTAAGTGCAGCACTAGGTGCTGCATCAAGTGCAGCACTAGGTGCTGCACTAGAGGCAGGATGTGCAGCAGTAGAAATGGCAGGAATTGTGTTGGATGATGTAGCAGGTAAGGTTTTGAGAATGGAAATATGGGAATCCATGGAAGAAATATGATTAATAGGATCAACATAGGGAGGTAGATCAAGAGTACAATGAGGAAAAACAAAATCATCAAGATAGGAAGTGGTAGGGTGTGAGGAATCTGCATAAGGGAAGATATGTTCATAGAAAAAGATATTTCTGAAAATGTGAATGGTATTGGAGGTGAGATCAAGAACCTTATAGCCTTTAATGCCTTGGGGATAGCCTAAGAACACACACTTCCTAGCCCTAGGTGCAAACTTGTCCCGGTTGTGAGGTAAAGTTGAAATAAAACATAAACAACCAAAGCATTTAAGATGAGAATAAGGGGGTGGTGATTGAAAAAGCAGCTCATAAGGACTCTTGTTACCTAGAGACTTGGAAGGGAGTCTATTGATAAGATAAACAGCAGTGAGAATGCAGTCCCCCCAAAAACATAAAGGAAGTTTTGATTGAAACCTTAAGGCTCTTGCAACATTGAGAATGTGTTGATGTTTTCTCTCAACCACAACATTCTGTTGAGGAGTATCAACACATGTCAATTGATGCAAGATGCCATTAGAATGAAAGAACTCTTTAAGGTAGAATTCAGTTCCATTATCACTCCTTATAGTTTTAATTTTGCACTTAAACTGAGTTAGTACCATAGAAGCAAACTGTGGCAGATGCACTTGAGTTTCAGATTTAGTTTTCAGTAAGTATACCCAAGTGCATCTAGTAAAATCATCCACAATGGTCAAGAAAAATCTAAAACCATCAACTGTGCTAGTGGCAAAAGGACCCCAAAGATCACAGTGAATTAAATCAAAAGGATTAGATGAAACATGGGTGCTGACTGGAAAGGGAAGTTTCTTTTGTTTTGAAAAATGACAGATATCACAACAAGAAGCAGTTTTATTAATATGAACATCATTTACATATTGCTTCAACAATTGAAGTTTAGATGCAGAAGGGTGTCCTAATCGGCTATGCCGTAAATCTGATGAAGAAACAGATGTAACAGCAGCAGCAAGGGCAGATGTAGAGGGTTTACAGCCTGATTCTTGCAGTAGGTATAGGCCATTGTGTGCTTTACCCAGACCAATCATGCTCCATTGAGCAAGGTCCTGAATAAAACAACAATTACCAAGAAAAATGAGGCAGCAGTTAAAGGATTTGGTGAGTTTGCTAACAGAAATCAAGTTAAATGTGAAAGAAGGAACACACAAAACATCAGTTAAAACTAAACTTGGAGAAATATGCACTGTGCCTATATGTGTGACTAAGGCTTGTTCCCCATTAGGCAAATAGACAAAGGTGTGAACTAATGAGGTAATTGTAGTCAACTGAGCAACAGATTGAACCATGTGATCTGTTGCTCCTGTGTCAATAATCCAAGTATTGGATTTGTAAGCTTGTCTATCAACCACTTGAGCAGCAAAAATAGAATGAGAAAAATTGGGTGGTGTCCAAGAGGAATTACCTGAAAAATATGATGAAGTGGAAGCAGAAGATGATGTGGATGGTGTAGAATGTGGAATGGAAGGATAAGAGGTCATAACAGAAGCAGCTTGATGACCTGTCATAGCATTAGTGCCTGATCCAGCAGCCATATGGCCTTTCAGAAAATTTAGAAACTGCTCACATTGAGCCTGTGATAGAGGTAACTGTGGGCTGGCTTGAACAAGAGAACCAGCATTAGGATGAGCAACATGAGTCTGTGAAGCCAGTGGAGAGGGCAAATTTGGTTGAACACTAGAATTTGGCATAACACCTGGCATAACTTCACCAGGAAAGAAAACAGAATTCATACCACCATGAGGGAAGCCGGTATTTGGATCAAAACCAACTTGATTAGCCATAGGCTTGTTGCCTCCTTTTGGTTTGTAACCAGGAGGGTAACCATGAAGCTTATAGCACTTGTCAGCTATATGTCCAGTGAAGCCACAGTAGGTGCACACAGGCCTATCTTTCTTACCATTAGGTCCTTTTTCTCCATTCCTTTGTCCTTGCTGACCTGGAAAAACTCTTCCATTGTTTACATACATAGCAGCAGCATTACTGGACTGAATCATGTTGAAATTGTGGCCAATGTTTCTCCTCTTCTCTTCTTGCAAGATCAGAGAGCATACTTTGCTAAGAGATGGTAGAGGCTCAATCAGCAAAATTTGGCTAATAACATGTCCATAACCATCATTCAGTCCCATCAAAAATCTGAAAACGTGCTCCTTATGATGAGCATCAATCTGAGAAGACTTAGAACCACAGATACAAGCACATGTACAGATTGTAAACGGCTGGTAATTTGCATATTCATCCCACAAGGTCTTGAATTTTGTAAAGTAAGAACTCACCGAGAGTGATCCTTGTTGGAGATGTGCAATTTCCTTCCCAAGCTCAAATAGCCTTGGAGTGTTACCTTGAGATAGCCTGTCCTTGAGATCAATCCATAGATCTCTAGCATTGTTAATGTACATAACACTGGCCTTTAAATCCAGACTGAGTGAATTAGTCAACCAAGAAAGCACTGTGGTATTGCATCTACTCCAAGAATTATACAATGGAGAAGATGAATCAGGCATAGCAATTGAACCATCCACGAAACCAAACTTGTTTCTGGAGCTTAGAGCCAAGAACACAGATCGCGCCCAACTCATGTAGTTATCTGGACCAGAGAGAGGCTGTGAAGTAAGCATGAGACCTGGATTTTCATTCGCAAGAAGAAAGAAAGGATTGTTTGCATATTCGTCTGCAATTGCTGCATTTGAAGTAGGCATTGAATGCTCAGTTTGAGATTGAGTGTTGGTTGTGGAATCGGAAGCCATGAATGAGAAAAGATACACACAAAAGAAACACTAATTTCTGTTTGTGAACAAAGAAAACTTAGAAAACTCGCTCTGATACCATGTTGAAAAAATAGAGAAGAAAGAAAAACAGAGAGAAAGCTAGAGAGAAAACTAGAGAGAAAAGCTCTGATTTCTGAATCAATTTCTTGATTGATTGAAAATTGAAAAATGAAATTAGTTACAGAATAGATACTATCATGCTATATATATACACGTAAATGGGAATAACAGAATTTCCCTCCAAATAACTAACTAACTAATCATTTAACAGCTAATTACACTATGACAGCTGTCCTTCCGTTTTGTTCTTCTTCTTACTAGTTCTTTCCTTCATCTGTACACCTGTAGCTTCTACTTGCTTCTTTCTTTGACACGTGTAAGCCCCTTGAGCCTCTTTTCCTTTCTGCTGTGCCTGCTGTGCTCTGTTTTCACCGTGTTCACAAGTTTGACCTTCTTCAATTTTAATACCTTGAGTGCCGATAGACACTTCACTTCAGTCCAAAAATATTCGATATATATTTTATGTTGTCTATCTAACTATTAAAACAAACATTTCATCTATAAGTATTTAGAAACAAAACAAGAGGGCCCGAGCCCCCCCCACCCCCCCGGGCTCTAATTTTTTTTTTTTTAATTATAATATTTTTTATTTTTGTAGGTAGGCCTCCTTCCAAAACCTTAGGCCTCCTTTCTTCACAATAAACCTAACTAGCCTCACCCAAATAGTAACTATCCAAGCAAAAAACTTAACAAAAACAATAAAAATGTTCATAATAGTGATTCTATTTTAGCAAAAAAAACTATTTTACCACCAAAGAACCAAAAAATCATGCGTTATTAGAGAAGTTAAGGCTAAATCTTTTGCAACTATAATAAACTGGTATAAATACCAGTTGACTGTAGCAAGTTGTTAAAAATAAAATACAATATTTTGTTAAGATTATATCTCTTCCTTCAATTAAAAAAACTCAAATTCTCTCACTTCCATTATTATTTTTATGAATTGTTTATATTATTTTAAATGAAATTAAAAAAAAATAGAATATTTGATATTGGGTGTATTGTAAAGTGAAGTGGTAAAATAGATAAAATAACTTTTTGAGGTGCTTAAAGTTAAAATTTTTAGCACCACCAATATGAATGCTTTAACTTCAACAAAAAAAAAAAAAAAAAAAAAAAAATCTAGCCAATCTAGTATTAAAAAAAGACATTATTTTGTTTTGTTTGTCTTTGTTAATAAATGATTGCATCTTAAAGTATTTAGAAACAAAAATTTTGAGTATTTATAATTTTTTAATATTATATGAATGCCTATTTGAAGTTATTTTTTATTTATTTTTTATATTCTGTCCCTCGCTAGCTTAAAATCCTAGATCCGTCCTGTATATAAGTCGAACATGTGACAAAAGACGCACTATTGTAATGCTTCACCTCAAAAGTCGCCAGGCTACTACTCTCCAAGAACAAATCAATCGCTAACCCTTTTGACCAAATCATTTTATAACTGGAAAAAAAAATCCAAAAATTACCAGAGCTACTAGAACACAAAAATATATCTCATTTATTAAGTTCTTCTTACACACCATCAAATCAAGGAACAACAGTCTGTTAGAATATGAGTTATTAGTTGAATTTAAAAATACCACAAACCCTTACATTCTACACATTAATCTATAAAATCACAATTCATGTGCTATTGAAAGATTCGATCCATCAAGCTCATACGACTAAAGTTAAAAGAATCTCATTTGTTTTATGACAACCTTAACCCTAAAATGTTTATAAGTTTCCATATAGAAAAGAAGTTGGGTTGGATTAAGTGTACATGTTGTGTGGGCATATGTTGAATCCTAGCTACTCCGAGTATATATTAGATTATTTTGACTGGACAACGTATCTGGACCATATTTGTGATATAATTAAAGTTACGTGCCACTTGCACAAAGTAATTGACCTACTTTAATTAGTATATGTTTTTTTTTTTTTTTTTTTTTGCCTTTGCCTATCCTGTTCCGGATAGGGCACCAAATCATGAATTTGTTTTGGACCCCTCTAAATTCAACTTAGTTTAATTACATGTACGTCTATATATATAACACATTCACTAATTCTTAGTTGAAGTCTCTTTCAAAGAATTTTGTTACTTGTTACTTTAATTTATTGGGATTAGTAGGCAAGTGGGCTTTACACAATGGGTTTTGTGGTTTTTTAGGTTTTAACTCCCTTATGCCTTCCCCCCTAGTAGCGTTAATTATGTAATTTTGGAGAAGGATCAGTGTACGGTTATGTAATTTTGCTTGTTTATCGAATTTTGTTTTATCAGAAAACAAATATATAATTACTTTGTTTTTGAATGAATTTCGTGGGTTGGTCAGCATGTCTATGTCACAAGTTATACGACATTAGTGGAGACATGAAAGTTTTCGAAATGTTGTAAAGAAGACAAAAGACTAAAGCACCTCTCAAAATTTTAAAATTCTCACAAAACAAACCAGCAAAAATTAAACTTTCTTTAATGGGTTCCAGTTAATTCAACTGGTATAGTCTCTTATGGTTGAATAAGATATCTGTGGTTCAATCCCTGTCTATACCAAAAATCGATTAGTGTCTTAATCTGATGATAAAGTATTATCATCAAGAGCGGACGCCATAAATTAAAACTCTCTAAAAAAAAAAAACTTTCTTTAGAGCACTAGTACTAAAGGCTTCTGAAATGATCAATTCAAAAATAGAAAAAACATGATTAACTTCATATAGTTGCTCCATTAAATTTGGATAAAACACTACTTGTCGGCCTGTTTTTTTCCTAACACTTTGTACTTTGTAGTTTGTAGTGGCTGAATACCAAAATAATATTGAGAGGATGCCATGCCTGCCACGCACGATGATTAAAACAGTTCCCTCTTGCGGGTTTCTTAGTTAGGATATAAATCATGATTTTGCATAATGCTTTTCAACTATATTACAGTAACAGGGTGGTTCAACAACTTTGGGGGGTTTTAGGCAAAAATTTTAAGTAGGGTCTTTTTTATATCCACATGGCAAAATCTTAAAATGGAAATTTAAGGAATAATACCTAAGTACTGTACCTAAGTCTTGCTCTTAAATATTAATCAAATAATATATATTGATTTTTTATTATTTAAAATCTATTTTTCTTGCTTTTTGAGATGCAAAATTACTAATTACGTTTTTGTATTTAAGTTCCTCTAACATTTCTTTTTCAATTGATAATATAACTAATCTACTTAATTTTTCTTTTTCAATTTATGAAACACAATTTATAATTAAAAATGATAATTTAACTAAAAATAAAATTTAAAGTATAGAATAATAGAACCTGGTTATTGCAATTTTTTTAAAGTCGTGACCATTATAAAGTCTAAACCTGTACAAATAAAAATTAATTTATTACATGGTTCAATAAATTAGTGTCACTATAATACAAATGAGTTGATATGATACACATCAAATTATTAATTGGTATGATAATTTATAATAATTGATAAAGTAAGAAAACGTGTTGTCCTATGACTGTCGGCTGTGCAGCCTATGCAGCCTGTGCAGTGTGCAATTGTGTAGTGTGCAACTATGCAGCCTATGCTGTTGTGTAGTATGCAATTGTGCAGAAAATGTGTTGTCCAGCTTGTCCTATGGCTATGTACAAAAAACATGATGTCCTATGACTCTATCAATCAATCCTGTAGTGAAATAGACTAAAAAAAAAAAAATTTAAATTGAATAAATAGCAGACTCCTCATCTTAATTTTCGGAAAGATAGAGAGGGGGAGAAGATTACCTTTGATATGCCCAGCCCACACTGCCCCTTTTCAATTTTGAATTTACTGTGAATTGAAGGGAATCAACAAAGAAATATTTCAAGCTAGACTGAGTTTATAGAAAAATATCAAGAATCAAGATGAAGAAAAGAAAGGTAAGAATATAGATGGAGGGGTAGAGAGATAGAGATGAGAGATTTTTCTTTTGTTTTTGAAATTTATTATCTCTATTTTAGCATATTTCAAGACAATTACGTCGTATTATTAATGAATTTGTCTGATATTAATTTTGATTTTAGCATATTTCAAGAATAAGTTAATAAATTTGTCTCCTAAAATTTAATTTGTTAGTTGAAGTTTGACTATTTTTGTTTTTTTCCTTTTTAATCTTCTGCATTTTAGGATACGTACAATGGGTCCTTTTTAATATATTTTATTGACCAATAAAAGTACGTAAATTTTTTTTAATTAAAATATATAGATAAATATATTATATATATAAATTTATTTATTTATTTATTTTTTACAAGTGGGGTTCTTTTTTTATTTGGGGGTCTTAGGCAATTGCATCACCTATTGAGCCGGTCCTGTATACTGCATATTTTGATGATAAAATTTTGGTATATTAATATTGTTGCTTAACATAATCTGCCAATAATTTCATATATATATATATATATGTTCGACCTAAAAGCCGTACTTGATTTAGGACAATAATTATATGGTACTCATTAATTATCAGGAAAATCTAGCTAGGTGGTGAGAATAATTATGACCACTAGACCTTAGCCACCTTTTTCTTTTTATAATTTGTTTAGTACATATATTTGAAATCACTTTCATAGAATAGCTAATGACAATTTTAAAGATATATATATTTGTGGGTTCCAGTTAGCTCAATTGGTAAAATCTTTGATAGTTGTATAAGAGATTTGAGGTTCAATCTCCGTCTACACCAAAAATTGATTGGTGTCTTGGTATGATGATAAGGAACTATTATCAGGAGCAGATGTTATAGGTTGAAACTTTCTTAAAAAAAAAAAAAAGAGATATATATATAAATATATATTTGGTTCTTTTCATTCCGATAATCATATATATGCCATTATTTTCTTTTGTCTCTTTTTTTTTTTTTTTTTTTGTGTTTTTCTTTTTCACTTTGCGCCTGGCCATTTGTAATTAAGATTATATACGCACGTCACCATAGATGATGAAGAAGAAACCACAATGAAATTTCTATTGATTTAAATTTAGGTTTTAACCAATCCACAAAAATTGGAATAGTAACCCTTAACAATATGTGGACAAAATTGATGACTATGTTACCACTATATGAAATCCTCTCTGAATGCAAGCCAACATCGTGGGTCATGTGGATGGCTACTACCCTGGTTAGCATCTACCTCCCAAAATTTTGGTTATAAAATGAATTTTGTTATTTCATGAAGGAAAGAAACAAAAGTGAACGAAAACTTCCACTAGCCTTTGTTTATATCCGTTTTGTTACCTTGATTTTCATGTTCCTATTTCTTAGTGGTACTATTTATCAAATAATACTTCAACCAATAACACTGCTGGATTCCAAAACACCAAAACAATCTCTTGGATCTCAACCAAACACACTTTGACACTACGCTAAATTCACCCATATCTTTGTCTCTTTTTGCTACAATTTGGAAGGCTATTTGCACCCATGGACGACATATATCACCTTTAGTAGTTTTTCGGACTCTTTGATCCTTACTAAGAATTCAGTAAATTAAACTAGTACAATTTTCAATATAATTTTTACTAGAAGTTTAATACTATAATCATGCAAAAATACGGATTCATTAAATTTCATATATAAAATAAAGAAAATATCATAAATATTAGTGGAATAAAAAACTAAAATAATTATTAGTAGGAGTATTAGATTTTATGAAAATATGGAGAGTGGTTCTAATACCATAATAGATTTTATGAAAAAAAATGTAGAAAGAGACAATAGAGAGAAGAAAAAGGATGCAACAACTACGTGCTTTGGCTTAACAGTTTACGTCTACAAAAGAAACTCTTAATGACTATATTTTCACTATGATGTCAATTGTACAATTACAATGAACCCTAAGCATGATTGATTCAAAAATTAGGAGATAAAATTAGGTATATATGGGCTTACAATATAATGGGGCCTCTTAATTTGACACATAAGAATAAATTTAATATCTCTCATATATCTCAAACAGTTAGGTTTAGACCCTCATCAAAGGAGTTATTAACTAGTTTTAAGGACGAGTTATTCATTAGATTTATTATGAATAGTCTTAGGTTAATGTAACAATCATCAATATCAGGCAATGCAGAAAGTAAATATAAGACATAACATAATGATATAGGAAAACCAATGGAATTAAATGTCCCACAATAGCGATTTAACCTAATTATACTAAGGTAACAAATTAACTATCATATGGAAGTTTACAGGCTTAATAAATCTATTCTTCATAAACTTAACTACAATTACCAAATTAAGCTCCAAGATCCATGGATGTCTCTGATAGCAACCCACTGCAACGTGAACCTCTAATTCGCAACTTCAAGATCATCCTTAAAGGTTGTAGATTCAGCACACTTAATGGTTGAATAGCAACAACTTCGACTCGATCTTCGTCTCAAATTGATGGTAGAAGTTCATCAATAGAAACTTTTAGGAGCAAGAGGCATAGAACCTTTAAATCTGTATGAGAACAGCTCCAAAAATCTTCCTGGACTTGTATTGGGATTTACTTATATACTAAGTCGAGTATAACTGAACCCATAAACACTTGATGGGCTGTTAGGCTAAATTTCTAGTTCAGTGAAAACACAGTTTAATCGGTCAAGTCTGTAAGTCTTTGAGTCAAGAATGGATTGAGATGAATTAAAATTCCCAGACTTGCACACTGAATTGCAAAACATTGAGCACATGTTTTGACAAACTCATAGGCTCTAAAAAACTATACTAAAATATGTTTTTTTTTTTTTTTTATGGGTTCTTAAACCCCAACACTAACAAATAGAAATAAAAAACAAATCACCCTAATTTATATGACAGAAGCCTATGATGTAGGATGATTTAAAACTCAAATTATAAAATTTAAAACTAAAATCTAATGAATAATTTTTATAATTAAAAAAAAAAATTACAATAGATGAAAATTAATTTAAAATTAAAATATTTTTTTTTTTAAACTTAAGAAATTTCTTTAATTGAAATCATAAAATTTAAACTTATTAAAACATTGGTAATAAAAATTCATCTAGAGAAGAAATAAATTGACAGTTTTAAAGTATTTATAATGTGGTGAGCATTCTCCTTTTAGTTTTTAAATTGCTTTATCGACTCTCCTCTCTGTAGGAGTCCTCTCTCTCGTCTATACGAGACCTACCTCCCTTGGTTAACCTAAGGGCTTGAGTTTTCTTTTTCTACTGTTTGTCTACTACTACTACTGATACTATGGCGGATGAAGTGATTGATGGCTTAGAGAATATGAAGTTAACTGCTGAGGAGGAAGAGGTAATAGTGATTTCGGATGAGGGCAGACTGCCTGACATTGAAAGCTGTAGTTTGAGCCTGATTGGGAAGTTTCTGACCTGTAAAGCATTTAATAAGAGGCAGCGTTGAATACTTTACGTGCAGCATGGGGAATGCAGTTAGGATTACAGATCTTAGAGGTTGGATCAAACCTCTTTCAGTTCAAGTTTCAGTCCGAGTTTGATCTGATTCGAGTCTTGAAAGGTGGACCATGGAGCTTCGATAATCAATTGCTTATGCTTACCAAGTGGAGGAAGGGAATGACAGCGAGTAACGTGAAGTTGGATTGTGCTTCCTTGTGGATACAAATTTGGGGAGCACCTTTTGATATGGTGTCTCCCCAAGTGGCGACCGAGGTGGGAAGCAGACTAGGAGTTGTTGAGGACGTAGAGAGACGTAGAAGACAGGATGCTCCAAGTTATTTTATGAGGGTTCGGGTGGCACTGCTTGTATCAAAACCTCTGAGACGTGGTGGCTTCATTGCAGATTCAGATGGGGGTAAAACGTGGGTGCAGTTTAAGTATGAAAGGCTTCCCATGTTCTGTCATTTTTGTGGAGTCCTGGGACATGATTTTCACCATTGTGCAAGACACTTTGCTGCAGAAAAAAGGGATGGGGAGGTGGAGTATCAATATGGAGATTGGTTGAGAGCTTCCGGTGGACGGCAAAGGTCTCCTCCTCGTGACAGAACTGCCAGCCCCAAGCGGCAAGCATGGAGATCCGAAAAACAAGGAGGGGATAATGCAGATGTACACGGCGAAAATATTGGGATACACCCGGATATTCAGCTGCCTAAGCCCGTAATTAATGAGATGGAGCAAATTCAGGGAGATAGGGATATAGCTGATACGGATGTGGTTAGTTTAAACTCAAATAGTGACAATATTGTGGAGGTGCATGACAATAAAGTAAGGAATAGGGATATGGTTGAGAATAGTGTGATTACTGATACTCCTATAGACGTGATGGGCCCTAAATTTGTGGAAGATGTCGCTGGAAAGTTGGAGGAAAATTCTGGGAACTTGAAGGTGACGTGTGATATGCAAGGTGGGCATGTGAGTGGACCAATAGTCTCCAAACCAAAGTCCACGTGGACTAGAATTGTGAGAATGGATTTTGGGCTGGGGAATACGTTGAAGGCAGCAGATGTACCAGTGCTTGGGAAGAGAATTAGTACACATAATACTATCCTTCCCATGCAGAGAGATGAGGAGGAAACCCAAAGAACGAAGAGGGAGAAAGTGGGTCAGGATTTTAATGATATATCGGCGAGGGTGGGCAATCACCCTTGCCGGGAACAATGAGGCTCTTAAGCTGGAACTGTCAAGGGCTTGGGAACCCTTGGACAGGTCGAAGCCTTCACAAAATTGTGAGGGAACAAGCTCCCAATGTGTGTTTCCTTATAGAGACACGACTAGACAAGGAAGGATTTGACAAGCTATATGGAGAATTACCTTTCCCAAATAAAATCATTGTTAAAAAACCTGACTCAGGGGGAGGATTAGCTTTAATTTGGAAGAATGAAGTGAAGCTAGAGTTAATTAATTATACAGCCAACCATATTCTTGTAAAAGTTAGAGAAGAGGATAATTATGAGTGGTGGCTGACGTGCTTCTATGGATGGCCAGAGGTGACTCAAAGAAGTAAGTCTTGGGAATTGCTAGCTCATATTCAATCATTTGTGGGTGAACCTTGGATGTGCATTGGTGACTTTAATGCCATTCTTCACTCCACCGAGAAACTTAGTAAACGTCCACCACAGCAGAATCAAATGGACGCATTTCGTGAAGCTCTAGAAGGGTGTCAATTGGAGGATCTTGGGTTCAAGGGGTATCCATTTACATGGAATAATAAGAGACGGGGGGAAGCAAATACAAAGCTTAGGCTTGACAAAGCTATAGCAACAGTGGAGTGGAAAAATAAATTTGAGCTTAGTTCAGTTACTCACTTACCCCCTCATGCTTCAGATCACTTGCCTTTAATCCTACAAACAGACCAATTTAGGAAGAATAGCATGCAGCGAAGGATTGGGTTTAAATTTGAAGAGGCTTACTATGGGAGGAATGTGAGGAGGTAGTTAAGAACTCTTGGGAGGGTGCTGTGAATGGTGGCCACGGGTTGGAGGGTATCAAGGATAAAATCCGGGTTTGTGGAGAGAATTTGAGGGCGTGGGGGCTGTCCAAAACAAAGCCTTATGTTGGGGAAATAAAAATTCTCCAGAAGAAACTTGAAGTATTAAATAGTGGGGTGGTCACTGAGGAGTCTAGGGCTGAATTTTTGGAAGTAAGCAAGAGCTTAGATGATTTACTGATGAAACAGGAGATTTATTGGGCTCAGAGATCTAGGGTGGCATGGCTAAAGCATGGGGATAAAAATACAAAATTTTTCCATGCTAAAGCATCACAAAGAAGGAGGAGAAATCATATTCAGAGAATTAAAGATAGGGAAGGAAATTGGGTGGAGGAGATAGAAGACATTGCTGGGGTGGCAACTAACTATTTTGATAGTTTGTTTACTGCAGGTACATGCTCTCAGATGGAGGAATGCCTTGACACGGTGGTGAGCAAAGTTACCCCTGATATGCAACAGATGTTGTCCAGTGATTTTACTGCGGATGAAATCAAGAATGCAGTGTTCCAAATGAGACCAACAAAGGCACCTGGACCTGATGGTATGAATGCACTGTTCTACCAAAAATTTTGGCATGTTGTGGGTGATAGTGTTATTGCTGCTGTTATGGATTATTTGCATTTGGGTTTTATGGCACCTGATATTAACAATACTAATATTGTACTGATTCCTAAAGTAAAGCAACCTGAAAAGATGTCTGACTTCCGACCTATTAGCCTATGTAATGTCATTTACAAAGTTATTTCAAAAGTATTGGCAAACAGGTTGAAGCAAATCCTCCCAAGTGTTATCTCAACTACTCAGAGTGCTTTTGTTCCAGGCAGGCTTATAACTGATAATGTGTTGGTGGCATATGAGTTACTACATACTATGCATTCCAGGAAGAAACGCAAAAAAGGCTCTCTTGCATTGAAGCTTGATATTAGTAAGGCATATGATAGGGTGGAGTGGCCATTCTTGAAAGGTATTATGGCCAAGTTGGGGTTCCCAGAGGTATGGATCAACTGGGTAATGGGCTGTGTGACTACTCCCTCTTTTTCTGTACTGCTTAATGGGAAGCCCTTTGGGAATATTACACCTTCAAGAGGAATCCGTCAGGGTGATCCTCTTTCGCCATATCTATTTTTATTGTGTGCAGAGGGGTTCAATTCACTACTGCTTCGGGCTGAAATGGAAGGTCGTATTAGAGGGGTGTCTGTTTGCAGGAGGGCACCAACTGTTACAAATTTGATGTTTGCAGATGATTCTCTCCTTTTTTGCCGAGCTACTATTGGGGAAGTTGAGGTAATTAATGAGATTCTAAGAACATATGCAAATGCATCAGGCCAATGTATTAATATGGAAAAATCTTCGGTATTTTTTAGCAGTAATACTCAAGCGAGTCATAGAGCTGAGATTGTTTCTGTACTTGAAGTGAAGGAGGTGGAGCGATTTGAAACATATTTGCGGTTACCTACCCTAGTGGGAAGGGCGAAGTATCAGACTTTTTCTTATTTGAAGGATAGGGTTTGGAAGAAATTGCAAGGTTGGAAAGGATGCTTGTTGTCAAAAGCTGGAAAAGAAGTTCTTATTAAGGCTGTTGCTCAAGCTATCCCGACTTATACCATGGGTGTGTTCCTCTTGCCTGTGAAATTGTGTGATGAATTGAATGCTCTTTGTGCTAAATTTTGGTGGGGACAAGTGGGGAATGAAAGGAAGATTCACTGGAAGAGTTGGACCTCTCTCTCTCAACCAAAGAAAGAAGGTGGGATGGGATTTAGAGACTTGAGATCTTTTAATCTTGCAATGCTAGGAAAACAAGGGTGGAGATTGATGCATGAGAAGGACTCTCTTCTTTATAATTGTTTTAAAGCCCGGTATTTCCCTAGGTGCCATTTTCTTGATGCAACCATTCCTCCTAATAGTTCGTTTGTATGGAGAAGTATAATGGCTGCCATGCCACTTTTAAAGAGTGGTTGTTGTTGGAGAGTGGGTAGTGGTGATGAGATTCGGATTAGGAAGGACAAATGGATCCCCAATTATCCTTCTAATATGGTGCTGCACCCAGTGGCTGAAGCTGTCGAGGAATGTATGGTGGCTGACCTCATTGACCCGGATTTACACTGTTGGAGGCGTGATTTAATATTGGAGACCTTTCACATAAATGATGCCAAGGCAATATGTAACATACCATTAAGCCGAAGAAGGGGAGTGGATTCTATGGTTTGGCTTCTCACAAAAAATGGAAAATACTCAGTGCGATTAGGTTATCATAAGGCTAGGAAGGAGATGATAAATGAGTCTTGGGCAGAGAGTTCAAGTAGTGCAGAGGGACAGCAAATATGGAAGGTGTTGTGGGGCTTGAAGATTCCTAGTAAATTAAAAGTATTTGGATGGAGAGCTTGCCATGAAATTCTGCCGACTAGAGTGAACCTTGCAAAGCAAAAAATACTAGAGAATGTTATGTGTCATTGCTGTCAAAGATTTGCTGAAACTGCAGTACATGCCGTGTGGAAATGTGGAGCTACGCAAGATGTGTGGGCTGGGAGTATTACGCCTCTGCAGAAATGGTCCACAAGCTGCCATGATTTCAGGGGTTTGTTTGAGGCCTTGCTGGACAGATTACAGAAGGAAGAGCTGGAACTTTTTCTGGTGCAGGCGTGGCTGATCTAGAACCAGAGAAATACCGTGATACATGGTGGGCAGTTAAGGGAACCGGGTTGGCTGAACAAGAGGGCTGAAGAGTTTCTTGAGGAGTATAGGAATGCACAGCTGGATTTTACTCCTTCGAATGTGAATCCTGGTAGCTGTCTTTGGCGTGCCCCACCAGCAGAGGAGTTCAAATTGAACTTTGATGCTGCTATATTTGCTGATCAACATTGCTCTGGGTTTGGCGCTATAATCAGAAATTCTGCAGGTGAGGTTATGGCAGGTATGTCAATGAAGGGTCCTGAAGTGAAAAGCGTGAGGAGGCTGAGGTGTTGGCTTGCCGAAGAGCTATGGAATTCTCAAGGGAAGTTGGCTTTTCTCGGGTGATTATTGAAGGAGATTGCTTAAATGTGATGAGGGCTTTATCTGTTTCTACAGAGAATAGCTCGCTGCTTGGCCACATCTATGAAGACATCAAGTTTAATCTCAGAGGAATGCAGGTCCTATCCATTAACTGGGTTAAGAGAGGTGGAAACATGGTTGCTCATACATTAGCAAAACATGCTAGAAATTTAATTAATGATGTATTCTGGATTGAAGATAATCCACCGCCTGCGGAGGATGCTTTGTATTATGATTCTTTACATATTAATGAATGATTAATTGGTCCCCTTTCAAAAAAATGTGGTGAGCATTCTTTTATCATAAATTTATGTAGCATAAAGGGATGATATCCATTTAGACAATTATGACTTTTAAGACTCAATTTTTAATATTATATAATAACTAGTACGTATTTTGTCTCTGCGCAATGAATGAATCCATATATCAATTAAAGATTATACTTCAATATTATAATTAAGATTTAAAAATAATAAGGATAACAAAAATAAAAGAACAAAAATTACTTTTAACTTGCCAAAAGCACCTAATGTAAGACTGCCTTTTTATCAAAACTAACCAAAAAAGAAAAAGAAAAAAAAAGACTAGTTATTTAAAATAAGTAGTTAAAATCTTATCAAGTTTGTTTGAATCTTTTCTTTTGGTAGAAAACCTAGCTGCAGCAAAAGCCCGTTAATTAGGCCCATCTATTACAATATATGGAACTAGCCGTTCAAGTTCAAAATCAGGCTTGGGCAATTTCAGGTATGAACCTAATACTTGATTCTGCTGAATCCAACAGGCCCATATCCAAGAGTTATATATATTTTACCACGAAAAGTTCAACGGATTAGCCTTTTTGTTAAAGTGCCCATGCTTTGTCATTTTATATATATATATATATATATATATATATATATATATATGAGATGAGTTTAAGTTACACCTAAGTGTAACTTGAGTAGAATTAGATCCAATATTGACCATTGATTCTCATTAAATCTAACGATCAGGCTACTTCTCACATCATTAATTTGTAATTATTATTTACCATGTCTAACTCATTTAAATTAAATCCTTCCACACCGCCTTTCTCTCCTTAATAATCATCTTCTGTTTATTGGAAAAAAAAAAAAAATCTTATTCTCCCCGCCCACTTCTAATTTTGTTCAGTTCAATTAGGAAAATAATATACGACCTTGAAATTAATAGAAGATGTTTGTAAACATCTCATCAATAGTTCTTTTTGCTTCCTCCTTCTTTGGTGTAAATTTGCTGAGGTGTTTGACCTAAATTTACTTGTTCAATGAACCTCTTGAAACCACCGGCTGCATCTGATACCAATACAGCTTGCCAATCCTCAATTTTTGCCAAGGTGATTTACTTGATGGATAGGAAGATGATTATTAATAGTGAGGTGGTGAATGTGGGGAATTTATTTTAAATGAGTTAGACATGGTAAATAATAATTACATATTAATGATGTGAGAGGTAATCTTTTGCTAACCGTTAGATTCAATGAGAATTAATTATCTAAAATGGGTGTAATTTTTTTTTTAGAGATAATTACAATATGCTGCTAACCTTGCAACTTGCTCTTTCCCTTCTAGACCCCAAGTACTTTGTACATGGAGAGGTGCCAATTCAGCTGCAAGGTCTTTGGCAAAATAGGTGTAACTTTGGTCAAGTTACACCAAGTGTAATTTGAACCTATCTCTCTCTCTCCCTCTCTCTCTCTCTCTCTTCTATATATATATATATATATTTTTTTTTTTTTTCTTTGTCTTTTTGTGGGAAGAATTCCTCTTTACCTTAATGTTATCGGTTCATTCATACAAGTTTCATATAGAAGAGGACATAATGGTGGAGCTTCAAATGAACCTTCGACCTGGCCTCTCTCTCTCTCTCTATATATAAATTTGAACACTTTCACCCTAAAATTGTTTAAAATATAATTGAAATAAACTTAAATATAATCCTCTTAGTGCTACTTTCACAATATTTTCACAATAATTTCATAATATAAGTTAAGTTGTAAGGTTTTAATTTGGACCCACAACTAACATCGATAATTTTTTCTCAACCTTTAACAACTTGCTACCCAGATTTTTTTATGAAATTTTGTTAAAATGTTGTGTCTGTAGCACTAATCTTAAAATATTTAATTTTAAAAGAAATAAAAAAAAATTACAATTTTTGCTCATTCCTTAAAAAGGAAAAAAAACTGTCTTCTAAACTTTGGCTTACTTTGGTGTTGATAGCAAAATAAAGCTATTTTTCCATACACTTTTTTTCTCCATCAACAAAAATTACACTACAAGTACAGTAAACAAATTTGTATCTACATCTATGATTCTTTTCTCATTCTCTCTCTATCTCTCTTTGATGTTTTTTCAATGTTTCTCTCTGTCCGATCAAGTGTAGTTTGATAAGTGCTTTACAAATTTTCAAGTTCAAGAAGTTTTTAGTATTTGCTCCAATTCCAAGAGACTGAGCACATGAATGGTTAAAAAACCACACACTTCAAAAGCAAGAACTTATATTATCGGTTACTATTTTTTTTTAGTTTCATATTTACTTACAATCCTACTTTTAGGTGTTTTACTATTCTTCTTTATCGTATATTTTTATTTATTTAGACGATCGTAAATATTTTGTGCCCACATAACTGATATAAGCAAAGTGAAAGATCTTATTCGCCCCTTAACGTAAACTTAAAACATTTATTTTCTTTTGATCAGCAAAGTTCTTTTGTTGTTTTCTTATGTGAATTTCATTTTTATAAATGAAAAGTACTGTAACTTAGCATCTCTTTTAGCTCTTTATTCTTCTTGCTCTTCAAGTAAAGCACTATCAGAAGTAATAAGAAGCCTAATGAACATCTGGTTAGAACGAGATATAAAATTGTCCTTCAAGATTGTGTTCATATAAGACTTGGGTCTTAATGTGCTGCGTGTACCATGTTATGTACGAAATTCTCATAAAAAATTTCACCATAAAAGTATAAATTACATACCCCCCAAGGATTCTGGAATCTCAACTCCAACTTGATTCCATCTTGACCCATGAGTTTCACGTAACTTTATTGATCGAGATTCATGTTGATTTGATTTTGATTTAGTTTTCTAGATAGTCGTTTGATTTAGGGTTCCATGGTTTACAAGACAAGATTAAAAGCAACCCTAGAACACTTTTATCTAGATTTTTAGAGAGTCGTGTTTTGTATACAAGTGGTGGAGATTTCCCAACTCTCTAGAAGCATTAACCGTAGATCCAAATCAAGTTCTATATATCCGGTAATTGAAGTGAAGTTGTTACAATTCAATTTTATCAAAGTTGCTGGTGGAAACCTTTAAGAGAGTACTTGGAGTCATGAGTGGAAGGCTCACCTAGGTATGGCAGTAGAATTGGAGGGTCCATGGATTAATTATGAGCTGCATGAGACCACGTTAGTAAGTTCTGAATAAGGTGGCAGTAGAATTAGGGTTAAGTTTATTGTATAAACTTTCATCATATTATAGTGGATTTTGTTTACCTTGGGGTTGATAGGTTAAACACTCCCAATGATTTTTACTATGGAATAAGTTGTTCCATTTGTTTTTTTGTTTGTCACCATCTTGTTGTGTCACTGTGATTTACTTTGTATGTCATGTTGTTGTGAGAGACCGCCAAAATCGGGGTGTCCTCAAAAAAGAGATTCAGGTGCTTTTAAGGGCATCTCTCTTTTTGAGTAAGTGGTGTGGAGTTGTTACTTATTTTTTTACACAAAAAAGAAAAAGAAAAAAATTAAATACAACTTTACATGACTAAAATGTTCCATTATCATTAATTGAATAAAAAAAAGTACAAACTTGATAAATGGAGTATTACAAGGCTTTGTGTCCTAGTTACAAACTACCAAAAAATTACATGGCTTTTTGTCTTAGTTATAATCTACCCAAAAATAAAAATAAAGACAAAGCATAGGTCTACCTATTCAAAAGAACTAAATTTGTAGGCTAGGTTACGGAATGGGAAGGTGTTAGGCACCCATTCCGCCCAAACAGAGTATGGTCTTTACACTCTCATGACCAATATACCATTTATGCATGATATGAATGATATGTTGCATACATGACAAATTTAATTCTAAACTAAGTCACATAAATCTATTTATGAATGTGTCCTCTTCTTTTAAGAAAAATTCAAATATATTTTTGTGAATAAAAAATTTTGATTTGATTTATTAAAAAAAAAAAAGAGAACCAGATTGTTTTGGTATAGGTAAAAAATTAGTTTTTGGTGAAGAAAAATTTGATAGGTTTTAATAAGTAAAACAAGGTTTTTTGTTTAAAAAAAAATATTAGATCTGTTTTGAAGTAAAGTAAAAAATTGGTTTTTTGTTTGTATATATATATAAAAAAAAAAAAAAAAAAAAAAGGTTTGTTTTGTAAGTTAGAAAATCAAGATTTGTAAAAAAAATATCAGATCTGTTTTTTATATTAAATAAAATAAGAAAAAGATTTCTTTTTATATATAAGAGGACTACACCCATGAAATAAACCTACACTACTTACATTAAACAAAACAAACAAAACATCACTACTTATGAATCAAACAAACAAAACATCACTACTTATGACTTTCTTTTTTTATTTCAAAATCTACTATGTTATAAAAAATTCAGATCTATATCTAAGGAAGATACAAATAAGTTTTTATATTAAAAAAAATTTAGATCTGCATCTAAGGAAGATACAAATCTATTTTTATGTTAGAAAAAATTCAGATTTGTATCTAAGGAAGATACAAATCTATTTTTATTTTGAAAAAATTCAAACTTGCATCTAGGGAAGATGCAAATCAGTTTTTATTTTTTTAAAAATTCAGATTTGCATCTAGGGAAGATGCAAATCAATTTTTGTTAGAAAAAATTTCAGATTTACATCTAATAAAGATGCAAATCAGTTTTTATTTTGAAAAAAAAATTCAGATTTAAATCTAAGGAAGATGTAAATCAGTTTTATGGTTTTTGAAAAAGATGTGATGATAAGCATATTTTGAAACAAAGTAAATCATGACAACAAAGACATCAAGAACATGTTTCAACAAAAATATATTAACAATACATGTTATAAACATTTAGAAATTAAACAGAAAGAATATTTACACATGCATCATCAAAATAAAAGAAATAGAAGAAAAAGGGTAAAGAAGAAACAACCTCTTGCATGGACGTACTCTTCTTCTTGAGGGAATATTTTATGGCTCAAAGAAATTTGTTCAATTATCTTTGAAACCTAAAATACCTTGCTTACAAAAAAGAAATTCTTAAGGCTAGAGCCTCCAGAATGTCTTTAACGTAAGAGAGAAAATAATAGAGAAGGGAGTCAGAAAAAAGGGGAAATCTAAGAGCGTGAAAAAGTGTGCTGAATTTTGAGATCCAACTTCTATTTATAGAGGTTGTGAGGCCCGATAAAATAGCTAGATGATCAAAATACGAACTGGGACACATCCTTATCTCTAAAAAATAAAAAAGGAAGTGTTTGAGTTTAATCCAAATGCCCTCGGGCTGGGGCCCGAGTTTGTGCCGTTCGGCACTTAGAAAGTGCTGTTAGGCACTCCAAAAGTGCCGAATGGAGTCTTTTAAGCCAGGAGTTTCAGTCCATTTTAGACTTTTTTTTTGAGATTTTTTTAGCCGGGACTTGCACTTAGACGCGTTTTTAATTCACATTATAAAAATTAAACTCTTTTTTGGATAATTCAGGTATTTTCAGCAACAATTATCTTGTACATAAATACTCTAAAAAAATCTTGATTATCCTCAATTTTGTAATTATCTGATTATCCCCTTTATTTCCATGCAAGCAAACCTATTTTTGACACTAACTAACAACCATTCACAAAATTATTTAATTAATTTTAATTTTTTAACCAATCAGAATTAATTTAAATTAATCATGCACGGTTGATTCTACCTAAACAGAATGCATGCTGATCGTGGAAACTTGATCATGCGATATCTTCAGATCCGATGGTCCGATTTGGAAACTGGGCATACCGTCGCGACCATTAGAATCTCAAGATCATTTTTATAGTATTCAATGAACAAATTAATTTATGTAATGCAATCATGAATTTTGGGTACATGAATGATCACTCTAGTCATCTTCCTTGATTAAATCATGGGTGCAAAATCGAGTATCTATAGTTGTGTGACGTAACAAATTGAGAACCGATAAATAATTGAACTAATTAAATACTTGGTTTAAAATTGGAAATTCTTGGCAAAAACTGGTTCTAAAACCCTAATAGTGTTCGTAAGACTTATTTGAGATAGTGTTCATAAGAGTTGGATCTTAAGTTCTTGTGTGTTTCACGTTATGTTATGAGTTTTTTCACCCTAAGAGTTTTAAATTTCACATGCTCCACATCATGTATGATAAGGAATCCTTGAACCATCATTAAATTTAGTAAGGAATATGGGATCAACTTTTATTAGTTTACCCCTTTTTTAATGTTGTTTTATACTTTTAGTAAGGAATATGGTTCATTCTCTCTCTATCTCTCTTTCTCCTTTTGATGTTTTCTTAATGTTTTTCTCTGTCCGATCAAGTAGTTTGATAAGTGCTTTACAGATTTTCAAGTCCAAAGAAGTTTTTTAGTACTTGCTCTAATTCCAAGAGAGTGACCACATATATAGTGCACGTGCAAGTTAGATTTGAGCTTATATAAAGGAATAAATAAGTCATCTAACAGTATATCTACATGAAAAAGCTTCTAAGTGACAAAGATATGAGCTTTGACATGACAAAAACTAGAGAAGAAGAAAGTGATAATAAGAATGTGAAAAGGACACAAGATGTACGTGGAAAACCCTAGAAAATGGATGAAACACCACGTTTTGAACAAGAATGGAATGTTCTTGCTTTACTCAGCTTTGCATTATGTGAGGACAATAGGTAACTCTTGTACAATAAGGGTGTTCTTCCTTAAAGAGAGACCTTGTTTTCTACCTTCCTATCTTGTCAACTTTCTACTCTCTTCTCTAAAGATCTACTTGGGTTCTTACCCTAAAATACAGCTGCATGTTTCTCTTATAATCTGCAGAATATGACTGAGTAAAAAATAGGTGTCAAGTCATCATTTCCTTATTTTGGACATTTTCACAACTGTGATATTATCTAATGACTAGAGGAGAGAGAATGCGCCAATGTGGCATTATGGCCCGTGGGTAAATGACTTTGCCACTGCTTGGGAAACAGGCCCTGAACAATGAGAGAGATATTAGGAGTATTGCGAATGATACACGTGTATCTGAAATGGTCTAAAATGCATTTAACTAATAAAAGGTGTCCTCATAGTTGTTGACCTTAGAAAGTCACTATTTCCCTTTTTGTGAGTGCTTGAGTATCATGTCAGGGGCATATCTTACATCCTTCTCAAGGTAGTTATGCCTCTGGCATGGACCAAGAATAGGATCTTTTAGCCAACGCTTCCTTTTCCTTTACTCATAGCCATTCCATGTGTAGGGTCCAAATCCAACCACATATGCATTCTCTCATGGCTAAATGGTGTAATGTACATATGGTTAAAAAGATATACATTTCAAATGTAAGAACTTATATCAGTTACTATTTTTTTTGTTTTACATTTACTTACAATCCTACTCTTAGGTGTTTTACTATTTTTCTTTATCATATATTTTTATTTAATTGATATTACATATAAATATGATAAGTTATTATTAATTGAATAAAAATGTATGATTAGTTTTTTTAATTTTATTTGTTTATGCATTTATAGTTGTTATCTTACCAATTTTTTAACTATTAATAATTTTTTAAGACTACTGTATAATATAGTTGTATTATATACTAAACTATGTTTAAAATACTATTTTAGATTATTGTATATTATAATATGAAAGTTGTAGATGTAACAAATTTTTTTTTTTAAATTTAATTATTTTATTTTTTACTCACCTCCCATGACAAATTCCTAGCTTTGCCAGTATTGAACCCTTATAAAAAAATCTTGGAGTTTCTACTAATGAATCTTTGTCCATTGTTAAACATTAAGTGCTTGTTTGGATGAAGAGAGTTTTGAGTGATATCATCTTGTTTTCATAACTCATGATCCAAAACTGGTGGGGTCCACAGAAGATCACTTGTTTGGACTCCATGACTTATGATCCATGACTCAGTTTCCATCACTCAATTCTCTGATTTTTGAGTTATGAGTTATGGAAATTGAAAACACATTTTAGCTGTTTTCAGTTTCCATAACTCATAACTCAATGACATTTTTGTAATTAAACACATATGGAGGGACCCACAGTCGCAACTTTTGACCTTTGACTTTTTTTTTTTTTCACTGGTTCGGTCTTCCGTTCTTTTTTTTCTTCACTGATTCTTTCTTCAGTTCTTCATCTCTCTCTTTTGTTTTTTTCACTGTTCGATCTTCAGTTCATCCTTTTTTTTTTTTTTTTTTTTTTTTTCTGGGTTCAGTGAGTTTGGTTTTTTTTTTTTTAATTATTTTTTTTTCTCACTGGGTTCAATGAATTTAGCTACTAGGGGTTGAAGGAAAAAAAAAAAAAAAGTAAAAGCTGCACAATGTACAAATATGGAGCCCACAAATAATTGAAAAATATTGAGTGATGACAAGTGAGTGATGGTGCCAAAAAGGGTGGGGTGCTTTAAGTGATGAGTGATAAGTGATAAGTGATAAGTAATGAGTGATAAAAACTGAGTGATGAGTGATGGGTGATGAAAACTGAGTGATGAGTGACCATTTTTTTTAAACCAAACAAGGCCTAAACCTTTATTTCACGAACGCAAGGTGAGGGGGAAGTTTTTTTAAGGAAAGGAAGACGATCGTACATATTTTTGTGCCCACATAACTGACATAAGCAAAGTGAAAGTATATGGGATACATATCAGTAGCGGCTCTTTATTCTTCTTGCTCTTCAAGTAAAGCACTATCAGAAGTAATTGGAAGTCTAATGAACCATCTGGTTAGAATGAGATATAAAATTGTTCTTGAAGGTTGTGTTCATATAAGACTTGGATCTTAAGTTGCTGCGTGTACCACGTTATGTACGAAATTCTCACAAAAATTTTCGCCATAAAAGCTTATATTACATATCACCCAAGGATTTTGGAATCTCAACTCCAACTTGATTCCATCTTGACCCATGAGTTTCACGTAACTTGATTAATCGAACCAGAATCTCAATCGATCGAGATTCATGCTGATTTAGTTTTCCAGTCAGCCGTTTGATTTAGAGTCCCATGGTTTACAAGACAAGTTTAAAAGCAACCCTAGAGCTCTTTTTTCTAGATTTTTAGAGAGTCGTATTTTGTACACAAGTATTAGAGATTTCCCAACTCTCTAAAAGCATTAACTGTAGATCCAAATCAAGTTCTAAATATCTGATTATTGAAGGGGGGCGGTTGCAATTCAATTTTATCAACGTTGATGGTGAGAACCTGAGAGAGTACTTGCAGTCATGAGCAAAAAGCTCACCTGCAACAAGTTCTAGAATAGAAGGGTCCATGGATTAATTATGAACTGCATGGGGTCATGTTAGTAAGTTTTATATGAGGTAGCAATAGATTTAGAGTTAAATCTATTATTTGAATTTTCATTATATTATAGTGGATTTTGATAGGTTGAACAATTCCAATGGTTTTTACTGTGTAACAAGTTGTGCCATTTGTTTTTCCATTGGTCACCATCTTGTTCTCTCACTGTGATTTACTTTGTATGGCATGCTTTGTGAATTGCGAACCGATAAATAATTGAACTAATTAAATACTTGGTTTAAAATTGATAATTCTTGGCACAAACTAGGCCTAAAACCCTAATATAGTTCATAAGACTTATTTTGAGATAGTGTTCATAAGAGTTGGATCTTAAGTTATAGTGTATTTCATGTTATGTTGTGAGTTTTTTCACCCTAAGAGTTTTAAATTTCATATGCTCCACACCATGTATGATAACGAATCCTTGAACCATCATTAAATTTAGTAAGGAATATGGGATTAACTTTTATTAGTTTACCTTTTTTTTAAATGTAGTTCTATTCTTCTAAATATTAAGCGCTTTTTTCCTTATTTTAGTATTATTTTATTTTATTTTATTTTTTTGGTCTTCTTAGTCAAATTAGAGCTCCTTCTCAAAAAAAAAAAAAAAAAAAAAATTATAGCTTTTATTTTCCCCCTTTTTATCCCTAGATACTTAAATACATAGTTTTCAAATTATGTGAGGTAATAAATTCTTATAAGGGGTCCTCACTTTAAAATTTTAAATTACATGCATTACATATTACGTATGAATTATCATAGTGAACCCCTATCCCATGTTAAACATTAAAAAGACCATCATGCATCATATACATATGTTATACCCACATGAGCAGCAAAGTGGGTACAACATATATATGTAGTTAGCAAAGTGAGTACCCACTTTTAATTTTGGTGTGTGATTTGTCTTTTCTTGTAGCCAAAAAGAAGATCTAGAAGCCAAGTTCTCTCTTTTTGTTTTTTCTATTTGCGGGTTCATCACGTAAAATAATTATTCCTCTTTCACTTTTTCGAAATTTAAAGTTCTCAACATAAATAGTAATTATTCCTGCTTTACTATGGATTATGACTCTCTCTCTCTCTTCCCTGATCATTATATATAGCTTAAAAACTGATACACATTTCACAACCCTATTCTTATAACTAATATATATTTTTTGTCATTGTTGCTACCATAGAAAGAAAGAAAGAAAATGGAAGAAGATATGGATAGGAATGGGCCGAAACAAGATGATGAGCTCGCCCTCAATTTGTACAATAACACCATGACAGGTGACTGGAAGAAGATTGTTGAGATATATAACGAACACAAATTTTCAGCCATTGCCGCGAGGATCAACCCGTCTGGGGACACAGTATTGCATGTTGCTGTCGCCATTGCACCAGAACATATTGTTAAAGAACTCGTACGTGTAATTAAAGAAACTTCGGAGCTGTATCTATGGGTAAAAAACAATGATGGGAATAACCCATTGCATGTAGCAGCGTCAACGGGGAGATTGAAAATATGCATCATCCTTGCTAAAGTACTTATTGAATTTTTGGACTTTCAAGACGAGCTTCAGAACTTGGGGTCTCAAGATTCATTTCGAAACAAGTCCGGGGAGAGCCCTCTCTTCTTAGCCGCCTTTCATGGTCACAAACCAAGCTTCCTTTACCTGCATTTGTTATTTTTGGCAGCCCAAGACACAGACTTCGAAACAAGCAATCCCGTCTACAGAAGAAATGATGGTGAGACTGCCCTTCACTGTGCCATCCGGTGGGAGTATTTCGGTGAGCATTTTTTTGCTTAACTTCTTCTTCTTCTTTTTTTATTTATTTTTTTACTTCACCGAATTATTAAGTCATGAATTAATGTCAATTTCAGGAAAAATTTATGTTGTCCTATAATAGGCAGAAGGGATTGAAATTATATGATTCAAATTTAAAATACAAAATTACTTTAAGTATTATAACTTTTACTGTAACAATTTTATATATTAACAAAATATATGCTTGTTTAGTGGATTTATCTTCTTTTCTTTACAAGAATAATGACCTTTAGAAATCGAAACCCGTCCTTGGTTTTTTTTTTTTTTCTTTCCTCATTTACTTGCATTTTACCCTCCAAACTATAACAAAACCAATTCTCTACTGTTACACAAAATTTTACATAATTTTACACACAACCCAAAAATCAATTTAAACCATCTTTTAAAATCACAAATTTTAAATTGTAAAACAGTTTATGGCTTTATGCACAACAAGTATTTTACTTTCTAAAAATCCCAAACTATTTTTAGGATGTCTCTCTGTTGTCTCATCCATAGTTTTAAAAACCGGACCGGACCGTCCGGTTCAACCGGTTTAATCGGGAACTAGACATTAATCCGGTCCGGTTGTCATTAATAACCGAAAATGAAGGAAAAACCGGCTTTAACCGGAAACCGCCAATTTGATCGGTAAAACCGAAAACCGATCCGGTTTAACCGGTTTTGGAATGGTCGGGCAAAATCTTTGTGCACAACACAAAACAAAACATAAAAGTAGAACGCCAGTTACACCATGGCAGAGAGAGAGATGGCGCACCAAACAAAATGCAGGACTTGATCTATGTTACAGAGGATGAAGTAGCCTTTGGAAATGGAAGAGCAAATTTATATACTGGCAGCGCTTCTTAACAGAGGACTGATTTGGCTTTTGTGAGTTTAGTAGCCTCTAGAAATGGCAGATGCTCTAATAAATGGTGAAAAATTGAAAATATAATTTGGCAGTGGCGGCACTAACAAGCGTAGCTTTTATATTCATGAAACAAACCCTAGCAATATTAGATGATTTAATCCTCACCGTTCAATCATTAAATGATCCACCTGTCAATCTGCCTTCTCATTTAAAATATTCTTATTTCTTAGACACGTGCTACACTAACAGATCCCAAGAAAGTAGTATTACCATGTTTCAACTTATATACTATTATTATCACGGAGGTTTCTAACCATATTTGTGAACATACAGTAGATTAGTTTTAATATTTAAATAATATTTACTAGATTTATCTCCCAAAAAAAAAAAATTACTAGATAAGTTTTTTTCAAAATTATTAGCATTATTAAAATTATAAAAACTTATTTACATTATCAAAGTTAAATATACACATAACTCAACACTTTATATATTTATAATTTAAAAATTATTAATTAAATTATTTATGACGTCATTGGTTCGACCACTGGTTCGATCCCGATCGGACCATAAAACCGATAATCAGTCTATTTACCGGTTCTTTGACCGTACCGATTTTTAAAACCATGGTCTCATCTATACGCATGGACTGCTCCTCCCAAAGTAGGTTCTATTGACAGAGACATTATATATTTTCTATTGATAGAGCTGAGGTGGGAGATCTCAACCGCAAAAGTACTTTTCAGTAAATAATTATTGTAACATTTTTTACATTCTTCAAATGCTTACGTCTCAATTTCCTCTCCCCTCTTAATTCTCGTGAGCTCATCTCTTTTTTCTGGGTTCAAACCCATCTCTATCTCCACCTCCACCTCCTATCTCTTATTTTTTGTTTTCTTCCTATATGCTCATAGCATTTATTTTAGCAAAAGATAAGGATTAATCCATGACTTCGTTTTTTACCTCTACTTTTAAATGCAAAATTAAAATGGCAATTTCGGGAGTCTCAGATGGAGAGGGAGAATGGGATTTTGGCGTTGAGAGAGGACTTTTTGGGAGAATTAATCCACAAGTATTTGCTGAAATAGGTGGTTTGGGTATTTTGGTCAGATGCAGAAATCAATAAGGTTTATTTAACATTAATAGAATACTGTTCAAAGGGTAAAAGAGAAATTTCACTTCTTTTTTTATTTTTTATTATTATGATCACACGAGTCCCTGACCTATACATAACATGATCATTAGTTTTAACGGTGAACTAAACCATAGGTATAAAGTTTTTCAAAAAAAAAAAAAAAAAAAAAAAATCCATAGGTATAATTTGCGGTCTTTCTTAAAATTGCGGTGGTGATCGGAAGCTTTCATAGTTTAGGCTTTAAGGGTCCAAAATTCAAAATTTTGCATAATTTACCATGAATTTGTGCAATTTTCCATAGTATTCAACCTTAGATAGGAATTTTAATATATATATATATATATATATATATAAATTAAAATGCTGCTATAGACTTAGTGTTTTAAAACACCACTATAGAGCCTCTAAATGTGGCTATAAACATGTCTATAACTGCGTATTTTGAAAACACCACTATAAGATACCTATATTAGCGTTTTTTGTGAACACCATTAAAAAAAACATTGCTAAAGACAACTTTTTTTTGTAGTGTTATATTTATTTTTAAAATGCATTCATGTGAATGCATGTGGGTGTGTTTACAAACTAGTTCTATAATATATGGTTTCATATACAAATATAATCATGATAAATGCATATTAATAATTATTATAATTATCAAATTTTTTATTTTGACAGAAAAAATAAAAGAAAAAAAATTCTTATTGTATATTAAACTTTTCTATGCATTGTATGGGTTATCAACTAGTTTTAATTATTATGGATAACAGATATGGCATATGAGATACTTCTAGTGGAACCTAGTCTTGCTTATGCAGTGAACCAACTAGGAATCACCCCTCTGCATCTCCTAGCAAGTAAGCCTTCGTTGTTCAGAAGTGGTTCCCAACTTGGATGGTGGAAGAAAATCATTTATTATTGTAAGTATTTCTCAATTGTCTAGCAGCAAATCACAAACTCTCTTTGATTTTGGAGATGGGAGTTGTACTACATTACACAGACTTTTCCTTCGTTGTTGCAAAGGTATATATGTTGAAGAGCTGAAGCATGAAACTGTTCGTGAAGAGTTGATTGATTCTGTCATTAAGGAATTAGATGAATCTTCTGAAATCAAAGACAACAATTTCCCAGAGAACTACCAAACGTGCATCCACTTCTATCAACTGCTGCAGACTATGAGTCAATTCGGTATGAAATGAATCTTTTTTATTTACTTCGACTAAAAGTAAAGTTTGCTAAAGTTTTTGCAAAATTGGTCATAGAACATGACATCAGGGCAACTCAAGAATGTTTAGGCCTATATTAGGGCCTCATAATATCCATAAAATTCTGAGTTTGAAATCTCTTACCAATATCTTGAGTCCACCCTTAAAAGATTCACCTTTGTAATAACCTAATGTCTATGGTATGAGGCAGCGACAGAATCAAGACTTGGAGTTAGGCGAGGCAAAAGTATAAACCAAAAAAAAATTATGAAACTCAAAATAAACATTCGTTTAGTATTAACAAACCATCAACAAAGAAAAATATACACAATTATTGATTTTTTAATACATTACAATGCGTTTTTTTTTAAATGAAAAAGGAACTCAACATTTTTTTAAAAAAATTTTAAAATCATTTAAACATTTTCTTTTAAAAAAAAATTTAGTTGACTCTCTCATAATCTAAGAAAAAAAAATATAATCTCAATTTATCATCTCATTAAATATTCAATAATCTACAAATCATCACACACAATAGATAAACACTATGCACACACGCACTCAACAACTAAACAATAAATTTCAGAATTGTAAATAATCTACAACTTAAATTTTTTTTAAAGACACTAAAAGACAAGCACAATACAGACAAAATTTAACAGTATCAAGTATCAAATACACAACATAGCACATGCTTGATGTGTTAGAGGCTACTATTTTTTTATATAAAAAAATATGGGTTGTGTTAAGGAGTATTGCAAGTTAGCTGTTAACAACTTTTATTTACTTTTTTTGACAATTTTTTTTTGTCCTTTTTGTAGCTTTATGGTATTTTTTTTCTATTTTACAAGTATTTTTATGTCTTTTTTTTTTATTTATTTCGTTTTTTTTATTACATAGGACTCACGTTAGGGAATCTTAACAAACATCACACAGTCCTTGTCAACATTTTTCAAAAAATATTACTCTAACTTTATTAAAGAGAGAAAGATGGAGAATTAAATGCTCGCTGCCTCTCTCTCTCTCTCTTCTATTTTCGGTGAGTGTTAATTGTGGAGAGAGTTCTCTCATTTGTGTCTCTCTTTCTATTTTCTTCACAACTCAGATTATCAAATCAAGCTAATTAACCAACAAAAGTTTAGCAATTTTTGGCACTAGAGATTCAGATGAGATAACATATTCCAACCCAAAAAAGAAAAGAAAAAGAGATTGAATATAATACCAAATTTGAGGGCGATGGACTGGTGTTGGCGCGATGCTGTTAGTCCGTGCTTCCGTTGCCCACTTGCCCAAGCCCAGCGCCTCCCTCTCCCTGCCTCCCAATCCCAGGTCTCACTTAGTTTAGGTTTTTTTTTTCTTTTTTTTTTTTAAATTTTTCTAGTGTTTTGCGTGTTTGGTGCTTTTTTTGTTAGAACCTTTCTCTCTCTTTTATCTCTTTTTTTTTTTTTTTTTTTTGGGGGTATCCTACGCTACGTGTTGGCTTCAGTTTTTTTTTTTTTTTTGGGTGTGTCTTGCGTGGGTTTGTTTTGGGTATTGTTTGGGCTTAAGTTTGCTATTGGTAAATTTTGTTGTTAGGTTAATTTTGTTGAGCTTGTTAAATTTATTTTAAATTTTAAATCAATAAATTTTTTATTTTTTATTTTTTTTATAGCCTTTAAAAAGATCAATTCAATTGTTGTTGGGGGCAAAATGCATATATACATATATACATACACACACATTAACTGTTAGGTTATATTTGTAAGTGAAGTTTTATATTGAATAATAATTAAAAGAATAAGTAGTTAATATAACATAATTAAATATATACCTATTAGATTTAATCTAAAATATGTCTTTATATGTTATATTAATTATTCAAAGAAGCCTTTCCAAGACGTTTATCTCCCCATCATTGTATTAAAAAATAAATAAATAAAAAAAGGACCTAGGTGAGGGGAATGAATAATCTGAAAATGTTTTAATTGTAAAAATTACTTTTGGTTTTCTAGCATTACAGCCATTACTACAAAAATATATTAAACAGAACGATCAAAACTTCATCATATACGTACAGCAAAACCCAAAAAACCATCAGAAAACAGTGCTGATTTTGTTTTTTTTTTTTTTGGTGCTCTTCTTCCCTAAAGTTCTATAACCGAGTTGCTATCTTTTTCTAGTGATTGAAAGAATAATTATGCATTGTAAAGGCCGGAATACAGATGAAGAGAGTGCCAACAACCCGAACGCTACTGGCCAATCAAAACAAAAAGGTGAGAAATGCATAGTGTGTGTGTGTGTGTGTATATATATATATATATATATATAAGAGAAATGCATAGTATTAAAAGTGCATTTGAGTAAAAAAGAAATGCCACAACAATTGGGCTTTGGATTAAATATGGGTACGTAGTTCATAGTTGGTCCGGTCCATCTATTAATTTTTTAGGTTGAATACTTTATTGGCTATCAAAAACAAAATATTGTTAAAGCTAAAACTTCAATACTATCGTATCTAAAAAATAAAAATTAATTAAAACTAAAAAAAATAAAATAAAAAAAACGTTGAAGCTATTATCTGCTATTACCCTTAATTATTAATGAAACACAATGAACAGTAGCTCTACTAATTAAACCTAGTTATCTGCACATTATAATGAATTTATTTTGTTCTGTAAAGCTTCCCTAGCTCGAACTGAAGCCAAGAAGCATCAATTGTTTGGGAGAAGTGCCAACTGCTTTAACATGGCTTGTCTTGGACATGGTATGCCACTATATTAGTTTCAATCTAATTTTACTTTCTTTTTTTTTTTGGGATAAAAATACAAATTGCACCTTATGAGTTTGACCAAAATTTATTTCAGATTTTTAATTTTGTTTTCATTCAATTGAGTTTTTTAAGTTTCAAGTTTATGTAGTTAAGGCATCTCCATTAGCTTCCACTAAATGTGCAGTTAAGTATCCAAATATTTTTTTTTGTTCAAAAATTTTAAATTAAAAATATTAAATTTATTATTGAAAAATATTTTTATAAAATATTTTGATGGAATTTTACCGAGAGACCTTAATGAATAAGGTTCAAATTTAGAAGACTCAATTAAATGAAAACAAAGTTAAATGACTGAAATGAATTTAGGTCAAATTTATTGGTTGCACTTTGCATTAATTTTTGATCCTTTTATTTACTTTGTAATTATGAGAGAGAGAGAGAGAGAGAGAGAGAGAGATTTGGTGTAACTTTAAACAATATTATAGTATTTAATAACATATTATTGAATTGATATTTTAAAAAGTCAACTGTTGAATTATATATGCTCTATATTCTTTGTACTTATGTCAAATTTCATATCAATTAATCGAATGTTATTTACTATTTAATCTGTAATCTCATCTTTTATGCATATTTTTAAAATGCAAAATCTTTTTTAAAAAATTAACATTTTATAAGTGAAAAAGTTTGATTACAACCTTGGTTGTAGCCTAAACTACAACTTCCCACTAATAAAATTAACATTACTATATATTTTAAAAATCTAATTATTGAATTGCATGTTTTTATGTTTTTAACACATATGCCAAATTTTGTGCCAATCGAATGTTATTTACTATACAATTTATAAACTTAGTTTTAATGCATAATTTTATACTACAAAAATTTAAAATTTAAACATTTGATATGTATAAAGGAATTCATGGAATTTTTTTTATTTCTTATTAAGAGAAAAGATACTATAAGTTTTATGGTTAAAAGTTTGGAAAATTTAATTTATACTACGTCATATATTAACAAGAGAAAAAAAAATACCATTCAGCATTATTATTATTATTATTATAAGGCATATAAATGTGACATTTATTTTTTATTTTTTTTAAATAATTAGATTTGTATATAGTTTATATTTTCTAAAACTCTTATTGTACTCTAATGTTTATCTCTAATTTATTTAACAAAAAAAATCCTTAATTTAAAATTTTTAAAGAATATTAATTATGATTTATATCATTTAAATAATAATTATACATAATATAATGAAAGAAAATATTTTCCATAAATTATATAAAATTGACTTGATGATATTTTCTTAAAAGAAAATACGCACACACAATATATATATATATATATATATATATATATATATATATATCCGGTTAGATTCAAGTTACACTTGGTGTAACTTTAAGCAGTGTTACACCACCTAATAACTTGATATAGAATTTATATTTTGAAAATCCTACCATTGAATTTCATAATCTATATATTCTTAACATTCATGCCAATTTTTATGTCAATTGGATATTATTTACTATTCGATTTATAAATTCATTTTTTATACATTATTTTAAACTACAAAAATTTTGATCACCTCAAAATTTTGCAAACATGGAGAATATACAATGATAATATAATCTATCAGTAGATTTGTTAAAATTTGCATCCAATTAAAAAATATTGAGTGATATAATATTGTTTAAAGTTATACCAAGTGTAACTTGAACCCAACCCTCATACACACACACACACACACACACATATATATAGATATAATGAGTCCGAATTCAATAAAGATAGAGTGTAAAACTCATATTTTACACTATCCAATTTGAGATTGACACATTAGTTTTAAACTTAAAATTCAATATATTCTACCACACATAATAACGTCTCAATAAATTCACAGTTAAGTTGGATTTTTTAAATAGATATTAGAATTAATTGGGTGTGGTTATGCCTATTTTTTAATATATAATATGATGATGTAGCATGTTAAGATTGGAGAAGTAAAACTTAAGTTTTACAACTCATCCTTATAGAATTTAATCTCATATAAAATTTCTTAAACATATGTTATATTTTAAATTTATAAATTATTGATATATATATATATATATATATATATATATATATTTTGAAAGCTAAATTATTGATATATTTAATTCAAAAAAGAAAAGAAAAGAAAAGATAGTTTATGAATCTCCCGTTATAATCAAAACTTGGGACCACATCTGTAACCGAGTTACTTTTCTTTTCTAGTGATTAAAAGAATAAATGTGTATTGCAATCGGATTGCAAATGAAGAGGATCTAAGCGAAACGAACGTTACTCGCCACTCAAGACCAGGTGAGAAAAATTTTTAGTGTAAAAAGTGTGAGTTGAAATTGTTAATAAGTCCTAAATCAGTTGGTTTTGATATTTGTTATGGTTTTTTTGTTTTTCTTTTCTTTTTGACGAAAGAGATTTACATTTTACAATGGTTTAAAATCTTCTTTTTTTTTTGTTGTTGTTATAATTCAATAGTTGAGGCCTTCAAGGTAGGGAATTTTCATTCCAGATGTCTCCATTAAAGGCATTAAAATGTGTTAATTGAATTACAAAATTCTCGAAGGTTTTATTTCTTAATTAGTTATGCACATCAATATAATAAAATTTGAGTTTAGAAACAGTAGTTGTATCAAGTAAATATTCTATTTAATTGTTGAATGATTGTACCAAGTTCCAATAATATTTAGATAAAAACAACAGCTTAATTATTCTCACCAACTTTTTCCTCCACAGCTTATTTTGATGAACACAATACTTAATTGTTAACATCAACTTTTCTTTCTTTCTTCTAAAATATATAAATATATATATATATATATATATATATATATATATATATATATACTTTCTTTCTTCCAGGTGGCCCCTATGTATTGATTTTTTTTTTTTTTTTTTGGGTCGAATGCTTTAATGTTCTTAAAGTAATTAACGCTAATGCTAAAACCTATAAATCCCCCACTACCCTTAATTATTGTCATGGTTGAAGCCCAATGAAAAGTAGTTTTATTAAAACATTATCATTTGCACATTGTAATGATCTGATTTTGTTTGGTACAGGATTCCTACCTGAGAGTGAAACTGAAAATCAGGAGCATCATTTTTTTCGGATACGTTATGCGGGCTGTTTTAACATTTTCCATCTTTGTGGAATATTAATCCGGGTTGTTCTTGGCCTTGGATATGGTATGCTACTATATTGCACTTTCAGCATATTTTCTACACCTCTCAATCTCATATATAAGTAAGGTTAGAAGTAGTACAAATTTTTAATAACCGGTTTTGATTCTCAGTTTTCACACATCTACTATTTCATATATCTTTTTTTATATCTATTTTTATGTATTAAAATGTGAACATTTTTCCATTAATTATGGATATATATATATATATATATATATGTGTGTGTGTGTGTGTGTGTGTGTGTGTGTAGGGTCCCGATTTGGGGGGTATTTTTCACTATAGATGTGAGCGAATCCAAACCCAATAGGCCCAATACAATAAATTTGGTAGAGAAGTGGGCTTAAGAACTGGGCTTTTGCGAGGACTTCGTCAACGGTCGGGCAAGATCGTTGGGGAACAGGATCGTCAACAGCGTAGTTGGGGGAGGGTCAAAGTCCGTCCTTGGGCCTCGTCCTCGGATGAGTTCTTCTTCTCCTCCTTTGATACTGCACCACTAAAGCTTTCTAGTGTCTTCCGAATTGTCGTCCTCCTCTTCGTGAGATCTCTCTGGTTCTATATTCTCCTGCTCCCTTCATCTTGGCCGTCCATCTGTCGATTGCACAGGTCGCCACTTGAGTGTCTGTCCCATCCAACACTTCCCTCAACTTGCTATGAGTTGCAGTGGACAGCATGGCGCTGTTCAAGGGTCATTCCTTCATTAATGCGACTAGACTGCCAGCTGCAGGCATTTAATGCGGAGGTGACAGACTCTTCTACAATAGCCCTTTCACCATGCTCCCATAGCTGCCCCCCTACGCTAGTCTCTTCGTTTGGGGATGACGGGGAGGGCTGCGGTGGATGGCGTATTGCCCTTTCTTCTCAGGACACTAGTTCACCGAGGACATGACGTTCCTCGGTGATTTCTCCTAGTAGCTTTGGGCCTTCTTTAGTCATTCTCGGACGTTTTCCTCCTCGGCTGGGTCCTTGGGTTTATTATTCGAAATGGGCCGGGGCACCCAGATCCTTTGGTCTCACAATAGCCCCTCAAAATCCTGCTGTCCGGAACCTCGGACGGGGAGTAAGGTTTTGATGTTTTCGGACTACCCTACCAGCTTGTCAAGTCTTGTCATCTGCTGGCGCTTAAGGCTTTTCGCTTGCTTACGACACGTTGTTGGCGCTTCGGCGTACGAGGTGCATCACCATTAATGCTTCCTCTTCGGGGGTAACGCGGATTGCTTTGGAATACGGGAGGCGTATTCAATAGTGCCTTTATGAAGTGGCGCGGATTTGGAGACTGAAGGCTCCTTTGGGAACCGGGTGGAATTCATTTTGTTTGACATTATTTCCTTGAACTCTGTGGGTAGTGAGCTTCCCCAGATTTCGCCTTCTATATAAGGCGCCCTGAGAGGAACATCTTCCATACCTATTAGCCTTAGAACTCTTCGGAGGTTCCAAGTTTCCTCTCTTCTTGAATAAAAAGGATGCCGCTTGAACCATGGGCATTGCAGCTGAGGTAAAGAGGGTTGGGGCTAAAGTCCCTCCTATTCTTCAACCAGACAAGAGAGAGCACTCTCCTCCTTCGACCAAGAATCGTAGCTAGCGCGAACCGTACTAGGTTCCTGATGTTCCTCAAAACGCCAATCAAGAATGTGCAGGAGTTGGCTAAAGAGGAAGGGGAAGAAAGTAAAGCAAAGTTGAGGGTGGCGATTGTGACATCAGAAAGAGCCATCCCGCCGTTGCAGGCAAACGGCGGGACACGTGAAGGGCGACTTCTTAGAAGTACCGACATCGTATGGTGGACTAGGTTCGTTTCAGGGCAGCTTTCGCAGGTGGAAACCAATTCAGATGCTCCCGCCTCCTTCTTCTCATCACCACCTGTGCCAAGCGCACCGGCTTAGGGGCTACTGAAGCGGGACTGTGAACCCACCATCACCACCAGCTTTTTTCCTTTTATTAGCTAGCTTTGCCACAAGCACACCTCGGCCACTGTGCAATTAGTTGTAAATCGGGCTATTTTGTAATCGATGTAAAACATGCCGTCTTCGGCTGTTCTGTAATTAGTTGTAAATCGGGTCTTCCTCGGCTATTTTCTAATCGATGTGAAACATTTTATTTAATGGAAAGAGATTTATGGTTTTTACTTGGTGAAATCTTTTTCTCTTTACTGTTATTACTTTCCATAGATGTTTTTGTTTACTTATTTTCCTTACGCATATATTCTTGCGCTACCTCCGCCTTTCCAAAAACAGCCGAGCACACGACGATGTGCTCCATGCCGCGAACTGCACGACCCTTTTTTAACAAGAAATGCTAGTTTTGGAATTTGCAATCCGAGAAGGTCGTTGCACGTCATGATTCTGTCCGAGACCTATAGGGGGCCAAGACGTCTATCTCCCTCCGTCGTCTGATCCGAGGACCCAGGCGAAGCTATGGCTATACTTAATGCTTGGCGGAAATAAGTTTTGGTTCTCTATAGCACTCAGATGGTTGCCACAAGTCACTAGTTTTCCCACAGGTATGAGTCCGAGGACCATGCAATACCTTGGTTCTGTCTAACACCCAAATAGTTGTCACAAGTTATTAGTTTTCCTATAGGTTTGGGTCCGAGGACCATGCAATACCTTGGTTCTGTCTAACACCCAGATAGTTGTCACAAGTTATTAGTTTTCTCATAGGTTTGAGTCCGAGGACCATGCAATACCTTAGTTTTGTCTAACACTTAGATACTTGTCACGAGTTATTAGTTTTCCCATAGGTTTGAGTCCGAGGACCATGCAATACCTTGGTTCTGTCTAACATTTAGATACTTGTCATGAGTTATTAGTTTTCCCATAGGTTTGAGTCCGAGAACCATGCAATACCCTAGTTACGTCTCCTGAGGATTCGCCCGCGCTACAGCCCCATTCGACTACTCGAGTGAGTTAGAAGGCACCAACACCGATCTCCAAAAATTGTTCCCACCACGGAGCCCCTTGAAAGCGTTTCGCGCGACCGCCGTCTTCCTCTATCGGGGTCCAACGGGGGCAGCCCGTGAGGTTGGTGGGTTGTCTGGCCCCTGGTGGGGGTGAGGGCCACGCACATGGCTCCAGATGCCCGTTGAGCTGGGAACGTCTTGGTAGTTCTCCATTTGCGGCCCAGTAGGTTGGCCATCATCGTTCCCTCTTGGGGGTTTGACACTGCCTTATTTGATTATCGTCCTCACTAGCACACAAGTTCTTCCCACAAACGGCGCCAATTGTAGGGTCCTGATTTGGGGGGTGTTTTTCCCTGTAGATGTGAGCGAACCCAAACCCAACAGGCCCAATACAATGAATTTGGTAGAGAAGCGGGCTTAAGAACTGGGCATTTGCCAAGACTTCGTCAACGGTCGGGCAAGATCGTTGGGGAACAAGATCGTCAACAGCGTAGTTGGGGGGAGGGTCAAAGTCTGTCCTCGGGCCTCGTCCGAGGATGAATTCTTCTTCTCCTCCTCTGATACTGCACCACTAGAGCTTTTTGGTGTCTTCCGAATTGTCGTCCTCCTCTTTGTGAGATCTCTCTGGTTATATATTCTTCTGCTCTCTTCATCTTGGCCGTCCATCTGTCGATTGCGCAGGTCGCCATTTGAGTGTCTGTCCCATCCAACGCTTCCCTCAACTTGCTGTGAGTTGCAGTGGACAACATGGCGCTGTTCAGGGGTTATTCCTTCATTAATGCGGCCAGACTGCCAGCTGCGAGCATTTAGTGCGGAGGTGACAAGCTTTTCTACAATAGCCCTTTCACCATGCTCCCATAGCTGCCCTCCTACGCTAGTCCCTTTCGTTTGGGGATGACGGGGAGGGCTGCGGTGGATGGCGTATTGCCCTTTCTTCTCAGGACACCAGTTCGCTGAGGACATGATGTTCCTCGGCGATTTCTCCTAGTAGCTTTGGGCCTTCCTTAGTCATCCTCGGACGTTTTCCTCCTCGGCTGGGCTCTTGGGCTTATTATTCAAAATGGGCCGAGGCACTCAGATCCTTTGGCTCCACAATATGAAATAGTATATGTGAACTAAGGTGAAAAAAAAAATTACATATTATTTTAATCTTGTTGCTCTTTTATGAAAAGAAGTCATTATTATTGATTATGTTATTATATTCATTATCATTTCAATTATTAGTAATTATACGAATATTAATTAATATATTTGCCTTTTGTAATATATATAATAATATATTTAATGATTGTAAAAATCAGAGGGTATAAGGGAGATAAAACAGAAGCACGTACATTCCTTTAAAATCATGAAAAAGCTCATCAAAATTACAACCAAAGCTAAGCGCGACAAGTACGACTTCACAAGTGGTAGGAACCCTCGACAAATAATCAACCCGGAGGGAACTTGGGACGTGGAAGAGGAACTACCTTCAGCACCAAAAGACAGTGACAGTGACAGTGCCATCAGTTCCAAAACTGACCAAGGTAAGAGTTGACTGTAAGAGAATAGAAGAGGTGAACTATTCTCCTATGCTTAGGATCACAAATTTTTTCACTTTTTGTCATAGTCGTGACGTGATAAAGTATGATTGGTAAAAAAAAAATAGTGAATTTATGTATAAGTGATAGTTAATCACTCACAGTCTATCAAGTCAAAATTATAGCAAAAAAATGTAAAATAATTTGTGGTTTTAAAATTACTGATCGTAAAGGCATATCGTGCGTATACTAAATTGATCTAAGTTATATAAACTAGATGAAAATACCATTTTCACTCCAACATTTTCGTAGAATTCAATTTGGTTCTTATTATTTTCATCTTACAATCAATTTGGTTCTACATTTTGGTAGCATTTAAATTGGTCCATGTTATTTTTAACTTGCAATCAGTCAATTTGGTCATGTTATTTTCAATTTGCAACCATTTTGGGTCCAAATCTAGGTTTTTTTTAGTTGTTGAGTTGATATACGTGTCTATCAAAGTTGAAGATTGATAAATTTGATTTTTGGTTTTATATTTGGTTGCCAAGAAAATGCAAGAAAAACTGTAATTTGATGGTAGAAGTAAATTGACTATAAGTTAAAAATAACATAGATCAAATTGATTATTACTAAAATATAGAGACCAAATTGACAATGATCCCAAAATATAGAAACCAAAATGATATTTTCACCTATAAAAAGTCTAAACAGTTAAAAGAAATCTCAATTATAATTAATCATTTTGTTATAAGCATATGTGGCTAATATTTGAAGATGCACTCCGTGTAATTAGCAGGAAAGGGAAAAACGCCTAAAATGACGAAGACAGAGACACCTGTATTGCTTGCAGCAAGAAATGGTATCACGGAAATGGTTGAGAAAATACTCAAAGAGTCTCCACTGGCCATTAATGACAAGAGCGAAGGTAAAAATATTGTGCATTGGGCCGCGATGAACAGGCAACCACATGTATTACAACTACTGCTGAAGCAAGATTTTGTGCAACGGAAATTAATTCATGAAGTGGATACAAATAACAACAATGCATTGCATCTGGCAGCGGAGATTGAAAAGAAAAGGCCTTGGCTAATTCCTGGTGCCGCATTGCAAATGCAGTGGGAACTCAAGTGGTATGAGGTACGGACTCAAAGCCATCTTTGACCTCGAATTTAATTTGTTCAACAACTTACCAAGTGACTTGACCATCTATGCATGAAATCTCACACTGTAATTATGGCACAAGGTAGCAATTGCCACCGTACTACAAGTAGTTATATAAAACTTTGGCCCATCAAGTTTTATTTTTATTTTTATTTTTTTAACTCTCTCTTAACGTTCAGATTAGTCACAAACATGAAAAAAAAAATGACTATCTTGAAAACGCAAACTTAAAAGTATCAAAATGAAAATTTTAAACTTCAAATAATACCAAAATCAAAATTAACCCAAACTTTTAGAATTAAAAGTCTAATTAGCCTTAAAAATTTTCTCCTTATATGTATATATAAAGGAAAATGCTAAAGTTACAAAACATCTTACAAATTTTTCTTATAAATTGCTAATATAATAAATAATTATTAATAAGTAAAAAAATGACATTAATGATAGTTCTAGATGTAAACTAGTAAAATCTATCACATCAATAATTTATAAAAATATTGTAAAATAATTTATGCATATAACTTTACTCGAATCATATATAATCAATAAAGCCTCTCTGATATCTCTATATGCAGTTTGTAAAAAGCCACATGCCACAACACATATGTTATCAACAAAACGACGACGACAAGACCCCAGAAGAAATCTTCGACGACAGCCACAAGGATTTAGTCAAAGAAGGAGGCGAGTGGCTAGACAAAACCTCCGAATCCTGCTCAGTTGTGGCTGCACTAGTTGCCACCGTTGCTTTTGCTGCGTCAACCACTATACCAGGTAACATCAATGAAGAAAGCGGCTCACCAAACCTTGAAAACCAGCCTGCAATCACCATCTTTGCTATCTCCTCGCTTGTTGCCCTGTGCTTCTCCATCACCTCCTTGTTCACATTTCTCTCCATTCTCACTTCGCGGTATGAACAGAAAGATTTTCGTAGAGACTTGCCAACGAAACTACTGATCGGCTTAACTTCCCTCTTCGTATCCATAGCTTCGATGTTGGTTTCATTTTGTGCTGGACATTTCTTTCTGCTTAAGAATAAACTAAGAAACAAAGCCTTTCCAGTATATGCAGTGACATGCCTGCCGATAGTCTTCTTTGCGATACAGCAATTACCACTCTATGCTGATATTCTATGGGCTATTTACAAGAAGGTGCCTCGATCGAGCAATAAGGCTGTTTTACTTTAGGAGTTCTTCTACATGATACGACTCTATTTTTTAATGTTTTTACTTTTACTTTTTTTTTTTTTTTTTTAATCAATGATGGTATGCTTTAGGAATTAGGATTCATAAATTGTTTGCTATTTTAAATTAATTTGGGATGCATTGTGTTTTTGTGCGTGTCGTGGACCTATATATGTTTTCATTGTACTTGAGATTTTAACCTTTCAGAAAATACTGAGCATATGAGTTCAAATTGTCATGATTGGTAAGAAATGAATCTCTCAATATCGATAACTACATGCTTATTTTTACCTAATACCCAAAACCAAACACGGTGTTTATCTAGTTTTGCTTGAGTAATACAAAGTATTTATTTTTCTTAAATAATAGTGAATTTCATCGATTAAAGTTATGTGAGATTCATCACTTATGTAAGAGAAATTAATACTATATGTGTATTCAGAAAGTACCTAAAAACTTATGCCACTCTACCTCTTCACAAATGGCAAACTCCTAACCTCAAACCTGAGATTTGGTATGGCAAATATTGTCACACCCCGAACATAAGTTACATAACAATGTAAGTCGAACATGTGACAGCAGGCGCACGATTGTAAGGCCTCACTTCAATATATATAGCATCCAAGGCCTCGCTGCTAGTAGTCAATAACTACTCTCCAAGAACAAATCAATAGCTAAACCTTTGGACGAAATCATTTTATAACTGCAAATATATATATATATATATATATATATTCCACAAATTACAAGAATTCCAAGAGCTACTTATACACCAAATATATCATTTATTAAAACACTACTAAGTTCTTACACACCATCAACTCAAGGAACAAAATTTTCTCAGAATACGAGTTGTTAGTATAATTTAATAATACCAAAAACCTTTACAACTACTCAATCTATAAAATCACAATTCATGTCCTGTTTGAAATATGACAGCCTTAATCCTAAAATGTTTTAAAATCTCCATATAGATAATTATGTTGGATTGGATGAAACGTTCATATTCATATTGTTGAATCCTTATTCGAGTACATATTAGATTGTTTTGAACAAGTAGCGTACGTATCTTGTGGGTGTGTCTTGCTTTTGTTTTTACAAACCTTTCCACAAAGCACTGAAATAAGACAACATGACCAGCTTCATATATAGAAGCTCCATTAAATTTATATAACACTTGTAGGCCTCTTTTCTACTACACTTTGTATTTTATAATGGCTGAATACCAAAATATTATTGGGAGGATGCAACGATGATGAAAATAGTTCTCTCTTGCTGGTTTCTTATTTGTTAGGACTTAAAAATGATGATTTTGCATGTTTTTCAACCATATTATAGTACATCAAGATTTTGAAAGTAATATTGTTTCTTGACAATATATTAGGCCAGTGATTTCTTAATTTCATATATTCGACCTAATATTATTTTTTGACAACATATTCCACCAAAATTAAATTGAACACTTTAGCCCTACTTAATTTAGGAGCATTATTATTATTACCCATGATCAGGAATCGACGTTATGAGCCCTCTAGACCTTAACTGCCTTTTCTTTTGATATATATATATATATATATATATATATATATGTGTGTGTGTGTGTGTGTGTGTATATGTATATATATAAATTTTTTAGTAAAAATAATGCTTAATGGCAACACTACAAAAAAACAGGGCTATCCCAGCGTTTTTAAAAGCGCTGGGATAGCCCCAAAAAGCGCTGGGATAGGGTCAAAATTCCTATCCCGGCGTTTTTTTTCCCGGCGCTTCAGACCGCCACTTTTTGAATGTGGGGATAGGGTCGTGCAGACCTGTACCAGCGCTTTTCAAAAGCGCTGGGATAGGTCCCGACGCTTTCAAACCCTGTTCCGACGTTTTTTAAAGCACTGGGACAACCTTTATGAAAATGTGAATATAACTTATACCAGCGCTTTTGGAAGGCCTATACCAAAAAACGTTGGGAAAAAAAAGCTGGGACAGGACGATTTTTTTGTAGTGCAATTTCAAGGAAATATAGATGATGTTGGAATAAAGATTCAAATGGATATTAGGAAGTTTCAATTGGATTCTAATTACAATATACTTTCGTGTAAAGTGGCATCTAAAATAAAGATTCAAATGCTCCAATTTAATGGGACCCTCTTTCGTGGAATTGATGAGACTGGTCCTGAAATAATTATCCGAGATAAGAAAATAAGAAGAAAAAAAATGTTGCCCTTACAAGCCTACCACAACCATAATATTAAATTACTGGTCGTTAACGTGTGCTATGCATGGGAACCTATCTATTTGTGATGTAGATTAAAATAATTTTATAAAAAACTTAAGAAATTACACCATTCTATGATTTGCTATTGTATGACTTCAATTTGTGTTAAAATTTGATGAAGAAACCATTACTTGAACTTACAATGACTTACAAAAAATTTGTCAGACAGTTTTAGATACAACAAAAAAATAACTAAAAAATTCAGACGTTAAAACTTTTGAAAGACTAAAATATATTAAAGAATTAGATGATTCACTACTTAGAAATTATTGAAACAAAACAAAATATATATATGACTAAACAATAGCGAAATATAAGAGAAATATGAGTTACATTCAAAAGAATAATTTCAATTATTGCAAGCTTTTTTATCTTGTAAAAAATGGCTAGATAGAGTTTGGTGGTTGTAAACACAAAATTTCCCAATTGCAGAAAATCAAACAATTGAAAAGAAATATGGTTTGCAAATATAAATTTGTATTGATGAATAATGAGTACAATCTCTATTTTGACTCTTTCACAAAAAGTGCTCCTCTGATTCTATATTCTTTATGGTCTTGACTCAAACGCAAAATTTTCTTCAATTTGGTTGGAAGACGGATCAAATGGTCTTCACAACAAATCAATGGCTTTGAGCTTGTTAGAGATTTGTTGTTCTTCAAGTTATTCAAGTCCTTTGAATGTTCTTCAAGTTCTTCAAAGATCCTTGAAACAGAATTTCTCTAAAGCTTGGGCCTCCTGAAAACTTGGTGTCCAAAATGAGAGGAGATGTCCTCTATTTATAGTGATTTTAGAGGATAAGCTCCACTTTGAATATATACTTGAAAGTATGTAGTCAATTTTTGATTGGCCCAAATTCTTCTTAAAGATAATTATCTCTATTTATTTATTTTGATAAATATCATATTTTGATAAAGATAATAATCAATAAAGATAAATAATTATCTCTATTTAATTTATTTTGATAAAGATAATTATCTATCAATTTTGAATAGAAAATTTATCTTTATCTTATTTATTTATAAAGATAATTATCCATAAATTTTGAATAAGAAATTTATTTTTATCTTGTGGGCCGAATGACACGTGGCAAATTTTAATATGTCAATGTAATATCAATTTGGATGACACATGTCATCTTTTGATTTAATTAATTTAATGACACTAATTCAGAATTTGCCACTAAATTTTGATGTGGCATTTTATAATTGGCTTAAAATTTTGCCTCCTACAGTGGTTTATGTACAAAAATTACTTTAAAAAAAGAAAAGAAAAACCATAAAATAAATTTTTTTTTAACAAAATACAGGAGAAAAAAATAACATAAAAAGAACTCATACCTCTACTCGGCTTTAAAAAAAAAATATATTGGGGTTTGCTTTACTTTTATAGTGTTCATGATTAACCTCGCAAATTTGGAGATAAATTATTAATGTTTGATTTTGAGTTAAAATTTGACTTGTTAGAGAGATAAAGTTTCACTCCTTATTAAGTTTGGATTAAACAAAAATAATTTTGTTTAAAAAAAAATGATAATGATAAGTTTGAGTTTTAGTTGAACTTGTTATAGAGATAGAGTTTTACTCATTGTTAAGTTTGGACTAAACAAAAATAATTTTATTTAAATAAAATGATAATTTTATTTAAATATTAATGATAATGATGAGTTTGGGTTTTAGTTGGACTTGTTAGAGAAATAGAGTTTCAATCATTGTTAAGTTTGCATTAAACAAAAATAATTTTATTTAAATAAAATGATAATTTTATTTAATTATTAATGATAATGATGAGTTTGAATTTAATTTGGACTTGTAAGAAAAATAGAGTTTCACTCTTTGTTAAGTTTGAACTAAACAAAAATAATTTTATTTAAATAAATGATAATTTTATTAAAATATTGTGATGACGTGGAAAATTATGGGAGATTCAGAGGCTTCGGTTTTTTATTTTATTTTATTTTATTTTATTATATATATATATATATATATATATATATAGATTATTTGTAATTTATTAACAATATAAACAATCCATTCGTAGTAAAAATTTATAAATTTGTGAATGATTAAACAATTTTTAGTCGTGGTTGTTTTACTCCCCTAATCTCTTTTATCTGCCATTATGCATTTATGGTTTATGCTCTGTTCTCCATTTTTTTGTTTGATATTTTTCATTTCACTTTGCTCCTTGCGCCATTGTACAATTATGCACGTCACCATATATAGATGATGAAGAAACCATAATGAAAGTTCTATTGATTTAAATTTAGGTATAGCCATCAGTCAAGTGGAGCCGCACTAGTATAAGATGGATCTGAGAGGGAAGGGGTGGATACGAGTAATTCCCAAGTAGTAGGGAAAGAGAGTTGAGTGGGAGAGGGATTGTAATTCTTGGGGAGTTGGGGTTTCATTCACAGTTTCATCAAGATAACAAATATATATATATATATATATATATATATACATTTTTTTTTCTCTATTCACCTCTATCTTAGGCCCATCCATTGCAATGAATTAGCCCGTTCAAGTTCAAAATCAGCCCAATGGATTAGCCCGTTAAAGTTCCAATGCTTTACCGTTATATGTTATCATTTTATTTCATACCCTTTTCATATATAAGAGGAGCCTACTTTACTTTAAAAGAGCCGAAAATGTTTTAAAGTAAAAATTAACCGAAAATGTTCAAGATCTCAGGCGAGGACGAACAAGAGATGGGTGAATTTTCTGGCTGTGTTTATTGTTTATATATATATAAACATCCATATTCAAATTTACTTTTTAACAGATTTGGCACACCATAAAAAGAAATTCACTACATTTTCCAAGGTCACTACGTATAGAATCATGGTAAATTAGTTGGATCCAATTATTACAATTTGCCTTTAACAAACTTAGTTGAGTGAGAAAGAAGAAAAGGATCATTCCATGCCTCTAATTAAGTTTATTTCAACTCTTTGTTTCCCCTTAATTTCCTAAACTTCCTTCACCATTTCTATGGTTATGGGGCCTCTCAATAATAGAAAAGCATTGGATGCTTTGTTGTATCTGATTTTGTTCCTAATCCTTTTAAATTGTTGTAGAGTAAACTCTTGGCCTAGAATTATATTTGATTTTATTTTTGGGTATTTATAATGTAAGAGGTAGGAAGTCTTTTCTTTTTTATAATGTTTAAAGTGTTTCTAGTCCCAATTCCCAACTTTAATTAAAGCAAAGTATATTCCATCTTCGGATTTAAGTGATAGCTCAATGATAATAACATCTTTTATAGTGTCTTGTTTGTAATTTGAATCCTCCTTCTCCTCTCCCATTATCTACTTGTTAAAAATAAAAGTATATTTCATCTTATGTTCTCCTTTAATCATATTTAGCAGGGAAAAAATCTCCCTTAAACATTAGCTTTGATTAATATTCCATGCACCTCACTATTTACATGAATGACGGAGTAAAAGTGTAAAACGCTCAGAAATTTTCAATTCACCAATGTTTCCATAAATATTATCTTTACTGTTGTTTTCAAATCACAGTTTTATATTTGTATTTAATTTATCAAAATATTTATGGTTTATGATGCAAAAGTCTTTGCCAGTATATATTTTGTAATATTAATAATTCATTAAAAAGTTTAATTTAACTTGATAACAGAATAACAAAGTAAGTTGTTAAAAGTTTTGTGACCCAATTGGTTAACACTTCCTAGTATTTCTAACAGAAATATATATCAAAGGGTTCAAATTCCCCTCTACTTTGTAATTATCAATACATAAATAAATAAGATGAAAACAAGTTGACATCACAAAAGAAAGAATTAAATTGGAGAATAATAATCACTAGGCATATCGAGTATCTTAATACCTATTAATTATGTGATAGACTTCTTTAAAGCAATCCCTTTAAGGCTTTAAGTAATGTAATATATCATATATGCATCCGATGCATTTCTTCTTCTAAACATCAAATCAAGATTTGACGGTAATAGACAATGACCTCTAATAAGTCATTTTGTATATATTTTTAAGGGATAGGTTGGAGAAAGTATTTCATGAGTCCAGTCTCATAAGACCTACGTCTCAATGACATGTGAGTCTCATGTCTCATGAGACCTATATTTCAATGACATGTCTATGTTTCAATAATATGTGGGTCCTAAAGTATCTCATGAGACCGTCTCATACAAGAATTTTCCGATTGGTTGACCATGGCTTCTCATATTGGCATTTCATCTCTTGTTTGTTAAGCTTAGATGCTCTAGTTGTTATTAATCTAGTCTCATCTCTCTCTTCTTCTAACAGTTAGATTATGTGCTGATGCTTAGCTTAGCTAAACTTTTATTTTCCTCCTTCTAATGAAGTTGATTTTTTGTATAATTTAGATACTTCTGGTCTGTACTCTTACAAGTTAATTTCAGTGGCTCCTTTTGGTTTTGTTGTTTAATATAATATCCTTAGGTACTAAAAGAAAAAAGCTACCTAGTGACATATGTAGTAGTTTCAATTTTCCATCATTAATGTTCTCTAACAATCACCTATGTGGCATCACTAGCTTTAACCCGAAATGCTCAACCAAATGGGCTCCATACTCTTGAGGGATAATATAAACTAAAAAAAAAACCAGTAATGCTTAGGGCCCATTGTCTTTCACATTTTTAATAATGCACCAAGATCTGATAGTGTTGGCCAATTTGTGTAATATAGAACCAAATTATTAGCCATTAGTATTGAACTTTTGGTCATTATGACAACTTGAAACATCCTTTTATTCTTCCAGGTAGAAATTATTTCAGATCATTAGTTTAAATTGAGGTCCTAAGTATCAGACTCATAATAATTGGATCGAGACAAGGGACACAAACATTATACAATTGAAAATGATTCAAATTATAACCAGGCAGGACAATCAAGAAAATGCCATTGTTAGGGAATCAAGAAAATTCCAATCTCTTTTTTGTCGACTTTTTTTCATTTCTTTTCATAGTAAAAAAATGACAATTTGCTAGGCAATGATTAAAAACTCATCCCACTAATTAATGTTTTACTGGCTAACAATAATAGAAGCAAGATGACTACAAATCTTTGATTCCTTTTTCTTTTTCCAGCTTACAATAAATTGTTGCCAACCTTAATTTCTAGCCCATGAGGACACAAGGCCGGCATTGATGAGGAGTAAAGTGCTTATATAATTACTTGGAATCTTCTAATCTTTTACCAAAAAAGATTTATAAAAAAAACCAATATGGAATCTTGTTGAAGCAACGTTTATGGTGGAAAAGACTTATCATTATGATTTTGTTTTCATTGTTTTTTGGGCTTTTTGCGAGGTATTTGTTTGTATGAGATGTCTTCCTGGTGGTGTTGAAATTCCACTATCTTCTTTACCATACATGCAGCTAGTTTATGCTGTTTTTGTTACCCACGTTTTACGTTCAGTCTTTCTACCGAACAAGCAGTAGTGAAACATTGATAGGTATACATTACAATTCATAATTGAAATTTTAATATATTTTGAGCAAATTCTGTTCGGGCACTTGCTATTAAAACCTATATTTGTTTATAGTTTGATTATGTTTTTCTAACTTGTTGGATTTTACTGCGGCTTACATTAGGCGAGTTGGTACTTCTCCAAACCTTAAAGGCTTGAGGGGTTCATGGACCTAAGTTCAAGTGGTCCCGAGATGGGGAAGAATAGGATTACATTGATGATTGTCAAAAAAAAAAAATTGTTGGATTTTAGGACATGCTATACACTCCATAACTCGTGCATGCCCTAACCCTTTAAAACCTTCCTTAACAAAATCCATTCATAAAAATAAATAAAAAAGAGAGGTTTAATTACATATTTAGTCCTCAATAATAGTCTCATTTTTAAAATACACTCTAATATTTCAAATATTTCAATTTATTTCTTAACTTTTTTTAAAAAAGTATTTGTCAAAAAGGTCTTTTTCGTTAACTATGGATGAAGAAAATATGATGTAGCAAATAAAAACACTAAAATGATCAAGCACTGATACTAACATGAAGTCCATCCATTTTTCAAATTTTGGCTTAGTCTTTTATTTGCACTTTTATCCAAACGACCTAGGGAATAAATACGAGGCTAAATGCTCAAAGAGTGGGAGTTCAAATCAAAATTAAAATTTTGGAACCTTTAAATCTATAAATCAAATGAGAACTTTACAGAGGAAATTTAGGTTACTTCACATAACATTATACTTTGCAAAGGACACGACCTTTAGACACATTAATTAGACACCCTTTTACACCTCCCAAACAATTTTGCCTCATCACATTATCCATTGTTTCCAGCCAAACACAAACCCTGGCATTAAGAACTGACAAATCAATTGAAATATGTTGTAACTCATCTCCAAGTGTTGCAAACATGTTGTAATCCTCAAAGCCATGTATTCTTGAGGGCATTCAAGAGTACACAATCATCAAAATCCAATAGCATTGGGTTTACACTCATCAAATTAACTATCAAGACCTCAAAGTCACAATTCCCTCCATTGAAGCAAGTGAATGGTTCATGGATCAATTCAAGAAAGGAAAGACAACAACAATACCATCAATGAACTCTTCATTCTCAATGGTAATTTACCACCAAGTTTCTTGCAAGACGTAGTGCATGCAATGCAAGTATTGTCTCTAATCTTATTTAATTTTCCATTTTAGTTTAATTCCATAATGTACAACATGATGAAATGGGTTGAACATTTAGCATGCCATTTAAATGGAGTCCTACATTAAAAAAGAAAAAGAAAAAAGTCATATGATAAACAATGAATACGAGGACCATGATTAAATTATGATCATGGCATGAGAATATGGAATGATGTAACCTATACTTGGATAATTCCATAATTTACTCATATTTCTTATGGTCTAATTCATGAAATATTCATTCTCATTAAAAAAAAAAAAAATCATGAAATATTCACTGCATTTGGTAGACTATACCCTCTTCTTACATATAGATATAACCCATACTTAGGGAGTGTTTGGTATGGGTATTTAAACAACAGTTTTCATTATTTAAACAGTACAACACGTATTTTCACAACATTTTTTTTACTTACACGTATTTCTAAAAAACTTAAATAACATTACTAGAACAACATTACTAAGAGCATCAATACCCCAAAACCCCACTCCAATAGCTTCTCTATATCTATTTTTTAGAGTAGAGTTGCTACAGTGCTTCTCTATAAGTAGAAAACACTGTAACTTTTACTATTCATCTTTCAAATATTTTTTTCTATTATAATAATCATGTATTGAATAAAAAAATGTTGAAAGATGTGTAATTGTTAAAAAAAGAATAAAGAATGAATGGAGAAATAATATTTAAATGAGATAGAGAATATGTTGGAAGTGTATTTGAAAAAGTGGGTAGGTAAAAGCTAAATGTCACTGTTCATTCTTCAAACAGTACAAAAATTTAGAGAAACTGCTGAAAATGCTCTAAAGAGGCTCTTAAATTCTAAACTTAAAATCTATATTTATGTAAGAGAAGGGTGTAATCATATCAAGTAATTTCTTAATCTTATTTCAAAGGATAATATTTTCCCAATATTACCATAACAGAGAAGTGGCCCTACCAGCCAGCACGTGCCCCATCATATACCTATCATGTGCCTATCTTTCTCTCTCTCTCTCTCTCTCGCTCCTCCTTCATGTCACTTTTCACAGATTTACCTCTCCTCTCTCATGATTTTTTTTTTTTTGGTTAAAAAAAAATCTATCAGGCTTTTAGGCTTTTGGCCTTTTCCAATTCACTCTTTAATTTAGCTTTTGAGTACTAATTTGAATTTATTTAATGTTGTCTTAAAAAGAAAGACCCTTTAGTAAAAATCGTCCACTGCTTGCGGTGGTGCAACAAGAAAAGAATAGAATTAGAAATAGTGAACAATTTTCAATGTGGAATGGAATCTGGAGCTACAAAGTCCACAACAGTAAGAAAAAGAAAAAGAAAAAAAAGAGATCACTCATTACTCATATAGACCAACTAGTCTCACAGAGAGACTGAGATAAACTCCGACAATTCGGGCCAAAATAGAGAAACAAACAAGTACCCGAAATTCAACCTCGTCCAAACTCCAATTCATATGCAAACCGTGTCTTGTCGTTTCGTGTCGTTTATAGACTCCGAGTCCGACTGTGAGCTTTTCTTTCTTTTTAATAATTAATATATAAAAAAGAAAGACTGAGAACTTGGAAGTTCATGTGTTCTGTTCTGTTCTGTACTTGTGTGTATGTAACTGTAAGAAAGAACTAAAGAAGAAGAAGAAGAAGAAGAAGAGTGAACAGTGAATAGTGATGGGCTGCTTACACTCCAAAACCACACACCTTCACTCCCCAGATGACCCTTCTTCCCTACCCGACTCCAATAAACCCGACCCTACAGGTCTCTCTCTCTCTCTCTCTCTCTCTCTGTGCTTTTTTTTTTTTTTTTTTTGTTTTTTTTGTTTTTGACTTTGAAGCTAAATGATAGAGATCAAGCTGCCTCTTTTTTTTAATACTACTATCGAAAGAACTTTTTTTGGGGTTTTGAAGCTAATGGGGTTCAAGTCAAGCTGGTCTAGTTTGGAGTTTGGATAGGGGTCTTGTTTGTTTGTAACTATGCTTTGGGGTTTTGAAGCTAATGGAAATCAACGTGCTCATGTTTTTAGTCATATATATAGACATTGCTTTTTATTTTATTTTTTTGGGGTTTTGAAGATTCTGGAGATCAATTTTGATGGGTTTTGTTTATTTATTTATTTATGGGTTTTTGAAGCTAAAAGCTTCTTTTTGCTTTCTCACTTTTTTTCTTTTGGGGGGTTGTAATGAGTGACATTGAAATATTGATGGGTTTTGTTGGGTTTTGAAGGTAATGGGGATGAAGTTAATGAAGAACTCCAAGTCCCAGCATTCAAAGAGTACGGACTCAATGAGCTCCGCAAGGCCACCAATGGGTTCAGCACTGATTACATTGTCTCCGAGAGTGGAGAGAAAGCTCCCAATGTGGTTTACAGAGGCAAGCTCGACAGCAACCGCTTAGTCGCTGTCAAACGCTTCTCCAAACAGTCTTGGCCTGATGCTCAACAGTTTGTGGTGAGGAAAAGAAAATGAAATCTCTTTTTTCTTCTATTTATTTATTTGGTTTTCCTGTTTGGCTGCTGTGGAAAAGAAAGAAACAGGTAAAATATTGTTTGGGAAAAGAGATGGAAAATGTCTTTTTGGTTTATGCTTTTGTTTGCTTTGGTTAATAATGAAGTGAAAAAAAAAAATGGAATTAGAATGTGGACTCTTGGATTATGAACCAACAAGAGTTTTGGGATTTTTTTTCTTTCAATTCTATATGGGCTTTTCATAATTATTTTATGACCACTTTAAAAAGGATAGTGAAATGTTTGGCCTTTAGTTCATCATCATTTAGGACATTCAAGTGAAAATTAATCATTTGATGGCTTTTTGAGCAAATTGGTTTTGACTATGATGCTGATAAAATGTTTGGTTATGGTCATCAGGAAGAGGCGGCAGGATTGGGAAAGATGAGGCATAAGAGATTGGTGAATCTGATTGGTTGCTGTGCTGAAGGAGATGAACGACTTTTGGTAGCTGAGTACATGCCCAATGATACTCTGTCCAAGCATCTCTTCCATTGTATTACTCAATATCCTAATTTTCAGCTTCTTTTGAGCTCATAATAGGACTTAAAAAGATAAATAGTTGCAACTGATAATCAGTTCTCTTTTACTGACACTTTCTCTGTACTAAAGATGTGCTTTATTCTCTCTCTTCCCCTCTCTTCCCATATAAATGAACTTTAATGGCCTGAGCTCAACCTGTGAGTATATTATTAGAAGCTGCAATAGTAAGTACAATGATTTGTGCTTTTCCCATTATGATATTGTCTCCTAATAGATTGAATCTTATATCCAATGATTAAGTCTACTGTTTCGTTGCTCATACGGGGTTGATATTTTCCATGCAATCACTTAGGGAGCTCTTGAGCTGTAATTTTAACTTGTTATCGTGTGCACAAGTGTGTAGTAGTTATTACTTTGAACTGTGCTATACCTCTTGGAAATTTTAGAGAACTAAATTGAATGGTCAGTGGGTTTTCCTTTCCATTTCAAGGGCTAATTGCCAATCATTTGTACATTGATGGAAATGTTTCTGACTAAGGAAGAGTTTTTTTTTTTTTTTTTTTTTGTGTGTGTGTGTGGGGGGGATTTGGGGGGGGGGGGGGGGGGGGGGTGTGGGGGAATTAAACCTGTGACAAAGGGGAGGGGGTTGGGTGCCACTGGACTGTAAGCTCATTGGCGATTGGGGAAGGGGTTTTAATGTGTGAATACAATGTTATTTAGTATTTAGGTTTAAATTTAATGGGGACTACGGTTTATATTTCCTCTTCGGCACTATGTTTCCTTAGATAAGGTGTAACTGGTCTTATAACGCTTCAGCATTATAAAAGGATAATTTAGTGACATTTCCAACCACATTTCCTTTTCCGGTTGTCTCTAAAGTCAGGTGTTAATAATGCCATGTGAAGATTGTAAATAACTCTCCTTTCCTATATAGCTGCCAACTTTCCGAATCTGAAAATCAAAACAATATTGTTGTGTTAGAAGCTTTCGTGTGGTGTCCTATCTGCATTTAGTTTTGTTACTTTCCTTCTGCTAACATTCAACATGGCTGGCCTTCCATTTGGGTTTTGTACTGGTCATTGTCCTGCCAATAGAGGAAAAACCAGAAAGAAAAATTACATGTTAATTGTCACTGGTCATTGTTATCAAAATTTTTGGATTCGAAAACTCCTCATATCTCTTTTTGTCTCTCTGAGCAGATTGTATATCTCTCTTTAATTTTACTTTCAATGATCAATACATATAGGAGCAGATTCCTCAAATATTATATTTCTGTTCACTGTTCAGGGCTTCTTGTAACAGTTTCTGCAATTATTTCCTACAGGGGATAAGAAGCCACTGCCATGGGAAATGCGCGTTAGAGTTGCATATTTTATTGCACAGGCACTTGATCATTGTAATACTGAAAATCGGAAAATTTATCATGATTTGAATGCATACAGAGTTCTTTTTGATGAGGTATGCTCATGACTTTAATTTTTTATATGCTGTATTAGTTTTCAAATGATTTCGCATTCTTTAATTTGGATTCACCTGACTATTATGGGCATTTTGGTTGTTTGGGTATACATTTATGGGAAATTCTAAGGTGACTTAGGTAGAGTTACTGTAAGTTATGGAGCAATATACTGAAAATTTACAGCTTTCAATAACAATTGATACTTACTAATAAATAGGGATGCTCCTTGCATGTTTCTTTACTTTAGTTAGTGATGAATAAGGGAATTTACCAACCAAGTTGTGGTAATCTGGGTCTTACCCAAGTCACCTTCTGAGGACCCTACATTTATTGGTTGTGTATTTGTTGCTTTCATGTTATTATCGCTCTTTAGGCAACTGCTAACAATTATGTGAAACTTGTGGATTTATCATGACATTCAATTTGGAATGTCCTCATTCTGTTTTGATGTTTTGTTCGCATATATCCCCATCTTAGTTTACTTAATTATTTTCTTTGCTGAATCCATTTTTCATCAAGTTTCATTTGATCTGAGAACTGTGCTGATCCCAGACAGGAGACTAGAGTATTTGGTCATTATATTACCTCAAATGTGATAGGGATGTTGGTGTACCATGGAATGTAATACGGTGGTTTTGTAATTTACCATATTTGTCTCATTGAATATCCTATATAAATCCTTAAATGGTTACATTTTATTTGGATTAAAGAATATCCTATATAAATCCTTAAATGGGTACATTTTATTTGCATTAAAGAGAATAAGAAAGATGTAGCAGCTTGGGATTTGTGCATGGTAGACATTAGGCAGAATCTCTTGTGTTTTCCTTTCTCTCATTTCTTCTTTCTTAAACCATTTCATGTTATCTTACACTTGCTAACTTGATATCTCTCTCTCTATAATGCGTGCGCACGCACACACATAATTTGTCATTGTCCTTTCAAGGTTTTTCATGCTGGATATCATGGTGCACAATCATTATGCTGCCTTGCCTAGAATCACAAGGGCAGTACTTTGTAACCCACATGCCTGGGGATATATTCCATTGATTTCTCCATAACAATTGCTGTGACTATATAACCCCCTTTACCGGGATGAATATGGTTTGAGAACTGCCATTAAGTTGGAAAAGATTCCCCAAATTGTTATTCTATCTTTGTAAATTTTTCTTCATAAGGAAATATTATCTATTGTAATCACTCAGTTATTAAATAGCCCTCAATTTCAGAAACTTTCTTATCAATTAAAAATTCCAAAATTTAAATAATTATAGAATGTTTGAAAATCTTTTAGACTAACCGTTCACTGTGGACAACTAACTTAACGTGGAATACAAAAAGGAATTATGGACCAGTGAATTGGGATTGAAGGAGTTCGATTTATGCATCTGCAAGAAAAGCTCTATTATCCTGTTTCTATTTGAAGGAGGCTTCCATGTTTGCTTCACATTATTTTTATTCCTTGTTCTTTCGTTGTGCCTGAGTAGTAATCCTTATAGGACAGTAATATTCCTTTTTACACTACTGAATAATTTCCATTTTTCATGGAGTTTTTCTGATATTGCTTTTGACTGCTTTTACCTTAAAGTTTTCATGCTTGCATTCTTTTCTTAAGGACAAACTTCACTCTTATATGCGTGCGCATGTGCACACACACACATAATCATTTTGTTAAAAACATCAATGTGCAATTTCTTTGGCCAAATAGTATGTCATACTGTAAAGTTTTTTTGGTTGGTTAGATTATGACTGATTTATTCACATGTCAGGATGGTGACCCTCATTTGTCTAGTTTTGGTCTTATGAAAAATAGTCGAGATGGAAAAAGCTACAGTACTAATTTAGCTTACACTCCGCCTGAGTTTTTACGGACAGGTAATTACATTGAACACATATCCTTCTGAATGACTGAAATTTGATTGTAGAGTCTATTTCCTTCTTCCAATTTATTTTGCAACTTATCATTACCTAAGTTTGATGAAATGGTCAAATTGTCTTTCACCAACACTATGGACATAATTAGAACAGCCTAGGCATTACTTGACTAAAGCAGAATACTACCATAACCCTCTTCTCTGTCACTCATTGACTTGTTATATTAGCATGACAGAATAATAATTGGCTCGTTTATGGAGTATTGAACTCCAAGTTTGAGTAGGTTATACTCTTGGTAATAATGCATTTAATAAGAAAATATTGTGTCACCTATTTCAAGAGCTGTGAGTTGTCAGATACATGCAAATACTGTTTCTTCTGAGCAGTATTGCCCTACACTAGTATTGATCTGATAATTTCGATGTAGTTGATAACTACAGAGATATGAAGACCCACATCCAGTGAATTTGATTAGTGTCATACTCTGCAGGAAGGGTCATCGCAGAGAGTGTGATCTACAGTTATGGAACAGTTCTGTTGGACCTCTTAAGTGGGAAGCATATTCCTCCAAGTCATGTATGTTGTCTTCATTCCATAAAATCTATGATTGTTCTCCATGTGTTTGAATTCCAAGGTGTCTTCTTCATCTTTTGTGCAATCACCATGGATTATAAAAAAGAGTATGTACAATCATCTGTAATTCTTCATCTTAAGGATCTAGAGGATTACAGCCTTGCATGTGAGTCAAATATATCTTGAATGCATTCAATGTTGTATTGGATTCCATTATGTATCTAATTCATGTAAGTTTTTATTTATTTATTTATATTTTTTTGACATCATTACTACCTCAAACTATTGTGAACAATTGGGTAATGAGAAAGGCTCCACATGGAGTTGTGTGCTCATCAAGCAACTTGTTTCGCTTTACAATTCTTTATGAGCTTAGCGTGTCATGACTTTCAGAACTTCTGGGACATCCACAAGTTTTAAATTCGTGTTAATTACTGGCATTGAATAACTTGCTAAAAACTCATTGGTACTTGTTTATATCAGTATTTGGGTTATGCTTACAAATACACAGGCACACACACATACACACACACACACACACACACACACACAAGCTGTAAATGGTTGAATCATATGATGACCAACATTATTTTGACAGTTCCATAATTATTCAAGTGATTATTACAATTCCAGGCGTTGGACCTGATAAGAGGGAAAAATGTGTTACTGTTGATGGATTCATCATTGGAAGGACAGTATGCCAATGATGATGCTACTAAATTGGTTGAACTTGCTTCAAAGTGTCTTCAGTCTGAGCCTAGGGATCGGCCTGATACAAAGTTTCTTCTGGCAGCAGTTACACCACTTCAAAAGCAGAAAGAGGTGAGATATCATCTTATCTTCAAATCTTGAAGAACTCTCTTCTGGTTGCACATTCCTGCTGCCTCTGATTCGCTTTTTGATGTAATCATGCTTTCCTTCCCTTTCTTTAGGTTTTAAATTCGTCCAACTTGTTTTTTTAGGTGGCATCGCATGTTCTAATGGGCCTATCTAAAAATACAGTGGTGATGCCAACTATGCTCTCCCCCCTTGGGAAGGCTTGTACAAGGATGGATCTTACTGCTGTGCATGATATTTTGCTAAAAACAGGGTATAAAGATGAAGAGGGTGCAGAAAATGAGGTATTTGAATGATCTCTTTTATACTTCACACTTTCTGGTTTGACTGTATGAAGTTTTGATACAATTTGATAATGTCGATATTCAAGTCAACAAATCCTTAATCACAATTAGATTGAGTTGGCCAAATTTGGTAAACGCCAACCATTTTAGGAATTTTGGATTAAGGATATATGGTAAGAAAATTATTTAAGATTAGATAAAGAAAATTTTCTTTCCTGCTTTTTATGAACATTCGGATGTAAGGGAAAATTGTAAAAAAAAAAAAAAAAAAAAAAAAAACTATCACCTGATTTGTAATTGCCCCCAAAATTTTGAAATGACCAATCTGGCCCTCTGCTGCACTCAAAATTGCAAATATTTAACATCGCATTTCCAACTTTGAGTTTTTAGAAGGCTTAATCGAATTCATTGTGTTTGGATGGGAATTATGGGGGCTATTTGATGAAAACTCTCTTCAATTTGACAGAAAATAATACTGGTAGGATGCTATTTGTAATTTTGAGTTAAGGTAGGATGTTAGTTACTCAATTTCTAAGTTCAGGGTGTACATTGTAAACTGGGTAATAGTTTAAGGTGGTTTTTGTCATTTAACTCAGATGTGAAGTATGGTTCATTCTCATGTGTAGTTGACACAAAATACACTTCAAAGGAGCTTTCATTGTTGCAGACAGTGTGTTGATCATGATGCTCCATCCTTCCTGGGCATATTTGAATCATTGAATGCCATGGATGCATTTTTTTTCAAGTGTAAAAATAGTTAATGCATGTTGAACGTTCAGTGATCCAATAATTATGAATCAGAGAAATATAATGGGAGTAGGATGATAAGTTTTGGCTGCAATAGCCTGGAATCTGGAGATGTGTCTACACTTAGTCAATGTTTGTTCTTAAAATTTTCCCTTTTGTAATATCAGTGTTGTGTGTCTCAGCTGTCATTTCAGCACAAGTTGTTTCCATGCAATATAGAAATAGGAATATTTTGAATGACTTGATATTTAATATTAGGTTCGTGATTTTGCTTACTTCTCATGATTGTTCTTTTTTTGGGTTCATAGTATCATTAGTCTATCTACTCTCTCTGTTTGACAATGTGATCTGTATATGTAGCTGTCATTTCAAGAATGGACGCAACAAGTGCAGGAAATGTTGAACACAAAGAAATTTGGGGATATTGCATTTAGGGACAAGGATTTCAAGAGTGCAATCGAGTATTATTCGAAGGTAGATGCACTCTGTTCCTCTGTTTTCTTTATCTATAATTGTGTAATATCTTCTCAAAATCAGATCCTTCCAGAACTAAGTTGATAGTTTTAGTATGCACTATGCACCATGAACAGGGATCATAAATATATTTAGTATTTTGGAGTGTTAACCAGTAAAAAAACTTTAATTGTATTCCGCTTACATATGTTTCATTAGTCACTATACAAATGTTCAATCACTGGAAATTAAGATTCTTTTTGTTAATGGGTCAGATTATTACTGAAATGCCCCTTTTTCTTTGTGATAAATAGTTAGTAGTAATGATGTCGGTTCCCTCGGCTACTGTCTTTGCAAGGAGAGCCTTCTCGTACTTGATGAATGGCCAAGCAGAACTTGCCTTGAGAGATGCCATGCAGGCTCAAGTGTGCATACCAGAGTGGCCAACTGCATTCTACTTGCAAGCTCTTGCACTCTCAAAGCTGGGAATGGAAACTGATGCACAGGACATGCTCAATGATGGGGCAACCTTTGAAACAAAGAGACAAAATAGCTGGCGCGGCTAAATTCTGAGATTGTTAATATACTTAAATTTCAATCAGTCCTTAGTCATCATAGTGCTGTGACAAGATTGTCTAGAATAGAAAGATTAATGTGGTAGGGAAAAATGAATAGTGGTAGTAGTAGATGTTTTCAGGAAATTCTAACAGATATTGTGTTGCCAACATAGTTGAAAGTTTGAGCAATGTATGAATGTAATTTCTCAAAAGATAAAAAATAAGTTTTTGATTTATCAGTTACAGATTTACTGCGTGAAATATTTTTTTTTTGCGGCATCTTGTTGCCTGGCAGAATGATGCTAGTGACTTACAAATACAAATAAAACAGGTTTTTATTTATTTATTTATTTTTAAATTGTAATTCTTTTTCTGGTGGGTTTTTGAAGCCGCCTGTTATATTGGATCTTTGGAACAGTTAAGGGAGATTCATTAAATCAATTCTAAGACTTAACCTCTCAGGGTCTCATTCACTTCAACATGATATTTTAAAATTACAAAAGAGTTATCAAATTACTTTCAAAAAGCTCATTTTATATTTGAAGAATTTCCTCTTCTTGTATGGTGGGATTATTGGGCCAAAGTCATTAAATCAATAATGTTCAGTTTTTAGCAAGAATATAATTATATTTGGCAAGGATAGAAGTTTCCATTCTAAGATTTAAAAAAGAAAAAAGAAAAGAAAAGTTGACTTTTACTTTTATACCAAGCTTGATTTACTATTTTTCTTTTGCTTTCACCTTGAGAAATTATTCACTAAACATGGAGGACCATCAATGTCTAGTGGTCATCCTCATCCCAATCAATACTATAGTGTGTTAAACTTAACTGAGTTAGTTCCCAATCATAGTACACGTCATATATGGTAGGGATGACAATGGTGCGGGGCAAGTCTAAAGGATGGGGTCTTTGCCCTCGTCTTGTATGGTTTTGTCTTACTCCATCCCTGCTTCACCTCGTATGACAGGGAAACTTTTCTTGCCCAATCCCAATCCCTTTCCCTTGGGGCCACGCGAAACTCCACCCCATCCTGTAAAACTCTACTTCTTGCTAATTTGCCCACAACTATTAAAATCTGTTTCGTTTAAAAAAAAAGAAAAAAACTTAAAATTACAAATAAATTTATTTGATCAAATCAAACTAATTTTCAGCGAAAATTGAATAATATTATTAAAGTGTTTAATAAGATAATATTACAACAAAAATAAAAATCTTATAATACAAAATCAATAATTCAATAGTATATAAATTTGTTTATAATAAAGACAAAAGAAAATGTTAAAATTGGTATCTTATTTCCAACCTTGCTAGAGAAAAAAAAAAGAGGCAGAAAGCTTTGTTGGATAGAATAAAATAAGCCGATGATATGTTTGTTTAAATAGTATGGTTTTAAGGTATGAAAAATTTACAATTTAACCCCTATCAATGCGGGGCGAGGTGGGTCTAAAAAGTCTAAACACATCCCTGCCTCGCCCCGTGGTATGAGACTAAAATCTTGTCCCATCCTTGCCCCACCACTTTTGCGAGATGGAAAAAACCCGCGTTGGGCGAAGCGGGGAGGGGCAGGTCAAGCGGGGCGGGGCAAAATTACCATTCCTAAAATTTGGCAAGGATAAATGTCCCTTCCATACTAAGAAAATTTTTAAAAAGAGTTAAGTCATCTTTACTTTTATACCAATGCTCCATTTATTTCAATGGAAAACTTTATGTATTTATGCATTTGGTAACATAAAAAAAAAGAAAAAAAAGGTCATGGGTTCCAATTAGCTCAACTGGTAAAATTTCTGATAATTGATTAAGAGATCTAGGGTTTAATCCTTACTTACACTAAAAACCGATTGGTGTATTAGTCTGATGATAACCCTCTCCAAAAAAAAAAAAAAAAGTCAATAGAAAAATATCTTTGGTCAATGGAAAAACCCTAATAAAAATATGTCTTATTTTCCATAAGTTGCTTTCCACAAAAAAAAGCATTTTGAAAACTAGTATGTCTCTCGTGGAGTGTGGGATACTTATAAATAATCTCTTTCCTGAAAATTAAAACATAAAATAAAAATATTAAGCATATAGAGAGTTAGAGAGAGATTTGGTGACAAAAAAAATATTCTATGAGGTATGAGCTCTTGAAATTTAGGTTAGCTATAGAAATTGGATCTTCTTGCTCGTAATCATTATAAATCCCTAAATCTTGTGTTAATGAAACCCAAAACTTTCAATTGAACAGATATGAGGTCACGATCTTGAATTTCACAATTGTGATACAAAGTTTTTCTTGAGTTTCTTTTAGATCCATTTTGTTTTACATTTTATGTCTTAAAAGTATTTTTCTATCGGAAAAGTGTGAGGGTGGGTTACGACTGTATAATGGAGCTAATCTTGGGTGTGTCGATTAATACTTTTCAAATCAAAAGTAGACAAAGTAAAATCAGCCCAAACCATAAGTAGGTAACATGTAATAATTGCTTTTTGTTAAGTAGAAATCAACATTTGGATTGGAGAAGAAGGGACGCATAGCACTTCCCCTTATACATATCCTAATTCCTGAACCGAATGTTATCCTTATTTTCTTCTAATAAGTCAATGTTATCCTTTGTGATGTAAATGATGAAGTAAAGATGTTTTTCTTGTTTACTGGTTTTGGTTCGAATATGAAAGTATTTTGTACAAAAAAACCAAAAGTAATCTCGATCGGTAACTTCTTATTGATAACTAACATTGTACATGCTTTGCTAATAAACCTAGTGCAAGTTTAGCATTAATCTTGTGGAAGGTTTCTTGGTCAACTAATGCACACTTAAGGATTAATAAAACTCATTTCTCAAATGAAAAAAAAAAAAAAAAGGGATAGAACTCATTTGATTAACCATTATACACACTCTTCTAGAAAAACCACTCTTTTATGTACATATATTATGTAAGTGCATGTGTCATGAATGATGTTTGTCACGGCCGGCAGGTAAGGAGCAGCATCAAAGAACAGCGAGATGGTAAGATTGACTTAAAATACACTTCTTTTTGGCTTGTAGTGTTTGGAGAAGGAATAGATTAATGTACTGAAAGCAATGGCAATTTAATTTTATTATCTTCTAAATATTCTTTACAAAGTAGAAGGGATATCGATTCCTTTCAAGACAAATAAAAAGGTTCTTGGTCAACTAATGCCCACTTTAAGGAATAGAACCCATTGATTAACTACTATACTCTTCTAGTACAACCAAAATTCAATATCTCTACTTTCTATTTCTTGTATAATCTCTTAAAACAAATTCCAACAGATCAAGAAAAGAATATATACTATATTCAAATGGGTTCTATTCCATTTTTTTAATAAATCTACAAACCTTGTATAAGTGAGGCATTAAACTCTTTTAAGGTTATCAACAAATACACTTATTTTCCTATAAAAAAAAAAAAACCCTCTTTTAGTTACAGCAAAAACTCTATTTGATGTACATATTATATTTAAGTGTATCATGGCCGCTTGGCAGGTTTGAAGAAGCGACAAAGGAAACGACAAACCACTAGCATTAGTTTATGTTGAAGCATTGGAATGCGACTCTACTGCACAAGTATCACAAGCTATAATAGACAGACAGGCATAGGCAGAAATGTCACGGGCTTAAAAACTGTTAAGTTTTAGTATTTGGTTTTGTGAGATTCTTAATTGAATCTGCATATTCCGAGAAGAGCTGAAGATGGAGCCGGGTTTTGGATGGATGGTTTTCACAGCTTTGGTGGGCGGGTCTGTTGCAATATATTGGTTGCTAAAGAGTGCAAATCAATGGTACTATGTGAGTAGGTTGGGTAGAGAGCAGTATCCACTTCCTCCAGGTGATATGGGGTGGCCTTTGATCGGGAACATGTGGTCCTTCCTATTTGCTTTTAAGTATGGTGACCCTGATTCATTCATATCCAACATGGTTGCCAGGTCTTTCTCTCTGTCTCTCTCTCTCTCTCTGAGCTTTTTTTCTTTTTTTGCAGTGGAAAAAACTCTTTCACACTCGTTTAGGTTCACTATTTCACACACAATTACAACTGATGCGAGTATGTCCACAATTGAACACATAAAATTAGATGTGAAATAATGAATGTGTGAAAATCAAAACTTGTTTATAATTAGTGAGTACTAAGATGATGGAGTAAGTGCAGGGCAGCGTCTTCCTTGGTGCAAACCCGTTAATCTACGAGAAAGATGAAAATAACCCATGAGAAGCAAAACAAGCATTAACATGTTGACATGCATGCCCAAAATTATGCAAAAATAGCTAGGCATAATCTCAACCTGATTGGAAGAATTTCCCAAATGCAAATATGTTGCCGAAGAATTCTTTTTTTTTTTTTTAAATGAACGTCAACTTTATGGCTATCAAATTACAGACCAAAGGCGATTTTGGTCATGATATTTAATTAGTCGGTCACTGGGATTTCAATTATAAATATTTGATACTTAAATTTTGGGTCAATATCAATTTGGATTTTACATTTTCGTATTAATCAATTTGGTCCTTACTATTTTTAACTTGTAAATTTACAATTAACTTGTTGTCAATTTCCGTTATTGAATTAATGGTAGTGACCAAATTACTGGAAGTTGAAAATAAAAAGAATTAAATTAATTGCTACCAAATTGACAACGATTTCAAATATAAGGACTAAAATGATATTTTTACCTAAATTTAATTATTTAAAAATTTTATTCTAATATTCTAACACTATAGTTGACCATCACGATTAACCACGATGTGGCACAAATAACTAGCAAGGTGTGACCACTAAAATTTATGATTCCTTGAATATTGCTCATTATTAAGAGGGACTATTGTTAGCATTTCCCATATATAAATTTTGGTTTGCTTTGGGAATCTGCAGATTTGGTCGCACTGGAATCTACAAGGCTTACATGTTTGGAAGCCCAAGCATCATTGTCACATTGCCCGAAACATGCAAACAAGTGTTGATGGATGATGAAAGATTTAAATCAGGTTGGCCTAAATCGACTAATGAATTACTGGGGAGGAAATCATTTTTGGGCTTATCTGGTGAAGAACACAAGCGTCTTCGCAGGCTTACAGCAGCACCAATTAATGGCCACAAGGCACTGTCTATGTACCATGAGTACATCAAGGAAGTTACCATAAATTCATTAGATGAACTTGCTAAGGCCAACAGACCAATTGAGTTCTTGATTGAGGTCAAGAAGATCACCTTTAAAATTATTATGCACATTTTTTTGGGCAGTGAGGTTGATCCAATGATGAAGACTTTGGAGGAGGAGTATGCTAATCTAAATAATGGATTAAGAGCCATGGCCATTAACCTGCCTGGATTTGCATTCTATAAGGCACTCAAGGTTAGATCCGATATAAATGTTTCTTAATTTCATCAAAGCTCATCTGTCTACCTGTTTTGCCACCACACAATACCATTGTTTGTTTGTTTGTTTTTTTTTTCTTCTTCTCAATTATGTTTAAGTTTAAGTACCTCGTTAAATGGAAACTTTAGATATAATTTTGCTACAAACACATGAAATTTCACATAAATTTTTACACCCTCTCTCACATAGATTGCCACTCATGGCTCACCTTGCGTTTACCACAAACACAACAAAAGAAAGAGGGTGCAAAACTTTGTCCATACCCATTAGACCTGACCTGATAGTCCGACCCGAACCCAAACGAAAATAACCCAACCCAAAACCAATTTAGATTAAAAATAGGTTGACCCGTGACCGACCTTTTTTTAGACAAATCGGATCAATTTAGTTGACCTGTGACTAGACTCGTTTTTTTAAAACAACGTTTTTATTTTTTATTTTTTAAATCAGATTTGTTTTATAATTCATACTTTTATTGTTTGCTTATATATATATATAAATGTGTGGACCAGTCGTCTCTGTAGTACTGTTTAGGTTGAATGGGCTGGGCCTATGGCCTAATGACCCAGTCTGAGGACGCAGACATATCCGAGGACGATCAACTAAGGTAGAAGTGGAAATTGCATTGCAGGAAGAGTTGGAAGTTATTTATAATAGACCTAAATTTATCCGAGGTGAAAAGTCACCTCGGAACATTTGTCCGAGGAGGTTTGAAACATCCCTATCTCCTTGGATACTGTTTTAAGGGAACCTTATGACAGGGGGGGTCAAATATTGGATAAGGGATGAGGGCGGAGGATAACAAATATCTGTAAAACCTGTTACCTCCACATTAAATGCTTCCCAGCTAACTCTTTGGTCGCATTAATGTAGAGGTGATACATGAACAGTGAATAAGCAGCCTTATAGCTGGTGGTAGAAGGTTCAGGGATGTATGAGATGGGACAAGAGAAGCTCCCATAACCCAATTTACACGTGTACGGTAAGAATGGTACTAAAATCATGGTATATAACATGAAAAGGTGTCCAAAGAAAGGGAGATTGAAAAACATATAGAAAAAAGATTAAGAAATACGACACAAAAGGAAGAACTCCAGATTCTTGGTTATACTACTCAGGCTACGCCGAGGACGATTTTTATATCTTCTACTTACAACTATCCTTCCAAACCATCCACGATTGTTACCTCCTTTCTAAAATCAGGCTAGTTCTTTCTCCCATGTTCTACAAATTTATTGTTTGGGCTTGTTGGGCCAGAACCCAATCCTGTTTTGGGGTCCAAGCCAAAACTGGTCCTTACAATTGGCACCGTCTGTGGGAAGAGCTTGATCTGATCAGAAGGAGATTTCAGTTTAGTGTTGGAAATGGAAGAGTCATGTTCGTACCAACCGACAATCGGGCTACATCAGGATAACGTTAATCCGCACCAGGCGGAATCAGGGGGTTCTCAACGTAATAATTCAGTCGTAAACCCTCAACAAAGGGGAGATCATGAAGGAAGTGTGCAAACAACACATACTAGCAAGAGTCAGTCACGAGGGAAGAGCCATGTCTCCCATGCAAAGAATGAAAGAAAAATGCAACGTGAGATTGACGAGTTGAAGAAGAAGTTGCGTCGCGCACGGCGAAGGCGTTCATCACCTGATTCCGAGCCTTCTTCCAGGAAGACAGATGATGCCACGTACAGGCGAAGATCCAGAACTCTGCCCAGTGAAACTTTCTCTGGTGACGAGGAATATAGCTATAAGCGTAAGAATAAAAGCCCAACTCATAAGGGCCTTGGAAACAATGCCATGAATGAAGCGTTAAATCAGGTTGCTAAGTCCTCTTTCACACGAAGGATAGAGGGTGCGAGCCTCCCTCGGCGATTTCATCAACCGACTTTCTCCCTTTATAATGGTCGGACGGATCTAGTGGAGCACGTCAGTCATCTTAATCAAAAGATGGCCGTTCATTCTAAGGACGAAGCCTTGATGTGTAAGATCTTTCCATCTAGCCTAGGTCCGATGGCGATGAGATGGTTTAATGGCTTGAAAGCGAATTCTATTGATTCCTTCAAGAAGCTTACCCAGTCTTTTGGCGCTCGCTATATCACGTGTAGCAAGATTCCATTGCCTCTAGGATCTTTGCTCTCTATGTCCATGTGAGAGGGGGAAACTTTGAAAGCTTATTCAGATAGATACTGAGAGATGTTCAACGAGATAGACAGGAGCTACGATGATGTGGCCATCAGTACGTTCAAGACTGGACTACCAGCCGAGCATGATTTGAGAAAGTCTCTCACTGGTAAACCTGTTACCAATGTATGCCTGTTGATGGATATGATTGATAAGTATAAGAGGATTAAAGAGGATCAGTTACAGGGAAAATGGAAGGCGAAGGTGATCCTTCAGGAGAAGAGGGATTCCAGGTCGGATCGGATCCAGAACAATTGACCTCGGAGAGACTTTGCAGGGCAGTCTAGATCTGCCAACGTGCACGCAGTTAATGTTGTATTTCGAGAGCCAGTGCAAAAAGTCTTAGAGAATGTTAGGAATGAACCATTCTTCAAATGGCCGAATAAGATGGTAGGAGATCCTGTGAATCGCAACCAAAACCTGTACTGCCATTATCATCAGGATCATGGACACATTACTGAAGATTGCAGAAATTTGTGGGATCATTTGGAACAATTAGTCCTAGAAGGGAAGTTAAAGCATCTCTTGCATCACTCCAGTGGCCGAGGAGGCCAAGTGAGCTCGGTGTTTCAGGGAAATGCTGCGCCGAGACCTCCTCTCGGTACCATAAACGTCATATTTGCTGCTCTAGGGAGGACCAGATCTTGTCCTTCCAGGATAATGTCAGTATCTTGTTACTCAGATAATGACTCTAATTCAATGCCAAAAAGAGTCAAGATGAATGTCCTAATGGTGTTAAGCTTTTCGGATGCGGACAAACAAGGAACCATACAGCCACACGAAGATGCTTTGGTGGTTACGCTTAGAATTGGTGGGTACGATTTGAAGAGAGTTATGGTTGACCAAGGCAGCGTAGTTGAGATTATGTATCCTGACCGCTACAAGGGGCTAGGTTTAAAACCTGAAAATTTAACGACCTACAGCTCCCCTTTGGTAAGTTTCGAGGGTAAAATGGTTGTTCTTAAGGGGTAGATAAGATTACCCGTGCAAACTAGTACAAATGTGGTTGAAGTGGATTTTATTGTGGTAGATGCATTTTCTCCTTATATAGCCATCATGGACAGACCTTGGCTACACTCCTTGAGAGCTGTTTCATCCACCCTTCATTAGAAGGTAAAATATCCGTCTAGGGGCTAAGTGCTGGAGATAGTAGGAAGCCAATCTATGGCTAGGCAATGCTTAATAGCAGTTATTCAACACAAGCCTGAGGTTGACACCTCGGCCATTACTGAAAACGATTTATAGTAACTAGAAACTCCGGTATCTCTTTTCAGTGGGCTAGCTGACGAGGTGAAATGCAAAGACCTAGAAAGGGTGGTCATTGGAGATGATTCTGAGAGGTTCTTTCAAATTGGAGCTCAGATTCCCTTACTAGAGAAGGAACAGTTGGTTGATCTTCTAAGAAGAAATGTAGATGTGTTTGCATGGGATGCCTACGAAGCCCCAGGGCTAGATCCAAAGTTTATTTGTCATCATTTGAATGTGAATTCATCCATTACTCCAAAATGGCAGCCACCTCGGCGCCCGTCCAAGGAACATGTAGAGGCTATCAAGAGTGAAGTGACCAAACTTAAGCAAGCAGGGGCTATTAAAGAGGTGTTTTACCCTCAATGGTTGGCTAACACCGTAGTGGTAAAAAGGAAAACAAGAAAGTGGCGGGTATGTGTGGACTTTACAGACCTTAATAGGGCTTGTCCTAAAGACTTTTTCCCTATACCTCGGATAGATCAATTGGTAGATGCAACGGTAGGCCATCCTCGGATGTGCTTTCTAGATGCCTTTCAAGGATATCATCAGATACCCCTGGCATTAGATGATCAGGAGAAGACAGCTTTTGTTACTCCTGTAGGAAACTATCACTACAAGGTGATACCTTTTGGCTTGAAAAATGCAGGGTCAACTTATCAACGGATGATGACTAAAATGTTTGAACCACAGTTAGGTAAAAACGTCGAGGTCTATATTGATGACATGGTTGTGAAGAGCAAGTTGGTGTCCGAACAAGTAACGGATCTTACAAGCATTTTCGAAATCCTAAGGGAGCACAAGCTGCGTTTGAACACATCTAAATTTTTTTTAGAGTGGGTTCAGGAAAGTTTTTGGGGTACATGGTGACCCACAGGGGAATTGAGGTAAACCTAGACCAAATTAAAGCCATTAATAATTTGCAACCACCTCGGAATCCCAAAAAGGTACAGAAACTTACTGGAATGATGGCCGCTTTGAATCGGTTTATATCCAGATCGGCAAATAAGTGCAAACCTTTCTTCTTTTTGCTGCACAAATGGAAAGAATTTGAGTGGTCCGAGGAGTGTGTTATGGCATTCCAGGAACTTAAACAATATTTATCTCACCTGCCCATTATGTCTAGCCCCGTGGTGGATGAAGTTCTTTTTGCTTATATTGTAGTAGCCCTCTATGCCATAAGCTTTGTGCTCATACGGGTGGACAGTGGTATACAACGACCAGTCTATTATGTGAGCAAGTCACTTAATGAAGACGAGATGCGTTACTTGCCGTTGGAAAAGACAATATTGGCAGTGGTCCATGCTACAAGAAAGCTTCCCCATTACTTCCAAGCACACACTGTGGTCGTGCTCACTCAGCTTCCACTTAAGTCAGTACTCAGAAGTGTTGAGTATACTGGAAGGATTGCCAAGTGGGGCACGATCCTAGGGGCTTTCGATATAAAGTACATGCCTCGTACTTTTGTAAAGGGACAAGTACTCGCCGATCTGGTGGCTGAATTTGCTAAATGTCCTGAGGAAATGGATGAGGAAAATCATAACCTGGGTGAAAGATCTATCGTCGTGGTCTCTGTCCAATGTCCTATGCCTTGGGAATTGTATGTCGATGGGGCAGCTAACTAGCGAGGATCAGGGGTGGGGCTAGTTTTAGTGTCACCAGAAAAGATTACTATTGAAAAATCTTTAAGGTTGAGTTTCTCGACTATGAACGAAGAAGCAAAGTATGAGGCTTTGCTAATAGGAATGATGATGGTCCAGAAAATGAGGGGAAAGGCAGTGAAAGTTTTTTCAGACTCAAAACTAGTGGTGGGTCAAGTAAAGGGTGATCTGGAAGCACGTGATCTAAGAATGCAGGAGTACTTGTGCCAAATCAGGAGTATACAAGCAAAATTTGAAATCTTTGACTTGTCTTATATTCCTAGAGGTAGAAATACGCATGCAGACTCTTTGGCTACCCTTGCCACGTCCTCGGTGCAGGATTTGCCCCAAGTAGTACTTGTTGAAGACCTGTGTACACCTACTTCATTACACAAGGGTATGCCTTGGATCCACCAGATCAAGCTAGGCCCGAGCTGGATGGATTCCATATCACTATTCCTGGAAAAAGATATATTGCTTGAAGAGAAGTTTGAAGCCGAAAAAGTACGAAGAAAAGCTCCTCAGTTTTGGCTGTCTGAGGATAGAAAGTTATACAAGCGCTCTTTCTCTAGCCCCTATTTGCTTTGTGTACACCCCGAGGCATCAGAATCACTTCTAGAGGAGCTCCACAAAGGGGTTTGTGAGAGTCATACAGGAGGAAGATCCCTGTCTCATAGGGCTCTTACCCAAGGATATTGGTGGTCAGGCATGCAAAATGAGGCGCAGGAATACGTTAAGAAATGCGATCAGTGTCAAAGGTTCGCCCCAAATATTCACCAGCTTGGAGGAGTTCTTAATCCTCTTTCTAGCACTTGGCCATTTGCTCAGTAGGGCTTGGACATTATGAGAACTTTCCCTAAAGTGGTAGGAAATAAAAAATACCTACTAGTCTGTATAGACTATTTTACCAAGTGGGTCGAAACTGAGCCTCTAGCTAATATCAGGGATGTTGATGTCAAAAGATTCATTTGGAAGAACATTGTTACACGATTCGGGGTTCCTTATGTGCTCATCTCGGATAATGGCCTTCAATTTGACAGCAAAGCCTTCGGGAAATACTGTTCTGATTTAGGAATAAAGAATAGGTATTCCACTCCGGCCTACCCGTAGGGAAATGGACAAGCTAAGGCTGTTAACAAGGTCATAGTGAACAGACTTAAAAAGAGATTAGATGACGCCAAAGGAAAGTGGGTGGAAGAGCTACCACATGTCCTTTGGACATATCGAACAACGCCTCGAAAGTCCATAGGAGAGACCCCTTTCTCAATGACATATGGGGCTGAGGCTGTAATCCCATTGGAGAATGGTTTCCCAATGATGAGAATTAGCACATTCACCTTGGATGGAAATGATGAGCTGCTGAAGAAGAATTTGGATTTGGTTGAAGAACGGAGAGAAAATGCAATGGTGCAATTGGCCTATTACCAGCACAAGCTTAAGCAAGGCTATGATATGAATGTAAAGTTAAGGCCATTGGCCCTAGGAGACTTGGTATTAAGAAAAGTCTTGGGAAATACTAAAAACCCCGTTTGGGGAAAATTGGGGCCTAATTGGGAGGGACCATATCGCATCATATCAGTGGCAGGGATAGGTGCGTACTACTTGGAAGATTTAGATGAAAAAACTGTATTCCATCATTGGAATGTAAACAACTTGAAAATGTACTACTATTAATAAGATCAGTCGCTTTATGATTCCCTTCTAGTTTATCCTAAGTGTATATCATGAATTCTATGACATCTTTTGAAATATTAAACAGAAACTAAGTTATGTCAGGTCCTCGGATCACAAACTTAGTGGAAATTAATATCCTATGACATCTTTTGAAATATTAAACAGAAACTAAGTTATGCCAGGTCCTCAGATCACAAATTTAGTGGAAATTAATATCCTATGACATCTTTTTAAATATTAAACAGAAACTAAGTTATGTTAGGTCCTCGGATCATAAACTTGGTGGAAATTAATATCCTATGACCTCTTTTAAAATATTCAACAGAAACTAAGTTGTGGCAAGTTCTCGGACCACAAACTTGGTGAAAATAATTATCCTTACAGTATACAAGGAAGTATTCAGTAGAGTCTAAGTTGTATTAAAACCTTTAGACCACGATCTTGAATACAATTTATTATTCTTTGGACTAAGTTATGACCCAATTTATAAGTCATGATAAGCGTAATAGATATCAACTAAGGGTGTTTCAATGTGTTCATGTCCTGCTTGTTGCTTAAACATTGGGATATTGCCTTGAAATTGGGAAACCTGTCAAAAGTTAATAAATGGAAAGCATATTTTGAAAATAAGGGGAATTAGCGGTTATATTTTATTTAGACTATAAGTTCAGGCACATGAAATTGAATTCTCATTTGTCTCCGTGAGTTTTGCTCCTTTGTAGAGTATGCTTGAGTGTGAATAGAAAATAAGATAAAGTAAATATCACGCAAATAAAGAAAAAAATGATACTAACATATATTACTTGGAATAAGAAAGAAATTTCATACATTAGTAAAATTAATCTTCAAGTACAAAAGATGAAGTTACAACAACTTTCATTATCCTAAAAATAAAAACTAAGGCTTCAGCTTTATTTGGACTCTAGACTTGGGGGCCTTGTCAGCTGCTTCAGGAGGGATTTCTTTCTCTTTCTCTTTAGAAGCTCCTTCCACAGGCAAAGTAGTTGAAACTAGTTCCTTCTCAAAGCCTTGAGAAGCTGCCCTAGGCTGGAGAGCCTCAGCTACTTTTTCCGAGGAGGAGTCCTTTAGAGTTTCAGGCTCTCTGTCCTGCTTCTGCTGACTGGATGAGGGAGGATGATGAGGTTGGGCCTCTTCGGCTGGCTGGGAGACTAGAGGAGTTACCTCTTTCTAGTTTGGAATTTGTAGGGCAAGAGGAAAGATGATGTTCTCTGGCTTCCTCAGCTCGGAAGAATCATCAATCCCAGCTCGATTGAGGGCTTCTTCCCAAGTTTGAGTGCAGTAGGCACGACATATGGCGGGGACCTCTGCCCTTAGGGTGTCCTTGATCTCAGCCATGCCGACGTCATAACCATGCTGCTTTACTTCATCTCTCTCCCTCTCAGCTTGGGTTTTGGCTTTCTCAGTTTCAACCTTGGCCTTTTCAACCTAATCTCTAAGTTTTTGAGCCTTTTCCAGTTGCTTCTTTAAAGCTGCCAACTACTCCATAGAAGCAGCCAGTTGGTCATTGGCCTCACGAGCCAACTTTCTCTGGCTCTCAGCTTGCCTCTTAGCACCCTTTAAGGCTGCGTCTGCGCTTTTCCGAGCTTGCTCCTCGGTAGTCAGTTTCTTTTTCAGATCGGTGTTGCTATTTTCAGCAATGGCCAAGGTTTGCATAATAGCAGCCCTCCTTTTCCTCTCATCATCCAGTTGCTGATAGAGGGAGTTGGTTATCTCCTCGAGCCTGAATGTATTTTGAACAGCCTTGAAACAAAAAGGATGGAATGAGTATTACATCAAATAAAATAAAATAAAAAAGAAAGAGAAAAACAGCAAGGGAGAATAAGTACATATCATGCCTAAAAACCTTTTGGTATAAAGGAAGACTTCACTCCTCCTAAAACCTCGCAGCTCCACCATATCTTTGGGGAGCAGAAGGGTTTGCTCAATTGCCGAGGCAACATGACACCCAATACCCCCATTGAAGTCCCTGATTGATGCATCATCCATTAGGGGCTTACCACCAAGCATGGGAGCTAGAAGCCATACTTGGGGCTCTGGGAACTGGCTGTCTGCCTTTTCTGCACCTCGGCTGGGGGCATGGCTAGTTTTTTGCTGCTTCGTCGCCCTATGAGTTTCTTCTTCATTGGAGGGACAAGGTTTTCCAATCTCCATTACCTCTTTACCCTTCTGTTCCCTCCTCTTCTTAGGATCAACCTGTTCGGTCCTAGAGGGCAGGGTTGGCTGAGGAGTGCGAAGAGGAGACCTTGGTGGAAGAGGTGGAAGCTTGGGCTGAGAAGATTTCCCAGCTTCTCCTCTTCCTAGCTGGCTCTCTAACAGTTCCAGCAAGCTTCTTTGGGGTTTCCTTTGGATACCCATCTCTTCTGACATGTTCTTGGGGGGTGAAGGTTGGTTAAAAACCTCAAACTCATCAGTGGACTCAGTGAGGTCCACAAAGCCCTTTTCCTCTTGTTCCTCCTCTACTTGAAGAATGGGTGAGAGAGATGGTACTCCTACTGAAAGGGTGGTAATAGGTAGTAGTTGGGTGAGCGGTGTATTTCTGGGGAGAGGAGCGCCTTCAGGAACTACGAACCCCTCATAGGAAACACTAATGCAATGAAGCCGAGGATCTTTGGCCCTTATCACGCACCTCAAAGCTTGGAATGCGCGAGAGATGGGCTTGTATCCAAGGATGAGGTATGCTGCTCTCAATTGGCCGTCAGTTTCGTTGACGTACACCTCGGATTGTAGGATCCTATCTAAGCTCGCCTTATTAACTAAGCGGAGCAAAGGCGCAGTGGAGTTGGAATCTGCAAAACCATCAAAACCAGGAAAAATATACTTCAATAATAGCAAAGGGTAAGGGAAATAGAAGAATTGTACAAGTTACAATATAACACTTAGCAATTGGCCTCCCACTTGGTGTACCTTCCTTAACTGGACAAGGTAAACCATCATGCCATTGCCCATAAAAAATCAAAAAAGTCGTCTTTTAGTTCTTTGTTTGATATGGGGAGGCATTGGATCAACCTTACTGCAGGGTTCCTTGACTTTAAATAATACCCCTGCCCCTTCAAATTGTGCAGATTGTATATCCAGTTCACGTCGTGATGGGTTAGATTTAGGTTCATCCTCTCATTTAGGGCTTTTATACTCCTTCACATCCTAAACATATTTGGGGCACATTGTGTGGGAGAAAGCCTAAAAACCCTAAGGAAATTCCTAGTGAGGGTACCCATAGGAATGGTCATCCCTCCCTCTATGAAGGCAATTATGGGGATGACCACCTCCCCTTATTTCCTCTCGTCAAATCATTCCCCCTGTGCAGCGTACCTAACGCCACGTGCCATGTGTGGGGAAATGTTGTATTTGGTCTTAAAACTCTCCATCCCTTCCTCGGAATCCACTAAATGCTTGAATCTACCCATCTTCTAAGAAGTCTTTAACGGAAATTTCGCAAGTCGAAATAAAAACTGAGATGAGTTCAGGGAAACTTACAGGTTTGAAAAGTGGTCCTCGGACAAGGTGTTTGTATTTGTAGATGCACGGGAAAGTGAGAGAGAGAGAGAAAGACAAGTTCAATGCACGAGTTCTAGAATAACACAACTGTTGAAGGTGAAAAGGAATTGATTTGAAAGCTTATTTATAATGGCACAGAAATTGCGAGCGGGAGATTTCCCGCTTGTATTCCAAGAGAACTCATCTACCGTTAGATTCCCATCCTACCATTGAACGTGGGGGATAGGGGAGTCGCCAAAATTAAATAAAGGCACGCTCAGAGCGCTAAAGCGTCAGAGATGTGCCTTAGGAGGATAAACACGTATTTTTGGGATTTAACTAAACGAAACAAGATCATATGGGGAATAGGACGGAGATATCAAAATCCTAATTTCCTCCCGAAGAGTCGAAAAACAAGATTTTTAGGGGCTATTGTGGGGACCAGTCGCCTCTGGAGTACTGTTTAGGTTGAATGGGCTGGGCCTATGGCCCAATGACCCAGTCTGAGGACGCAGACATATCCGAGGACGATCAACTAAGGTAGAAGTGAGAATTGCATTGCAGGAAGAGTTAAAAGTTATTTATAATAGATCTAAATTTATTCGAGGTGAAAAGTCATCTTGGAACATTTGTCCGAGGAGGTTTGAAACATCCCTATTCCCTTGGATACTGTTTTAAGGGAACCTTATGATAGGGGGGTCAAATATTGGATAAGGGATAAGGGCGGAGGATAACAAATATCTGTAAAAATTGTTACCTCCACATTAAATGCTTCATAGCTAACTCTTTGGCCACATTAATGTGGAGGTGATACCTAAACAGTGAATAAGCAGCCTTACAGCTGGTGATAGAAGGTTCAGGGAGGTGTGAGATGAGACAGAGAGAAGCTCCCATAACCCAATTTATACGTGTACAGTAAGAATGGTACTAAAATCATGGTATATAACATGAAAAGGTGTCCAAAGAAAGGGAGATTGAAAAACATATAGAAAAAAGATTAAGAAATACGACACAAAAGGAAGAACTCCAGATTCTTGGTTATACTATTCAGGCTACGTCGATGACGATTTTTATATCTTCTACTTACAACTATCCTTCCAAACCATCCACGATTGTTACCTCCTTTCTAAAATCAGGCTAGTTCTTTCTCCCACGCTCTACAAATTTATTGTTTGGGCTTGCTGGGCCATAACCCAATCCTGTTTTGGGGTCCAAGCCAAAACTAGTCCTTATAATAAACATTGTTTGATTTATTTTTAGGAGCATATTGTCATTGTGTGGATAAATAAAGAAATGATCGCCACACCATTATTTTTTTTAAAAAAAAATTAAAAAAATTAAAAGTTAAAAAATAAAACATTTAAAAAAAATTAAAAAAATTAAAAGTTAAAAACTAAAACAGTAAAACACTAAGCTATCTAAGAATGGCAAAGGTTGCTTAGAAGAATAATCTATAAATTTCTATAAAATATACTCTAACAAAAAGTGGAACTATTTTCTTCCCCTAATAGGCTAATTGAAAAAATAAGTCTGAATGAGGTTGCAAGTAACTGACCATTCCGGCACAACCATAGGGTCCATACTCCATTCCACGGCACTAATTCATAGTTATGATATCATTAGTGAATTTTGAATTTGAATTGTGTAAACTTTAAATATTTACTTTTTAACTAGTTTGTCTAAGTTTTTATGGTGGGTTTGAACCTAAGTGTTGGAATTTGTTAAAAAAATGTTCCTTTTTCATTCCAAGTTTTGTGGTTAGAAACTTAGTTTTCTGCTTTTTTGGGGGGTAATTATTTGTTGCATAACTTACCAATGGTCAATTTTTTTTTTTTAATCATGTGAAAGATATGGTCACCCTAACACAACCCAACCCAACCAGTAAACCGATTGACCCAATCAATTTTTGACACGAATAAGAATGACCCAATTTTGACTCAAACCCGATTAACTCAACACAAATCTGACCCGACTTGACCCATTTGCCAGGTCTACTAATTACCCACTGACTAATTGGCTAATTGCTTTATAAAATTGTTCTATCATTTGGGGTATGTTTGGTTTTTGGGTTTCCAAAAACTTCCTTAAAAAAATTTTAATTTTTTTTTAGACTAAACTAAAAGATTTTTTTTTTTTTGGGTGTTTTAAATTAAAAACGTATTTAGAAAGATTTATTTGAATTTTTTTTATACAATTTTTAGAAAATAAAAACTTGAAAATTTGTTTGGCAAAAAAATAAAAATTTATTGATATATATCCTACATGGAATGGCAAGACTGCAAGCCGCATTCGGTCACGATTAGCCACAAGTGGTCCAACCATAAAACCCATGTCGCTGCCACCTCAGGAAAGCCCATTAACAAAATCAAAAAACTCACTCAGTGAAACACCCACAATCCAGACCCATATAGCCAATTACCACAAAACCCAATTGACAAACCTATTGTACCGAACCAATCAAACCATTAGGTGAAAATTCGTTGTGAAAAATTCATTGGGTACTTTCTGACATTTCTAACAGAAACATCTATTTCAAAACTCCCACTCTCCAACTATTGAATTAAAAAAAAGAAAAAAGAAAAAAGAAAAAGAAAAAGAAATAGACAGTAAATTTGGGAGTTAATTTTTAATAATTTTTTTTAATAGTGCTTATTGTATTTTGTTTTTCAAGGGATGGAAACAGGTTTTAAAGATGAATCATCAAAATACTAATAAAATAAAAAAGATTAAACAACTAAAAGAACTTCTCTAGCTATTTGAAAATTCAACATAAGTGTCATGATCCTTGTAACTTAATTAATGGCTAAGCTTCTGTGCTTTTAACGAAAACGCTTAGGTTTTAAATCCCCATAAGTAGATATAATTCATAATGAAATAATTGTTTCATCATTATCAATTTGTTTTTTTTTTTTTGGGGGGGGGGGGGGGGTGTTCATGTTGACATCTAGGGACTTCTGTGTAATTTAAGCAAAACTTGTCCCACAATTGTTTTATTTTTATTCAATATATATAAGAGAAGCGTATTGATCACCATAGTTATTTTACTTGCATAAGAGTAACTTTGTTTTTTAAATTGATCAACTGAATAATGATGTTTCATGCATCAGGCTCGGAAAAAGCTGGTAAAGATCCTTCAAGCTGTTGTTGATGGAAGAAGGGCAAGAAAAAGTAGAAATCTTTCAGAGACACAGAAGGATATGATGGAGTTATTAATGGATGTTGAAGAGAATGGCAGAAAATTGGACGATGAGGAGATCATAGACATAATCCTTATGTACTTGAATGCTGGCCATGAATCTTCAGCCCATGCCACAATGTGGGCAACCCTCTTTTTACAACAACATCCAGAATGTCTCCAAAAAGCCAAGGTGGGTTGGACACAACTTCTTGATTATCGGAAAATTTTGCATAATCTATATATATATTTTTTAGATTTGCAGGGTTAAGAGACTATAGGTTCACATTTTCTCTCATTCCATTAACAACACTATTAGCTAATGCATGCATTTCATGATATACATACACCGCTTTGCATGGAAATCACCGGTGCATAACCTTAAAATTCTCTAAACATCTAAGGGCTCATTGTATCATTATTATTATTTTTTTAATTTTTTTAACGCGGGGCACATTGTATCATTATTGTGCGTATTTAAATTTTGTTAAGGTAATTTAAAGAGTTAATAACATGCATGCATGTGTACTATTGTTGAGATCTTGAAGGCTATTTTTGATAAACCTGAACTTTTCAGAGAGAGCAAGAGGAGATTATTAGAGGAAGACCATCAACAGGGAAAGGATTGATCTATAAAGAAATTAAACAAATGGAATATCTTTCCAAGGTATGTTTGTAATATAACAGGTTTGCTTATCCAATTTATGTGTTATACATTTAGGCAAAACTTATTCTAAGTAAACAAGTTCCATGTTTGGATTCGAAGGTTATTGACGAGACGTTGCGAGCAGTTACCATTTCATTGTTTACTTGTCGTGAGGCAAAAACTGATGTTAGCATCAATGGTTAGTACTCATTCAATTACCTTCATTTTCTCTAATTCGTTTGTTTCTCATATTATAATTCATTAAGAATTACCATGTATTGAAGGTTATACAATACCACAAGGATGGAAAGTGTTAGTTTGGTTTAGGGGAGTCCACATGGATCCTGAAAATTATCCGAACCCCAAAGACTTTAATCCTTCGAGATGGGAAGTAAGATTATAAGTCTTTTTTTTTTTTTTTTCCTTAAGCAACACATATTATTTACTTTACTGGGCAGTGGGCACAGATAGTTATTTACATTTTCTATATGAAATGCAGGAGAATAAACACAAAGCTGGAACTTTTTTTCCATTTGGAAGAGGGACTAGGCTATGCCCCGGAAGTGATTTGGCAAAACTTGAAATTTATACTTTTCTTCATTATTTTCTCCTTGATTTCGAGTGAGTTCCTTTGGGTTTTTCCTTTCATTTTCAATTTTTTTTAATTAATATTTTATGATTTTAAGAGAATTTGAAGTCTAAAAAATTCAAAGCCCACCAAGCCATTAGTGTCTCTTGTATTATTAGTGTGTCTGAATCAAATCAAGGCCCATCTAAGTTTGGGTTGATAGAACCTATATTTGTTAACCTAATTTGGATTCCTTTTGCATGCATAAAAAATTAAAATGCTTTAATATATATCTTTGTGTGGCACCAAAATTCTACCTTCCTGCTAATTAATGCAGCTCCAAATGATTTACTTTAAACCCTTTGATGTGCAGACTTGAACCACTAAACCCGGGAGCTGCTGTGACATACTTACCTCATTCAACGCCTGGAGACAATTGTCTTGCGAAAATCAAGAAGCTCTCATCATCATCATCATCTTACAAAAAAGTCTAGCTAGTGTTCTATCTTGATGCTCTCATCTCATTGCTGCCAACTAACATATCTCAAGTTATCATTGTACGTTTATTTTAGGCAACAAAAACATACAATATGGAGAAGATTAGCTAGTGTTCTATCTTGATGCTCTCATTGCTGCCAATAAACATATCTCAAGTTATCATTGTACGTTTATTTTAGGCAACAAAAACATACAATTTGGAGAAGATTAGCTAGTGTTCTATCTTGATGCTCTCATTGTTGCCAATCCTTCATGCCCTTTTTTACATTTTAGGTACTCAAATGAGTTTTTATTTAGCGTAGCTGCAAAAGGCATTATGGTTTATTACTAGCATGTTTTTTCAATATAGCCCTTCTTTTCTTGCTTTATCACTATCAATATTGGGTTTCGGTCTGCCTCCGGAATAGCGAATAGTGATGCATGTGTTTATTTATTTTTGTTATGATTGGTTTTGATAATGCCTCAATTTAAAGGACTTTGTCAAACAAGCCTTGACATACAAATGAATAGATATCTCAAACAATGAAAAGAAGGATAATTTTATTTCTACTTAAAAAGATTGAATCATTACAAATTTACAATGTGAATCTATAAGCATCCTCAATCGAACTCCAAGTGAACAACAGAGAATTAAACACTAAATGTGCATGAAATGTCCCTGTTTTTTATGTTACGCCAACTCCTAAATCCCAGAAATAAAATAACTGAAACAGATAGATTAGAGAACTCAGATTACCTTTCAATTAAATTCCCTCGATCATTTGTAAGGCTTTCTCCAAAGCCTTGAGAATAGTTAATTCCTTCATACTTGCTTCTTGCTCCCAAAGTTGTGGAAATTCTCCAACTATCATTAATTTTATATTTCTCTAGCCATCTGAGTTTATCTTCTTCACTACCTAATATACACAAAGTAAAAATAAACTTACTTATTTCTTATCTAACGTATAATTTCAAGCCTTGTGCTCTACTCCTTTATCGTATTTTCGAGTAAAATATTTTTATATTGGTAATAGGGTGTGTATCTCGTGTACACTCCTTGCATGCACAGGAAAATATTTGTGGGAGGTAAGTAATGTGAAGTGTATATGAATTTACCACCAATAAGTGATATTCTAAGGAGTGAGCGGTAACATAAGTTTAATTTGAATTTATTATCAATCTTAGGTCATAAGTATTTCAGGGTCTTCTAATAAGCTACCTATGGATAAAATCAAGTTGCAAACCGAAAAAGTGAGTTTAGGGATTTAATTAAGCATGGGAAGGTGTCAAGCACCCCATGACAGTCTTCGAACAATGGTACATCAATTTAACTATCCGCTGGTATATATAGTCCATTTAATACCTAATAAATCAATTGCTGCTAGTTTTGAGTTTGAGGTAAATGTTCCAAAGTGTGTCAAGATGAATTGCATATGCTTGTGGTCATGCCTCTTTCACAAGCCATATAAGTTTAGTCAAGGTGTCTTGCCCACAGGTGCTACAGCCACATATGTTCAGTCATCCATCACTACAAAATATTTTATTATTTTCAATGGTTGATACCCTTAAAAAAATTAAAGTACTAAAAACCATTTAAAAAAAGTATTTTTAACGGTTGAAACCATTGAAAAATGTCACTATAAACTATGTCGAGAATATTAATTTTTCTTAAGTCTAGTTGACCGTTAAAAAATCATTCCACTTTTATCAACGGTTAAAAATTGTTGAACATATATATACACATAAATGTAGAGTATAATATTCTTAAAAATTGAGATAAATTTCTATAGTTTGTAACCATTGAAATAAGTATTTGCTTTTTAAATAAAATAAAATAAAATTTGGATCACTTTTTCACATTGACCATGTTAGGTTCTAAAAGTTTAGAACAATTGATAAATCATGAACACAAACTTGTCTAGATATAGATCTTAGAGTCTATAGGTATTATTAGACAATGCTCAAGGTGATACAAGTCAAGATCCAAGAATAAGCAGGCTGTACAAAAGAGAATTCTAAATTTGCTTGGTTCAATTGATTGAAGAACAGGTTCGACTGATCGAAATATGGGTCTGTAGAATTTTAAGTTCGACCTAACAACAGTTCAAGCCCAAAAAGGATTAGGGTTTTAGATCTACTTCTCCTAGTGTATAAAGGAAACTCTAAGCACGTTTTTATAAGGCTTTTCAGATAGAGAAGAGTATCTCCTTTGTATCTAGGGTTTTATATCCAAAAAGCTCTCTCATATTTTCTACCGGTGTTATTCCTTAAAGAATCTCAAGATCCAGTGTTGTAGAAATTGCTGCCTTCTCTAGTCATCAAAGATACTGATGATCTAAACCTTCAAAGATGGTATTGGAGTCACAAACAGGAGAGTTTGTGTGTGTGTGTGTGTGTTTTTTTTTGTTTTTTTATCACAAGTGTGGGTGCTTATGTTGCAAAGGCCTAATAGAGAAGGAGTCCGTGGATTCGAAGCTTACACGTGGTCATGTTAGTAAGTTCTACATGTGGTAACAATAGGATGTTAGTGGTCTAAATTTTATTGTAAACTTCGATTCTCTATAGTGGATTTGCTTTTTACCTTGAGGATAGATAGGTTAAATCATTCTCAGGTTTTTTACCAATTTGATTTTCCTAAGTCATCATATTATTGTGTTTTTTTATCTTCTGCTGCTTTACATGATATGATTTTATTATTTTAACCTAGATCTGAATAATAAACCTAAGTATACACTTGATTAATTAATTAGGTTAAACAATTTAGTTTACAGGGATTTAAAAACTGATCAGATCAAAATTTAATAATTTAATATGAAATATAAATATAAACACAATTGTGTAATTCCAAATTGAATTCCCTTCTCATATAACACAAAACATAAGTATCAAAATGAATTACATGTCAATACCGAATCTTAAAACATATATGCCAAAGGACGGCATGTCTCCCAAGTATTTAAATAGTTCCAAAATTTTAAAATGACTACTTAAAAGAGAAAAAAAAAAAAAAAAAAAATACAACACTAGTCTAAATTCTAATATGCGTCCTACTTCTCAACTTGGATTAATACCGTCTAATATATTTTCAAAAATGATTTTTACAACATGTGCAGATAAAGACTTTTTTAAGTTGCAAATCTAGCTTAGAGAGTTCACTCCCAAACAAAGGTTGAAGTAGCACAATAATATCCAAAAGAATGAAGGAGAAATGAATTTGCTTTGTATAAGGGTGGGGGACATTGATCTTGAGCCAAACACCTGAATGAATAGTTTCTCGTCTTAACAAAGTGGCAGAACAATTTACCAATTTTCAGGAATCCAATCTTATCCTTTCCATCAAATAAGGTCTTGAGCTTCTTATAACAGTCGTTCATTGGTTTGACAATTTAACCTTCGTTTCGGTTCGATTCTAATAACTACGTCTATAGGAATTGTGTGTTTGCAGTTGGCTTACAACTGCTTGTCTGGAGCAACAGACTTTTAACCGGATTGGCGCCCACCTATGCCTAGTCCTCATTTCATGAATTCAACACCCCCTCAAAACCGGATTGGCACCCACCTATGCCTAGTCCTCATTTCATGAATTCAACACCCCTCAAAATAGATAAATAAATAAAACTTGTCCTGCAAGGAAGTTAAGTTCTTTTTCTAATATTATCACTCATTCAAATATTAAAAAAAATTTGGCCAATTTGTCCAAATCTTATGTGAGACATGTGAATGATTTGTTTAAAAAATACATTGACCCATACCAAATGTTGGCAGAACCGAACCACAATCACATCCATAGTCGGAACCATAGTTGTTTACACTATTGTTATTTCAATAACAATGGTAGAACTTAGAAGACCACTACGCACCTTTGGCATGATGGTTACTCCATAAGTATAAGTTTTTGTGGAGTATGGGGGTGCAATGATGCAAGGGTCGGGATTCAAATCTCTAAGAGGGAGCTTTACACACACTTACATTTAGATTAATTTATAGTAGAATTTCCATATTACATTAAAAAATGTTGGTAGAACTTAGAAGAGAGGTTAATTTTAAACTTTTTAATACCCCACTTGTCTCTTCAAACATCAAGTCTCACCCGATTCCAATAAGTTCCTGAATTTTTTTGATCACAATATACCTCCTGGCTCCTTTCATTCTTTTACCAAAACTTTGTATTTATCTTTGAATCTTTTTTTCAAAAAAAAAAAAAAAAAAAAAAAAAAAATCTTTGAATCTTCTTTGATAAATAAATAAATAAATAATATCAATATTATTGAGAGCACCGTCAAAATAATGAGCAAAGTCCATTCCATTGTCATTTTTCTTTTCTTTTCTTTCTCTCATCGGACCTACAGCCACTGTGAGAATTTGAGAACGAAACTTCTATATTGCATTAATCAGAAAAAGAATGTACAAGAGCCTATTTATACAAGAATGTAAGAGCTAAAAAATATCCAATCCTAACTAACTCCACTTTATACGGATCTAGCCCCTACAACCAATCAAAACATTACACGTGTCTATGTGTAAATAGCTACTAAACTACTGAGGCAACTAATTCAAAAACTGCAAGTCGTATTAGCTGTTGTAGGGTGTCGTATAAGTGTTAATGCTGCAAGTCTTCCAGTGCTCTGTTTTGAAGCCCTGCCTCTCTGCCTGAACGTCTGCTTCTCTGCAATGGATGCTTGCTTCAGCCTTGCTTCAGTCCTAGTTCATCCTCAGGCTTACCCTTTTGATAGCCACCATTGCCATCTGCACTTGCTTGGTTTCTCTTATTACAGTTGCTTTTTCGTTTGTTCTCTTGAGGCAGACAAGTTGCCTTGTCGTTTGATATTTGACAATAGTTGAAGACACAACAAGATACACAATTTGACTCAAAATTCGACACATTTGTTACGATTTGACAACACTAAAACAAATGCACCTAACAATCATGTCATGTTATCATTTGACAACTCAGATTTTTATCATCACATGCTTCTTTCATTCAAATTAGATTTTTTTGTCATGAGTATCATAAATTCATAATGACATGTTCAAACCCTAATCTAGAAGATACATCATTTAATTCAGGCCTATGTAATCAAACAACATCATGATAATGCAAAAAATTTAAACAAAGATTTAATGAAGAAATTTACTATAGTAAATTAAAGTTAGGGTTTATTTTTTATACTTGCATGCAAAAAAATCAACTAGTCTTCTTGCCAATTTGCGAAAGGAACATGAAGGTAAAATCCTCTAAAGACTTAGTGGCACTAAGGTGTTTGACTTGCATATAGCCTATATGATATAGGTGACCCAACCTCTTTTCAGTTCCCAAGCAGAATAGGAAGTTAAAGACCTCTAAAAGCATAATGGCCATGGCATTAGGGTGTTCAACCTTCACATAGGTAACTCAGTCTCTTTCTAGTTTCTGAGCGAAATAGGAAGATAAGACTTCTAAAGACTTAATTAGTGGCACTGGGGTGTTCGTCCTGCACATAGATTACACGAGCTCTTTCAAATTCCCAAGTGGAACGTAAAGACCTCTAAAGACTTAGTAGCACAGAAACACTAGGGTGTTCTACCTACACTTATGCAACTCGATCTCTTTCTAGTTCCTAAGTAAACATGAAATTTCTAAAACTTAATGGTGTTCGACCTGGACATAGGTAACCCAACCTCAATCTACTTCCCGATCGGGACAGGAAATAAAAGTCCTTTAGAGATACTAGCACCAAGGCGATTTAAAGTTTGCCGCAAAAACATAAATTTCACTCACAAAATTACCCCTATATTGTTCAAAATTTTAATTTTGCCCCTCAATTTCACAGAATTACAATTTTACCCTACACTTTCCAAAATTATCGTTTTATAATCACGTGTAGCCAAAATTATAATTTTACATCTCAAATTCACAAAATTACCATTTCCCCCCACCAAAATCTCTTAAATTATAATTCTACCCACGATTTCATAAATATTGCAAATTTAACCCTTACAACACTTATTTCATGCCATCAAACATACAATAAACATACCAACCGACACAATCACAATGCCATAACCACCAAGGACGAAAGCTAGGATTTTAGTTTTTTTCTTTTGGGGGTGAGGGGGCAAAGTATGAACCAATTTTTTTTTTTTTAAATTATAAAAAAATGCTAAAATTTAAGACTAAACATAGTATTAAAAATAAAATTATTATCCATTCAATATTAACAATATTAAAGAAAAATAAAACTAGTTTTCATTCAATATTAACAATATTTAAATGAAAAAAAAATCTTAAATATTTTAAATCAGTCTTTTATCCAAATAGAATTCAACATTCTTTTAAATCCAAAAATAATTAGTCATTTTCTACTGATTAAGAAAAAAATATTATTTATTTATTTAAGAATGTTAGAAGCATAAAATGATAAAACACACAAAATATAGAAAATAATTTTCTTAACAACATTTATGTGTTAAGTGTTAACAAGTTTTTTATTTGGAGAAAGATTACAAGTTGTGATTTAGTTGACCTTCTATTAAATTTATTTAGATTAATTTATTTTTATGAAGGTAAAGCCGCAATCTATAAACATTTATTAAAAAAAAAAAATTGTGGGGGAGCACTTTGGGCCAGGGGGGCCCATGGGCCCCTCGGTCTTCACTGTTTTGAGAATCATGACATCATTATATTACAAAGCCAACTCATATCCTTTCGGACTTGGTTTACAATCATTGGACTTAGCTTGGCTCCTTGTATCGACACAAAAGTCTCATTTTATGTGGAATTTTTGTCATTTATGTAACAACCTTATGATTTTATGATAAAACAATTATGTTGAGATGCATACGAATACGATAACAAGCATGAAAAGTCATTCTTCGAAGTATATATATATGAAAAAGTTGAACAATCTTTGATCTACATCCTTGAAAAAACCCTTGATCATATTGACAAACATTTGATGACAATAATGATAAATCATCTTTTAAATTTCTTTGTCCATTTGAATGAAGAGATGCCAATAGGCCAAGCTCTTACTCCATCATCTTGCTTGAGGTTGTGAGTGAGTTTTATTTTTTTAAGTCAACATAGAAGAAGAGGTCTAATGGGAAGACCAGTTGTTGGCAAGTGGCAAGTGGCGTGTGCAACACATGAATTATGAGGTTTGGTGAGAACTCATATATTTGATTTGCATGTAGACAATACTACAGTCCAGATAGATCATAGATAGTTGCAAATTTAAAATTTGATAAAATTATATTATACTGCCGTCGATATAGGTAATTTATTTATTACATGATTTGGAAGTCGATGTAACGTGTAGGATAAGGGTGATTTCATTTTCTTTTCTTTGATAAGGTTTGACTTTGAATAAGTTCATTATTAGTCACTTCTTGGTGTAATTAAATGAATAATAAATAATGGAAACAAAGAATTATAATAGGTGCACCGTGCATCCATAGTCAAGAATATTGTCAGTCAAGTGTAAGAATCAAGTGTGGGTTCCAGTTATCTCAATTGGTAAAATTTTTGATGGTTGAATAAGAGATCTGGGGTTCAATCTCCACCTACACAAAAAATTGATTGGTGTCTTGGTTTGATGATAAAGAGCTATCATCACGAGCGGATGCCATAAGATGAAACTCTCAATAAAAAAAAAAGGTGTAAGAATCAAGTAAGTTTGTCTCTAAAAGTGAGAAATCCTTGTTTGTAGAGTAGTTTTAGGGTCCGTTTGGTTGGAAGAGTGGAAAAGTGGGAGGATGAAAAATTAGTAGGAGGATGGAAAAGTGGGAGGATAGAAAAAATTTGGTTTTTCCTCATGTGTGTTTGGTTGGAGGGGTGGAAAAGTGAGATGGTGGAAAACTTTTTTGTTTGGTTGAGAGAAAAAAGGGAGGATGGAAAATATAGTTTATATAAATTGACTATTATGTTCTTGTTATATAATAGTGGAAAAGTGAGAGGGGTAGGTGAGTGTAATAAAATGAGGGTATTTGTGTAAAATGCATTTCTCATCACTTTTCTTCCTCATTTTCTTCCCAATTTGGGAGTGGGTCTAGGAGGGAAAACTTTATCCCCTATTTTCTTTCTTTCCTATTTTCTTTCCTCAACAAAACAGTGAAAAACAACATTTTCCCCCCTATTTTCCTCTCCCTATTTTCCATCATTCCTATTTTCACTCCAACCAAACACATCCTTAGTTACAATATATTGGGTACTGAAAAGTTCTACGCAACAAAAAAACTGAATTAATGTTGAAAAAGCTTATAAATATATTCTTTATCTTCCTTCCAATTTAAATAAGAAAATAAATAAATAAATAATATAAAAATAAAATTTAAATTATTCATTAATTCACTGCCATAGTAATTTCACAAAAGAATAGAATAAAAACTAGAGTAGGGGATGGATTCTCCATAATAACATCTTCATCAACATCCAATATTTTTTAAGATGCTCCCCTCCCATTTAAATCCTTAATTTCTCTCCAATTTTCATTTAGATTTGAGACTATTGGTATCTAAAAAATTCAATGTTCTCTCTCTCTCTCTCTCTCTCTCTCTCTCTCCTTTTAATTTCACAAATAAATTTTTTTATCCCCTTTTAATTCCCATCCAATAAGAGGGATGAAATAGGAGTATTCAGACCCCCAATTCTCCCCATGAATAGTATAAAATGATGAGAATGAGTAAATGCTCTTTGCAATGTCTTACCATTTTTTTTTTTTTTTTTTGAGAAATATGTCTTACGAATCTTTGATAAAGTGTTATCCTAGCAAAGTTTATTCTATTTTCATTGTAAGGATAAATAAAGAAAAATAGTAAAAGTAACACGTATAATTGTCTTAGGTGATAAATTATTTGGTAGTATGCCAATGTATTCCAACAACTATTGTTATTTTGACTATATAAAATACTTAATTTTATGCCTTATAACGTGAGAGCAGATCACATTTAGAAATATCATTTTTTTGTTGACAAGTTTGTAGCTAACATTATGACATGTAGCTCTTGTACCTCATGGAAGTATGGAACAAGACAGGAATTTCAAGAAAATAAGTATGGAACAAGATGGAAATTGAAGAAAATAACTCGCTCTCTACCTATCTTCCCATGTACTAGAATCCAAAAGCATTGCTTTTTGCATTTATAAAAGAAGAAAGGCCTTTCATAATTCATACTTATTCTAAATGTAAATGTTAGGATATATGTGAATCATTGTTAGGAACATATATCAATATAAAATTGACTAATTTTTTGACAAAATATACTTTATTTATAATTAGGTAGATCTAAAATATGTTTAATGTTTTAAGGAACAAGGTTTTAAGTTCAAGAAATACCTGCATAATTTTAAGACATTTTCCTTTTTTCCATGTCCGTTAAAATACTTAATATTTTAAAAATAAAATAGAAATATTATTCTGTGGGGGAGTAAAACCAAGGCCCGTGATCGAGGCCCAGGAATACCGTTTCATTAAAAGCACGCCCGAGGGGGAGAAATCGTTGAGACCTGTTGTAGGTAACAGTGGGGCGCGTAAGTGTCCGAGGAGGTTGGTCCGAGAAGAATACCCTTCTCGGATGTGACGTCTATTGGAGAGAGGAGCTTCGGCTCCCCTTTAATCCACTTTCCAGCGAGTCCCAGAATAAAAGACAGACTACCGACGTGTATAGAAGGGATAAGGATCCAGAAATATCTCAAGGAAAGGCTGCTACCACCGCATTAAATGCGTTGCAGCTGATTTCCTGGTCGCATTTATGTGGAGAAGACCCCTGAACAGTGTGGAAAGTCTCCTTTATCCCCAGAAAATCAGAAAGCTGGAGAAAAAGGAGGGGAAACTCAAGTACCGTGCTAGATGACAGACAAGTGGACGATGGGATCGAGCAGTGAAGGACTATATAATGGAACAAACCCTTCACAAAAAGGGAGGAGGAAGAAAAAAGAAAAAAGAGTATACGGGAAGAACATTGAGAAATCGCTACTGTAGCATTTAGAAGAAAATAACCTAAAAGAGAGCATCTTATCCAAGTTCATACCCCTCGGACTTGATCAGAACCCATCAAAATTGCCTCAACCTTACCCCTCGGACCTAAAGTCTTAGCTGCTTATTCGAGCGTTTTAGCCTCCTCAGCCAAGTACCCTACCCCCAATAACTGTCGCGAAAATCCGTTGGCCCAATTCTTCAACCCACTCTCTTACAAATTTATTGTATTGGGCTCATTGGGCCCATTCCCTGTTTCCATCAAGGTGTGGGCTACAATCTGTGACCCTACAATTGGCGCCGTCTGTGGGGAAGAATTAGCGCTAGTAGGAAGTTACGGCAGTTATGGCAGGTTCCGGACCGCAACAAGCCAGTCCGCCCCATGCAGAGTCAGTAAACGCCAATCAGCAAGATGAACTCCATAATCTTGAACGGGATAACCACGTAGATAACCAGCGTGAGGGTAGTTCGCGAGCGATCCATGCTGGGAAGAACGGCTATCGACGAAAGAGCCATCTGGTGCAAGGACACGCTGACGAAAAGGACTTACAGCGTGAAATAGAAGGATTGAAAAAGAAGCTTCGTCGAGCACAACGAAATCGCACCCCTTCAAGTTCTGATATCTCCTCCAACAGTGAGGGGGAGGACAGTTACAGGAATTCTTTAGAGACTCCCCCCAGTGAATCCTATTCCTATGAAGAAGAGCATTCTCATAAGAGAAGGAGAAAAAGTTCGTCTAGACGGGGAGTGGGAACCAAAGACATGAAGAAGGCTTTGACCCAAATTTCTAAGTCCCCCTTTACTAGGGGAATAGAAAAGGCAAAGCTTCCCAGACGTTTTCATCAGCCTACGTTCTCTATGTACAACGGACGTACCGACCCTGTAGAACACGTGAGCCAATTCAGACAAAAGATGGCAGTCTACTCTCAGGACGAGGCTTTATTGTGTAGAGTATTCCCCTCTAGCCTAGGGCCGATGCCGATGAGATGGTTCGACGGGTTGAAGATTGATTCCATCGGCTCCTTTAAGAAGCTTACTCAATCATTCTGCTCCCGGTTTGTTACATGCAGCAGAGTTCCTTAACCCCTTGATTCCCTGCTGTCCATGACAATGAGGGAGGGGGAGTCTGTGAGATCATATGCCGAGAGGTATTGGGAGATGTTTAACGAGATTGATGGAGATTTTGACGAGGTCGCTGTCAGAACCTTCAAGGTTGGTCTGCCCTCCGATCATGGCCTGAGGAAGTCCCTGACAGGGAAACCGGTCACCAGCCTGCAACAATTAATGGATAGGGTGGACAAATATAAAAGGATAGAAGATGATCAACAACAGCAGCAACAAGGAAAAGGGAAAGATAAGCTTGTCCCACAAGAAAGAAGAGAGTTTAGGCCGGATAGGTACAGTAATAACCGGCCGAAAAGGGATTATGCCGAGCAGCAGACATCCAGCAACAGCCAAATAGTAGGGGCTGTATTCCGAGAGCCTGTGCACCAAGTCCTAGAAAAGGTCAAAAACGAACCCTTCTTCAAGTGGCCCAACAAGATGATGGGAAATCCAGAAAAGAGAAACCGGAACCTCTATTGTCAATATCATAGAGACCACGGCCATACCACCGAGGATTGTAGAAGCTTATGGGATCACCTGGACCAGCTTGTCCGGGAGGGCAGATTGAAACAGCTGTTGCACCATTCCAATAATCTGGGTAGCCATGCGGATACTCGGTCAGAAAGGGAGAATCCTCCTAGACCTCCAATTGGAATTATTAATGTCATCTTTGCGGCACCTGGCAGGACAGCGTCATGCCCCTCCAGAGTAATGTCGGTGGCTCGTCTGTACCCTGGGGATGACTCTCATGAATCGAAGAGAGCTAAATCGAGCCGGTCCCTGGTCATGGGATTCTCGGACGAAGACAAGATCGGAACAGTTCAACCACATGACGATGCTTTGGTAATTACCCTCCGAATTGGGGGCTACGATGTAAAGAGGGTAATGGTGGATCAAGGCAGTGCAGCCGAGATCATGTACCCTGACCTCTTCAAGGGGCTGAACCTAAGGACCGAAGACCTGACACCTTATAACTCCCCTTTAGTAAGCTTTGAAGGGAAGATTATTATCCCGAAAGGGCAAGTCAGGCTGCCAATACAAACCGGAGCGGAGATAGTAGAGGTCGATTTCATAGTGGTGGACGCCTACTCCCCTTATACAGCAATTGTTGCAAGGCCTTGGCTTCATACTTTAGGAGCAGTCTCTTCCACCCTGCATCAGAAGATTAAATACCCCTCTGGAGGCAAGATAGAAGAGATATTGGGTGATCAAACCATGGCACGGCAGTGCATGACAGCAGCTATCCGACATGAACCTGAAGCAGAATCTGAGGCTCAGGAGGAAGAGCTATAGCAATCAAAACCCCTAATGTTGTCCAAGGATGGGCTGTCCGAGGAGGCGAAATGCGAGGATCTTGTAAAGGTCATAATAGGAGATGACCCTGAGAAATTCTTTCAAATCGGATCTCAACTACCCCCGTTGGAGAAGGAGGAATTGATAGAGTTCCTCAAGCGAAACATAGACGTGTTTGCATGGAACGCCTATGAGGCTCCAGGGATAGACCCAGACTTCATTTGTCATCATTTGAATGTTAATCCAGCAATGACCCCCAAGAAGCAGCTCCCTCGCCGGCCATCTAAAGAGCATGCAGAAGCAGTCCGTCAGGAAGTGATAAAGCTAAAGAAGGCAGGGGCTATCAAAGAGATATTCTACCCAGAGTGGTTGGCAAACACGGTGGTGGTCAAGAAAAAGACTGGGAAGTGGCGAGTGTGTGTTGATTTCACGAACCTGAATAAAGCCTGCCCAAAAGATCCGTTCCCCATGCCCAAAATTGATCAGCTGGTAGACGCCACAGTCGGCCACCCTCGGATGAGTTTCTTGGATGCTTTCCAGGGTTATCATCAGATACCTTTAGCATTGGACGATCAGGAGAAAACTGCTTTTGTCACGCCAGTGGGAAACTACCATTACAAGGTGATGCCTTTTGGTTTGAAGAACGCAGGCTCTACTTATCAGAGGATGATGACGAGGATGTTTGAATCATTATTGGGGAAAAGTATGGAGATTTACATAGATGACATGGTGGTGAAAAGCAAAAGAGCATCTGAACACCTAGAGGATCTTCGAGTCGTCTTCGAAATTCTCAGAAGCCATAAGCTACGCTTGAATGCCTCCAAATGTTCGTTTGGCGTTGGCTCAGGCAAATTCTTGGGTTATATGGTCACTCATAGGGGAATTGAAGTCAATCCCGACCAAATCAAGGCCATCACCAGTATGCGAACTCCTCGGAACCCGAAAGAGGTGCAAAAACTCACCGGGATGGCCGCTGCCCTGAATAGATTCATATCTCGATCAGCTGACAGGTGCCGACCCTTTTTCCTGTTGATCAATAAATGGAAAAGTTTTGAGTGGTCGACGGAATGTGACGCGGCTTTTCAACAGCTCAAGGACTATCTTGCTCGGCCGCCTGTCATGTCAAGCCCTGAGCCGGACGAGGTCCTTTTTGCTTACATTGCAGTGGTCTCCTATGCAGTGAGTTTAGTATTGATAAGGGTAGACAACGGCGTGCAACGACCAGTATACTACGTGAGTAAGTCACTGCATGAGGCAGAAATACGCTACCTACCACTGGAAAAGGCCATATTAGCGGTGGTGCTTGGCACACGCAAGCTGCCTCATTATTTCCAGGCGCACACAGTGATCGTCCTTACTCAACTCCCACTAAAAGCCATACTTAAAAGTGCAGACTATACGGGAAGGATAGCCAAGTGGGGTACAATTCTGGGAGCTTTCGACATTAAGTACATGCCTCGCACCTCAGTTAAAGGCCAGGTACTGGCCGACTTGGTGGCGGAATTCACCGAACCGGAAGCGGATAGTCAACTATCATTAGAGGAAAGAGGTGCAAAACTAGCCTGTAGTATCACCAGGTGTCCCCCTCCGACGTGGGAAGTATATGTAGACGGAGCATCAAACCAAAAAGGAGCGGGTATTGGGCTAGTGTTGACATCAACAGAGATGATCACCATTGAAAAGTCGTTAAGATTAAACTTTCCTGCCACGAATAACGAAGCAGAGTACGAAGCACTACTGGAAGGAATGACTATGGTCCTGAAGATGGGAGGAAAGTCCATTAACCTCTTCTCGGACTCAATGCTAATTGTGGGACAAGTCAAGGGAGAATTTGAAGCCAAGGATGAGAGAATGCGAAGCTATCTTAGCCGAGTGAAAGCCATGCAAGTGGAGTTCGAATCCTTTAGCTTGCTACATGTCCCAAGAAGCGGTAACACGCATGCGGACTCCTTGGCCACTCTTGCAACCTCCTCGGCAGAGAATTTACCTCGCCTAATTCTTGTTGAGGACCTGCATCGACCCTCAATAATAGCAAACGTAGTACAGATCAATCAAGTAAGAATGGGGCCGAGTTGGATGGACCCCGTCGTGCAGTTCTTAAAGGATGACATTCTACCCGAAGAGAAAACGGAAGCCGACAAAATAAGAAGGAAGGCTCCTAGCTATTGGCTATCACAGGATGATAAGCTATACAGGCGTTCCTTCTCTGGACCTTATCTACTCTGTGTTCATCCCGATCAAACGGAATCGCTTTTGGAGGAAATGCATGAGGGAATCTGTGGAAGTCATACTGGAGGCAGATCCTTGGCGCATAGGGCCATTACTCAGGGTTATTGGTGGCCGAACATGCAGAGAGAAGCTTTGGAGTACGTCAAAAAGTGCGATCAGTGTCAACGATATGCACCAGGTATACACCAGCCCGGAGGAATCCTCAATCCGATATCTAGCCCATGGCCATTTGCTCAGTGGGGCTTAGACATCGTCGGACCATTTCCTAAGGCTGTGGGAAACAAAAAGTATCTGATAGTTGGTACTGACTATTTTACCAAATGGGTTGAAGCAGAGCCCCTGGCTAATATCCGAGATGTGGATGCAAAAAGATTTGTCTGGAGGAACATTGTTACTCGATTCGGTGTCCCACGTGTACTCATCACAGATAACGGACTCCAGTTTGACAGTAAAATGTTTAGAGACTACTGTGGAGAATTGGGCATCACTAACAGATATTCTACTCCCGCTTACCCCCAAGGGAATGGGCAGGCTGAAGCTGTAAATAAAGTCATACTCAGCGGATTGAAGAAAAGACTGGATGAAGCGAAAGGCAGATGGGCGGAGGAACTCCCACATGTACTTTGGACATACAGGACCACACCTCGGAGGTCCACCGGAGAGACCCCCTTCTCAATGACCTATGGAGTTGAAGCAGTTATTCCCTCGGAGACTGGGTTCCCAACGATGAGAACAAGGTCATTCAATCCAAAGGACAACGATGAAAACTTGGCGAGAGACCTGAACTTGATCGACGAGAAAAGGGAAAACGCAATGGTCCAATTGGCCCATTACCAACAAAAGCTGAGGCAAGGTTATGATGCCCATGTCAAGGCTAGGCCTTTGGTCCCAGGTGACCTGGTACTGCGAAAAGTCGTGGGCTCAGCAAAGAATCCGGCTTGGGGAAAACTAGGGCCAAACTGGGAAGGACCATACTGCATCACCTCCAACGCAGGCATTGGGGCATATTACTTGGAGGACTTGGATGGACTTGTAATACCTCGCCCTTGGAATGTCAATAATTTGAAAAGGTATTATTATTAATAAACTTATGTCTGATCAAAATTTGTTCTTTATATTCAATATATATACCTCCTTCCATACCTCTTGACGTCCTGTGACGTGTTTAAACTTAAATCCAATCATGCACGAGTCCTCGGACCGGATGATTTGGGTTAGTTAACACCCTCACTGCTCTTTGACGTGTTTAAACTTAAATCCAATCATGCACGAGTCCTCGGACCGGATGATTTGGGTTAGTTAACACCCTCACTGCTCTTTGACGTGTTTAAACTTAAATCCAATCATGCACGAGTCCTCGGACCGGATGATTTGGGTTAGTTAACACCCTCACTGCTCTTTGACGTGTTTAAACTTAAATCCAATCATGCACGAGTCCTCGGACCGGATGATTTGGGTTAGTTAACACCCTCACTGCTCTTTGACGTGTTTAAACTTAAATCCAATCATGCACGAGTCCTCGGACCGGATGATTTGGGTTAGTTAACACCCTCACTGCTCTTTGACGTGTTTAAACTTAAATCCAATCATGCACGAGTCCTCGGACCGGATGATTTGGGTTAGTTAACACCCTCACTGCTCTTTGAAATGTTTAAACTTAAATCCGATCATTCACTAGTCCTCGGACTAGATGACTTGGGTTAGTTAACGTCCAAATTGTTCCATGAGGTGTTCTCATTTAAGTCCCATCTCTATTTTTAACGTTCAAATATGGACAAGTGAATGTCTCAGATTTCCCACTTAGTTGTGTTTAGCTAGTTTGTCAATTTCCAGGTCTTCTTAGTCAAGTTAGGCGTCCGTTTAACACAAGTTCAAAAAAAAAACGCAATGACAGCAAAGAGATTTAATACTACTTGATATGATACGTAAAACGAAAAGAGTGCATTTTCATTAATGACTGAAACAAAGTACAAATCCTTGAAATAATAAGTATAGAAAACAAAAAGAAAACGTTAACATAAATGTCCTAGGCCTTGGTCTTGGGGTCTTGGTGGTCTTGGCGGTCGGCCACTTGTTTGGATTGCGAAGGGGCAGCATCCAAAGCATTACCCTGGGAGGCCTCAGCGCTTTCCCCCTGACCAGACTCTTGAAGTGGGGCTGTAGGGATTTCCACAGAAGCTGGAAGATCTTGGTTGATCATAGGAGCTTCAGACACTGGGGCTGGCTGCTCTGGGGGAGGAGAATCGGAACCTGAGAGCGGTAGGATTTCAGGATCATAATACACGCTCTCAGGCCTCCTAAGAGTAGAGTCAGCAGGAACCCCAGCGGCGTCAAGGGCTTTTCCCCAAGTGACGTCGCAGTAGTCCCTGGCAACGGAGGCAAACTCCTCAGTTAACCTGCTCTGAGTCTCCTCCACTCCCAGAGCATAAGAAGCTTGTTTCTCAGCCTCGGCTGCTTCTTTCTGTAGCTGCGCAGCTTCCTTGGCCTGACGGAGCTCTTCACGCAGACTTATCACCATCTGCCTCTCCGTCTCTAAATTGATCTGGCAGAGGTGCAGCTCACCGCGAATAGTCTCCGCCTGCTTCTCTATATTATTCCTACCAGCCTCAGCGCTGGCCTTATCTTGGTTAGCCTTCTTCACTTGCTCGGCCAACTGCTTCTGCTGGGATCTAAGCACGCTTAAGTTGTCCTCCGCAGCATCTCGGGCCTGGTAAGCAGCCCGCGTCTCATCGCGAAAGCGCTTTGCCCATTCGTCGGCCACGTGCACCTGTTGCGCGACCTATTAAGCAAAAAGAAGAAACGTCTTAAACCTAAAAAAAAAAAGAATAATAATAACACATAAATAAGATTCTTTTTATATATAACCAACTTACCATGGCCAAGTCCCTTTTCATCGAAAGGACCAGATCAGGATAGTCAATGCTCCTGTACGCCGCCAGGTCCGAGGGAAGGAGGAGGGGTTGTAGCAGAGCGTCGGCCAGACGACCTGCATGGCCACCTCTAAAATGCCGAAGAGAGGCGTCCATCCTAATGGGGCCGCCGTCGACCTCCAACTCGGGTGACCAAGTTTGTGGCGGCTGACGAACTCGGGCCGCAGGTCTCTCCTCGTGGCTCTCCACGGAGTGGGACCTCCTGCTCCTTCGCTCTGGTGCAGGCCTGGCCTGTTTGTTGCCCCTTGATGGGCCTAACCCGCCCTCCTCGGCAGGCTCCATTGGCCTCTTCCTTCTTAAATCTGGATTCGGTTTGAGCCCAAGATCAGCAGGAACTTGGGGCGGAGGAGGAGGAGGGTGTGCAGCCTGTACGGACTTGCCTTTATCTTGAGAGGGCGGCCCCTTATTCCTGCCCCTCATCAGTTCTTTCAAAGACGGCTCGGTCCGGGGGGCCATGTCTTCCTCCTCGTCAGTTGAATCGGCAATGTAAGTAATCACCCGATCCGGAGGGTGCACGCTTGACTGCTCGTCCTCCCCTTCCTCGGCCTCCGATATGTGTACTCTTTCTTCTTCGAATCTGAACTCGTCAATCTCAAGTTCAAGAGAGGAGGAGGAAGCTGTCACCTCTCGGAGTACGGCCCCACCAAGCGTTACGTCGCGTAGTGGTTCGAAGGCAAGGGGGATCCCCTGTGGAATGGGGTGGTCGACTGGAGGAAGATCGTAGTCGGCAAGGAAGTTTGGCCGAGACACGTCAATGCGGGCCAAGCGATAGTCTCCCGCTCGGATAGAGTTGCCGACGTCTAAAAAAGACCGAGAAATGGGCTCAAAGTCCAAAATGAGGTGGACCGCTCTTAACTGCCCGTCTTCGTTCACAAAGATCTCTGACCTCAGCAAGTAATTCAATGCTGGGACGTTGATTAGGCTCAGCTTCGGATTGGTGAGGAATTTGTCTAGCAAAGAAATAAACCACGTTACTAAGCCTCGGCTATAAAAAAAAAAACATGCAATAAGCTATACTCGCATAAAATAACTAAATAAATGAACAAAGGATACGGAACAATCCCTAGTGCTAAAGTTAGAAGTCCTAGGTCTAAAGTGCTCCACCTGGTGTCCCGGCCTTGGTTGGGCAAGCTAAGCCGTCGCTCCAAGGCCCCGACAGGATTAAGTAGTCGTCCTTCATCCCCTTATTTGACTTGGGAAGGCAGGACACCAGTTTCACCACATTGTTACGGGACTTAAGGTAAAAACCCGCCCGGGACTCAATATGGCCTTCGTATAGGTGGGCGACGTCGTGCCACGTCAGTCCTAGCCTCAGGTGCCGGTCCAAGGCGTCGATTGACCCTAATACTCTAAAAAAGTTGGGGGCACACTGTTGGGGGCACAACCTATGGGCGCGAAGGTAGTCCCGTGTGATCCTACCCATGGGGACGGTCATTCCCCCTTCTATAAAGGCAATCATAGGGATGACCACCTCTCCTCTTTTCCGTTCGAACTCCACCCCCTCTGTGGTGCAATGGCGCACCATCACCTCCTGGGGAATATGATATTTCTCCTTGAACAGCTCCACTTTAGCCGGAGTGTTCACTAAACGCTCGAATCTACCCATGGTTAGTCTCTATAAGATGCTGTGTTTAGCCGAGAAGGTTAGCCGAGGATATAATGGTAGCCGGAGTGCGAATCTTACGAAAGGATGAACGCAGATTGCTTCTCTGATCGCCGGAATCAAGCTCTCTCTTTCTTGTGACGGATTGGTAGGCGCCTGGATACGAACACGGAAGTTGTAAGCTCTAATAAGGAACCGAAAGTAATGCCTGGAAGCTTTTATAGTGGGAAATGGGAAAGGGAAAAGCCACAATCCCGCCCAAATATTGAAATTTCAATCTGGACCGTAGGATTCGCATTCCACCGTAGGATACCTGGTTGAAACGGACTTCCAAGCATTCAATGATGATTGTGCGAGTTCCCAAGCGTCAGAAGCCCTTGCGAAATGGCAGAAATGGCCCTTACACGCGCCTAAATTTAACTACAATAAAGGACTACATCGTAATTACATTTATATATCAAAATCCTAATTTTCCTCCTCGGATCAGAAAGAAAAGTTAGAATTTTGAGGGGCTATTGTGGGGGAGTAAAACCAAGGCCCGTGATCGAGGCCCAGGAATACCGTTTCATTAAAAGCACGCCCGAGGGGGAGAAATCGTTGAGACCTGTTGTAGGTAACAGTGGGGCGCGTAAGTGTCCGAGGAGGTTGGTCCGAGAAGAATACCCTTCTCGGATGTGACGTCTATTGGAGAGAGGAGCTTCGGCTCCCCTTTAATCCACTTTCCAGCGAGTCCCAGAATAAAAGACAGACTACCGACGTGTATAGAAGGGATAAGGATCCAGAAATATCTCAAGGAAAGGCTGCTACCACCGCATTAAATGCGTTGCAGCTGATTTCCTGGTCGCATTTATGTGGAGAAGACCCCTGAACAGTGTGGAAAGTCTCCTTTATCCCCAGAAAATCAGAAAGCTGGAGAAAAAGGAGGGGAAACTCAAGTACCGTGCTAGATGACAGACAAGTGGACGATGGGATCGAGCAGTGAAGGACTATATAATGGAACAAACCCTTCACAAAAAGGGAGGAGGAAGAAAAAAGAAAAAAGAGTATACGGGAAGAACATTGAGAAATCGCTACTGTAGCATTTAGAAGAAAATAACCTAAAAGAGAGCATCTTGTCCAAGTTCATACCCCTCGGACTTGATCAGAACCCATCAAAATTGCCTCAACCTTACCCCTCGGACCTAAAGTCTTAGCTGCTTATTCGAGCGTTTTAGCCTCCTCGGCCAAGTACCCTACCCCCAATAACTGTCGCGAAAATCCGTTGGCCCAATTCTTCAACCCACTCTCTTACAAATTTATTGTATTGGGCTCATTGGGCCCATTCCCTGTTTCTATCAAGGTGTGGGCTACAATCTGTGACCCTACATATTCTATTGGCGATATTTAATTTTATGCCCTATAACGTGAAAGCAAATCGAAACTTTAATATCATTTGTTTTTTGTTTGACTAGTTTTTGTAAGTAAAATATTTCCACTCTACCTATCTTCCCATATACTAAGATCCAAAGGCATATTGCTTCTTCCATCTATAAAAATAAAGAAAGGCCTGCATAATTCATAGTCATTCTAGCTGTAAAATCAGCAAAAACAAAAGCAAGTAAACATGACTCAGATGAAGACTCAGATTGTTTCCAGAACTTGCATCAAACCTTCTTCACCTACTCCTCACAACCTCAAAACCTTCAAACTCTCTCTTCTTGACCAGCTCTCTCCGGCCATCCATGGCAACATGACCTTCTTCTTCCCCGCCGATGACGCCGCCACCACCGACCCTGATTTGGAATTCTCACGCAAATCCCAACTCCTCCAGGAATCCGTATCCGATACCCTCACCCGCTTCTACCCCCTCGCTGGCCGCCTCCTTGACGCCTCCACCATCGACTGCAACGACTCTGGTGGGTTCTTCATCGAAGCCCAATGTGATAGCCCGCTTTCTGACTTCCTTAGCAAACCAAACTTTGAGACACTTGATCAATTCCTTCCCACCACTGACCCTGAAACCATGGAATTGTCCAAGGATTCCATGTGGCTTATCAAGTTCACTAAGTTCAACTGCGGTGGCACCACCATTAGTGTTTCCCTTACACACAAGATCGCCGATATCGCTGCGCTACTAACGCTGTTAAAGAGCTGGACCGAGGCGTGTCGAGGTTTGAGGGAACCTACTCTCCCCGATTTCACCGGATCTTCTCTCTTGCCGCCTAGAGAGATTCCAGGCATGTCAGGATCTCTGAATATTGCCGGCGATAAGTTCATAGCAAGGAGGTTCGTGATCAGTGCCTCTAAAATTGCGGAGCTCAAAGAAAAAGTTATAAGCATGACTGGACGAGAGCAGTACTATCCTTCGCGTGTGGAACTAGTACTAGCAAAACTTTGGAAATGTGCAGCAGCGGTTGTCAAATCAAAAACCGGCTCTTTCAAGCCCACCGCGTTGTTTCAAGCAGTGAACCTCCGAGGTAGAATGGACCCACCTCTGCCTGACACGGTGTTCGGGAACTTTGTGTGGCCGTTTGCAGTGTTTGTTGAAGAAGAGAGCGATCTCGAGCTACACAAGCTAGTGCAAAGCATGAGGGAGACAAAGAATGACTTCCTCAACAACAAGGCAAACAAGTTCAGAGGGGAGGGAGGTTTCTCGGCTCTAATGGAAGCTCTCAAGGAGAGGGCAGAGGTCTTCAGGAATAGGAAGGAATTGGTGGTATACAAATGCTCAAGTTGGTGCAAATTTCCATTGTATGAAACCGATTTCGGGTGGGGCAAGCCGGCATGGATGACAAGTATAAACAAGCTTGTGAGTAATACCATTTCTTTGCAGGACACGACTGACGGTGCAGTTGAAGTTCTTATGACCTTGGATGAGGAAGAGATGTCCATATTTGAACGCCATGAGGAGCTCTTAGAATTCGCTTCAGTCAACCCCAGCATTGATGTTTGATTTCGTTCATTACTGCTTAAATTTAATGGTTTCAGGGTCTTCAAGGTGTTCATGAAACTTGTAATTGTCCTAGTATATTACATGTCTTGGCTTTCGTTCATGAATAAGTGATAATTTTTATTTATTTTTCTGGAGAAAATAATTATGAAATGTAAACTACAAGTTTAGTTTGGTCGGGTTGTAATTTTATAATGGGTTGGATTGTTTCAGGGCAATGATAATCTCACGTATACTATTTTAAATCTATTTCTTTTTCATTTACTTTCATGTTGTGAATGTGTGGACTTTGTTTTCCCTCCTTTTAAAATGTGCGCGTTTCAACATCAATTATGAATATTTATGTAAAATGGAGGATCTACACAGGGAAATAGTATGTTTTGCTATTGGGACGTTTGCCTCAAAAAGTATTTTGTTTAAACGAAAGTAAAATTTGGGTTTCGTAATAGGAAGATATATGAAGAGAGCTAAAAGGTTTTCTTTTCAATATATGGATCCCATCTTAAATTAAAATTGAAATCCGTCCCAGAAATATAAAGTTAACACGAAAGCAACTAATTAGTCCTTGCAGAATCATTTAGCAAAAACAAAAAGTCCTTGCAGAGTCGAAGTTAGTTGAGACCGGTACCCTATCCCTGAAAGGCTGAAATCCATCTTTGCCTATTCCAATTGAAATGAAATAAAGTATGACAATTTTTAAACTTATATAATAAGTAATATTTTTTAAAGGAAATAGAGAAATGCGAGTAATATTTAATTAGGGTTAATAGAATTTTGATGTTTAAAAGAGAGTTGACTATCAATATTTAAAAATATTTAATTTCTTGATTTGTAGTAGTTGGTAGGCACGTTGAGTAAGTCAAATCTTTTGTTTTGTTTTGTTATTTTATTTTATTTTTTTTGTGACTCATCTTTAGGAAAAAAAAAAATGTTCTCATAGGAAACTCACCGACTGCCCAAGTAATCCTGATGTGGTCCAGCTGAAAGTCAAAATGTGCAACTGCATATATTAGTAGGAATAAGAAACATCCAAAAGACGTTATTTCTTCCCAAAATGCCTTTTGATTCAGGCTTTGGGGTAGTAAGAACAATGGTAAAGATCGCAGCCAAAATAACACATCCCCTCTTAAGAGTACCCTAGACCATTGAGGTGTGATGCCCTTTTATAACAAGTGAACCAAGTGGACACCTTTTGGTCGAAGCTCTTGCAAGAACTGTTCGATAACTTTGAGCTTAAATGACGGGTCAATAAGATGACAATGACAGTAGTGTTAGGGATGGTTCCGCTCAAATGGAATCTTGGGAAGAAAGATCAAGACGAGCTACTAAATAGCCAAATCTTCAAAATAGAAACTAATAAAAAGTAAATAAAATAAAATAAAAAGGTGAGATAAGGTGCCTCTTGGTACTTGCAAATAAGAGTTTGAAAGGCGAGAATAATTTCCATGGGTTGGGGGACTTCTCCTCATGCACCATTTGGGTCTGTGATTCCAAATTGTCCATAGGATAGTGAACAAGGGTTGCAAATAGAGCATCTTCCTCTGGTCCATCAATTTATAAAGCATATATATTGCAATCTACTATCCATTGCTTAGCAGGGATTTGGATCAAGCCTGATGTTTTAATCTATAAGGGAGACGCATGCCAGACTTCTCTAGCTAGAGGGAAGTGCATGAAAATGAGTGAGATAGATTCCTCATCCTCTTTACAAATATATAGGACAGGTGCTAAATGCCTAGGATACCCCCTGTTACACATGATCAAATTGACTGATATGCAATCTTATAGAATTTTCCAGGTGTGAGTCCTTACCTCTCTTTGTAAACTTTGAACAAATCCTACTAATTTCCCTTTTTTATGAGATTTTTTCTGTCACCAATGCGTCATCTATGAATCTCTCATACACCATCTACGGTAACCATGTGTCAACCTTACATATTCAACCCTAACAACCGGCTTGTATGTCCATATCCATGGAAACCTCACATCTCCTTTTTCTAGGATCGTCTCTTTGCGGGCTTTATGGACTTGCCTTATGCGATAAATACTTGTTTGGGCTCCCAAGTACACACACCCCCAATCTTGCTCGAATTGCGATAAGGACCTGTAGCACCTTGCTACCTTGCCACACACCATTATTAGTTTTTCTCCAACTATATTATATTAACCACTCGATCTTGTTCAATGTGAGACTTCACTCATACATATATACCTAACATAAATAAGTAAATAAAAAAAGGCAAAAATTAGGGAACATTTATCATAAAGTAGTTCAAATAACATACACTAAATTTGGTGTTAAGTGACTCTCAAAAAAAAAAAAAAAAAAAAATTAGTGTTAAGTACTAGCACTCATCATTCCTTCAATTGGACTAAGTGCACGTATCACGTAATGTTATATAAGATAAGGTTTCTATTAAAAACTCTTTATGTGGTCTAGTGGAATGTTAGATTTACAAGATTATCCTTAATGTGACTATGGAAGTGAGACCGCCTCCTTTGAGAATATGGCTAATTCTCTAAAATTGCTTGTAAAAGTTGTGATTAAGCACAAAGCTATAATATACTGGCTTAGAAACTTGTTATGTACATAGCACTTGATTATTATGTGCATGAAGTAATGTTTTGTTTTCCAAATCAAAAGTCATAGTTCAAGACGTTGTTTACTATTGACTTTGGAACAACATTGCTAAAAAACATCGATCGATGGTTTAAGCCATTAGCATCCTCATCATGCATAATATTCTATGCGAACCCAAAAAAGTTTTATATCTATTAAATTTTTATAAAAATAAGTAGGGAATTGTTAGAATATTTATAATAAAATTAATATTTTTTTTTAAATATTGAATAAAAGATTATTAACGTATTTTTAGCACTTCAGTTTTACATTTGAAAATGAAATGCAACTATAATAATAACATATTAGATAGTCATGCGTTACTTGTCATTTGACTTTTCTTATGAGTTGGCGAGCTTTGTGAACGTTAATGGTTTTAAACCTGTCATTGATTTCCATGAATTTCTATTAGTATTCAATTTTGTTCTAACTGTTTCTTTAGTTGGAAAATTTTAATGTCATTGAAATCAATTCTTCAATGTTATATTACGGTTAGATATAGAATTAGAGTTATGATACATCCACAACATTACAACAAATTATAGTTGCTAGATGTCAATGGTGGGTTTAGATTAAAATCAGTAACAACAAATGCTAGTTGCTGGGTTGTAATTGGTTTTAATATAGACCTACTATGGATATAACTTTTTTACTCACCAATAATAGACTTTCAATTAGAATTTATTGTGAAATTGTTGTAAAAGTATTGTTGACCTAAGATTGCTCAATGAATTTATATGTGAAAGCTCATCCTAGCCAATAAAAATTTGTGGTTAACCAAGTAGTTAAAAGAGGAAGAGATAATATATTTTCTCTAGCTCTCTCACTTTAACAACAAATTCCTACTCTTTTCGTCCATTTTCTTAATTATTGATAGGCTAAGAATGTATTGACTCTTTGTAAGAAATTAATCAATTGATTTAGCCAAGTTAATTAATTAATTCAATTAACATGCAAAACGCGTGGTAGCACAAACAAATCACCAATTAACTAAATGCAGTGGAAATTAAATTGACACGGTGATTTGTTTACGAATGGGGAAAACCTACAAGGCAAAAACCCCATCGGGTGATTTTAAGGTCATCACTCTTGAGAATCCATTATTATCAAAATAAGCGGTTACAAGTAAATGAATCCTAGTACCTTATACCAACTTACAGTTGAACCCGTACCCCAATTTCGAATTGGACTTGTTCTGTAGTGACAATCTCTCATTTTCAATACACGGCTCACAGTACGTGACTAACCAATAGATGTGCAGATCCCAGTACGTGACTTAATCACCAACTTAAGAAAGATGTTGGCTGCAAAGTTCTTCAGTTCATCACACGATGAAGATTGCAAAGCTCTTTGGTTACAAAACCCTACGGTGTATAAACACAGCAGCTTTTTCAAGAGAAAGATGAATTAGGGCAAATTCTGTCTTCGGTTACAATTTACATGAACAAAATTTTGCTTCACATTTGTGCAACCTTTTACGGCCCTTAAAATAATCCTTATATATGTTTAGGGTTGTGAGAAAAGAAAACCCAAACATATACCCACGGATTGGATGAAAATCAGTTTTGAAAAACTGAATTTCATAAATCTCAACAGATAGGATATCTATCAAGCTAGTTGTCGAGCATCGGGTTTCAGCAGCTTTCTAAATTTCGATAGATACTAGTTGTCGAGTTTTAAAATCTAGCATTTTTTCACTTGTTTCTTGGACAGATTTGCATGGCTTTAACACTTAACTTGAAACATTGTTCCTTGAAGCATTAAACGCATCCTAGATCTACCAAATTACAAGTAAAGTGCGTTTTGTCAAAGGATTAGCCAATTACATAAAATATTGACATATGTTTCTAAAATGATTCACATATGTCCTAACAATTAAATACTTACATACACATACCAATCTTAAGCCTCAAATAAAATACTACTATTTTTATATATATACATTTATGGGTAAAAATAGAAATACTATTTGAGAGCTTCTCACCTTATAAATAGTGTAGACTTGTAAAGGTATACAAATTGGTGGTTGGACTAGTTGTATCTTGGGAATAGTGTGCAAAATTGTTGGTCTACTACACTAAAAAATTTCATAAATGGTGTGTGTATCATCATCAAAAGAATGACCTAATTCGGCTCAACTTTAAATTTATGGAATTGATGGTAATAATTTATTTCTCATGTTTTGAGATATGTTCTAGCACCAACTAGGTAATATCTCTCAATTTATTCTCTATTTTATGATGAAATACAGTGTATGTAGAAAAACATTATATTAATAATTATTTTGTAAATTACGAAATGCATTTTATTTATTAATTTATGTTCATAGGAACAGTATATAGTTGGCAACTTCAATTCTCCACTACCCCAACCCTGGAGTTAGTAACGTACACATTAAGTAACACCTAGCCCTAACAAGTTTCATTCAAAAACCTAAAGGCTATCATTCGAAAAGAGGTCTGCGATAGTATGTGGGAAAATTATATAACACGCATTTAATGGTAGTAAAACATATTATATTAAGTAATTGTTTGGAATAATTTATTCTTTATCTTTTTAAAGATAAAAAAAATAAAAATAAAAATAAAAACTTTATTTTGAAAAGAAAACTAAACAACAAGAAAGTTTTACTTGAAAACAACGTGAACATGGTGTTGATGCGAAGGAGAAATAAGTAACGTCTTGGGTGTTGATGCATTGACTATTTGTGATGTAAAACAGATAGTATATGCCTTCTTGGAGTAGCAGAGCCACCGGAAGCCACAACGCAAAATCAAGGGAGGTGTCAGTAAAGCCATTAGGCTAACAGTGTCGAAATTGCATGAAATTTGACAGGTTAAAGGGAAAAGACATTTTATTCCAGACTTGAGATTTTGAGCATCACCTAAATTTAGGCAAACTCTTTTGTTAAGGCCCTGAAAACAGTATTTTTTTTATTTATAAAAATATTTGTTTGTCTTTAATAACTTTTAGTTTAAAGGCCCCGTCTATTTTGGGACGACCTTTAAGATTAGTTGTTTATGATTTTGCATTTAACTCAATTTTTCTATTTTTGACAAATTTCGGTATTTTGTCACTTAATCGCATAATTAGTATGAATTAGGGTTTCAGATGTTTCCTAAGGGTCATTCTACTGTACCCCTCCAAAAAAGAGGGGGTACAATACCCACCTATATCTAAACCATTAATTTAATATTGTTTTAATCTGGACCGTTCATGTAATTTTAAAGGAATTTGGCTACCAGTTAAACAGGTTTCATATATAAACAAAAAATTATAACATTCATCACACTTTTTTCCTCTCTCACGTTTGCTTCACGCTTGCTCTGTCTAATGTTTACTCCTTGCTTTGTCTCACATTTGACTTTCTAAACAAAACTCTCAAATCAGATAGCTAAAACCATACCCACAGAAGAACCGGACAATGGCACACCCACCACCTCAAATCGGCGGCGCTTCTTCTCATCCAATCCTACTCGTCGGCTTCGCTCTCTAGCTTCTTCTCTTCCAATCCATCCTCAAATCGGCAGCGCACTCATATCCAATCCAACTCGGCGGCGCTTCTTCTCTTCCATTCTAAATCAGCGGCACTGCCCACAATCTTCAGGTTCTCTTTTTACATATGATTAACACTGATATGGGTTTATATTATTTCTCTAAACTTTGTGGGTTTATGCTATTATTTTTTTGTTTGAGTTTTGGTTCTTATATATTTGACAAATTAATCTATTCTGGTTTATTTTTTTCCCCTGTTTTCTTCTTTTTCTTCCATTTTGTTTATATTTTTTATAAAATAATCTAGAGTTTTAATCTAGAAAATTCTACAAGAAGTATTTATTTTAGGAGTACAGTTATGTGTAAGTTCAAAATAGCTTAAATCTTTTTTTACCTGCTTGCCCATTTTGATAACAACATAAGGATCACTGCATCTGACATCCCTAACCGCAAGGTTTACCCCTCTATGGACCTTCCTGAGGTTTGCAGTCATATCTTAGCTTTCCTTTGTGGTAAGTCCTTTACAACTCTGTTGGTAATGTGAGTTCTTTATATTGGGGTTTTTTTTTTTTTTCTTCCTTGTATGGTTATGAGATCGTGTTAACTTAGCAACTTGTCATGGACATATCTACTTGAGATTCTTTACCTATTTCATGTATTTGTTACAAAATGACATGATTTGGGATAACTTTTGCTCGTTGTCTATGTGGTCTATAATTACATTCATTAGGAAATGATTTTAGATAACTTTAGCTATTCACAGGATACCAATAAAAGAGAGCTGATGACTTCCAAGGAAGACAAATAGTTTTTGGTTCTTAGAAGTTATTTGGGTGAAATTTAATGTGTGGGGAAGGTACTTTTTGGGAGGAAAAATGCCAACTAAATTGCCTTATTTATCATTATGCCTTTTGTTTCTTCTATCATAAATGTGAACATTGCATAATCTGCATTATTTACAATATATGCATGACATATTAGGGGATATGTGCCATGACACAAAATGTTGCTGAGCAACCAAAACTGATCTGCTTTCTGTAGTTTTGTATTGAAATCATGCATTAGTGTTTTGCTTGGTTATGTCGAGTGTGGTTCTTAGCATTTGACTTTTGTGATATAAGAAACTGGTAAACCATTCAATACGGTGGCTTGGAACTACAATATTTGCTTCAATGCTGTTCAGAGGGCAATTTTATGTTTATAAGATCAATAAGGGTTTAAAAAGGGGAAAAGTTATTTTTTCTTTTTCTGAGATATTTGCATTAGGTTTTGGAATGGGGAAGGGGAAGATATGTCAATTTTTTTGCATGGGTTCATATGTGTGATAGACTTAGTGCCATCAAATGAATGTATTGCAGTGTTTTCTTCTTTTCTATATATCATTCTTTTGAGGTCTCAAGCTGAACCACGAGGTTATAATCTACATCCTTTAATTGTTATTGCAGAAGCCAAAATTCCCAAGTTAGGCAAGACGCCAATCTCATCTGGAAATGAACAAGGTAAAGAAAGCAATGGGATTGCTGGGACGAGCCGGATCCCAGTTGACTAAAATCTGTTTATTCAGAGAAGGCAGTTGGACAGGGCACCTGTTGTATTTCCTCAATTCACAAAGTTGCATTTGGTTGAGGCTTAAGAAATGCATAAACAAAAATACGAAGAAGTCTAGGCTCTAGACAGAGCACATCGAGAGTACTATGATATGAAGATGAGGATGCAAGCAGATATTAAAGATCTATTACTGAGAATGGAAGCTACAAGAAAATCTTGAATTGTGATTAGCCGATCTGTAGGTCTTTCTATAGAATTGTCATCTTCTCAGGTAATTGTACCCTTACTGCTGAAGGTTCTATGTTGTATTATAATATCATGTGTCCTATCTATTATAGTTCATGATCAGTAGGTGAATTTTCTGTTCTAGGTTCTGTAAACAAGGCAACTAGATTAGAAAATTTTCTTTTGTCAGGTCTCTCAGTCTTAGGCAATTTGGTGGATAATTTCTGTCAGGCAACTACCCCACCTCAAAGGAGCAAAAGAATAAATTATGAAAGTAGTGTGTGAATGTACAAAATTCTAAATAATCTTTATTTTTTGATGTGCCGTAGAGGGAAGAAACCACTTTTATTTGGATAAGTTTGTCTTGTCAATGGAATTCTCCTCTGTTGAACTAATGGAACATTAGGAAATGTGTTCTAAAATACTATTGGGCTTTATAGAATTTCTTAGGCATATTTATCTTGATTTGTGATGTACTTGGAATGATTAGATACCATGTAGTACTTTGGAATATGTGCTTGTGCTGCACTATGGAAGCCTAAATAACTAAACATTTATTGGCTGCAATTGTTTCCTTCTAATTTACTTTGATGTCATTCAATGGCAGAGGAGATGCTTGAATCAACAAAACTGAGGATGATTAGCAGCTTGGCTACTCTAGCTTCTACGTAATACATTCTTCAATCTCTTTTTCATATGTTGTTGTTTCTTTTTATGTGGCATGGTTTTTAATAGGTCTCTAATGCAGGTCTCATTTATCAAGAGCTGAGGAATTGAAAGGCAGCAGTGATGAGGGGCCTGCTTTATTTAGTGGCAACCCCTTTGAGTCAACAGTGATTGAACTAGCTAGTGGTTCAAAAACAGGTCTTCAAAATCAACCAAATGCAGAGCTAACAACACCTATTTCCAAGACCAAGGAGTCTCTCACTTCTTAACCAAAAGAATAAATTATGAAACCAAAAGAATAAATTATGAAAGTAGTGTGTGAATGTACAAAATTCTATAATAATCTTTATTTTCTGATGTGCTGTAGATGGAAGAAACCACTTTTATTTGGATAAGTTTGTGATATTTTGTTGGGCTTTATAGTAAAATCTCTAGATCTTATACTTACAGTTGCCCCATCTCTCTCTCTCGTTTGCCAATGATGAGGTTAATTGAAATTCAGAGTTTGTAGTTTGCTTAAGTACTCCATCATACATTTGGTAGATAAGTCAATTTCATTTTAGCATATATCTTTGACTTCTCATTTTCCAAGTCCCACTACATTTTAATCTCCTATGATGAGAGATCCACAATAGAATAAATTACATATAATAATCCTCAACCCAAAATAGTTTGCATGACCAAATACATCCAATTTATGACTTTTACTCTGTCCAAGTGCCACTACATGTGGTTGATTACAAATGGTGAAGCATAAAAAAGAACATAGTAAGAGTACAACAGAGGACTTTTACTCTGTCCATTTCACCTTGCATTACAAGTTGTGGTTCTAAAGCTCATTGTCATTTAATTATTAACATTTAAAAAAAATTTAAAAGGAATTTACATTGTGGCACTGAGTATGCACTTGGGGTTGTAGGGTTATCTCTAAATTACTCTATTTGTAATTGTGTTGCCTGAATGTTTTTAGGGATGTTTGGCAAATTACAAAGCTTGCTTAGTTTAATACAAGCTGAACTAAAAATGAGACTATTAATCTAGTTTGTCTAGAATCAAAACCAGTTTTAGTTAATAGGCAGCTTGTGAAAATGTCAAATTTGTACGCATGTGAAAACACCAAAATTTAAAAATTTAATTTGGAGGGCATGATTTTTAAAGAACCACTTTGAAGATATGGGAATGCATTTAGTTCCCACTTTGAATAAGTTTTTTGAACAAAAGACTTACCAAACTAAAAACAATTAAAACTAATTATGTTGATCTTGACTGCCCGGCCTGGTTTTGTGATTTGCTACATTCATTTACTTATTGGTAATTGCTATTGCCAGGGAGGCATACCTGAAAAAAGAAAATAGTGGAGGCTCTCTCAGACTTAGCTAGTGGAGGTTTTGTTGACTCAAATGAGGCTCACACTTATCATTATGGTTAAAATGCTAATCTCTCAATGACAAAATTATTTTGATAATTTTTTTTTTTTAAATGGACTGGGTTGTTCGTTTTTGGTGAAATTGGTAAATTGTGCTTAATTGTTTTTAGCTTTTTTATCGGTAATTTTTGTTATTGTGGAAATTTTTTGGGATGTTTATTTTGTTTTAGATGGGTCCAAATGTAATAACAATTTTATGAAACAAAATTGCATAGACACTTTAGTTGGGGTGGTTATACCCGTGTTGGACACAGACATTTGGGACAATTCCGCACATGTGGATCTAATGAAAATGCCTAAAAAATATAAAAACTAGTGTATTAGCCTTGATTGATGACTATTTCATACTAGATTTGTAATTTCAATTCAAGTGTTTACTAAAAATTTTAAAATTGTCAACAATCTTTGGATTGGATTTTTTGCATAACTTGCTAATTGTATGGTCTACCTATTTCCAACCTTAGACACCACAATAAACAAAGAACTATGATTAAGTTGCAAATGTTGCATAGGAACAATTGGAGAGCATATAAGGTTATACATCTTCGGTTTTATAGTATATATAAATAATAAAAATATAAACATCAAGAAAGTGACCTCTGTAATGTTGCAAAAGTACGGTCAGAAGTAATGTTGGTACTGCTCATTGTAATAATGGAATTGTCAAATTTGAGAACAAAAAATAGGGTACCACTGAAGGTGACAAAAATAGAGTAGATGCGATGTTGGTACTGCTTAATGTAACAATGGAGCTATCAAATTTGAGAAAAAAAATAAAGGAACCACTATATGTGACAAAAGAACTATTAAATTTGATATTGGAACTGCACTATGTGATAATGAAACCATCAAATTTGAGACACAAATAAAGGAACCACTAAATATAATAGAATAACTGTTAAATGTGATGTTGGAACTGCACAATGTGAGAATGAAAGCATCAAATGTGAGAAACAAATAAGGGAACCACTGAACGTGACAAAAGAATTGTTAAATGTGATGTTGGAACTGCATAATGTGAGGATGAAAACCATCAAATGTGAGAAAAAAGTAAGGGAACCACCCAACGTGAGAAAAGAACTGTCACATCTGATATTGGAACTGCACAATATGAGGATGGAACCGTCAAGTGTAAGAAAAAAGCAAGGGAACCATCCAATCTAACAAAAGAATTGTCATATATGATGTTGGAATTGCACAATGTGAGGATGGAACCGTCAAGTGTGAGAAAAAGGTAAGGGAACCACGCAACGTGACAGAAGAATTGTCATATGTGATGTTGGAACCACACAATGTGAGGATGAAACCGTTAAATATGAGAAAAAAAAAAGTAAGGGAACCACCAAATGTGAGAAAAGAATTATCACATGTGATGTTAGAACTACACAATGTGAGGATGGAACCGTCAAATATGAGAAAAAAGTAAGGGAGCCGCCAAATGTGAGAAAAGAACTATTACATGTGATGTTAGAACTGCACAATGTGAGGATGAAACCGTCAAGTGTGAGAAAAAAATAAGGGAACCATCCAATGTGACAAAAGAATTGTCATATGTGATATTGGAACCGCACAATGTGAGGATAGAACAGTTAAGTGTGAGAAAAAAGTAAGGGAACCATCCAATGTGACAAAAGAATTGTCATATGTGATGTTGGAACTGTACAATGTAAGGATGGAACCATCAAATGTGAGAAAAAAGTAAGAGAACCACCAAATGTGAGAAAAGAACTGTCACATATAATGTTGGAATTGCACAATGTGAGGATGGAACCGTCAAATGTGAGAAAAAAGTAACCTGGTGTAGCAGGTTACCTACTAGTGGGTACCGTATCCCCTCCTTTTTTTTGGGGGGTACCGTAGAATTACTCATTAATAAAATATAGATTTTTTGTCAAATTCTTTTTCTGGTAAATTCAAGTTTATCACCTTGTGGATTCAAAAATTCCATCATAGATTTAAGGTTTACTATCCGTCAAAGTATCATGTATGTTTTCTTCAAACTTCCGTGATATCAGTTGATGATAATTATGGAAAAAACCAAAAACTAAAAAGACTCAAGCAATTGAATATATACTTTACCTATATATATATATATATATATATTCAAGCTAGATCGTATCATAAGGGTTGGTGAGTCGTATACCACATATACTTGGCAAATCTATGGATAGAGATTCGTGCAAAACCTCTCAAGGCCTGCAAAAAAGTCAGCACGATGACTAAGTCTAAGTCCCGTAAATATCTTACAAAAGACGTGCATGTAAAATAGAGATATGAATGCCATAACCCTAATGGATAGGATCCAGAGATGAATGCCATAACCCTAATGGATTGGATCCAGTACAGGACCCAATCCTTACCCATACAAAGGTATGAACTCTAGACTAAGATGATTTTCCATTTTCAAAAACTATGGCATACATTAACATGGCAACTGATATTTCCAAGAAAAGAAAAAAAAAGTATAAAAAAAGAAAGGTTTCGCCTATATTCATTAGTAAAACTAAATTCGAAAGGACCAAGAATAAAACAGAAGAAAAAGAAAAGTTTGACCCTAAAAATACTCGATTCAAAATGATGTGGGATAAAAATAAGCATATGACGTAATCCTAAGTAGACCGACGTTCTGCATCGACAACGTGGGGGATGGCGACGATACTGGCTGACGGGAGCTTTTGCGACCGTCAGCTCCCATAAACATTCATCACTAACAATGGGAAGCCTCAAAGGGCTCTCTAAAGGCTGATGCCCCCATAAGGTTGACGCCTTCATGATGCTAACGCCCTCAGAAGGCTGACGCCTTCATGAGGCGACGGGGTGAAAGCTGGCAGGTTATTACAAGCTGAAGGCACTGATCAATGTTTGCTTTCCACCCACGTATCATGTATATAAGGAAATAACTTGCTCTCCACGCTTCGCAGAATCCAAAGGGATTCCCATAAGGAAAAGATCCCATAAAGTACGAGGAAAAGACTTCTAATTCGACTATAAAAGCCCCAATACCCTCACCAACCAAGGTACGCATAATTTACCCCTCTCTAGCACTCTAGAGTTGTGAGAAGTTCTAACTTGAACTTCGGAGGGTATTCGGCCGGCACCACACCGGTGCTCTTTGTTAGGTCCTTTCTTTTTTGTGTTGTGCAGGTGTCATTGTGATCGCGTGTTTGCCGTGTAGCTCACTGTTGATTTTCTAGCATCATCAGTTGGCGCCGTCTATGGGAACAGTCGCGAGTAGTGTCATAAGCCACAGCTAACGCTCCCCCGACAAAAGAGTTGTATAGTACTCACTCGATCAATGGCAACCATCAACAATGTTCAGGAAGATGAGCCGCAACCGACTGCTCTAGAGAAGTAAGTGCAGGTCCTGACTGCGGCCGTCGAATGCCTTACCAGGCAGAATCAGGTTTTGGAAGAGTAGCTACATCGGAAGGCAGGCAATAATATTACAGAAGACCTGGAAGATTCCAGTGCTGAGCGGCGAGACCGCGAAGGACCAGAAGGAAGTAACGCCCCGAGCCGACTGGAGCGGCAAAATGTAAGCATCCCATCCCTCATGGACGCGACTCCACCCCCTGTCTTCGCGGAGATACAGGCGATGAAGGAGCAAATGGAGGTGATGATGAACGCTCTCAAGGGACGGGTATCCAGCGATCTTGACGATCTCGTTAACCGCACTAATTCCCCGTTCACTACCGCCGTCAACTCTTTCCCCTTGCCGCACAAGTTTCGCATGCCGCACATAGATAGCTACGACGAGGTCAAGGACCCTCTAGACCACCTGGAGACCTTCAAGACATTGATGCACCTTCAAGGTGTAGTGGATGAAATCATGTGTAGGACTTTCCCTACAACACTGAAGGGAGCAGCTAGAATCTGGTTCAGCCGACTAACGCCCAACTCAGTCAGCACTTTCAAGGAGTTAAGCGCTTAGTTTACCGCGCACTTCATTGGTGGACATAGATACAAGAAGTCCACAGGTTGCTTGATGAGCATTAAACAACGAGAGGACGAGACGCTACGATCCTACATATCTCACTTCAATAAGGAAGCGCTCTCGATCGACGAAGCTGATGATAAGATACTTGTGGCAGCCTTCACAAATGGGCTACGAAAGGTAAGTTTTTGTTTTCCTTATACAAAAATGATCCAAAGACCATGTCAGAGGTGCTTTACAGGGCCACCAAGTACATGAACGCTGAAGATGCGCTGTCAGCCCGGGAAAAGAAACCTAGAAAAAGGGAAAGGCAGGATGATACTCGACAAGACCAAGGGCGCAAGAAGGCCCGGACGGGAGATCGACGGGACGAACGTCGCCCCAAGCCCCCAGGGGGAAGGTTTACAAGCTTCACCCCACTAACGGCCCCGATAGATCAAGTTCTAATGCAGATCAAAGACAAGGAAGCCCTGACTTACCCCGGGAAGCTGAAGGGAGATCCCAACAGACGCTCGAAGGATAAGTATTGCCGCTTCCACCAAGACCATGGTCATGACACAGCCGATTGCTACGACTTGAAACAGCAGATTAAAGCCTTTATTAAATAAGGAAAGTTGCAGAGGTTCGTCAGAAAGGAGAGAATAGATCAACCCCTTCAGGAGCAGAACCCCCGACGGGATAATGAGCGACCGAAACCCCCCATAGGGGACATAAGAATGATTGTGGGAGGAACGGCAGTCACTGGATCATCCAAAAAAGCTCGGAAGACTTACCTTAGGATGGTCCAGAATGTTCAGTTGACTAGTTCTGTGCCGAAGATAGCACGGAGGGAAAGCCCCATAATCGGATTCTCGGAGGAGGATACAAGACATCTTCACCACCCGCACGATGATGCGCTGATCATCAGCATACGAATAGAAGACTACAACATGCACAGGGTGTTGGTCGATAATGGAAGCTCAGCAAATATCCTGTATTATCCGGCATTCCAGCAGATGGGAATCGGCAAGGAACGGTTGATCCCGACGAACGTTCCTCTCATCGGCTTCGGAGGAACAAGGGTGCTCCCCTTAGGTGCAATAACATTGTCCATGGTGGTAGGTGACTACTTGCAACAGATCGCCAAGGATGTGACATTCCTAGTGGTCGATTGCTCATCTGCCTACAATGCTATCCTCGGGCAACCCACCCTTAATTCGTGGAAGGCCGTAACTTCCACCTACCACCTGATGATTAAGTTTCCTACCAACTACGGCGTGGGAGAGTTACGAGGAAATCAAGTGGCCACACGTGAATGTTATGTGGCCATGATGGAAATGGATGACCACCTACAGGCAATGAACATAGAAGAACACCAAACAACGACGGAACCTGTGGAGAAACTTGAAGAGGTGTTTCTTGAAGACTCGAACCACGAACGGAAAACCAAGATTGGGACTCTCGCCAATCTCGCCATCCGCCAAGAGCTCACGGCTTTTCTGAGAAGTAATCGAGACGTATTTGCCTAGACCCACGAGGACATGCCTGGAATAGATCCATCAGTCATCATACACAGGCTGAATGTATCGCCTTCCTTTCCCCCCATCCGACAGAAAAAGTAAGTGTTTGCCTCGGAACGAGACCAAGCCATTGCAGAAGAGGTCCACAAACTTCAGGAAACGAGCTTCATAAGGGAGGTATACTACCCTGACTAGCTGGCGAACGTAGTAATGATCAAAAAAGCTAGCGGGAAGTGGAGGATGTGCATAGACTTTACTGACCTAAACAAAGCATGCCCCAAGGACAGCTACCCTCTCCCACGAGTCGACGTACTAGTAGACTCTACAGCCAGGCATCAGTTGCTAAGTTTTATGGACGCCTTCTCGGGTTATAACCAAATTCGGATGCACAAAGATGATCAGGAGAAAACTTTATTTGTAACCAGTCAAGGCCTCTTTTGCTATAGAGTAATGCCCTTCGGATTGAAGAATGCAGGCGTGACATACCAAAGGATCATGAACAGAATGTTCGCGCCACAAATTGGGAGAAATGTACAGGTCTACGTGGACGATATGCTAGTGAAAAGCCAACGGGAGGAAGATCACTTGGAAGACCTCAAAGAAACATTTGACACCTTCCGCTCTTATAATATGAAACTCAACCCAGGAAAATGCCTCTTCGGAGTGACGATGGGAAAATTTCTAGGGTTCATGGTGTCGCAAAGGGGGATAGAAGCAAACCTGGATAAGATTTGGGCCATAATGGAGATGAAGTCCCCAAGAAATGTAAAGGAGGTACAAAGCCTCAATGGAAAAGTGGCAGCGCTGAATAGGTTCGTGTCGAGGGCAACGGACAAATGTTTTCCCTTCTTTCGCACACTAAAGAAGTCCTTCGAATGGACAGACGAGTGCTAGCAGGCGTTCGAAGAATTAAAAGACTACCTCTCTGCCCCATCGTTGCTAAGTCCATTGCAACCAGGTGAAAAACTTTTTCTCTATCTAGCCGTTTCACCCACCGCCGTTAGTGCAGCCTTGATTAGGGAGGAAGAAAAAGTATAGAAACCCGTATACTACGCCAGTCGGGCGCTTCGCGAAGTAGAAGAGAGGTACCTGCCCATGGAGAAACTAGCCTTCGCGCTAGTAACAGCAGCTCGCAAACTCAAACCGTACTTCCAAGCCTATACGGTAGTCGTCCTGATTGACAGGCCCTTGCGGCAAGCTATGAGCAACCCTGACGCCGTCGGAAGATTAGCACTCTGGGCCATAGAATTGAGCGAGTTCGACATCCAATATCGTCCTCGAACTGCTATCAAAGGGCAGGTCGTCGTGGACTTCATAGCAGAATTTACTCATGACGAAGACAAGGGGGCAGAAGAATCCCCTCAGTGGAGCGTGCATACGGATGGATCATCTAATAGACAGGTTGAGGGGGCCAGCGTAGTATTACTATCACCTGAAGGAGATGTAGTTGAATGCATGATCCATCTCGACTTCCCCACCACCAATAATGAAGCAGAATATGAAGCGTTAATAGCGGGCCTTAACCTCGCCAGAGCCGCAGGAGCCACAAGCGTAGTTATTTACTACGACTCCCAAGTCATTACTAACCAAGTAAATGGGGATTACGAGTGCAAGGGCGAAAGGATGAAATGATACCTGGATCAAGTGAAAAGAAGGGTAGACGACCTACAGGCCAAAATCATCCAGATTCCCAGAGGAGAGAATGAGCAAGCAGACCGCCTTGCCAAGGCCGCTTCAGCAGAACACATGATCACCCATGGTAATGTACTCTCTTTTGTTCAACTTTCTCCACTAATAAACTCAAGCGACGTGCAAGAGATAGGTTTTGAAAGCAACTGGACCACAACTATAGCTTTATACTTGAAGGGTGGCGTTCTGCCAGACGAGAAGGAAGCTTCAAGAAAGTTAAAAGTCTGGGTAGCAAGGTTCTTCTTGATAAAAGATGTTCTGTACAAAAGAGGCTTCTCCCGCCCATACCTAAGGTGCTTAGGTAATGAAGAGGCGGATTATGTCATGAGAAAGATACATGAAGGGATTTGCGAAAACCACTCAGGGTCAAGATCGCTGGTACACAAGCTTGTGCGGGCAGGATTCTATTGGCCTACCATGCAGGTGGATGCCGAAGCTTATGTTAAGGCCTGCGACAAATGTCAGGGGTTCAGCAACATTATTAGACAACCAACCGAAGAGCTGGCTCCGATGACGGCCCCCTAGCCATTTGCTCAGTGGGGACTAGACATTATGGGACCATTCCCTACAGCGGTCCAACAGCTGAAGTTCCTGGTAGTAGGCATTAACTACTTCACAAAGTGGGTGGAAGCTGAAGCTCTGGCCACCATTACGAAAAAGAACATACGGAGTTTCGTTTGGAGGTGCATCATATGCAGATTTGGCATTCCTATGGTCTTAGTCTCGGATAATGGAAAACAATTCGACAATGACTAATTCTGGGACTTTTGCTCACAGTTAGGAATCAGGAACCACTACTCTTCCCCTGCCCACCCACAAGCTAACGGGCAAGTCAAGGTTACGAACCGATCCTTGCTCAAGATCATCAAGACTCGGCTCGAGGGGGCAAAGGGCATATGGCCTGAAGAATTACTGAGCGTGCTATGGGCATACAGAACAATGACAAAGACACCTACAGGAGAGACACCATTCCGACTGACATACGAAAATGAAGCGGTCATCCCAGCCGAGATCGGACTCACAAGCTACAGGGTAGATAACCACGACAAAGGAAGGAACGACGAGGCCATACGCCTTCAGCTCGATCTGGTAGATGAAGTCAAGGTGATGGCAGAACAAAGGCTTGCACGGTACCAAGACCGCATGGTGAAGCATTACAATTCCCGGGTCCGACACAGAGATTTCAAGGTAGGAGACCTCGTCCTAAGGAAAGTCATGGGCGCTGCCAGAGACCCCACGCAAGGGAAGCTTGGCTCTAACTGGGAAGGACCTTACCGAATCACGTCATGGCAAAGGAAGGGCACTTACCACCTGGAGACGATAGACGGACAGAAGCTGCCACATCCATGGAACATCGAGCACTTATGGAAGTACTACCAGTGAAAAGGATGACATGAAGAAGCAACACCCCTTTATTTCTTGTTTAGTTATAGCTACACTCCTCAGTTTCTTTATTTTACTTTAAGTTTTCGCTACAATAACTTTTCAAAAGCCCAAAAGGGCAGGTTTTTGTTTTCTTTTTAAAGAATTACTTTTTTCTAACAGATGCATGGCAATAAGAGGAGTTTATTCAGAAAATAGTTAAAGTTTCTACGGACAAATTCATAACACACCAAAGTGACGAAGACTCAATAAGCCGATGGCCTTCATTAGAGTGACGGACCTATGAAGCCTATAATTAGGCTGACGGCTAAAAAGTGACAAGTTCACTAAAGCCTTGAATAAATACAAGGCTTAATAAGCCGACGGCATTCACTAGAGTGACGGACCTATGGAGCCTATAATTAGGCTAACAGCTAAAAAGTGACAAGTTCACTAAAGCCTCGAATAAATACAAGGCTTAATAAGCCGACGACATTCACTAGAGTGACGGACCTATGAAGACTATAATTATGCTGACGGCTAAAAAGTGACAAGTTCATTAAAGCCTCGAATAAATACAAGGCTTAATAAGCCGACGACCTTCACTAGAGTGACGGACCTATGAAGCCTGTAATTAGGGTGATGACTAAAAAGTGAAGTTCACTAACGCCTCGAAAAGTGACGGGTTCCCGAAGTCTAGTTGGGTAAAGCTTTAAGGCTGACGACTTAATTAAAGTAACAAAGTCACTAAGGTAGCGACAGGGACGAGGCTAAGAAGCCGACGGTCCAGTAAAAATAACAAATGCAGCCTTAAACAGATAAGACTGAAAAGCGACGGGCTCTTAAAGTCTATAATGGTGAGACTGACGGATTCACAAAATCTTAGCTACAACGTCAACAGCCTTAACAAAAAATTTTATGAAGAGAATAAACATGTAAGACAGCCAATGAAGCTGATGGTTCCACAAGCAAATAGAAGTAAGAACTAGTACAACCCACAGAAAAATGATACCACAGGCGATGGGAATCCCAGCCCCCGACAGGCAACATATCAACAGAAACGAAAACAGAAAATATCATACATAAAATAAATTGTTTACAAACAAAAGACCAAAATCAAAAGGGCACTTAAACAATATTCTTAATATTCTTAGGTAAAATGAACGTCACATGTCAAGAACGTTAGCAGGGGTCCCACCGCTCTTCTAGGGTTGAGCGCCGTCAGCATCAACAGTTAGCTCGGAAGTCTTAGAGATAGGAGCAGGTGGGGTGCAGCTGGCTGGGCTAGAACGATGCCGCCATCAACCTTGGGCAAAGGCTGGGACTCTAAGACGTCGTTATCATCATCAGTGGTAACGTCCCTGGCAAGCGTCACTGGCTCAGGTGCATCCATTGAAATCCCAGACAAGTCCAGCTCCGGGAAAGCTGACGCCACTTGCTTAAGGCAATCGTCAAACCCAATGTCGTAGTAATTAGCATAGTAGTCAATGAACGACTGCGACGCTTTAAACTTCTGGACGGCGTCAGTTCCAGTTGTCTCTACCTTCTCTTGCAAAGCCGGCACCTCTTCCTGAAGCTTCTGCTTTTGAGAGCCTGCCTCTACTAACTTCCCCCTCAGCTCTTTCACCTCCTGGTTGCACATACGCATGGCCTCCTTGTATTGACCTTGTTCGTTCATCAGGGCAGCATTATGCTTCTTAACATGGGTGACGACCCCCTCCTTGGCAAGGCAACGATCCTGAAGAGCCTTGACGCAAACCAAGGCCTGAAAAAGAGAAGAGCACAAACGTTAGTCAAGTAAGAAGGAGATAAAACCAAACCGAGCTAGTAAAAAGCAAACATACCCTGGTAATATCAAAAAGGGTTGACGCCCCTAAATCTTCTGTCCCCATCAAGTCACAAGGCTCAAGATCCGTTGGCTTCACAAAAGAGCCCACCTCCCCGACGGCGTATGCCTTGTGAGTCAGGAGGCAACTTGGGCCCTCAGGGACGGGACCAGAGGAAGTCATTGCCCCTTTGCCTACGCCATAGTTTGGCTTAAGGGCCGACTTCCCCTTCGGGGAGGCGTCACCTGGGATGACGACGGTCTTCTTGGACGGACGGGCGCCATCTTCGTCAGCTTTTCTTTTTGGAGCTTTGCTGACAAATTTGGGAGCTGACGAGTCTCCCTCCTTTGTCCCCTTCACTAGTCTCTCTTCCTTCTTACGGGCCATCACCGCCCTGATCCTTTGCTTGGCAACGTCCATCTCTACAAAATAGACCAACGGAAGTCAGGAAAAGCAGACATTAATTCCAGACAAGTTATGTAAAAAATTCACTTACGCCGACAGGAGTACTCACTTAACTTCCGAGCTTCTGGCGACGGCTCAGGACCTCTGCAATACAAGTGGAGGGTGTCGAGGTTGATTAAGTCCCGGCACTTTCTCTGATCCAAGGGGATTTCAAGAACCCGTTGGATGAACCCCACTTGCTCGTCAGTTATGCGGGGACGCACACTGGCTACAATTAAGAAAAAGAAGACGGTGTTAGAAGTGTTAGAATAAAACAAACAAAGGAGCAGCTAACGGGTTCAACCTGATTCTCTGACGAAAGCCCATGTATTGTCAAAATAACCACGAGGCATCGTCGCCCACTCCTCCTTACGACACACCCAATCCGTCCCTTCAACAAAGAAAAACCTGCTCTTCCAGTTCCTATTAGAATCTGGCATATCGGACACTAACTTTAAGTCTTTTTCCCTTACAACAATTTGGAGGAGGATATGTGATGAGGTTTGCAGCAGTAAAAGAACTCGTCCAGCGTGAGTTGACGGTTCCCTCCATTCAGATTTCCCCGCAGAATCTCTGCTCCAATGAAAGTTCTCCAAGTGTTGGGGGCAATTTTATTGACGGACAGACCTAAATAGTCAACCAGCTGACGGCGTAGTGCCGTCAGTAGAATCCTAAGTCCGGCAGCAAACATAGCGTCATACATACCAACGTCAACTGTCCTCCCCGTGTAACACTTTTCGTTCTCATAAGGGAGACGGATTGGAATGTGCTCTGGGATTTGGTACCTGACGCGTAACTCACTAAAGATTTTGTCACTCATCGATGGTAGAAACTTGTTGACGACCTACTGAGGCCCCTTCGCTAGATCCCTCTCCATCATCATCCTCGTTACCGTCACCCTCCTCCCCGTCGGGGGCATCATCACCGTCAACCCAACTTCCCTCTTTTCCTACTTCAACTTCTGCTTCCTCACTCTCCTCAGCATAACACTCATCCTCGCCGTCGAGGGACCGGGCTGACATCTCTCTCCCTGACGAAGGTGAGAAATCCTCAGACTCATTACCTGAACCAAAGGCCTCGTCGTAGCCCACTCCTTCGCGGACTAACGACTCCTCACTCATCGCGTCACTTGACATCTAACTACCTACAAGTGACGGATCCAATCTAAGTACCTAAGTTGATGTCCTCACGAAAGAATTGTTCAAATACAAACAAAAATGTAAGGAAATGGAAACTTACTGTTAAAAGTTACTCTGAAGAAAGGCCTGAAGACTGACAAAAGATAAAGTAACGGAAGGTAAAATGACGGAAGCTAAGTCGACGGAGTGACAAGCGACGGTCTCTCTCAATAATCAGCTAGGATGAAATGAAGGAAAATAAGGAAGGAGCACTATATATATAGGAAGGAAAAACGTTCGGAAGACGAAGCGACGCCTTTATCAGAAACAGGGCCAACGAATGGATGACACGTGTTCTGGGCATTAAATGCATCTCGGGACGAGGGATTAACCAATGATTTTCCCGCTTCTCTAGGCCCAAAAAGGTAATTCGACAAGACTCCACAAATCCATCAGTTTAAGATCGACGAAATTATGGAATATGGGGCAACTGATTTGGGATGAAAATAAGTATATGACGTAATCCTAAGTAGACTGATGTTCTGCATCGACAACGTGGGGGACGACGACGATACTGGCTAATGGGAGCTTTTGCGACCGTCAGCTCCCATAAACATTCATCACTGACAATTGGAAGCCTCAAAGGGCTCCTTAAAGGCTGACGCCCCTATAAGGTTGACGCCTTCATGATGCTGACGCCTTCATGAGGCGACGGGGTGAAAGCTGGCAGGTTATTACAAGCTGACGGCACTGATCAATGTTTGCTTGCCACCCACGTATTGTGTATATAAGAAAATAACTTGCTCTCCACGCTTTGCAGAATTCAAAGGGATTCCCATAAGGAAAGGATCCCGTAAGCTTCAAGGAGATCCCCAAAAGGAAAAGACTTCTAATCCGACTAGGGGATGTTCATGCCATACTACTATAAAAACCCCAATACCCTCACCAACCAAGGTAGGCATAATTTACCCCTCTCTAGCACTCTAGAGTTGTGAGAAGTTCTAACTTGACCTTCGGAGGGTATTCGGCAAGCACCACACCGGTGCTCTCTGTTAGGTCCTTTCTTTTTTGTGTTGTGTAGGTATCGTTGTGATCGCGTGTCGTGTAGCTCACTGTTGATTTTCTAGCATCATCACAAAACAAATGTGATATAACATGGCCTTAATGCAAAGTTGAAAAAAAAAAAAAAATTTGTGGCGCGTCGTGGATGAGTCAGTCAAATAATTGTGGATAGGATTAAAAAAAAAAAAATTTAAGGAATTGAATAATCAATCATTAAAGGCCAGATGAGATCACATCAAAGTAGGTGAGCCGTAAACCACAAGCATTTTAGTAGAGAATTAGGAAATCAATTGATTTTCAAATTCACTATGGGCCTGTTAGAATGATCACCACGACTAAGCTAGTCATTAAAAAAAAATTAGATCTTATTTTATAATCGTATAAGTACAACTAAGCAATCTATGCAACCCCTAAATAGTAGTTCTGAACTTGATAAATATTCCTTGTAGAGGTTGTACTATCAATTATCACCAACCTGTTGTATAGATTCTGTTTGTTTTTAGACCCCTTAAAACACAACCATATTAACCTAGGTAATTAGTCAAGTGATTACTTAGTCAAATTATCAAGTCTAGGTTAACACAAATATCACATTATTGTAAAGTGTGGAAAATAAAGAACACAACAATATGATAACTCAGGAAAACCAAACTGGTAAAAAACCTGGGGAGGATTTAACCTAGCTATCCTCAAGGTAAAACCGAATTCACAATGAAAGAATTGAAGTTTACATAATACCGACTTAGACCACTAACGTCCTATTGCTACCTCGAATAGGAAACTAACTACCATAACCACATGATAGTTCCGAGTCCACGGACTACTTATTTCTTGGATTCACAGCAAGTACAAGCACACCCGCTTGTGTATCTGTAAGCTCTTATTGCAGCAACTGAATCGATCACCAAGTTCTTGACATAATCTTGAATCTTGGAAACCCTAAGTATGTGTGAAGGCAAACACCTCTTGATCTCACAAAAGATTCACACAAACAGCATAAGGAGCAATCTCAAAACGTGGCTAGGGTTTTCCCTTTTATACTTAAGACAAAACATAAAAGCCTACACGGCAAACGGGCTCAGGCTGAGTTGGAAAATTCTGCATAAAAACAATCTGCATGAGTTTTGATCAATCGAGTCTAATTCTCGATCGATCGAGTCAAGTAGATTTACATAATAAATCCTGCAGCTACTCGATTCCAACTTTACATACAACCACATACTTTGAGCAAGTCTAAACAAGACTAAAACGTTTTGATCATGGTTTTCCAATATTACAAATTGAAGTTCTAATATATTTAAACCTAAAGTCTTAGAACCCAACAAATTCAACTTAAAAAGATAAATAGAATTTTAGTTGGAGTTGAATTTTTAATTTTTTGAAATTTATGTAATAGAGTTTTAGAGTTATATCAAGCTATCCTAGCCATTAATAAGATAGACTAATTTAACAAGTATTGATTGTGTAGCCACTTGTATGAGATAGAAGATAGATACTGGGCATAACCACGACTTTTAGAACCCAACTTGTATTATAAAATATATAATGATTAAAATACTAAAAATAAATACGGAAAATTCTTCTAAAATTTTAGTGGTTGAATTTTAATCAAAATAGTAATTTAAGTTTTTAGAAATTTGAAGATAGAGTTTCACTTATAATAGAATCTGGTTAACATTTTTAAAGTACTTATAGTGTGGTAAGGACTATTTTGTTAGTTGGAGCAAAATAATTATCCGCGTGAATATATGTATGAAAAAAAGAGAAGGGTATTTACTTAATATAAAACCTTTATTATATACTAACTTATAACCCTTGCATATGAACTAGTATACATAATTAAGAATAAACACAATTTTATATATATATATATATATATATATATATATATATATATATATATATATATATAAAATTGTGTTTATTCTTAATTATGTATACTAGTTCATATGCAAGGGTTATAATTTACAAGTGGTGTAATTTAAGTAATGTGTACTCAATATTTTTCATTAGATGTGATTTTTACAAACCTATCTTTAGATTACATGTTCTTCTTATATTTTCCATGCTTGCAAATTTTCAAAATGACCAGAAACAATAATTGTCTCATCTATAAAATGCTTAAATTTAAGCTTTTGTTTTTGAAAAGTATGCATAAAAGATAAGTTGATGGTTTGAATATTATATAACATCTTATTGACATAAATTTTGGCATATATATTAAAAACGTGGAAAACATGCAATTTAATGTTGAGATTTTTAAAATATTAATCCATTAAAATTTATAAGTTGGTGTAATATTAGTTAAAGTTACATGAAGTGTAACATGATCTTGAACTATGTATATATTGTTTCTACCAAATAAGTAACACATTTTACACATGTAAAGTATTGGTCTTCTATAGAAACTAATAAATTTGAATTGATCATTTTTATATTTACGGAGTTTAGATACATGACTTTGGATATTAATATGATTGACATAAAAGAGTATAATTGAAAGGAAATGGGTCATGAAATTGAAGTTCATATAAAATCTAAACACACTTGGCATCACATTATATGGTAATTAGAAAGACACTTGAAACAAATTTAAAGTGCAATTGAAATCTAATTTGGATTCTTAATCAAACTTCCACTTTAATGTTGTAAACAACTAAATTCAAGTTTGAAATAAAATAAAACAAGTAAAATAGTTTCACAAATGAGAATTTATATTGATGAATAAGTGGTACTATTCTCAGTAATTACAAAAGAATGATACTTTGATTCGATCTATTTTAAAATTTTGTTATTTGGAATTATAAGAAGGTAATCTTTATTCAAACAATACATATCCTTCAATTTCAATAAGGAATGGATCAAAGATCTTCGAAACGGAATTACAATGAATCTTTGGCTATAAGCTTGTTATAAATTCTTTGTTTTTTTGCATTTTTAGTATGCTTTGTGCATTCTTCATGTTCTTCGAATATTCTACATTTTTTGAATATTGGTGGTGGAAGTTTTTCAAGGCTTTGGAGGCTTGAATTTGTAAAACTTCACTAATCCGTAATCTTTTGGTGTTTTTGGAGGCTTTTAAGCTTGATTCCATTGAAATCTGAGATCAAAGAAGATAATTTGGATGATTTCTATTTAAATCTTCTTCATATTTGAAGGTTGAAGTTCCTAAAGGCTTTAAGGGCTTGATTCCAGCAAAGCTTAAAAACTTTTGAATGTATCCCAGACTTCCAAACGCTTATAGGTATCTGAAATGACTTAGGAAGACTTCTATTTATAAGAGTTTGGAGAAGTTAAGCGACATGTGAACGAATTTGATTGGTGACAAATGTCACAATTTGAGTAAAGAAAATTTAAGACTTTTTCTCCAAGACACATATATAGCACCATTTGATTGGCTGAAATGTCTTAATTTTCAAGATGACACATGTTAGTACTTAATTGGATTTCTTGTGTCATTGCCAATACGTGTAGACATGTGATTGATTCTTGCATGCTTCTTTTGCTTTTGTTCCAGTGACACTCAGCAAATTTATGTTGGTCTTTAAAAAGTGGTGGTGGTATCCACTAGTAGTAGTGACACTTTGTAATTGGTCGCAGACTCACAATATACAAACTTGGTGGTATGATGTTGTAGCTTGTGATTGATTGAGAATTTTTTTTTTTAACAAACATATTATTATATATTATATGATATGAAATGAAAAACCTAAAATAGAGAAAGCCAACTTACAATATTTTCCCAATTGGTGATATGAAAAACTATGTTAATCTGTACCCATTTTTTGTTTTTTGATACCATTCCAGAAAACACGCAAGATTACAAAAGAGTTTAATTACAAAAGAGCTTAATTGATCATACAGCAGTGGATTTAATTTGTACCAATAATCTATTGGTCAAATGACTGTTCCAAAATGTCTTCCATGGTGTGGCCAGGGTCCATTACGATCATATAAATGGAGTAGGATTAGGAGGCATATTGACTATGGTGTTGAGTTGGGTAAAGAAAAACCAAATATAAGCATATGGAGGAGATTATAAATCGAGTATCTACTCATATAATATAATTCAGTTTATAAAGTTTTTGTTATCAAACAAAGGGCATTAAATCAATTTTTAACTAAAAGATGAGAGAGAATTAAAACTAATTTACCAATCGGTACTAGTCAATCCAATTTGTCAAAAAAATTCATTGAAGAAGAATTCATTGCTTAAAAAATGTTTTTCTATAAGAAGATAATGTAATCTAACAAGTTATTGAGTGGTGTAACTTTAAGCAATGTTATACCCCTTAATAATTTGTTATAGAATTCATATTTTGAAAATCTCATTGTTGAAATATACGTTTTATATGTTCTTAACATTCATGCTAATTGTAGGGACCCGTTTTGCAGCCGAGCCCTTAACCCTACGCTAATTATTATGTCAATTGGATGTTATTTACCTTTCGATCTATAAATTCATCTTTTACACATTATTTTAAACTACAAAAACTTGAATTTAAAATATGACTATTAACCTTTGATTACGTTGAAATTTTGCAAGTAAGGAGAATATACGAAAATAACGTAATCTAACGGTAGATTTGTAAAATTTCGCATTCAATTACAAAATATTGAGTGGTGTAACATTGTTTAAAGTTACACCCTGTGTAACTCTAAACAATGTTACATCACCTAATAGCTTGTTATAAAATTCATATTTTGAAAATCTCAACGTTAAATCACATGTTCTATATGTTCTTAACATTCATGCCAATTGTCATATTAATTGGATGTTATTTACCATTCGATTTATAAACTCATATTTTATGCATTATATTAAACTTCAAAAACTTGAATTTAAACAATTGATTGATGACATGGCTATTAATCTTTGATCACCTTGAAATTTTACTAGCATGGACAGTATACGAAGATAATGTACTCTAATGGTGGATTTGTCAAAATTCGTATCCAATTACAAAATATTGAGTGATGTAATATTGCTTAAAATTACACCAAGTATAACTTGAATCCCCATTTAATTCAACTGGTAAATTTTCTAATGGTTGAATAAGAAATCCGAGTTCAATCCCCGCCTACACCAAAAAGCGATTGGTATCTTGATCTGATGATAGAGCTATCATCAGAAACAGATGCCATTGTTGAAACTCTATAATAATAATAATAAAATGTGTATCTTGAACCTAACCCTTGTATTAAGCTGGGTTCAACTGTTCAAGTTACAACTTGTGTAACACTAAGTAATATTACCCCACTCAATACTATGTTATAGAATTCATATTTTGAAAATCTTATTGTTGAATTACATGTTCTGTTTTTTTTTAACATTCATGCCAATTTTCATATCAATTGGATGTTATTTACTGTTCGATTCATAAGCTCATCTACTATGCATTATTTTAAACTATAAAAACTTGAATTTAAACAATTAATTGATGATATGGTTTTTAATCTTTAATGACCTTGAAATTTTGCAATGTGGAGGATAAGATAATATAATCTAATGGTGAATTTATCAAAATTCACATTCACTTAAAAAATATTGAGTGGTGTAACTTTGGTTAAGGTTACACCAGGTGTAACTTAAATCCAACACATATATAGGGTTGGGTTCAAGTTATACCAGGTGTAATTCTAAGCAATGTTACATCCCTAATAACTTGTTATAGAATTCATATTTTGAAAATCCCACCATTGAATTATATGTTTTATATGTTCCTAACACTTATGCCAATTTTCATGTCAATTAGATGTTATTTAGCATTCAATTCATATACTCATCTTTTATGAATTATTTTAAACTAGAAAAACTTGAATTTAAACAATTGATTGATGATATGACTATTAATCTTTGATCACCTTGAAATTTTGCAAGCGTGAATAATATTTGAATATAATGTAATTTAATGGTAGATTTGTCAAAATTCGCATTCAATTAAAAAATATTGAGTAGTGTAACATTGCTTAAAATTACACAATATGCAACTTGAATCCAACCCTTCTATATGGTTAGGTTCAAATTATACACTATATAACACTCTGATCAATGTTACACCGGCCAAAAAGTTGTTATAGAATTCATATTTTGAATATCCTATAATTAAATTACATGTTCTATATGTTCTTAACATTTATGCCAATTCTTTTGTCAATTGGATGTTATTTACTATTCAATGCATAAAGTCATATTTTATGTATTATTTTAAACTATAAAAACTTGAATTTAAACAATTGATTGATGACATGAGTATTAATCTTTAATCACCTTTAAATTTAGCTAGAATGTACAATATACAAAGATAATGTAATCTAAAGGTAGATTTGTCATAATTTGCATTCAATTAAAAAATATTGAGTTGTATAACATTGTTTAAAATTATACTAGGTCTAACTTAAACCCAACCCTTCTATAGGGTTGGGTTCAAGTTAGACGTGATATAACTCTAAGTAATATTACATCACTCAATAACTTGTTTTAGAATTCATATTTTGAAAATCTCACCTTGGCATCGCATGTTATATATGTTATTAACATTCATGTCAATTAGATGTTATTTACCATTCAATCCATAAACTCATATTTTATGCATTATTTTAAACTATAAAACTTGAATTTAAAGAATTAATTGGTGACATGGCTATTAATCTTTAATCACTTTGAAATTTTGCAAGTATGGAGAATATACGAAGATAATTTAATTTAATTGTGGAATTGTCAAATTTCATATCCAATTAAAATATATTGAGTAGTATAACATTATTTAAAGTTACACTAGATGTAACTTGAACCCAAACCTATTTTATATATCAATAGAAGACATAATGGATTCTTGACCCAATAAAATATATATATATATATATATATATAGAGAGAGAGAGAGAGAGAGAGAGAGAGAGAGAGAGAGAGAGAGAGAGAGAAGTTACCTATAATAAACTAGGGCGGTGAACAAGTTGAGTTGAGGCAAGTATTAAAAGTTTAAGGCTTTTTTTTTTTTTCAACATGAGCAGAGTTCAAGTTCATCACCAAACAAATTTAAATGTTTAAGCTTAGGTTATTTTCTTGTCGACCAAGCTCGAGTTTGTTCATAAGTTAATTAATTAATCATTTTTTTCATATATAGTAAGACCATGATCAAAAATTTTTACCCCTTGAAAAATCCATGAATATTCACTATTAATTAATCCATTCATATTGAACATTATGGATTATTTATATTGTCAGTAAACTATAAATAATAATTGATATTATATGAATTTATTTATATCGTAGCCTACATAATTCAATCTCAAGTTTATATAAGTATAATATATATATATATAGAGAGAGAGAGTTAAATCGAGTCTCATGTTCACTAGGTTGTTCATGAACATATTATTATATTAGGTCTTAACTCATTTAATATTCAAGTTTAAATTTGGACTTGAGTTTGACTTATTTGCTAAACAAACAAATATAAACAAGTATCTTTTCAAGTTAGGCTCGAGTTGTTCACAGATAGTTGGATTCATTACAAACCTACAATAAATTAGTGTTTTATTATTATTATTATTATTATTATTATTATTATTATTATTATTATTATTTTGTGTGTATTCTTGACTTCGCATTGGTGATTCAAACATTTTAGTAAAATAATCCTTTATCTCTACCTATATTAAACTAAGATAATACGTATTATGTAATAAAGGTAAACTGTGAGAGAGTGATGACGACAACAATAGAAAAGTATCATATATTTAGAGATGAAGCATAAAAACTTAAGGTACAAATAAAATTTGTTTTTATATTGATTAACACTGGTGGTAAGGAGACCGGATGGATGAATTTATTCAACAAATTCTTTATAAAATATTTAAAATTATCAGCTTACCTTTATCTGAAATGTCAAGTGGAAATTGGAAATTATTTTTCTCCAGAAATTTATACCAAGTCTGCACTATTAGTCAAAAATAAATAAGTTTGCTTGTGAATCAAACAAGTTTGATGAGAGAAAAAATAAATAAATAAAATCTACGACCAAGTCCTAGAGAGACTTTATAAATTTAATAGTAATATCGGCTCTAATTTGTTATAGCTAGCCCCAAACATGAATCATTCCTCTCACACAAATCTATTACAACAAGGATAAGCAATTGATTCACCTACTCCATACACCACGCGGAGATGGTGACGGCTATTATAAAATTATTTAAAAAATGGTAAAATTAGATACAAATCATACCATTCTTAGGTGCAATATATATATATATATATACAAATTTTTTTTAAAAGAAAATACCATTTTGTGTTTTATTAATACAAATATGTGTTTGAATGTATGCTCTATTTGTTTTGATAAAAAAACCTTATGTGAATATAGTTTTTTGTATTTTTTTTATGTTTGGTAGTATCTCTTAATTTCCTTTCTTTAGGTTTTTCTTTACTTTCTTTTTTTTTTTTTTTTTTTTTGGGATAAGTTCTCTTCTTTAGCTTGGTGTAAGATAGAATTGTTTTCCATAAAATTTTATGGAAAACAACACTATCTTATGCCAAGATAATTAAGGGAACTAAACAAAAAAAGAAAAAGAAAAATTCAACTCGCTTTAAGATTGATGCCAAATATAAGATAATAAAATAGTATTCTTGAAAATATTCTTTTAGAAATGATTCATTTTCTAGAAAATATTAATGTCAAAACATTTTGAACCCATAGTTAATAAATTTTGTGAAACATAATATACTACACCTAAGATACCAAGTTTAAATTTTATGAAACCTAATATAATGCACCTAATGTAACGACCCAAGGAAAAGCGCTAGCCACATCTGCGTTATTTTTTAAAAGGACTAGTTATAATTAAAGCTCCTTGTAATTGTTAATAAAGCTCAGATCTATCCAGTAAATACCCGATGTGGGACTCATCTCACACACACACACACATCACACAATCAATCAAATTAGGGGTATCATCCCCCCACTTAAATCCCTAACGTTCTCATTAGGGCCCACTTTGTGGGGTAGTGTCTCTGAGTCCACACGGGATTACCGGGCCGGCTCTGATACAATATGTAACGACCCAAGGAAAAGCGCTAGCCACATCTGCGCTATACCTCAAAATGACTAATCACAATTGAGGCTCCTTGTAGTTGTTAATAAAGCCCAGATCTATCCAGTAAATACCGACGTGGGATTCATCGCACACCCACACACATTACACAATCAATCAAATTGGGGGCATCACACCTAAGATACCGTATTTAAATTTTACTCAAAATTTTTTTCCTTCATTTTTCACGGTCAAATAGTTAGTAAATGTTATGGGACATTTTGAACCCATCAGAATCATAACATGGCATCGTGGCACAATAAATGGAGGTTAAAGGGAAAATATGTTTGATCCTTAAGTTTTGTATAGGGGACTTTAAGTATTTTTTTTTAAAAATAATTTATTGAGAAGGAAGAGGCGATGAAATATCCAAGGGTGGATTATATGTCCATCTCAAAGAGAGTAATCAGTCCTTAATTAGTATTTTCTTAAGACTCATAATAATATTGTTAGTGCTACAAGTTCTAATAATTAAGTCAACTAAAGTTTTTCGTATATTTGTAGTAATATTTCATTGTCAAGTCACTTAGATGGCCGCAGCTTTAATTTAGTACTACCAAAACTAAAATATGTATGATAATCTATGATGTAAACAGCAAGCATTACCTAATTTTTATTAACTACACGTAATATTCTTTATGGATTAAATTCAAAGCTTGAAAGCAAAACTGTACGGTTTGTGCGTGTACCAAACAAGTGTATCAAACAAATTTCTTCTATTGAATTAAGTGACAAAATTTTCAACTTTTTTGAAAGTTTAAACATATAGATAAAATTATATATGTTGAACGTAATACTTCCAAATCTAGCATATTGAAAGGCTGTAGTATCTACAATATTGCCCAATTTATCAAACTTTGTCTTAGTCTAGTTAATCGGTTGTGAGAATCAACCTTCTTCCATTTGCAAGAATTCCGAGAATGTCTTTATTCTCGTTACCCTACTCATAATAAACACAATTTTCCAATGACAATCCACCGACAGATTGTGTTTATTATGAGTAGGGTAACGAGAATAAAATTGTGTTTATTCTTATTCTCAAGTTTCCTTCCCCTTTTCAACAGGCTAGGTCAAGCGTTATTATGAGTAGGGTAACGAGAATAGGACTGAACGTTTTTATTGTAGGTCTTTTATATACCAGACCATTTTATATTCTAAATGTAAACATCAATAAAAAATGTAAACATCGAGTATAATATTACAGACGTTTGTGTATGGTGTACGTTAACAAGTGAGAAAAACTAATTCTACAAATAAGCCAATTGGCAAAAGGAGGGGTGTGGGAGGAATGTGTTTGGCTAAAATGATAAAAACTTAAATGAAATGAGAATCAATCTACACAATGAGAACAAAAGCTTGATGAAGTCAACAATTCCTCTCATATAGTTGTAGATCCACAAGGACCACACGTTAATTTATATCCTAAAATCATCACTCCAGATAGGGTCAAAATGGGGTTTTACTCCTTTTTTACAAACTTTCCAGCAAAATGCCCCATATCTGAAACTATTTAGGGATATGCCTCTATTTTGAAACTCGTGTAAAACTCGATTTTTGGATAATTTAGTTATAGCGAAATTGAACTTAGAAATTTTTTTTTTCTTTTTTTTTTTGGAACTCAAGTTCCATGAACTCGAGTTCCATTCAAAGAACTCGAGTTCATGGAACTCGAGTTCCACTTGAATATTTTTAAGGAACTTGAGTTCCACAAATTTATTTATTTTATTTTATTTTTATTTTTTATTTCTTTTTCAGTTCACTATAACTCGATTGTTCAAAAATCGAGTTTTAAATTGAAACTCAATTTTTAGAAAATTGAGTTTCAAAACAAGAGTATTTCCCTAAATAGTTTCAGACATGGGGCATTTTGCTGAAAAGTTTTAGTGAAAATGACAAATACCCATTTTGGCCCTCTAGATAGTTAGGAAGATTAAGAATGTCCTAATTAATCTTCCTAACCTCATCTAAATTGGCATGTAATGTTGAAATCTTCTAAAAATAACCCTCATTTTTTTAAAAAACAATTCTAGATATTTATCACTTGCCAAAAACAAAGGGCTCCTCATCAGTCATCACTAAAAAAAATACCAGTAAAAACTTCTAAAAACTATTGCTATAACTCAGGCAAGGTTATAAAAAGGGTTATTGCAACACTTACTAAAATTTGAAAAACCACTGCTAAGTTTCTATCATTATAAATTTTATTAGCCCAATATCAGAACCCCGGAGTACCCAAAAAAAAAAAAAAAAAAAAAGATGGTTCCAAATATGAGTTTTAAAAAAATGTTTTGTGATTTTTACTATAGATGTGTTAGGGAAAAAAAACCTAAACAAAATAGTTTGAGGAAGATAGAGGGTTAATTATGTTGGGGTTTACGTGTTCCATGCCTGGTTAAAGTCTGAACTCTGAAGATGCATCCATTACCAAGAAATAGATTGTGGAAAAAAGGTGCTTGTCGTAGAGATATATGGTACAAAATGTCTAATTATGTGTCTTTTTTTTTTTAATTCTAAAAAAAAAAAAGGCCATTTTGTCTAAATTAATTGTGTCTTTAATTCATGATCAAAGAGCATAATCATGAGGTAACTGTTACGGCACATACGTTGACTATCTAATCCTTTTTTTTTTTTGATGTGAAAAAAGCAACATAATATTAATAGCAATCATAAACAGTCTGGTACATCAGAGGCAATAACAGTTTCTAAGAAACTGGGGGTTTCCTCAACCCATGCCACAAAATCACTAACAAATTGAGCATGTTGTGCTAAAATATGGGCAGGCTTGTTTCCATCCCTCCTAATATGTGAAAAAATAAAAGAACGAAAAGATGGAAGGTGGAACGAAATGCCATTAAGAACATTAGCAATAGCAGGAGGGGCTTTGGAGGTTCCATGTAAACAGTTGTAGACTTGCAAACAATCTCCCTCAAATATAATATTCTGAATACCAACATCTCTTGCAAAAATCACAGCTGCTTCCATTGCCTTGGCTTCAACCTCAAGAGGACCCAAAGGAGCAAAAAAACGTTGGCTTAAAGCTGCAACAACCTGACCCTTGTAATCCCGAATAAGAACACCCATTCCAGCATTAGAAAGATTTTTGAAAACAGCTCCATCCACATTAGCTTTGTAGAAACCCGGCTCGGGAGGTAACCAACTAGTCTGAGAACGGCAAACAGAAGGTATTGGAGGGTCTTGAACAGCTTGAAACTCGGAGATAAGCCTGGACGCTTCGAGAATCAAATTTTCCTTTTTCTTTTGCTCTTCGCCATGTCGAATACCATTTCTATTCCTCCATATATTCCATGCAATTGCCATGAACTGAGCAAGAGAAATAGCCGATGATCCCACATCACAACCCAGCCTCCAAACCACATCAGTAAAATTCCAATGACAATCCACCAACAGATTACAAGATTCCCACACAGACCTTGAAAAGTCACAAAATAGCAGCACATGTGACAGTGCAATCTCAGAACCAACCATTGAAGAAGAAAAAACAAAGGCTCCAACGGCTATATCCAAAACGATGTCGTGCAGGAAAGCAACTAAACACAAAACACGCTTAATGTCCAACGGTGTCGTTTCTCATTAAACCAAACGATATCGTTTTGAGTAGTAATGGTTATTGAAGACTGAAGGCACCAGCACGTGGGATGATCTGTTACTGCACGTGTGAAACGGTTAGAAGATTGTTGCAACAGATTCCGTTGGGCTTCTCTCTTCTCCTTCCTCTGGTTCACCTATATATATAACTATTCTCTTGTAAATGATGATTGTATTAATTGATTCTCTTCTTCAGTAATACATTAGAGAGCTTTCATTAGTTTCTCTCTTGAGTCTCTGTTTTCCATTTCTGTTTTCTTGGCAAACACAATAACAGAAAGATTAAGAGTGTTTTATCATGGTATCAGAGCTTTTGATCCATATCAATGGCTTCTGCTCAGTCTAATTCATCTTTTTCATCGACTTCCTCAAATGTTATGCCTGTTATGAATTCTTCAGGTCTATCAATGAATTCTTCGTTGCTGCTATTATCAAATATGTCATCTATGATAACAGTGAAGCTTGACTATGGGAATTATGTGGTGTGGAAACATTAAATTGAGGTAATTCTTGATACCTACTCTATGATTGATGTTCTTGATGACTCAATCACTGTTCCAGACAAGTTTCTTAAAGATTCTTCTGGTAATTTTACTACTAAAGTGAATTCAGCATTCATAGCTTGGAAGAATCGTGAACAAGCAATGTTCACATTCTTAAATTCAACTCTTTCTCCTGGAGTTCTTGCTCTCACAGTTGGACAAAAGTCTGCTAGAGGAGTTTGGAGAGTATTAGAGAAGAGGTTTGCATCAATTTCAAGGTTTCATGTTATGAGTCTCCGCAATGAATTGAATGCAATCAAGAAAGGAAATGAATCAATTGATGGATATTTTCAAAAGATTAAGCAAGCTCGTGACAAGTTAGCTGCTGTGTCTGTGTTTGTAGATGATGAGGAGCTGCTTCATATTGTTCTTGATGGTCTTCCATCTACTTATGATTCTTTTAGTTCTGCTATTAGAACTAGAAGTGATGTGTTGTCCGTAGAAGAATTGAATGCATTACTTAATGCAGAGGAGAGAATTATTAAAAAGAGATCTAATAGTGTTGATCAAATTTCTATGGCAATGGCTGCAAATTTCCATTCACAAGGATTTCCTAGGGGAAGAGGAGGAAGAAGTTACAATCAGAGAGGGAGAGGTGCTCGTGGCCATGGACCTCAATCTGGTGGAATGAATTCTCAATTTAGTGGAGGAAATTACTCCAATTTTGGTGGATTTGGTGGATCTGGTCCTCAATTTCAGACCTTTAATCCTGGTAATCAAAGTTTCTCATCTCAAAATCAACATAAGTCATCTCAAAATCAAGGTCAAACCAGTAGGCCTACTTGTCAGATATGTGGAAAGAATGGCCATTCAGCCCTTGATTGTTACCATCGCATGGATTTTGCATAAAAAGGAAGACATGCTCCTACTAAACTTGCTTCCATGGTGGCTAATGCTGCTCAAGTTCAGGCTTCCAACTCATGGCTTACTGACACAGGGTGCTCGGATCATGTAACTCCAAACTTATCACAGCTGTCTCTTCATCAGCAACCTGTTCATGGCACTGAAGCTGTCACTGTTGGGAATGGTCAGGAACTACCAGTCACTCATATTGGAAATGGTAAGCTGCAAACCCTAACTCATTCCTTTAGGCTTGATAATATTCTAAGAGTACCTGACCTTGCTTCTAATCTCCTATCTGTTCATAAATTGTGTCTCCAAAATAATGTGTTTTGTTACTTTGATGCCAACAAGTTCTTAATTCAGGATTTGCCCACGGGGAAGATCCTCTATGCAGGGTTGAGTAGAGATGGGGTCTATCCCATTCCATCCATCTCTGACCTATCCTCATCCTTGAACCATTTCAAGTCCTCTGCCTTTGTGTCTGTCAAACCACACCAGATTCTGCTATGGCATCACAGGCTTGGCCATCCTAATTCTAGAGTTTTACATTCTGTTCTTAAGTCTGTATTTTCTTCTCTTTCTTTGTCCATGATTGATGAGGTTTGTTCCTCTTGTGAACATTGTATAAGTGCTAAAATGCACAGACTTCATTTAAATAAATCTTCCATTGTTTCTAATTCAATTCTTGAACTTGTGCATAGTGATGTTTGGGGTCCCTCTCCCATTACTTCCTTGCTTGGTTTTAATTACTATGTAATCTTTGTTGATGATTACACTCGTTTCACTTGGTTGTTTCTGCTTAAGTCTAAAAGTGAGGTCTTATCTGTGTTTAAGCACTTCAAGACCATGGTTGAAACTCAACATAATTCCAAACTTAAGGTTTTAAGAACTGACAATGGTTCAGAATATACTAATGCTGAGTTTCAATCTTACTGTTCTGCTCATGGTATTCTTCATCAATCCTCTTGTCCTCATACCCCTGAGCAGAATGGAGTCTCAAAAAGAAAGCATAGACATGTTGTTGAAACAGGTCTTGCTCTTCTTTATCAGTCCCATCTTCCACTTAATTTCTGGTCCTATGCCTTCACTGCTGCTACTTTTCTTATTAATAGGCTCCCTTCATCTGTGTTAGGTTTTCAATCACCTTGGGAAAAGGTGTTTTCTAAAGCACCTTCTGTCCATGTTCTTAAGTCATTTGGGTGTGCTTGTTATCCTTTTCTTAGACCCTACAATAAGAACAAGCTACAACCTAGGTCTGCCCCATATGTCTTTCTTGGTTATCCACCACTGTCTAAAGGATATATTTGCCTTGATCCCATATCTAACAAAATCTATATTTCATGTCATGTTTTGTTCAATGAATCCCTATTTCCTTTTGCCACTAATCCTAATCTTACTAATCCTCATATTCCTTTTTCTTCCTCCTTGTCTGCTTGGTTTTCCCCTCCTGCTCATCCTCCTTCCCCCCCCCCCCTCTACCTGTGTTGATACTCCTTCCACTTCTTCCTTATCAGATTTTGACTTAGTCTCCTCTATGCTTCCCTCATTTCTTTCTACTTCTTCTCCACTTCCTGTTGTTCCCAGTCCTGTTGATACTCCTCTCTCAGTTTCAGTATCTGCTCATTCTACTTCTGTGCTCCCAGCTTCTGTGCTCCTAGCTTCAGGTCCTTCTTCCTTATCCCATTCCACTCCTGCTCCCCTTGTTGATGTTCATTCCTCCACCAATACTCATCCTATGGTCACAAGGTCTAAACAAGGAATATTTAAGCCTAAAGCTATGCAGGTCCAATGTGACTATACTGAAGTAGAACCTACTTCCTTTGCAATTGCTTCCAAGCATCCTCCTTGGGAGGCTGCCATGGATACTGAATTTCAATCTTTAATGAAGCAGCAGACTTGGTCTTTGGTCCCTCTTCCTCCACATAAGAATGTTGTTACATGCAAATGGGTTTATAAGCTCAAAAGGCCTAGTGATGGGTCTGTTGCCAGGTATAAGGCCAGGTTAGTGGCTCGGGGCTACCTCCAGCACTATGGTCTAGACTATGATGAGACCTTCAGCCCAGTTGTGAAGCCTACTACTGTTAGACTCCTTCTTGCTTTGGCTATGCAATTTGGTTGGAAATTAAGGCAGTTGGATGTCTCCAATGCTTTTCTCCATGGACATCTTAAAGAAGAAGTTTTTATGGCTCAACCTCAAGGCTATGTTGATTCCTCCTTTCCTACTCATGTGTGTCTTCTTCATAAAGCACTTTATGGTCTCAAGCAAGCCCCTCGGGCTTGGTTTGAGAGGTTTACTTCTCAGCTTCTTCATATAGGCTTCTGTGCTTCCACTGCTAATGGCAATTTATTCATCTTAAGACATCATTCTTTCATTGTGTATTTGCTGCTCTATGTTGATGATATTATCATCACTGGTAATAGTTCTACTTTTGTTTCTACCATCATCAATCTTTTGGGCAAGGAGTTTGATCTTAAGGACCTTGGCTTGCTCCACTACTTTCTTGGTCTCCAGATTGATTATACCTCCACTGGCTTATTTGTGCATCAGTCCAAATATGCCATTGATCTCCTTAAGAAATTTGGCATGACTGAGTGCAAACCATGTAAGACCCCTTGTTCTCCCAACCGTCATCTTCTTCCCAATGACAGTCCTCTTTTATCTGATCCTAAATCCTATAGAAGTCTTGTTGGGGCCTTACAATACCTAACTTTCACAAGACCAGACTTATCTTATGCTGTTCAACAGGCCTGTCAGCACATGAGCACCCCTACCCAAAATCATCTTCAAGCTACAAAACGCATCCTGAGGTATCTTCATGGTTCTCTTCATTTTGGGATTGCTTTTACTCCTGGTCCCATTTCCTTATCTGCCTACAGTGATGCGGATTGGGCTGGGGACCCTGTGGACAGGCGTTCTATCACTGGTATGGTGGTATTCTTTGGTCATTCCCCCATCACCTGGTCTGCTAAGAAGCAATGCACTGTGTCTCGTTCTTCCACAGAGGCTGAGTATCGTGCTTTAGCTTCTACCACTGCTGAGTTGTATTGGCTTCGTATGCTTCTTAGAGACTTTGGCATCTTCCTTCCTCATCCTCCTCTTCTCTGGTGTGACAATGTTAGTGCTCTGGCTATTGCCTCCAATCCTATGTTTCATGCTCGCACAAAACACATTGAGGTTGATTATCATTTTGTTCGTGAAAAAGTCCTCAGGCGCGACTTGATGCTCAAATTCATTTCCACTCATGATCAACTTGCTGATTTGTTTACCAAGGGTCTTCCTTCCCCACGGTTTAATTGGCTTACTTCCAAACTTATGTGGAAATTCCCCATTCGTTTGAGGGGGGATGACAGTGCAATCTCAGAACCAACCATTGAAGAAGAAGAAACAAAGGCTCCAACGGCTATATCCAAAACGATGTCGTGCAGGAAAGCAACTAAACACAAAACACGCTTAATGTCCAACGGTGTCGTTTCTCATTAAACCAAACGATATCGTTTTGAGTAGTAATGGTTATTGAAGACTGAAGGCACCAGCACGTGGGATAATCTGTTACTGCACGTGTGAAACGGTTAGAAGATTGTTGCAACAGATTCCGTTGGGCTTCTCTCTTCTCCTTGCTCTGGTTCACCTATATATATAACTATTCTCTTTTAAATGATGATTGTATTAATTGATTCTCTTCTTCAGTAATACATTAGAGAGCTTTCATTAGTTTCTCTCTTAAGTCTCTGTTTTCCATTTCTGTTTTCTTGGCAAACACAATAACAGAAAGATTAAGAGTGTTTTATCAACATGACTTGTCGTCTCGCTACTCTGGCCACACTGGTCACAAACATCTGAGCTGAGCACATGCCGATGGAAAAGGTTGGATTTTGTGGGTAGAATATTTTGACAAGCCCGCCAAACAAAGTTTTTAATTTTGTTCAGCACCTCAGCCAACCAAATAGTTTTCCAAAGCCTGCTTTGGCTAGCATTACCAGAAGTTCCTTCTTGCTCTGCCTCTTCCATTTCCATAGCAATCCAATAAGCACTTTTAACTGTAAAAGTACCATTAGGTGTGGCAGCCCAAACTAATTTATCTGGAGGCATACCAGTACTCAAAGGAATACTTAGGATATTTTCAGCTTCAAAATTTAAGAATAATTCCCTTACAAGATCAGCCCTCCATAACCCGTGATTAGATTCAATAAGAGTATCTACTGTTGCATCTTCAGGTAGCAGAATTCTAGGTGACACAACCCTATATGTAGATGGGGATGGAGTCCACTTATCCTTCCAAATACAAACCTTCTTACCATTTCCAATTTGCCAACGCATCCCTTGCCGAATAATAGGCTGGGCTGCAAGAATGCTGCGCCAGACATAGGATGGATTTCTACCCTTGTGGGCATCCATAAAAGAAGTATTAGGGAAATACTTACTCTTGAAAACGCGATAGAAGAGAGAGTTTGATTCATGTTGCAATCTCCATCCTTGCTTTGCTAGGAGAGCAAGATTAAAAGCTTTTAGATCTCTAAAACCCATGCCACCCTTAGCCTTTGGTCTACACAACTCATTCCATTTCATCCACACCATTTTCCGTTCATCCTGTTTCTGCCCCCACCAAAATCTGCTCACCATACTATTTAGTTCATCACAAAGAGACTTAGGAAGAAGAAAACAACTCATTGTATGCATTGGTATTGCTTGGACAACTGCCTTTATAAGTACCTCTCTGCCAGCCATTGATAAAAACTTCTCTTTCCATCCAGAGAGTTTATTAGCTACTCTTTCCTTAAGTTGCTGGAAAGTATTGCGTTTATTTCGGCCAACTAATGAAGGCAAACCCAAGTACTTCTCATGCTGACGAATAATATCTGCACCAAATCTCTGCTTAAGCTCTTCTTGGATCTCTGCTGGAGTATTGGGGCTGAAAAATAACGAGGTCTTTTGTCTATTTACTTGCTAACCTGTTGCCCTTTCATAGACCATAAGCAGTCTTTGTATTTCATCACAATCAGTAGTGGTAGCATTACAGAACAATAAACTGTCATCAGCAAAGAAAAGGTGGGTGATGTGAGGGCCTCGTTTGCAAACCTGAAGACCTCGAAGAGTTCCCATCTCAGCTGATTTGTGGATTAGAGATGAAAGACTTTCTGCACATAACAAAAACAAATATGGAGAGAGAGGATCCCCTTGACGCAAACCCCTAGTTGGGGTAATACGCCCTTAAGGGACACCATTAATGCGAATAGAGTATGTGACAGAAGTTACACAGCTCATAACCATAGAAATCCACTTAGAATGAAAACCCATTTTTGTCATGATTTTTTCTAAACAACTCCATTCAACCTTATCAAAAGCTTTACTCATGTCTAGTTTTAAGGCCATGGACCCAGTTTTCCCAATTTTTCTTTGACTGATTTTGTTCATAACCTCAAAAGCAACAAGCACATTATATGTAATGAGCCTCTCAGATAGAAAAGCACTTTGGTTTTCAGTAATAAGTGAGGGGATAAAAGTCTTAAGCCTATTAGCAAGAACCTTGGAAGCCAGTTTATAAACCACATTAGATAAACTAATAGGCCTATATTCTGAAACCTTAGTTGGGCATTTAACTTTGGGAATAAGGACAATATGTGTTTCATGGAAGTTATGAGGTGCTGTACCATTATTTAAAAAATTTAGAACACATGTAACAACACTATCCCCTACTACTGGCCAAAAATGTTGATAAAAGAGAGGAGGCATACCATCTGGTCCTGGAGACTTTAATGGATACATCTGGTCAAGAGCTTTTTTAACCTCTACAGCACTGAAATCTCTAATGAGTGAACTGTTCATTTGTGGAGTCACACCCGGTTTAATGGCCTCAAGAAATTCATCGGAGATATCTGGTTGGGAAGTAGTAAAGAGATTCTGATAGTATGCAATGATTGCTTCAGAGATTTTTTCATCACTCTCCTACCAAGTATTTGATTCATCCATGACACCTGAAATTGTGTTACGCTGCTTTCTATTTGAGGCCTTCATATGAAAAAATCTGGTATTTCTGTCACCCTCCTTCAACCAAGGATTACTAGACCTTTGTTTCCACATTCTTTCCTCCAAATAAAGCAATCGATTCACCTCTGCCCTCTGTTGACATATCTCATCAGTGTTTGACATCCCACCTGAGCTTGCTTCCCAAACTTGTAGGAAATCTTGTGCTTTCACCAGCTTTTTACCAATATGCCCAAATTCATGCATATTCCAACGGGATAGAGCCTCATGGCATTTTTCCATACAAGTTGACTATCTAATCAGATAAGAGGAAATCATCATCGCAGATAACCGTTCCAATTTAAAAATGGATATTATCCCTCGCTAGTGTCTTTCCTCCTGAGACGAAATTAAAATACTCTATCATCTATAGATTAGTGAATTGTGATGTATATCACAATACAATACATTTACAAATTGGTCAAAAAACGAAAAACAAGGAAATTTTTTTTTGAGATGTGTTCCGTCCACAACATTTTTACAATATTTTCACAACAAATCATAAGTGGTTAGTTGTTATAGGTTCAAATTTGAACATAATACTAAGATTACTTATTTGCCCCAATAATAACAACCAGTAACAACTTGCAACTTAGGATTTGTTGTAAAAATATTATAAAAATGTTGTGAACATATCATTTCTCTATTTTATTTGGCAAATCAAACAGCTAACAAATCTCAATCATTACAGTTTCTCCATCTATTTAGAATTTACATAAAATCCTACTAGCATTATTATTATTAAAAACAATTATTTGTATATTAATAAGACACTAGTGTGTAGCGAAGCCACATTGGTCGCCCCCTCTACCCATTTTTCACTTACCCAAAAAAAAAAAAAAAAAAAGACACTAGTGTGGAACCTCATGCATATGTATGGATACATTTAAAAACAATAACAATTATATATATATATATACACACATATATAAACTCTTTAGTTTTTGCACCCAATAATTCACTAGCAACAAAAATTAAATAGGACATATGGTGCAAAATTGAACTTCAATTTAGAATCTAATTGATTTTTTTTTTTTTTTTTTTTGGGTAAACAATCTAATTGAATTTAGAATCTTTAATTTTTGCACCTAATAATTCACTTGACACACAAATTTAAAAATTAAATGAGACACGTGATACAAAATTAGACTCCAATTTAGAATTTAATTAGATTTTATGATTTAAAATCTAATTGGATCTAGACTCTTCGATTTTTGCATCCAATAATTCACTTGTCACAAAAATTAAAAAATTAGATGGGACACATGACGAAAAATTGAACTTCAATTTATAATCTAGTTTAATTTAGACTCTTTGATTTTTGCAACTAATAATTCACTTGACTCACAAATTCAAAAATTAGATGAGACACGTGGCATAAAATTAGACTTCAATTTAGAATTTAATTCGATTTTATGATTTAAAATCTAATTGAATCTAGATTCTTCAGTTTTTTCACCCATTAATTTATTTGCCACAAAAATTAAAAAATTAGATAGGATACATTGCCCAAAATTGAACTTCAATTAGAATCTAATTGAATTTAGACTCTTTGATTTTTGCACCTAATAATTCACTTGATACACAAATTTAAATATTAGATAAGATATGTGATGCAAAATTAAACTCCAATTTAGAATTTAATTAGACTCTCTCTCTCTCTCTCTCTCTCTCTCTATATATATATATATATATATATATGTTCTTTATCCCAAATCCAAGAAACAAATTTCTCTCTCTCCATCCAAAAAAGATCACAACCAAAACCAGAAACCTCCATTAATCCCATACTATCAGAAAGTCCTTCCCCAAACCCTAAAATGTTGACCTCTTCCCATTAAACCAACTCAGATACAAGAATCTTCCCCCTGTTACATGTTTGACCAGGCCTCCCCTTCCTATTCCCAAAACTTTCCTCCATTAGAAAACTGAAGGATATTATTAGATTAAACAACTTTTTTACATCAGACATAAGAAACACGGGAATACATTTTACAACGAGGGCTTGCTTTTGTTTTTCTTAACTCTCTCTTGCTCTCTTCAGACTTACAAGAGTCCTATTTATAGACCTTAAAAGTTGTAGATAATCTACAAGCTTCTACGCTGATATTCTACAAGCTTTTACAATATTCATATCAGGACAAGTAGGGGCTGTCCTTATGGATTAACAAGTGTCAAAAGCATAATGGAATTGTTGGATTGCAATCTTCCTTCGGATAATCTTGCCATGGGATAAGAGTAGTTGCAGAGTCCTTGAGTGCTGGGCTAGCAACAAGTGTCAAGTGAGGTGGGGGCGTATCTACACTGGTGATTTTTTCAAGCATCATTCTGACAAGGAGAAGCTACAGTATTTTTTGGGAGTATTACGTCCTATCCATCTCTTCCTTGGAACCATTCTTCATCAACATCTTCATCAGGATCATGATTATGATATTGCGGATTATCATATCCAATAAGGGGATTTGGCATTTCCCAATGGTCTTCATGTGGCCATTGTTGCTTACAAACATCTAGGCCAGTTGGAATTATTTCAAGGAGAATACCCTTATTAAGGGATTCTACCATGGTAAGAGAATGATAACAAGATACCCAAGAGACATCCAAATGTGTATGGAGAGTTCCATTTGAATTGGTGACCCAATACATCTCAACAGGATGAAAAATTCCTTGTGCTTGAATATTATTTTTAGAATGAAGTTTGGCAACCAAACATGTTGAAGTGACTTTGTGGCCAAATCTGGGATGCTCTATTTTATGATACTTTACCCATTCACCATTATGAGCATCATTTTTCAAAATTTCAGACCAGAATTTATTAAAATATTTATTTCCTTGAGGGAAAATATAACTGTAAAACTCTGGTTCGAAATGAAGACACAAGTAATATTCATTGAGTAAGTACCGCATATAAAGGTAATGTGCAATAGTCCAATTGGTTATCCAAAATGCAAAAGGAGTTTTCCATGGTTGATCTATATCAGGGAAAATAGCAAGGAAGTGGCTTTGGTGCTTTTTAAGGTAATCATTGAGGGTTTTAATAATTCTTTTGGCTCTGGCTTCAAGGGTCAAGGTCTTGATTTGGTCTTTTATTTCTGAGGGGAGGTTTTCTATCATATTAAGGATATTATTAGGGTTTGCAAAGGAAAGACTTGAGGATGATGATGGGTCTGTAATAGGATATACACATAAAGGTGGAGGGATAATTGTGGTATTAAGGACTGGAGGTTTCTTGGAAAGGTAATCAGTGATAAGGTTATCCTTACCTTTAATGTGCTTGACTTGGAAGGACCATTGTGAAAACCAATTTGACCATCTGAGTAGCTGAGGATTTGGGAGCATTTTCCTTTTAAACTGGAGCATCTTGGGGAAGGAAGACATGTTCATTTCTACTAAGAAATTATGTCCAAGAAGATGAAATTGGAATTTTTCAATTCCATGCTTGACTGCAAGAATTTCTTTGAAAGTAGAATGATAATGAAGTTCTGAGGGCTTGAATGCACCACTTTTATAGCCACAAATATTCCTTTTGCCATCAATTTCTTCAAAAAGAGCTGCTGCCCAATATTCATCACTTGCATCTGTCTACAAAATCCATTTGCCTGGTCCTGGAATCTGTAAGGGAGGAAGTTTTTCTGATAACCTTTTCAATTGTTGGACCGCCTCCATGTGAGCAGAGTTCCATTCTAGGGGAGATTTTTTCAACAACTGAGCCAAACAGTTCCTATATCTGGAGACTTTTGGAATAAAGTCCGACATGTAATTTACAATTCCAAGGAACTGTTGTATTTGCTTAGCGTTTGTGAGCTTGTCTGGAAATTCAGCCAAGGAGGACGCTATATGAGGCTGCAGCGTATACTTTCCATCTGAAATATTTACTCCCAAAAAGTCTATAGAAGACTGTCCTATGACCATTTTCTTCTCTGAAAGCATTATTCCTTGAGATTTCACTAAATTATAAAACTCAGTGAGCAACTTGGCATGGGATTCTTCATCTTTTGAGAACAAAAGGATATCATCCACATAGATTAATGCATTGGCTAAAAGTGGCTGGAACAACATTACCATTGCTTTCTGGAATTGAGATGGGGCATTTTTAAGGTCAAAAGGCATAACAATCCATTGGTAATGGTGATCTGGGATGCAAAAAGCCGTTTTGTATCTTTCTTTTGGATGGATGCCTAGCTGCCAAAATCCTGCTTTAAGATCGAACTTTGAAAATACTTTTACATTTGAAAGATGCTGGAAAAGGGCACTCTTGTTTGGTGAGGGAAATTTGTCATCTGCAAGAAAGTGGTTAAGGTCCTGGTAATTGATTACCAGTCTGAGTTTGCCTCGAATTTGCTCAGCATGCTTGTTGACATAGAAAGCTTCACACGCCTAGGGAGAAGTTGTGGGTTCAATAAGGCCTTCAAATAGGAGAGTAGCTAGTTCTTGGGTGGCCAAGGCTAAGTGTTCTGGATTCATCCCTTTATGACTGGCTTCGTGGGGTTGACATCTTCATTTTTCTTGAATGGAAGGTATATGAAAAATTTTGGGTTTTTCCACAAAGGATTTGGATTTTTAAGGAGGAATTCAGAATGGCTGTTAGCACAACAGTCACTGATAATCTGGAGTTTTAAGGAGTCAAAGGGATCCATGGTAAACAAATGGGGTACTTGGGTCCAAGTAAGAAGGTGTTGTTTGTGCATGAGCCCTTTTGAGGACCATCTAAGGCTTGGTATTTGATGGAGGAGATCAAACCCAATGAGAAGGTCCTTGCCTGTAAAAGGGGATCCAAGGACTTGGTGTTTAATGGTTAAGGTTGGGAAGATTCTGATGAGGATAGGCTTACTTTTTAGGGTTATAAGGAATGTTTCTCCATTGGCAGCTTTGAACATCTGATGATGGGGTAGCCAAAATTCTTGAGGTAAAATTCTGGGGTGAAGGATTGTTACTGCTGCTCCTGTATCAAATAAGGCTATCACCGGAATAGGTCTATAGTATGTATCAAGGAGAAGGTGAACTTGGGCTATCGGAGTTGGGTTGGTCAAAGGGGCTATTATTGGTTGGGATGTGTAGATGGTTTGGATTTCTGGGTTTGAATCATATTCATTGTCTGGTTCTGAGTCTCCTTCCGAGGTAGAATAAGCCACAACTGTCAAAGCTTAAGGAGAGTATTCATCATCCAAGGAAAAAATTGACTCTATATCCGAGAAAGGAATGTCATCTGCATGAATCTGGGCTTGTTCAAGGAGCTTTGCTGCTTTCTCCTTTTTCGGGCAATTTCTTGCAAAATGGTCTAGTCTTCTGCATACAAAGCAAGCTTTCGAAGTTTTTCCATTGAACTGCTTCCTTTTGAGAAACTTCCATTTTTTCTTTCTGAAAGTGTTTTTCTTTTTCCCTGCATAATGTCTTTTCTTTCCAAAATATTTTTTGAAATGATATCTTTTTTTCTGTGGACAGGCACAATTTTTCTCATAGAACTTTATCTGCAAATCTTTTCTCCTGCAATTGTCTTTAAGTTTGCTATGGACCTTATCAATTTCAGAAAGAAATTTTCTCTGGTTGCAGAGCTTTTCCAAAGCAATAAGCACATGTTGGTAAATTTCTCCCAAGGAGGCTTGTTGTAAAGTTATTCTTTGGAGATTCATCATGCGAAGAGTTTCATCTCCCAACGGTTCTAGAAGGGAATTGAGAAAAGTATGCTTGGCATTTACATCATCCATACCATTAAAAGAATAATATCTCCTTGACATCCTGTCAAAATGCTTTTCCAAATCCTTCCTTTCAAATGAGCAACATTTCATCAAAAGGAATTCCTCTCGTGCTACCTCTGTGTAATGAGTTACTGAGCCAAGAAATTCGTTATGGACAATTGTGAAAAAATCTTCCAATGTGTTGCTCTGGGCTGCTTGTCTTTGTCTGTATTCTCCAAGATTGATCCACCATTCTCTTAGCCTTCCTGTAATCCTTGCCACAAATTTAGCAATTATCTGAGACACAGTGGCATTTGGGGCTTGAAGTTCAGCAATACACCAAGAATACATGTTAAAGATCTCATCATGCCATCTGGAAGGAGGAGCATTGTCGAGAGTAAACAAATGCTTTGAATTTGTAGTTGGCGAATAAGCCAGCCTTGTCTGGTAATCTGGGATGAATGGTGGTGGGGGAAAAATTGGTGGTGGCGGGGATGGAGGATTTTCAGGGCGAAGAACATCATCTTCCTCTTCCACTTTTGGTTCATTATTTGTCATGAATACCTCTTCTAGACCAAGATCAGACAAGTCTAGATCAGAATCCTCAATTACTGGAAGCACAAAAGGCTCTCTAGAGTCATTAAGGGTAAGGGTTTTAAGGAATGATGAAATTGGGTTTGGAGGGTCAGGGTCTACAGTCAACATGTTAATATCTAGAGGTCTTGAAGAAGCACCAATAGTTGGGTTTGGAAGTTGGTATACTAGTTCTTTATCTTTTTTCATGAAAAGAGGATCATTTTGGGGTTTAACTTGTGATTCTGGTTGAGATGGAGCTGGCCGTATAATGCTGGGGAGAATTCCACTTGGCCTAAAGGGATTATGATTAGGATGTGTCATGACTAATGGTTGTAGGTTTTGAGAAGTTGGTGAAAATGGTGAGGTCAAGGGTATGGCTAGGTCTTTATATAATAATTGCCGAGGCTGGTAGGGCATCTGGACATGCATTGGAAGGGCCTGAGCAGCTTCTTTCTGTGATTCTTGCATAGATTGAAGTTGTAACAGTAACTGTCTTTTCTCCTTTTCTTTTTGTCTAATAAGAAGAAAGGAAACAGACAAGTCCTTGACTGTAGAAGCAATGGTTGCCAACTCTTTTTCAACTGCCTTAATTTTCTTCTTCAAGTCTTCAATAAGAGAATTGGAAGACGAAAAGGTATGATTGACTGCTTCAGCCATCTTTTGCTGATTATCCAAAATTTTTGAAAGGACTTTATTTTGTGCTACAGCATTCTCCGCTTGCCAATTTAAAACTGCTTCTGCCAAAGAAACCTGCTTCTTAGTACCATCTGAATTAGTTCCAACAGGATTCTTTATTTTCCAAACATGTTTGGTGTTGGTTTGAGGGTGGTCAAAATTTTCTAATGGAGGAAAGTTCTGGGAATAGGAAGGGGAGGCCTAGTCAAACATGTAACAGGGGGAAGATTCTGGTATCTGAGTTGGTTTAATGGGAAGAGATTGACATTTTAGGGCCTGGTCAAACAGTCTTCTATAGACTTTTTGGGAGTAAATATTTCAGATGGAAAGTATACGCTGCAGCCTCATATAGCATCCTCCTTGGCTGAATTTCCAGACAAGCTCACAAACGCTAAGCAAATACAACAATTGAATGGAACTCTGCTCACACGGAGGCGGTCCAACAATTGAAAAGGTTATCAGAAAAACTTCCTCCCTTACAGATTCCAGGACCAGACAAACGGATTTTGCAGACATATGCAAGTGATGAATATTGGGCAGCAGCTCTTTTTGAAGAAATTGATGGCAAAAGGAATATTTGTGGCTATAAAAGTGGTGCATTCAAGCCCTCAGAACTTCATTATCATTCTACTTTCAAAGAAATTCTTGCAGTCAAGCATGGAATTGAAAATTTCCAATTTCATCTTCTTGGACATAATTTCTTAGTAGAAATGGACATGTCTTCCTTCCCCAAGATGCTCCAGTTTAAAAGGAAAATGCTCCCACATCCTCAGCTACTCAGATGGTCAAATTGGTTTTCAAAATGGTCCTTCCAAGTCAAGCACATTAAAGGTAAGGATAACCTTATCACTGATTACCTTTCTAGGAAACCTCCAGTCCTTAATACCACAATTATCTCTCCACCTTTATGTGTATATCCTATTACAGACCCATCCTCATCCTCAAGTCTTTCCTTTGCAGACCCTAATGATATCCTTAATATGATAGAAAACCTCTCCTCAGAAATAAAAGACCAAATCAAGACCTTGACCCTTGAATCCAGAGCCAAAAGAATTATTAAAACCCTCCATGATTACCTTAAAAAGCACCAAAGCCACTTCCTTGCTATTTTCCCTGACATAGATCAACCATGGAAAACTCCTTTTGCATTTTGGATAACCAATTGGACTATTGCACATTACCTTTATATGTGGTACTTACTTAATGAATATTACCTGTGTCTTCATTTCGAACCAGAGTTTTACAGTTATATTTTCCCTCAAGGAAATAAATATTTTCATAAATTCTGGTCTGAAATTTTGAAAAATGATGCTCATAATGGTGAATGGGTAAAGTATCATAAAATAGAGCATCCCAGATTTGGCCATAAAGTCACTTTAGCATGTTTGGTTGCCAAACTTCATTCTAAAAATAATATTCGAGCACAAGGAATTTTTCATCCTGCTGAGATGTATTGGGTCACCAATTCAGATGGAACTCTCCATACACATTTGAATGTCTTTTGGGTATCTTATTATCATTCTCTTACCATGGCAGAATCCCTTAATAAGGGTATTCTCCCTGAAATAATTCCAACTGGCCCGGATGTTTGTAAGCAACAATGGCCACATGAAGACCATTGGGAAATGCCAAATCCCCTTATTGGATATGATAATCCGCAATATCATAATCATGATCCTGATGAAGATGTTGATGAAGAATGGTTCCAAGGAAGAGATGGATGGGACGTAATACTCCCAAAAAATACTGTAGCTTCTCCTTGTCAGAATGATGCTTGAAAAAAATCACCATGCAGATACGCCCCCACCTCACTTGACACTTGTTGCTAGCCCAGCACTCAAGGACTCTACAACTACTCTTATCCCATGGCAAGCTTATCCGGAGGAAGATTGCAATCCAACAATTCCACTATGCTCTTGACAGTTGTTAATCCATAAGGGCAGCCCCTACTTGTCCTGATACGAATATTGTAGAAGCTTGTAGAATATCAGCGTAGAAGCTTGTAGATTATCTATAACTTTTAAGGTCTATAAATAGGACTCTTGTAAGTCTGAAGAGGGCAAGAGAGAGTTAAGAAAAACAAAAGCAGGCCCTCGTTGTAAAATTCACTTGACACACAAATTTAAAAATTAGATGAAACACGTATTAAACTCCAATTTAAAATTTAATTAGATTTTTTCTTAGTTTTGCGTGTGTGTGTGTGTGTGTGTGTGTGTGTGTGTGTATATATATATATAAAGAGAGAGAGAGAGAGAGAGAGAGAGAGAGAGAGAGATTAGTGCACTCTCCACAGTGATGTCAACATGTACATTTATGTGGGGGTAGTGTCAATTGATACTTTTGAGTATGGTTTTTATATAGCTTCTTTGTTTTTATCTGCTACTAGTATATATAAAAGTGATGAATCATGGTTTACGATTTAGATTTTATGATTAAGATAGAATCTTTTCTTTATTTGATTAACCCTAACCATAATTGGTTTCATTAAATTATCTATATAAACTATTATCATGGTTTACGATTTAGATTTTATGATTAAGATAGAATCTTTTCTTTATTTGATTAACCCTAATCATAATTGGTTTCATTAAATTATCTATATAAACTATTATCATTCTTGAAAAAATAGATAATTATTTTTAATAATCTAGAAATTTCAAATTATCTTCTTGGATAATCTCATATTTAATTTTGAAGTATTTTTTGGCAAAAAGAAGTTCAAAGCTTTTAATATTGGACCGATCGTGAAGTTAAATCGAGGTTCAAGGTTCAAAGTTTTTGTTGTAAATTTATATAATAATATGCATATTTGTTTAATATATATATAGTGTAAATCTTACATTACATTGATAGGTAAATGTAAAGCAATAAATAAATTTAATAAATTAATGTACAAATGGGTGGGTTTGCACTTTGTAGAATTAAGAATTAGACTAATCAATAAAAATATTAACCAAGAAACACCTATAAAAAAAAATTAACTAAGAAACAAGTCAACAAGAAGTAGGAGGTCCAAAACTCTTTTTCAATCTCGTGTGGCGTGCAAGCTTTAGTAAATAAAATAAAATAAAATAAAAACACACAAGCAAACAAAATTCCAAAAATTCACAACTACAAGTCCACTATCTCTATTCAAAAATTATTGCATATTACTGTATATTCTGGGAGTATTATAAATGTGTACTTCATCATCTCATATAAACTGTAGATTTCACTATAAATTTTGTAAGGACATATTTTTATGTAATTGGTATATCTTTTGATAAAATGAACTTTACTTGTATTTGAATAAATCAAAGTAGGTTCAAGATGATTGATGAAGTTCAAATTTGTCAGTCTAATTGGGTGCGTCCAGATGGAACCAAGATGTCGCCTCCGGGGTTGCAGAAATGGTAAATTGGCTTCCTTAAGATGGCCACCGGTGTGATGCCTGCCACAACGTCTCCGATGCCAAAGTCAATATTAAGAAACTTTTAGGAAAAAATAATGCAATACAACAGAGCAAGAAGTATCTCTCCCTAGTAATTTTCTGATTTTTTTCTCCCTTTCTTCTTGTGTTTGTTTTGGATTTATTGGGGGTTTAGCTTGTATCTCTTCTCTTTGTGCTTTGCCTAGTTTTCCATGGTTAGTAGCTCTGAAGTTAAGATAGCTTGCCCCTCAATTTCTTTCCTCTTTGCGCGCTTAGGGGGGTCTTTGGGCATTTTCCCTCACCTTGAGAACTTTGTTTTTAAGGGTAACAGTTTGGGCATTGCATTGGCCGATCTGTTGCCTTTGCTTCGTCAATCAATTGATTGGTTCGAGGGTTTAGTGAGAGAGCAGAAGGCAATGTATGAAGTTAGGTCTAGCGAACTCGAGACTGTGTTATCGTCTAGCGGTGACCCTATGGAGGGAGATACTGCTGTCTTTACTCCTCGCGAAATTAGGGCTTTTTACGCCCTTGAGGAGGTGTGTGGGCTGGACGCTGATACATTAGGTAGATTTAAGGACAGATTCCAATTCCCGGAGCGAGTTAGGGTTCGCTTGCCCAATGAGGAGGATCGGGCCTGTCACTTCTTCACCGGGGAGGTATGCTTTTATGAGTCTACCTTTGTCTGTGGGTCGAGGTTTCTTGTCCATCCCTTCCTCATGGAGCTCTTGGACCGTTTTGGTATTGCTCTGGGGCAGCTTATGCCCAACTTATGGAGGATAGTGGTCAGTTGCATAGGGATATGGCTGGCCGCTAATGACAGGGATATGCTCAAGGTAGACGATCTTATCTATCTTTACGACTTGAAAGTGTCCAAGGAACATGGGTACTATGAATTGGTGCCCTGGGAACGGAGGACTAGGATCGTCAGGGGTTTACCTTCGTCTTTCAAGTATTGGAAGTCCAGGTTTTTCTTTGATTTTGGGGACGATTTTGAGACTCCTTCTGGCGAGGTTTGGGGTGATCTCTCGAGGTTGCATCGTCGATGGGGGACCCCGACCTTAAGTGCGTCATTATTTCTTTCTCGTCATTTAAGTTTTGCTGCATTTATCGTTCTTGCTACTGATTCCTTTACTTCTTGTTTTGCGCAGTTAAGAGACATCCTAAACTTAAGAGCAAGTATAAAGAGCATGTGCAGAAGGCAATCGAGTACGCGCAGACTGTTGAGAGCTGGGACGATCTTGTGGACCCACGTACTCTCGCCTTTTATTGCCTCGGACCGGAGCCTTCTACCTTTATCCTACGCAACCTTAAGATTGAGGGAAAAAAGAGTAAGTGTTGACTTCGTCAGTACTGGCCTTTTCACATACACTTTTTTTTTTTTTTTTTTTTACAAGTGTTTCCTTCTTGCAGAAATGACGACCAAGCTCAACAAAGATATGTACGTGAAGATGAGATCGAAAAAAGGACGAGCTGTTGTCTAACATTAGGAAGTAGACGGTGTGCGTCACAGGGAAGGGTCCCTCCATCACTCCCTCTGTTTTCGTCACTCCCATTGTCTCTGTTATTGAGACGACGAGGATAGCTTCTCCTATAACCTCGGTGGAAGAGCTCCCTACTCCCATTTCTAAAAGGCCGCGCCTGTCTAATAAGGAGAAGGAGAAGGTTGATTCTCGCTCGTCCACCGTTTGGGATGACGAGAGTTTGGCAATGGACAGGGCTCACGGGGTTGTTACTGCCGAGGATTTGAAGGCCTTTTTTGGTGTGCCTTTCAACAATGTTGCGACTCACCACGTCCATAAGCTTGTTCAGGTAAAATGTTCGTGCAACTTTTAGTCTTTTTTTTTTTTTTTTTTTTTTTTCATTCTATTGATGATTTTGAATTTCTTTTCAGGTGTTAGGGGAAAGTCTCCATATTACCTCTAAGTACTTCACTCAAGAAGCCAAGGTGGCATCCCACACATCCAGAATGGAGGCTTTGGAAGCAGAGAATTCTAAGCTGAAGAAGAATCTTATTAATTCTATGGGCGAGGCCACCAACTTGAAGGAAAAGGTGAAAACCTTGAGTGATGACCTCAGAGCTGAGCGTCAATTGACCCTGAAGAAGGACGAGCAACTTCTGGGTGCCAAGGAGAAGCTCAAAACTATTGCTACTAGGTTTGTTGAAGCTTTCCAGACAACTGACGAATATAACACAGTCCTATTCAGCTAGTACTTCAAGGGTTTTGAGCTTCTGAGGCGTTACCTTGTCAAGCACCCTTCCAGAGTTAATTTAGAGAAACTGGACTTGGAAGAGGTTGACCAAGAGATGGCTGCTAACGAGGCTACCCAGTCCTCTGCCACTGAGACTGATGCCCCAAGACTGCCCCTAAGAATGCCCCCGTTAGTGACGCCCCTACTGGTGATGACGTTGCTGCTAATGCCCGAACCTGATACTTATGAAGATTTTCTTGTTTTTTGTTTTTGTATGCCCATTTTGTTTTGGGTCTTTTGTAAATCTAATTTCAAAACAGTTTCCTTTTAATTTGTCTTGAGAACAATATAATTAGCCTAGCGTTTATGGGTCTTATAATGTAAAAACAATGGTAACTGCCCGTTGTTTTTGGGCTTTAAACGAATTTGTAGCTACATACTTACTTATATTTGTGACTGCATACTTATAACATGCTTGTGGTATCTTACACCTGTTCGTGCTTTGTACTTAGTAAAAGTCATGACTTTCCCTTTTTCTTCGTCAGCGATTTTGCCCGTGCAGGTTCTGTTACTTAGTTGGTTTCCTGCAACTTGCACCTCTTCAAGAGATTTCATTAGTAACTCACATCCGTCAAGGCAAAATCTTGTTACTTGGCCATTTTAGGCTTTTTAACTTGTACCCTTTTAGGGATATTGTCATCGTCAGTAACTTACATCCCATCAAGGCGGAATCTTGTTACTTGACCATTTTAGGCTTTTTGAATTGCACCTTTTTAGAGATATTGTCATCGTCAATAACTTACATACATCAAGGCGGAATCTTGTTACTTGGCCATTTTAGGCTTTTTGACTTGCACCCTTTTAGGGATATTGTCATTGTCAGTAACTTACATTCATCAAGGCAGAATCTTGTTACTTGGCCATTTTAGGCTTTTTGACTTGCACCCTTTTAGGGATATTGTCATTCTTTGGATTTACAACTGACTTGACCTGCTAATCACGAAGATATTAGTTGAACAATCTTTTTATTAAATTCAGGAATGAATACATTCATTTGTTACATCTATTGGTGGTACTTCTTCAAGTGCTCAATGTTCCATAGCCGTGGGAGCCTCTGTCCATCTAGGGTTTCCAGGTGATAGCTGCCTTTCCTGGAGTAGTGGACGACTCGGTAGGGCCCTTCCCATGTGGGGCCAAGTTTTCCTTGGGTAGAGTCTTTAGTCGCTGTGGTGACCTTGCGCAGGACGAGGTCACCTATGTCAAGTCATCTAAGTTTTACCCTCCTATTGTAGTATTCGGCCATCTTCTGCTGGTACTTTGTCATTCTGCTAGAAGCCTTGTCTCTTACTTCGTTTAGACAGTCCAGGTTTATTCGAAGGTGATCGTCGTTATCTTCTTCGTTGAATACCTTTCGCTTGATGCTGGTTACTCCTACCTCGATCAGAATCACTGCTTCAGTGCCATAGGTGAGTCTGAAGGGGGTTTCTCTCGTTGGGGTTCTTGCTGTGGTTCTGTAGGCCCACAAGACGTTGGGCAATTCTTCGAGCTAGGCACCCTTCACATCGTCCAGCTTGGCTTTGATAATCTTGAGCAGTGTTTGATTTGTCACCTCCGTCTGTCCATTCACCTGCGGATGCCCTGGGGATGAGAACCGATTCTAGATGCCCAGGCCTGAACAGAAATCCTTAAAGGCTTAGTTATCGAATTGCCCGCTCGTTATCAGATATGATCGTCCTTGGAATCCCAAACCTACAAATTATACTCTTCCACATGAAGCTCCGTATTCTTACTTTAGTGATGGTTGCTAGTGCCTCTGCTTCGACCCACTTTGTGAAGTAATCAATAGCAACTAGTAGGAATCTTACCTGCCCTTTACTTAGAGGCAGTGGGCCGACGATGTTGATTTGCCATTACGCAAATGGCCACGAGGACGTTATCGTCGTCAGTCTCTTTGTTGGAAGTTCCCGAACCTTTGGCACTTGTCACACTTCTTAACGAGCTCTACTATGTCCACCTGCATAGTAGGCCAGAAATAGCCTGTTCGAACGACCTTGCTTACCAAGTATCTAGGGCTAGCATGGTCCCCGCAAATTCCTTCGTGGATTTCTTCTAGAATGCACTTTGCTTCCTCTTCGTCAACACACTTCAAGTAAGGCATGGAAAAGCCTCTCTTGTATAAGGTGTCATTAAGGATCATAAATCTGGCCGCCCTCTTTTTAATCTTCTTGGCCTCCTCTGCGTTCTAGGGGAGGTGCCCGTCTTGGAGGAAAGCTACGATCAGTGTCATCCAGCTGTTTGTGCTTTGGATTGTAAATGTTGGAACTTCTTCGATGCTGGGGCGTTTCTGTATTTCCATCATCAAGCCCATGCTGCTCGTCGTCCCTTCTTCTGACGATGCTAATTTAGCGACTTCGTCTGCTACCATATTCTGACTTCTAGGGATCTGTACAAACTCTATCTTATCAAATTCTTGAGTCAGATGTTTCGTCAGCCTGAGGTATTTCTGCATCCTCTCCTCCTTTGCCTCATACTCTTCTTTGATCTGCCCAATTACTAGCTTTAAATCATTTTGGACTAACAGGTTCTTAGCTCCGAGTGCCTTTCCGAGTCTGAGTCCTGTCAGTATTCCTTCGTATTCGGCCTCATTATTGGTGACCGAAAATTTCAGCTGAACTCCGTATTTAAGCACTTCTCTGTCAGGGGTGATTATGAACAAATTGCAAATGGAGTTTTTTTTTTTTTTTTTTGGTACCGGGTTAGGATAAAGATTTGAATTGAAATGGGTTTAGTTTATTTCTTATGAGTAAATTTAATTTTTTAATTTTTTAATTAAAAGAAATCCATATCACTTTATAAAAAAAAAATGCTAGGTCTTTATTCCGTTAGCTACATAAGCAACACCACTAATGGAAGTTAACCGATGGACTTATATTGCTCATTTTGAAAACTTAAAGGACCAATTGTGCTCAATTGAAACTTGAGGGATCAGCAATTGTGCTCATAGAGTAAACTTCAGGGACTAATAATGTAGTTTCGCCATTCAATTTTGTTCCAATTATTTCTTTAGTTGGAAAATTTTAATGTCATTGAAATCAATTCTTCAATGTTATATTACAATTAGATATAGAATTACATCCACAATATTACAACAAATTCTAGTTGCTAGATGTCAGTGGTGGGTCTAGATTAAAACCAGTAACAACAAATATTAGTTGCTAGGTTGTTACTTGTTTTTATCTAGACCCACTACAAACATAACTTTTTTACTCACCAATAATAAACCTTTAATCAGAATTTATTGTGAAATTGTTGTAAAAGTATTGTTGACATAAGATTGCTCATCTATATATATAATAATAGGTGAAACTGAGAGAAACTCAAATTAGAATTTCAAATTAGAGTTTCGATTTTGTGACATGTGTTCTAAATTATTTATTCTTAAAGGATCTTTTTTCTTAATTTTAGAATCAAATCTGAGACCACATCATAAATATTCATCCAAGTGAGTTATAAAATACAAAAACCAAAGAGTCTAGAATAAATGAATCCTAAAAAAAAAAAAAAATGCTTCACAATAATTTTTTCTTTTTTAAAACATGGACAATTTACATTTTATACCTAATAATATCCTTACAAATTTTTTTTAAAGAGTTAACAAAATATAAAAATGACTATCAATAATGTTTAAATTTTATATATAAGAATTATATTATGCATTTTATTGTATATTTTTAAGTGTATCCATGCATATGCATGGGATTACAAGCTAGTTGAATTTATATGCGAAAGCTTATCCTAACCAATAAAAATTTGTAGTTAACCAAGTAGTTAAAAGAGGAAGAGATAATATATTTTCTCTAGCTCTCTCACTTTAACAACAAATTCTTACTCTCTTCTTATCCATTTTCTTAATTATATATTTATGAGCAAATTACAACTGACCCACATGTGGTTTAGTTGAAATTTAAGTTGTTTACCTGTGATTTAAAAGTTGGCATTTTGCCCACCTGAGGTTCACTCCATTAGGCTTTCGTAACCTACGTCTGTACTTTCATTGTTAAAAACACAAAAACATAAAAATCAAGATCTAAAAGCATATTTCTTAAAATTGTGAAACTTTGACTAAAGAACATTTTTCCTCTTCAAGATTTTTATGTTTAGTTTTTGGTTTGGGTTTATGTTCAAGAAAGTTTCTACCACATTAACTGCAAACTGTACAGGCATGTCATACTAAAAATTAAAATTAAAAATTAAAAACAAAAAGAATAAACTCAGTTTGTGGGCGGGTGGAGGAGTGAAAGGGATGAAGAGAGCGGAGGTGTCATCAGAGGATGCCGCTTCTACTACTTCTCTCCTTCGAGCCAAAGACGGCATTGTGCTCGTTCGTATTCCCCCCTACTTCTTTACTCTTATTCTAAACAATTCACTTTTTTTTTTAGGGTCTGTAAATTGTAATGCTAATTTGTTATGGATCTATCGGTCTCCATCTATAATTTGCAAATTAAATTGTCTCTGTAAATGGACGTGTTTTATTTATTTTACGGTTAATTTAAAATAACAAATTAATTTTGGTGCTTGTGAATTCGATTTGATGAAAATGAAATATAAAATATATACATATATAATATTAATGGGTATTTGGTTAATGGGGACTTGCAGTGAAGAGTGCAAGAAGGAAGTTCCAGTGGCATTCATTATCATTAGCATGCACAGTTGCAGCCGTGATGCTAGAATCAAAATGAATCTTGGTCGGTGTTGTTGTGTAATGCTAGACATGGTAAAATGGTCGGGTCAGGTCAATCGGGTTGCAGGTCAAAACGGGTCATTTTAAGCGGGTTAAAAATGGGTTCGGGTCAATCATGTTGGGTCGGATTGACATATATTTTTCACATGAATTTTTTTTTATAAAGAAAACATGTATTTGTCATTTGGAAAATCATGCAACAAATTACTTGATGTAAAATACATTACTTTGAATTCACCACTTATATCAAGAATGAACTACACTTATTAATGCTTATTCAATCATTTTAGAATTATACAAATCCTAACATTGCCATCTAAAACAAAATAACACAAAGATAAATAAAACAAATACACAAGTTTTATTTCTACACAATATCAACATCCCAAAATATTTAAAAAAAAAATTACAAATGACTAATTGGATAATTCATTTGACAAAGAATAAAAACATATAAGAAATTTACAATCTTGAAAATTAATTTTAAAATCTGTTGTAAATTGTGGTTGGCACTCTATTTCAATTTGAGATATATATTACAGTATGATTGTTTACTTATTTATACATGGTCTCTTTTATGAATATCATATCATTGTTAAGCAACACACACTCTAGGAAATTCCATAATTTATTTTGAAAAGCCGTTTATGAAAGGCCAAAAACGTATTGACCCCTTGTGATAAATTAATTAATTAATTAGCCAAGTTTATTAATTAATCAAATTAACATGCAAAGTACATTGTAGTACAAACAAATCACCAATTAACTAAAGTATGTAGCGGAAATTAAATTGACACGGTGATTTGTTTATGAATGGGGAAAACCAACACGGCAAAAACTTCATCGGGTGATTTTAGGTCACCACTCCCGAGAATCCACTATTATCAAAACAAGCGGTTACAAGTAAAGGAATCCTAGTACCTTATACCAACCTACAGTTGAACTCTTACCCCAATACCTAATTAGACTTGTTCTATAGTGGCAATCTCTTCCTTCAATGCACAGCTCCTAGTACATGACTAACCAATTGCACGGATCCTAGTATGCGACTTCAATCACCAACTAGAGAAGGTTGTTGATTGCAAAGTTTTTCAGATCATCAAGTTGCTTGGTCATAAAACCCTATGGTGTACAAACACAGCAGCTTCTTCAACAACTAGGGCAAACTAGGTTTTCGGTCACACTTCTTCATTCTTGTGAAATTTGCTCTTATGCAATTGTTCGTAACCTTTTACGGCCTTTTAAATAATCCTTATATATGTTTAGGATTGTGAGAAAAGAAATCTCAAACATACATTCACGGATTGGATGAAAAACAAACTCGAAAATCTGAGTTTCATAAACCTCGACAGATACCCTATCTGTTGAGTTGCTGTCAAGTTTCGAGCTGAAACAACTCTTCAGGGCTCGATAGATGCTAGTAGTCGAGCTTTAATGAACAACACTTTTTAACTTGGTTCTTTGATAGACTTGCATGGTTTTAACACTTGAACTTGAAACCTTATTTCTTGAAGTATTAAACACATCTTAGATCTACCCAATTACAAGTAAAGTGTGTTTTGTCAAAGGATTAGCCAATTACATAAAATAGTGACATATGTTCGTAACATGTGAAACACATATGTCCTAACAATCTCCCCATTTGGCAATCCATGACAAAACTATAACAAACAAATGAGATATGAGAGAAGTCATAAATCACTCAACTCATATTCACTTATTGAATACAATAAAATCTATCCTAACACAAACTCTTGAAAAACTTTGCAAGAAGAGAGTTTATAGCAAGTAGACTTTAACAACCTGTATTTCTGAAACATTTTAAACAAAACTCATCATAGCATCTTTGTGTGAAACAAAAATAATAGATTACAAACATGTAATAAGAAGCATGTGCATAAAAAGAGAAAAGAAACAACACATGAAAGGGTAGGTGAAAAACAAACATACATCAATATATAAAACAATATAAGTACAATGTATGTCAAATGGTTACAAAACTCATGTACAAGATCAATGTATCTAAAGTAGACAGAAAAGAGAAAAAAAAATACATAATATCCTCACTACATCCCTCAAAATCAACACTCCCCCTAACAAAAATCTCCTAAACTAACTCTCCCCCTAACTATGACTACTCTCATATCCAAAACTACTTCCCCTTTTTGTCATAAGTGATAAAAGGTAAAAATGTCAAGTAGACATCGCATCATCACTGGAAGAGCTAGCATCTCCATCATCCTCATCATCAGAAGTAGTAGCATCATCATCATCATCCTTATCCTCATCCTTAGAAGCCTCTGGAGTAGGTGGAAGAGAAGAAACGAAGCCACTTATGACCGCCTGGCGTCGTGCAATACAACCTACACGGGTGTTCACCTGACACAACTCATCACTGAGAGTGTCTAGGCGAGCATCCATGCATTGAAGCTGTGCCATGATGTCCTCGAGAGTCACACTACTCGTAAAAGAAGAGGTAACGGATGTGGATGGAGTCGAAGGAGTGGGAGGAGCTGCTGACCCAGACCTCCACGATTGAAACTATGCCTCGCTCCGTTTAACGGTAGCGGCATCTATAGTACCCATGATCAAGAAGTGGTCGAACAAGGGAAAAGGAACAAAAAAATGGCGTAAAATCCTCGTAATAGCCGAAGGGAAAATGAGTTTATCATGGGTCGCCAAATCCCTATACACATTTATGATAGAAAGAATAAAATGAGAAGGAAAATCTATACTAAGATGCTTAAAAAGGGAAAGCAAAAACCGAGCACAAGCTCTATGATAGAGTTATAGTGAGATAAGGGATGAAAGAAAAAAGTCATAACCATGTTCAAAAACCGAGGGCCTTTAGCAAAGCCCGAATAGTAAGTGCACTGTCGCTCACCCCAATCAGAAAGGCGCTCACAGAAAGCAAAAATAAGCTCGTCTTTAGACACTGTCTTAAGATGATCACAGCCATAGTAGTCAGGATGCTCTACCCTGGGGACACGGAGCACATCGAAGACAATCTCCGGTGTGACAACAATGCGCGTACCTCGAACGGGAGTAATGAAGAGAGGTACTGAAAGATCAAATCCATGCATGTTGGAGTAAAACTCCTAGATCAACACGGATGAATATGTGACCGAGACATCACACAATGATTCCCATTCCCTACTGTGAATGACAGTGGGAAGGTCAATGTCGGAGAAGTCTGACAAGATGACTTGGCATTCAAAATGAATGCCTTATCGAGAAAAGTTCTCAAAAAAGTCTGATTTAGCCTTCTCATCACGGAACCAGACGTGTGAAGGAGTAGGTTGAGAAGAAGTGGATGCCCCGGAACTAAAAGGGTTCCGGGACGGAGTAGATTTACGTTTGGGTGCCATAGAAATAGACTAACGTAAAAAGAAGAGAGACAGGGAGAAAGAAACAATCAGAAAAGACCCAAGCAACAAAAATATATCAAAATATAGTGAAAAGAAAGAATGTATGCATGGGAATGCATGAACATGTGATATGCAATAGTAAAAACATCATAGGCTCAGCCCAATCCAATCCTACCAGCACACAATCAGTTTAACATATATAACACACATCTAAATGCATGAAAATATAGTTATAATGCACATGAGATGCAATGCATGAAGTTTTTATGATCAAATCTTCAAAACCCATTCCAAAAAGATTGCAAAAGACTCATCAATTTGAAAAAATCTCAAACATTTTCAAAAAACCCCAATTTTTAGGTCAAAAGATATGAAAATGCGTGAAAATGAAGGATTTAGACACATACCAAGTGAATAAACACTTAATCTAGGGCGAAAACACCTTGAAGATGAAGTTTGGAGTGAGTGAGAAAGGTTTATGGAGTTAAAGAGTCTAGAGAGATATAGAGAGATCAAGTAAGTGAAGACCGGATCGCGCTAACCCTATTTATACAAACTTAGTAATTCTCGACAGATAGGAGGTGTCGAGCTTTAAAAATTTTTGACAGATGCAGCTATGAAGAAGGTGTCCAGAGGTGTCCACAACAAAACAAGCTCGATGGATCGAGGTAGCTGTCAAGGAGCTATCGAAGGGACAGAAACTTTCTCGATCGATCCACCTAGCTATCGATAGGTGTCGAGATTGCGATAAAAAGCAACTAAAGAGCTCGATAGATAAGCTAAGTATCGAGAGGTGTCGAGGAGCTATCGAGATTTCTTAAAAGCAATTTTTCAAAGAAGAAGAAAACATAGACATGAATGCAATCAAATATGCAACTCATCCAACGATCCAAACATCATTTTAATCTCTCAAAATCATCTCTCATAAAAAAAATGATAGGCATTTAGATCCCAAAACACATACACACACTAAACAAGTCTAACCAATTTTATATTTCAAAAACAAGTTAAGACAGTTTAGTGAGCATACATTAACACATGTAAACCTTGTGATGGTCAAATCACATTGTACCTGCACATGTATCAAAAATAGCAAAGAATATTGCGTGTTGTGTGTGAAAAACATTGCAAGAATGCATAAGTGTATACATGTTATGACGATTTGAGATATGAGAAAATCACTTTAACTCACACACAATCATAACTATTTAATGTGGACTATCACCTTCGAGGTACATCCTATAACTCTCACATCTCCTAAAATACACACTTGCAATCATATATAAAGCATTTTGATCTTTTTTCTTTTTATTTATTTATTTATTTATTTTGCATATTTTTCATTTTAAGCAAATCATGCATGGGTATATAAGAGAGAAGAAAGAAATACCCAATGATGTTAAGCTTTTGACATTGCATTTTTGCTATGCCAAAGCATACAGATGTCATTTCATGATTGGCGGACAACAGTGGTGAGATGGTTATTTATGCATTTCTCTTAGGATTTTTTAGTCATTCCTGTCAAAAAAAGTTATATGAGTGTTAAGTACAAAAGATTACTTAATCTTACTCATCACAAACACGAGTCACAAAGCTCACTTGCTTAGTTGTGCATAGATATGCTCATCTAAGTTATAAATGATACAAAATTTAGAAAAGTTTGTTTCATTGGCCATCCAAGGTACACAAGTACCAATGTACACAAATACATATTGTTTTTATATTTTTCAATTATTTTATTTTATTTTTATGTGAAAAACAAAATAAACCAAAACTAAAAAGAAAACAAACAAAAACACATTAAACAAAAACAAAGCAATGCATAAAACTAGACTAACTCAAAATAATAAATCAAAACACACAAGTAATACAAACAAAAACAAGAAAGGGAGAGAGAGAAAATGACAGAATCACTTGGAGCTCTTTTCCTTCCACACCTTGGAAGAGCCTTTCCTTTGAGTGAACCCTTGAACCAGCGGTGAGGGGGAAGAGTTGAAACAGTTCAAATTCGAAAGGAACATGAGGGCTTTGAGAAGATCTCCAAGAGGAGCAAAGGAGGATGGCAATTGATTCTGATCTCCCGACACGATCACGTTATTGCTCATTTGAGTGGCCAACCACTTGTAGCAATTAGGTCGAGTATGTCCAGCTGCTCCACAGTGATGACAGAAATGTTGCTTTTTCTGTTTTGGCTTTTGAGAGTTTCCCTTCTTAGTCCTAAGGTTTTTAGCATCTTTCTTATCCTGCTTAGGGGGTGCTCCTAAGATAGATTTACCCTTGTCTAAGTTCTCACTAGCTAATTCATTTTTAACAACATTATTCTCAGTTTCAATATTATTAGCAGGAGGAACAAAAACAGTAGTACTAGTAGAAACAATACTAGGAGAAGAGAAATCATACCCTAAACCGATTCGATCAAAAGCAGATTTCTGAAGACTGAGCATCTCATCTAGCTTAACGCTTGAAGTCCTTTCCAGTTGAGCTCTGACTTGGAACAATTCTACCTCAGGCTTCTTGTTCTTCTCAGCCAAGAAGTTATTCTCAAACTTCAGTACTCCAATAGTCTAATTTGCTTCAACAAACTTCATAGAGATTTCTTCTCGCTCTAGCACCACATCACTAAGCTTCTTGATGGCCAACCTATACATCTTCTCATGCTTTTCTGAGACCTTGTATAACTTTGCATAGGCTGTGTGGATGTCATCTTATTCATCCATCTTCTCAAACTTGGACTCCACTAATTCCTCTTCTTCATCCACATCTTTAACAGTCCCTACAGTAAGATTGACAGTGGCAGTGTAGGCATTCAGGATTCCATCATCCTCATTGTCGGAATCATCCTTAGGCTCGGTGTCACTCAATGTAGCAGCAAGTACCTTGCTTTTCCCAATGGTCTTGAGATATGTGGGCACTCTTGTTTCATATGACCGAATCCTTGACACCCAAAGCACTTTGGTCTTAAGGGAACAATGTACTAACCGTCATCCCTAGCATCCTTCTTCCCTTTGTCTTGGCTTTTGAACTGAGAGGAATTAGATTGCCTACGGTCCTTGTCAAAGCCCTTCCCATTTGCATTCTTCATGAATTTCTTAAATTGCCTGGTGATGTAGGACTTCATCTTAGAATCTTCATCATCTGAAGACTCATTTATGTCACTACTCTTGGCCTTCAGTGCCATACTCTTACTCTTGCTCGATTTCCCGATCCTTGTCAAACCTAACTCATAGGTCTGTTGATTTCCAACCAACTCAGTCAAAGGAATTTTGCCAATGTCCTTTGATTCCTCAATAGCAGTGATTTTGGCATGGAATCTCTCGAGTAGAGATCTAAGCACCTTTCTCACAATCTTGGGTTCAGGAATGATTTCCCCAAGATTGAAAGTTGAGTTCACTATGTTCTTAAGCTTGGCATAGAACTCATCGAACGACTTATCCTCCTCCATCTTGATCTCTTCAAAGCTGGTAGTGAGCCTCTGAAGCTTTGAATCTTTGACAGCCTTAGTTCCCTCATAGGTTGTTTGGAGGATGGTTCATGCTTCCTTTGCAGTTTTAGTGGAGGATATCGTTTTGAACTCCTCATTCATGACTACACTAAATAGAGCATTCAATGCCCTACTATTGAAGTTTGCTACCTTGATCTTAGCATCATCCTAGTCGGCTGGCGCTTCTGTAGGCTTCGTCCAACCTATCTCCACAGCTTGCCATGCTTTTTTGTCTAATGACTGCAAGAAAGCTCTCATGCGTACTTTTCAATATGCATAGTTAGTGTCATCAAACAAAGGAGGTATAATAAATGACTATCCTCTATCCATGACGAACAAGGGTCAATGGATCATACAGCAAAGATTAACCCTAATCAGAACATGCCTGCTCTGATACCACTTGATAGGCCAAAAACGTATTAACCCCTTGTGATAAATTAATTGATTAATTAGCCAAGTTTATTAATTAATCAAATTAACATGCAAAGTACATGGTAGCACAAACAAATCACCAATTAACTAAAGTATGAAGCGGAAATTAAATTGACACGATGATTTGTTTACAAATGGGGAAAACCAACATGGCAAAAACCCCACCGGATGATTTTAAGGTCACCACTTCTGAGAATCCACTATTATCAAAACAAGCGGTTATAAGTAAAGGAATCACGGTACCTTATACCAACCTACAATTGAACTCTTACCCCAATACCCAATTGGACTTGTTTTGTAGTGACAATCTCTCTTTTCAATTTATGGCTCACTACCAATTGTATTTCTTCATGCCTTTAAAGCTCAACACCTCTTGATCTATCGAGAATTATGAGACTTCTATATATACGCACTTCATGATTTCTGTCTCATTTCTCTTTGATCTCTCTCGATAGACAGACTTCTCTCTCACTCCCAAACTCTTCTTACTCAAACTTTTCATCTTCCTACTCATTCTTTGGTCTTGTCATTGCATATTTCACAGGTATGATCTCTTTTCAAGCCTTTAATCATACATTTCATGCATTCTAACCTAGATTTTGGGATTTGTTGAAAATTTTGGGGTTTTTCAAAATCAAAGAGGTTTTGGCAAAATTTTTGGGATGGGTTTTGTGAAAACGATTCTAAATCATCATGCATTGCATCTCATTTGCATTATAACAATATTTCATGCATGATAGTTGTGCATTTACTTTGTTGAACTAATTGTGTGCTAGTAGGATTAGATTGGTGTGAGCCTATGCTATTTTTACAATTGCATATCACATGCTCATGCATTTTCACGCACACGTACCTTACATTCTCTATATTCTTATATATTGATTGTATTTGGTCCTTTTCTGTGTTTCTCTCTCCCTCTCTCTCTCTTGTTTACGTTAGTTGCCTCATGGCACCTAAACGTAAATCTACTCCATCTCGAAACCCTCTTCGTTCTAGGGCATCCACTTCTTCTGACCTCACTTCCTCTCACGCCCGGTTATGTGATAAGAAGGCCAAATCAGACTTCTTTGAGAACTTCTCTAGACGAGGCGTTCATTTGGAACACCAAGTCATTTTGTCGGACTTCTTCGACACTAACCTACCCACTGTCATTCACAGTAGGGGTTGGGAGTCACTGTGTGACATCCTGGTCACTTGTCCATCCGTGTTGATACAAGAGTTCTACTCCAACATGCATGGCTTTGATTATTTAGTATCTCTTTTTGTTACTCTCGTTCGAGGTATGCGCATTGTGGTCACTTCAGATATTGTATCCAATATGCTCCACGTCCCGAGGGTAGCACATCCTGACTACCTCGATTGTGAGCATCTGAGGACTGTGTCCAAAGACGAGCTTATATCTGCTTTTTGTGAGCGGCCATCTAACTGGAGTGATCGTCAATTCACTCCTTGTACGGCCTTTGCGAAAGGCCCTCGGTTTCTTAACATGGTTATGACCTTTGTTTTGTTTCCTCTTTCTCACTATAACTCTATTACCAAGCCCCGTGCTTGATTTTTGCTTTCTCTTTTAGAGCATATTACTATAGATTTTCCCTTACATTTTATTCTTTCCATCATAGATGTGTTTAGGGATACAGCAACCCATGATAAGCTCATCTTTCCTTCGGCTATCACGAGGATTTTACGCCATTTTTTTGTTCCCTTTCCCGTTTCCGACCACTTCCATGTCTTGTGTGCCATAGACGCCACTACCATTAAACGGAGTGAGGCGCAGCTACGTACGAGGTGGTCCAGGTCGGCAACTCCTCCCACTCCTTCAACTCCATCCACCTCTGCTTCCTCTTCTTCTGCGAGTGATGTGACTCTAGATGCGATCATGGCGCAGCTTCAGCGCATGGATGCTCGCCTCAACACTCTCAATGATGAGTTGTGTCAGGTGAACACTCGTGTCGGCCATATTGTCAAACAACAGGCTTGCCTTAATGGCTTTATGGAGTCTCCCTCTCCTCCTCCCAAGGCGTCTAAGGACCACGAGGCATCCAATGACGATGATGATGAGGATGGAGATGCTAACTCTTTTAGTGCTGACAAGATATCTACTTGATACTTTTACCCTTTGTCACTCGTAACAAAAATGGGAAGTAGTTTTGGATATGAGAGTAGTCATACTCATAGGGGGGGTTAGTATTAGGAGATTTTTGTTAGGGGGAGTGTTCATATTTTTGAGGGATGTAGTGAGGATTTTATGTATCATTTTCTTTTTCTTTCTATTTTAGATACATTTTTCTTGTACCTTAGATCTTATGATCATATTGTGATAGCAAACCTTGTATTTGTTGATATATATACATTTGAGGTTGTTATTACAATTCTTTCACCTAGCTTTCCATGTGTTGTTTCTTTTCTCTGTTTATGCACATGTTTCTTATTTACTATATGCAATCTTTTATTTCTGTTTTACACTAAGATGCCTTGATAAGTTTTGTTTAAAGTGTTTTAGAAATATAAGTTGTCAAAGTCTTTCTTGCCATGAACTCTCTTCTTGCAAAGTTTTTCAAGAGTTTGTGCTAGGATAGATTTTATTGTATTCAACAAATGAGTATAAGTTGAGTGATTTATGACTTCTCTCATATCTCATTTGTTTGTTATGGTTTTGTCACGGATTGCCAAAGGAGGAGATTGTTAGGACATGTATAATTTGATGTTAGAAATATATGTCAACATTTTATGTGATTGGCTAATCCTTTGCCAAAATACATTTTACTTGTATTTGGGTAGATCTAGGATGTGTTTAATGCTTCAAGAAACAAGGTTTCAAGTTCAAGTGTTAAAGCCATGCAAGTCTGTCTAAGAAGCAAGTGAGAAAGTGCTGCATTTTAAAGCTCAACAGGTAGCATCTATCGAGGTTTAAAAGCTGTTGAAACCCATGGCTCTATAGCTAGCTCGATAGATGGCTATCTATCGAGGTTTATGAAACTCAATTTTTCAAGTTGATTTTCATCCAATCCGTGAATGTATGTTTAGGCTTTCTTTTTTCACAACCCTAAACATATATAAGGATTATTTTAAGGGCCGTAAAAGGTCACGCATAGTTGCACAAGAGCACAATTCCGAAAGTGTGAAGAAAGGTGTGACCGGTGACCTAGTTTGCCCTAGTTTTACTTTCTCTTCAAGAAACTATTGTGTTTGTACATCATAAGGTTTTGTGACCAAGCAATTTCATGATCTTCATCGTGTGATGAACTAAAGAACTTTGCAGCCAACATCCTTCTCAAGTTGGTGATCAAGTCACGTACTGAGATCCACTCAATTGGTTAGTCACATACTGGAAGCCGTGCATTGAAAAGAAGAGATTGTCACTATAGAACAAGTCCAATTGGGTATTGGGGTAAAGGTTCAACTGTAGGTTGGTATAAGGTACTAAGATTCCTTTACTTATAACCGCTTGTTTTGATAATAGTGGATTTTCGGGAGTGATGACTTTAAAATCACCCAGTGGAGTTTTTGCCGTGTAAGTTTTCCCCATTTGTAAACAAATCACCATGTCAATTTAATTTCTGTTACATACTTAGTTTAATTGGTGATTTGTTTGTGCTACCACATACATTGCATGTTAATTTGATTAATTAATAAACTTGACTAATTAATCAATTAATTCATCACAATGGGTCAATACGTCTTTAGCCTATCAGTTACACCACTCAATAATATGTTATAAAATTCATATTTTGAAAATCTCATTGTTGAATTACACGTTCTATATTTTTTTAACATTCATGTCAATTTTCATATCAATTGGATGTTATTTACTATTCGATTCATAAACTCATTTATTATGCATTATTTTAAACTATAAAAACTTGAGACATGGTTTAATTATTAATCTTTAATGACCTTGAAATTTTGCAAGTGTGAGAGACTGCGCCCCCGGGCCCGTTTTTATGATGTTGGGCCAAACCTATATGAATGGCTGGAGTCATGTTATTACCTCTCAAAATGGAGGTTCGATTAATTATATTTTCCCCTTTAGATTAAAAGTTTTACAATGGAGTCACCACTTATTTAATTATTGGGATAAATAAGGAAACCAAAATTGAAAAATTAATTTTCATTTTATTAATTTTCAATTGAATTTACATTGATCATAGGAAAATTACATGGCTTTGGTCCTAGATACAATCTAAGATAAAGTACATGGCTTTGTTTCCTAATTACAATCTAAAAATCGAAAATTACATAGATAAGCATTTGATCTACTAACCCTTAATCTAAACTCAGAGGCTATGTTACAAGATGGCAAGATGTTAGACACCCACCTTACTCGATGAAACCGGTTTTCTAGATTATGGTTGCCAACATTCATATCACATCATCCAATATGTTATCAATCAATTTGCATGTTGAATTTAATGTATGTGCATGTGATAAACCCTAATTCAATTTATTAAGAATGACATCTGGATTGAAAAATAAACTCTAGTGAATGTGTGTGGATGGTAATGTCCTAGATTCAAGAATTTAAAAGAATTATTAAACAAACATCTTTTTCATGTTTTTTGATGTGGATTTAAGATCGAAACTAGTGTTATGCATGAACATGTGATGAACAACCAAGAACACATAAGAACATTTAAGAACATTCAAACATATTCAAGAGAATTTAAATAGTTACTATCATGCTTTAATCCTAAATTTCCATCATGGCAACACAAAAAACAAGTTAAGGAAATGGATTATACCTTAATGCAAGATCCATATGGTGGAGAATGAGACTCTTAGTAGAGGTCCTAAGGGTGGAGGAAAAGAAGAGTTAGAAGAGGAAGAATGAGTCTTACTCAATACCTTGAGTCTCAAGAAGACCAAGATATGACAAGACTACTCAACTTCACTAGAACTCAAGAGAGGGGAAGAGAGGGGGTTTTTTGTGTCTTAAAATGAAGGAGAATGAGGATTTATATAGTAGTGATGGAGGAAACATGAATGGAAGACCATTTAATGAGGATTGACAAAGAACCATGAACCTAGACTTCATTTTAGTCTTGGGGAAAATCTGGTGCATTAAATGGAAAGATTGGTGGGAGTGAGGAGCAATCCAAAATTTGGTTTCCCCGTAACTGCTGTAACAACCTGTAAAGTCAACTTCGAAAAATCATATATGACCCAATTCTTATCAGAATTGTCTCGTTCTTATGCTCAAATTGAAACCCCAGATGTCTAGTTTTTGGAAAAATTAACCTCATTCACAGATTCAAAATATTATGAGAGATATCGATGAAATAGTGAGCAGAGGTCATTTGTTAGAAAATGGTTTCAGCACAATTAATATTAATAGGTCCCAAATTAGCTCCCAATTAACATTAAATTGTTGCAATCACTCCCATTTCAGACTTAATTGGTTTCAAATTTACTTTAATTAAAAGATAATTGCACAAATTACTCCTTAAATAATTAATGTTTAACTATCTAATTAATTAGGTGTGTGCAACCCTACCATAAAATGTAGTCCTAACCAATCAAATTATGACACATCATCGATCTCAAATTGATTATACTTATAACAAATTGAAATCAATTGTTCATAATCACATATAGTCGAACTCAATTTGTGATGGTGCATCTCAGCCATTAAAACTTGATTTGATGATAACTTTCAATCTGGTGGTCCAATTAGAGCTTATGACCAGTCGATTTGATCGTTACAATATCAAGATCATTTTGGTGAAATGAGATTAAGAATTTAATGACTAGAATCAAGATGCATATTTACAAGGCAAAATTACCCTTTTACCCTCCAAGTGAGGTTAAATGCAGGTTACAAAATAAGGTGTCAACAGCAAGCATGGAGGATAAGATAATATAATCTAATGGTGAATTTATCAAAATTCGCATTCACTTAAAAAATATTGAGTGGTGTAACATTGGTTAAGGTTACACCAAGTATAACTTAAATCCAACATATATATAGGGTTGGGTTCAAGTTATACCAAGTGTAATTCTAAGTAATGTTACATCCCCAATAACTTGTTATAGAATTCATATTTTGAAAATCCCACCATTAAATTATATGTTTTATATGTTCCTAACACTTATGCCAATTTTCATGTCAATTAGATGTTATTTACCATTCAATCCATAAACTCATCTTTTATGAATTATGTTAGGTTCTAAGACCTTAGGAACTAATGTATTAGAACTTCAATTTTTATTATGTTAGCAAACCATGATCAAAACATAGAGTCTAGGTTTAGGCTTGCTCAAAGTACGTTTATTTGTAAAATTGGAATCGAGTGATTGCAGAAGTTATTGGACTAAATGTACAAGGCTCGATCGATCAAAAATTAGACTCGATCGATCAAACCACGTACAGATTTATTTTTCTGCAGAGTTCCAGTTCAGCCCAAACTCTACTTAAACGTATTAGGGTTCAAGTAAAACACTCCTATATATAAGGAAAACCCTAAAACGTTTTTATAAGTTTTTTAGAGAGAAAAGACTGTGCCTCCTTTAATATTTTAAGGTTTTGTACTTAAAAGCTCTCTAAGGACTTGTTGCTTATATTGCAGTTTATGTGAATCTCTTGTGATATCTTTGAGGAGGTTTCCTTCACATAAACTTAGGGTTTTCAAGGAGAAGATTTTTCTACACCTTGATGATCATTCCAGTTGCTGCCATTTAAGCTTAAAGAAAATACAAGCGGGTGTACTTGTATTTGGTGGAGAATCCAAGAAAGAAGGAGTCCGTGGATTCAGAGCTTGCACGTGATCGTGTCAATAAGTTCTACTGGTGGGTAGCAATAAGAAGTCGAGCGTGGGGGCTTGTAAGTCTTATTGTATGAACTTCGATTCTTTCAAGATAGTGGATCCAAGTTTACCTTGAGGATAGTTAGGTTAAATCATCCCCAGGTTTTTACCGATTTGGTTTCCTGGGTGATCATATCTTTGTGTTATTTATCTTTCCGCTGCTTTACTTGATATGATTATTTGATTGTGTTAACCTAGATTTAATTAATTTGACTAAGTAACAACTTAGCTAAATTCCTAGGTTAATCCAATTGTGTTTTAAGGGGTCTAAAAACCAACAAGTGGTATCAGAGGAGGTTGCTCTTTTGTTTTAGATCTTTTGATCTAAGAGCTGATCCTTGACCCCTGTTGTCATGGATAATTTGAAGTGTCTTTTTTATCATGTTTCTGCTCATGCTTCTACTGATTTTATTGACGCCTGTGAAATTCTTCGTAAGGAATTATTGAAATCTATGAAAATTACTAAGAAATTCGAGGAAGAGTTAAAATTGACTAATCTTGAAAAAGAGGAATTGGTTGTTAGATTAGATGAATCTAATAAAAAGAACGAATTTTTGAGAAATCAAATTTCCTCTCAAGATGAGAAGATGAAAAGCTTGGAATAAGAGTTAGTTGAATCTAAAGCTAAAATTGAAAATTTAACTAGTACCAAGCCTGCTGTTGATAACAGAAGTGTTTCTGTTTCTCTTAAGCCTAAAACTGAGAAAGTTTATATCCCTCCTTTTAAGAGGAATAATAAAGAAAATGCTTATGTTGTTAGGTTAGACAAAGGTAAAAGTTCTGATGTAGACGCTGATGTTTCTAAACCTAAGTCTAAACCTACTATTAGAAAGCATAATAAATCTGTTTTTGTGCCTACTTGTCACCTTTGTAGTGTTGTTGGTCATATTAGACCAAATTGTTCTTTGTTGAGGCAAAAACCAAAATCTGATAATAGATTTGCTGTTAGGAATACTGATGTTCCTAAATTTGTTCCTGTCTACCACTTTTGTGGTGTCTGTGGTCACAGACGTCCTAATTGTCATAAATTGAAATTTAAGCATTCTGTGTTTCAATCTAGGATATGTGATGATATTTCTCCTACCATAAGTCCAAATAAATTGTTTCATATTCTTTTGAAAAATTTGAGCTTGTTGGCTTGTGAAAGGAATTTGCAGGATTTCGGTCTCTCTCAGAAAATTGGTGTAATTCCTCAAATATACTCTGCTTCACATGGATTTTCACCTACAAAGCCGAAGACTCATGCTATATGGGTGAGAAAAGATTCTCTACGATGAGTGTTGCTGACTTGTCCTTGATTTAATTCTTTCAATTGTTTGTGGACATGTCTTGATTTTTTTTTTGGTTGTTTTGTTTTTTAGGTTGTTTTTTTTTATTAAAAAAAATCCAAAAACATTAAAAATATATAAAAAAGACAAAAATATTTTATTTTGTGTCTAGTTTTATTTTTCTTAAGGATTACATGAATTATGATATCTCTCTCTTGATTTAGAACATGCTTGACATTGTGGAGAAACTTGAATAGTATGTGTTATATAAGTGCTAAGCTATTTCTGATTTTGTGTGGGTATGTACTAATTTGTACATGTACTCATGGGTTAATTAAGAAATTGATATTTCTTGTTTGTGTACCCTCTATAGCTTAGTTAAGCACTGTCATGCATTGCATTTGCATTGTTCATTTAGCATAATATGTGTTTTTTTTGTTTGTGGTCATATAGTTTTTAAAACCAAAAAGACTTTTGTGTTTTGTATTTCACATATTAGATTCATAATCAAGGATTGGCCATTTTATCTTTACATAACATGTTTATGTACCTTGTTTAGCTTGGATGAGCTTCTTTTATTGCACTTTACTAGTTGAAGCTTTGAAGTGCATGTTGTGTGGGAAAGATGTTTATGGTGTTTATCACTTTGTCTTAATCTTGAAGTCACATGTTGTTTGACTGTCGGACTTGATCCTTTTGAGAAAGGCATAAATAACCATCTCACCACTGTGCACTAGCCAATCAGGAACACCTTAGTGCATATCATAAGATTTTGTGCTCGAGAAAGTGTAGCACATGTACAAAAAGAACATAAGGTGAAGTCTCGGTTTAATTGATAATTGCTTAAAATTGGTGTGTACTATTAGGCTTGATGCCAAATCACTTAATTAAAATTGGTGTGTATATTATGAGGCAAAATTCAAGAAACTTACATGATTGCAAGCTTATGTTCTAGGAGATGTGAGAGATATATGATGTAACTATTTAGGTGATAGTCTCTTTTAAATTCTATATGATGAATTTTGTAGACTTTGTGATTGATAGCTATTCACATATCACCTCACATGTATCACAAGTTTTTGCTAGTTGCACACACTACACAAGTTACTCTTTGCTAAACTCGGTACATTATATTGTGTGTGATTTTGTTGTGGCCATCCAAGATTAAAAGTTCCTTAATTTTAATGCAAAATGTGTTTAATGCTTGTGCTTTGAGGACAAATTGATTGAAAGTCTTGATTTTGGAAGATCTTAGTTGAAATTGATGAAATTGGCTTGTTGTTTTGATGTAATTGATCATTCTAATGAGTTTTCTAGCTTGTGTAATGATCAATTGGTCAATTTATTTTGAAAAATTAACAAGTGGTTTAAATTTTTTTTGGGGTTTTAGTTAGAAACTCTATGGTCAAGCCAATTTAGTGAGTTTGAACTTATTTTGAACTTAATTTACTGCCTTAGCTCATGCATCATGTCATTTAATCTACTCATGCATCATTTATGTTTAAGATTCACATGCATTGCATTGTTTTTGTATCCATCTTGCCATTTTGCAGTCATATCTCTCATTGTTTTCACACATAACATGCATACACTTTGCTACATTGGGTACTCAACTTGATAAAAAATTGATTAATTAATTTTTGAGCTATGTACTTCCTAGTATATGCCTTTTTTATGTGTGAACTATAGAAAATATTTTTCTTAAGAGATATGATGGATAATCAATGTGCAAATATTATCTCTACTCATGCAACTGTTTATGGGTCACATAGTGCCATGTTTGCATTTTATTGAAAGAGAGAATATTTTTTCTTCATGTGTATCCTCAACTTAGTTTTTTTTTTTTAAACTTGGTTTGTGCCTTTTTCTTTATCCCCACTCCCTTTATTTTTCCCCAAAACTGTTTTTCCCAAAACTTATTTTGTTTTTCCTATTTTTATAGGGGGAGAAATTGTTTTTTAACCTTTGTGGTTCTTAGGGGGAGTTGTTGCTCTTCATAAGGGGAGTTGTCTCTATTTTTTATAGAGTTAAATTGTTTTGTTGCTCTTCACACCATTGAATTACATATTCTATATGTTCTTAACATTCATATCAATTGGATGTTATTTACCATTCAATCCATAAACTTATCTTTTATGCATTATTTTAAACTATAAAAACTTGAATTTAAACAATTAATTGAAGACATGGCTATTAATCTTTGATCACTTTGAAATTTTGCAAGCATGGAGAATATACGAAGATAATGTAATTTAATTATGGAATTGTCAAATTTTGTATCCAATTAAAATATATTGAGTGGTAAAACATTACTTAAAGTTACACCAGATGTAACTTAAACCCAAACCTATTTTATACATCAATAGAAGATATAATGGATTCTTGATCCAATATATATATATATATATATAGAAGATAGAGTGGATTTAATGGAAGATAGATAATTGCCTTCCATTGTGCAGCAAACTGGGCCAAGGGGGCTTCAACGTAGTATAAACATTTAAAAATAATAATAATAAGTTACCTATAATAAATTAGGGCGGTAAATAAGTTGAGTTAAGGCAAGTATTAAAAGTTTAGATTTGACCACCGCACATCCTTAGTGTGATAGTCACTCCATATATATAAATGCTTGTAGGGTGTGGGGGATAAGGGCTGGGGTTCAAGTTTCTAGGAAGGAATTTCACACATACATATACTTAGATTAGACTAGAGTAGAATTTCTATCTTATATAAAAAATTAAAAAAATAAATAAAAAGTTTAGATTTGTTCTTTCTTTCTTTTTCAACATGAGCGAAGTTTGAGTTCATCACCAAACAAATTTAAATGTTTAAGCTTTATTTATTTTCTTGTCGACCAAGCTCGAGTTTGTTCATGAGTTAATTAATTAATCATTTTTTTCATATATAGTAAGACCACCATGATCAAAAAATTTTACCCCATGAAAAATCCATGAATTTTCACTATTAATTAATCCATTCATATTGAAAATTCATGGATTGTTTATATTGTCAGTAAACTATAAATAATAATTGATATTATATGAATTTATTTATAGTAGCCTATACAATTCAATCTCAAGTTTATATAAGTATGCATATAGAATATATATACTATATATATAGTTAAATCAAGTCTCAAGTTCACTAGGGTGTTCTTGAACACATTAATATATTAGATCTTAACTCGTTTAATATTCAAATTTAAATTTGGACTTGAGTTTGACTTATTTGCTAAACAAATAAACATAAACAAGTATATTTTCAAGTCAGGCTCGAGTTGTTCACAGACAGTCTGATTCATTACAAACCTACAATAAATTAGTGTTTCATTTTTTTTTTTTTTTTTTTTGTGTTTATTCTTGACTTCGCATTGGGGATTCAAACATTTTAGTAAAATAATCCTTTATCTCTACCTGTATTAAACTAAGATAGTACGTATTACGTAATAAAGGTAAACTGTGAGACAGTGATGACGACAACAAAGTATCATATATTGAGGGCCAAAATGGGCAAATGCCCCTTTCACACAAAAAAATCCAACATTTTGCCCCCTTTCCCAAACTAATTAGAGAAATGCCTCTGTTTTGAAACTCGATTTTCTAAAAATCTAGTTTCAAATGTATAACTCGATTTTTGAAACATCGCGTTATAGCGAACATGGACTTAGAAGAAAAAAAAATTTGGAACTCAAGTACCATGTAAAGTACTCAAGTTCATGGAACTTGAGTTCCACTGGAATTTTTTCAATGAACTCGAGTTCCATGAACTCGAGTACTTCACATGGAACTCGAGTTCCTTGAATGGAACTCGAGTTCCAGAAAAAAAAAAAAAAAATTTAATTTTCAGTTTGTTATAACTCGATTGTCCAAAAATCGAGTTTCAAAACAGGGGCATTTTCCTATTTAGTTTGGGAAATGGGACAAAATGCTGGATTTTTTTAAAAAAAAAAGGGCAAAAGCCCATTTTCTCCTATATTGAGAGGTGAAGCATAAAAACTTAAGCTACAAATAAAATTTGTTTTTATATTGATTAACACTGGTTGTAAGGAGACCAGATGGATGAATCTATTTAACAAATTCTTTACAAAATATTTAAAATTATCAGCTTACCTTCATCTGAAATGTCAAGTAAAAATTGGAAATTACTTTTCTCCAAAAAATTATACCAAGTCTACACTATTAGTCAAAAATAAATAAGTTTGCTTGTGAATCAAACAAGTTTAATGAAAGAAAAAATAAATAAATAAAATCTATGACCAAGTCCTAGAGAGACTTTATAAATTTAATAATAATATCGGCTCTAATTTGTTATGGCTAGCCCCAAACACGAATCATTCCTCTCTCAAAAATCTATGACAACAAGGATAAGCAATCGATTCACCTACTCCATACACCACGCGGAGATGGTGACGGCTATTATAAAATTATTTAAAAAAGAGTAAAATTTAGATACAAATCATACAATGCTTAGGTGCAACATATATATATATATATATATATATATATATATACACACACAAGTCACTTAGATGATCGCAGCTTTAATTTAGTACTACCAAAATTAAAATATGTATGATCTATGATGTAAACAGCAAGCATTACCTAATTTTTATTAACTACACGTAATATTCTTTATGATGAATTGAATTCAAAGCTTGAAAGAAAAATTATACGGTTTATGCGTGTATCAAACAAATTTCTTCTATTGAAAATGACAAAATTTTCAACTTTTTTGAAAGGTTAAACATATAGATAAAATTATAAGACAAAGTTTGATAAATTGGGCAATATTGTAGATACTCCAGCCTTTCAATTTGCTAGATTTGGAAGTATTATATATAGCCCTTGACCTAGGCTGTTGAAAAGAGGAAAGAAACTTGAGAATAAGAATAAAGAATAAAAACATTCTTGGAATTCTGGCAAATGGAAGAAGGTTGATTCTCACAACCGATTAACTAGACTAAGACAAAGTTTGATAAATTGGGCAATATTGTAGATACTCCAGCCTTTCAATTTTCTAGATTTCGAAGTATTACGTTCAACATATACAAATGACCATCATTTACAAATTGATCAAAAAACGAAAAACCAGGAGAATTTTTTATTTGGCGAATCAAACAGCTAACAAATCACAATCATTACAGTTTCTCCATCTATTTAGAATTTTTCGTAGAATCCTACTGGCATTATTATTATTAAAAACAATTATTTGTATAATAATAAGACACTGGTGTGTAGGGACTAGGGAAGCCACATCGGTCACCCCTCTCTACTCATTTTTCGCTTACCAAAAAAAAGACACTAGTGTGAAACTCCATGCATATGTACGGGTACATTTAAAAACAATAACAATTATATATATATATATATATATATATATATATATATATATATATATAATCTACTTGGATCTAGGCTCTTCAGCTCTTTCACCCAATAATTTACTAGTCACAAAAATTAAAAAATTAAATGGGACACATGGCACAAAATTGAACTTCAATTTAGAATCTGATTTTTTTTTTTTTTTTTTGGTAAACAATCTAATTGAATTTAGAATTTTTTATTTTTGCACCTAATAATTCACTTGACACACAAATTTAAAAATTAGATGAGACATGTAGCACAAAATTATACTCCAATTTAGAATTTAATTAGATTTTATGATTTAAAATATAATTGGCTCTAAACTCTTCGGTTTTTGCACTTAATAATTCACTTGCCACAAAAATTAAAAAATTAGATGGGACATATAGCGCAAAATTGAATTTCAATTTAGAATCTAATTGAATTTAGTCTCTTTGATTTTTGCTCCAATAATTCACTTGATACACAAATTTAAAATTAGATGAGACACATGACGCAAAATTAGACTCTAATTTAGAATTTAATTAGATTTTCTCTTAGTTTTGCCTATTAATATATATATACACACATTTATGTGGGGTAGTAAAAACTAAAAAGTCATCTTTTGAATATGCTTTATTAAAATCCCCAAAAATTACTTGACACACAAATTTAAAAACTAGATGAGACACGTATTAGACTCCAATTTAGAATATAATTAGATTTTCTCATAATTTTGCCTATATATATATATATATATATATTAGTGCACGCTCCACAGTGATGTCAACTTGTATATTTATGTGGGGTTGTAAAAACTAAAAAGTCATCTTTTGAATATGCTTTATTAGAATCCCTAAAATTCACTTGACACACAAATTTAAAAACTAGATGAGACACGTATTAGACTCCAATTTAGAATATAATTAGATTTTCTCTTAGTTTTGCCTATAACTAAAAACTTAGGTGCTGTTCCTTAAGTTCACCTCTTAAGATTCAGTCATATGGCTACTTAACTAAAAAATACACTTTCATTCTATAACTAAAAATCCACATGGCAGAATCTTAGGCTTTGTTTGGTTGGAGGAGAGAAAAAGTGAGAGGATGGAAAATTATGGGAGGATGGAAAATTAGGAGGATAGAAAAGTTTTGGTTTTCCCTCATATGTGTTTGGTTGGAGGAGTGGAAAAGTAGGAGGGTGGAAAAGTACATGACTAACCAATCAATGCGCGGATCCCAGTACGCGACTTACACACCAACTTAAGAAAAATGTTGGCTGCAAAGTTCTTCAGTTCATCAGTTCATCAACACGATGAAGATCACGAAACTCCTTGGTTACAAAACCCTACAGCGTACAAACGTAGCAACTTCTTGAAGAGAAATATGAATTAGGGCAAATTGTCTCTGGTCACAATATGCTTGTGAAAAACCTTTGCATCAACTTGCACTCACTTGCATCAGCTGTGACGGCCCTTAAAATAATCCTTATATATGTTTAGAGTTATGAGAAAAGAAAGTCTAAACATGCATACACAAATTGGATGAAAATCAAAACTGAAAATCTGATTTTCATAAATCTTGATAAATAGGGTATTTATCAAGCAGCTATCAAGCATTGAGCAAAAGCTGCCTTTTATACCTCAATAGATGCTATCTGTCAAGCTAGCTGTCAAGTTTTAAAATCCAGCACTTCTTCACTTGATTATTGGACAGACTTGCATGGTTTTAACACTTGGACTTAGACTATTGTTCCTGGAAGTGTTAAACACATCCTGGATCTACCCAATTACAAGTATAATGCGTTTTGTCAAAGAATTAGCCAATTCTACATTGACATATGTTCCTAACATGATTCACATATGTCCTAACATATATATACACACATTTATGTGGGGTAGTAAAAACTAAAAAGTCATCTTTTGAATATGCTTTATGTACGTTTTTAGACCCCTTAAAACACAAGTTGTTTAAACTAGTTATTTAGCCATGTGAATAATTAGGTTTATTATTCAAATCTAGGTTTAAACAAAACAATCATATCATGTAAAGCAGCGGAAAAGTAAATAACAAAACGATATGATAACCCAAGAAAACCTAACTGATAAAAAACCTGGGGAGGATTTAACCTAACTATCCTCAAGGTAAAAAGCAAATCCACTATGAAAGAATTGAAGTTTGTACAATAGAACTTAGACCACTAACATCATATTGCTACCTCGAGTAGAAAATTTACTACAACGACCACGTGATAGCTCCAAGTCCACGGACTACTTCTTTCCTTGGCCTTTGCAAAATACAAACACCCACGTTTGTGACTTTGAGATCCCACTCAAAGGTTTAGCAACACAAACTTTCCTATTTGTGACTCCAAGACCACCTTTGAAGATTTAGATCATCTGCAACTTTGACGACTAGAGAAGGCAGCAACTTCTACAATACCAAATCTTGAGATTCTTCAAGGAATAATACCGGTAGAAGACATGAGAGAGCTTTTTGGGTACAAAACCTAGATACAAAAGAGGCACACTCTTCTCTCTCTCTCTCTGAAAAGCCTACTAAAAACATGCTTAGAGTTTCCTTTATATACTAGAAGTGTTTTACTTGAAACCCAATACGTTTAAGTAGAGTTTGGGCTGAAATAGAATTCTGCAGAACAGTATTTCGATCGGTCGAGCCTGTTTCTCGATCGGTCGAACCAAGCAGTTTCTAAACTCTTCTTTCTGCAACTTGTATATTCTTGAATCTTGACTTATATCAACTTGAGCATTGTCTAATAATAAATATAGACTCTAGGATCTATATCTAGATAAGTTTGTGTTCACAGTTTTCCAATTGTTCTAAACTTTTAGAACCTAACACTTTATTAAAATCCCTAAAAATCACTTGACACACAAATTTAAAAACTAGATGAGACACATATTAGACTCCAATTTAGAATTTAATTAGATTTTCTCTTAATTTTGCCTATATATATATATATATATATATTAGTGCACGCTTCACAATGATGTCAACTTGTATATTTATATGGGGTTGTAAAAACTAAAAAGTCATCTTTTGAATATTCTTTATTAAAATCTCTAAAATTCACTTGACACGCAAATTTAAAAATTAGATGAGACACGTATTAGACTCCAATTTAGAATATAATTAGATTTTCTCTTAACTTTGCCTATATATATATATATGGACAAAACTTAGGTACAGTACCTTAGGTGTTGTTCCTTAGGTTCCCTTCTTAAGATTCAGCCATGTGGCTACTTAACTAAAAAAATTCACTTTCATTCCATAACAAACAATTCACATGACAAAATTTTAAAAGGGGAACCTAAGGAACAGTACCTAAGTACTGTACCTAAGTCTTGCCCTATATATATAGATTAGTGCACTCTCCACAGTGATGTCAAAATGTACATTTATGTGGGGTAGTAAAAACTAAAAAGTCATCTTTTGAATATGTTTTATAAAAATCCCTAAAATAAATACACATCGTGACTAGTCCATACTTCTTTGGAATAATGATAATATTAGGTATCGAATCTTTTTGGTTCACTTGCTTGATAAATTCTGCTTTTAGTTGCTTGCTTACTTCCTCTTTTATCTTATGAAGGCATTCCAGTCTCATACATTGAACTTTTCGTTCCACGGGTATTATATGTGCTTGTGCTAGTATGTGATGTTAAATAATTTGAGGATCGATTTTAGGTATATCCTCACGGGACTAGATGTCTTAAAATACAATTATTATTATTAGCAACGTGATGTGTTATACCATGTTGTGTATGTTAGAGTGGATGCAGAAGGAGAAGTATAGAATAGGAACACTAAGAACACGAGGGTTACGTGGTTCAGCCTTGTTGGCCTACATCCATGGAGAAATCCCTTAAGGGCTACATCTTTATTGTGTAAGAGTGTAGTACAATAACCTATGTTACAATGAGTCATAACATGAGTATATATAGGCGACTAAACCCTAGACTACTAGTACAAGCAGGACTGGGCTTAGGCCTATTACATTGGGCTAATATGTTTAATATATATCTCTAACACCCTCCCTCAAACTCAAAGTGGAAGCTCGATGAAGGCTTGAGGTTGGATAAGTATAAGAAGATCACTTGGAGATGCCGTGAAGATGCCTTTGAAGAAACCACAATGAAGAATGTGCCAATTAACCAATTTTGAAGCTTCAAATGAAGAAAAGAAGTCTGAAATTGGAATCTACGCGAAAAACTAAGCAAGATAGGCCCTTTCGAAAATTTTGACTTTGGGTCAAAGGTCAACGCAAAAAGTCAAAGTCAACTGGCCCAAGGTCAAAGTCAACAGATACTGGTCCGGGTCGGTTCCGAGTTTCCGGGTCGGGTCACAGGTCGAGCAGTAGATCCGTTGACGTCATCCTATGACGTGTCGCTGACGTGGACTAGGGCTGATATGGATGTGCTTGCATGGCTGCTGACGTGCAGTGATGACATCATCCGATGACGTCAGATGACATCAGGAGAAGTTTTCCGGCACGTGGATGGCGCGTGCGAGTAGTCCACCGGCGTATGCAAGAGATGCCGGAAATCCTAGAGGTGCGTGAGGGCACATGTAAGTTCTGATGAGGGCTGGAATCTCAAGTTCTGTAGATCGGTGGATGAGGAGACCGTCAGGGCGATGTGTGTACCAAGATGACGATCTGGAAGTGAGGAATCTGAGGCGGCGCATGGGAGATTTTTTGGAGACAATTGAGACGCGTGGTGGCACGTGGCAGGGCTTTGGGTGACCGGATTTCTGGGTTTTGGTCGCGAGAGGTCGTGGAGCACGTCTGTGGTGTTGGCTTTGTCAGGCGAGGCTTGGATTTGCGCAGATCTGATATTAAGTCACAGTTTGCTTGGTTTGTTGGATTTTGACACAGCACAGAGCCATGGTGGCTGCGAGATGTCATGGAGTCTAAATCCAACAGACAAGCATGTATGACTTTTGATGGTGATATGCGTGAGAATCTTCTTTGCTTGCTAGAGATGTTTGTTTGATGCCAAGAACGAAGTTTAGCTCTGATACCATGTTAAAATACAATTATTATTATTAGCAACGTGATATGTTATACCATGTTGTATATGCTAGAGTGGATGCGGAAGGAGAAGTATAGAATAGGAACACTAAGAACATGAGGGTTACGTGGTTCAGCCTTGCCGACTTACATCTATGGAGGAATCCCTTAAGGGTTACATCTTTATTGTGTAAGAGTGTAGTACAATAACCTATATTATAATGAGCCATAACATGAGTATATATAGGCGACTAAACCCAAGACTACTAGTACAAGTAGGACTGGCCTTAGGCCTATTACATTGGGCTAATATGTTTAATATATATCTCTAACAAGATGCACGCCTCATGGAATCTCCATAAAAAGGCCTCGAGGTCATCCCTTTCTTTTAGGGATAGGATAAATCTGATTTAAAGCAAGCGTGGTTTTTCATCATCAATGAAATGAATCCTCATGTGCACGAACCAATGGTCTTCTTCCATTTAGGTCTTATATTTCTAGGCTTTGGTAAAGTTCTCAACATTGTCTTTAGGCTCTTCCCCAATTCAAAAGAGTAATAGTATGCAAAAGGGCCTCGCTTTATTCTAAATGAGTTCCCGTATAGACAAAAATTCTGAGTTCAAAAACAATGTCTTTAGGCTCTTCCCCAATACAAAAGATTAATAGTATGCAAAAGGGTCTCCCTTTATTCTAAATGGGTTCCCTTATTTATAGACAAAAATTCTAAGTTCAAAAGGCTTAAATACGTGAATTTTAGATGATAAGAATTTATCTTTAATCGCAAAACGGGCCAAAAAACTTCTATGAGAAAAATCAGAGAAAATATGAAAATATGTCAATCTAATGGTAGAGTGATGATCAGCACTCATAATGTCTAAATCAACACTCTACCATATGGTCAGAGTGTCAACTGATACTTTTGAGTATGGTTTTTATATAACTTCTTTGTTTTTATTTTGCTACTATATATAAAAGAGATAAATCATGGTTTACGATTTAGATTTTATGATTAAGATAGAATCTTTTCTTATTGGATTAACCCTAATCATAATTGGTTTCATTAAATTATGTTAGAACATATGTAGAACTTGTTAGAATATATGTCATATAGAATTGACTAATCCTTTAACAAAACGCATTTTACTTGTAATTGGGTAGATCTAGGATGTGTTTAATACTTTAAGGAACAAAGGTTCCAAGTCTTGTATTGAAGCCATGCAAATCTATCCAAAAATCAAGTGAAGAAGTGTTGTTCATTAAAAGTTGACAAATAGCTCAACAGATGTATTTATCGAGATTTAATATGCGACTCTCGACAGCTCTCAATAGAAGCTGTATCTATTGAGAATTATTAAATTCAAATTTCAAGATCTGTTTTTCATGCATATCCAAGTTATTTGTGTAGGGTTTCTTTTCTCACAACCCTAGACATATATAAGGATTATTTTAAAGGCCATCTAAGGTGATGAAACTTGATGCAAAGTGATTATTCACTCAAATTGTGACCGGAGACAATTTGCCCTAGTTCATCTTTCTCTTGAAGAAGCTACTATGTTTGTGCGCCAAGGATTTTGTAACCAAAGAGCTTTTTGATCTTCATCGTGTGGATGAACTAAAAAACTTTGCAGCCAACATATTTCTGAAGTTGGTGTGTTAGTCATGTACTTGGATCCGTGCATCAATTAATTAGTCACGTACTGGGAGCCGTGCATTGAAAGGAGAGATTGTCACTACATTGCAAGTCCAATTAGGTATTAGGGTAAGGGTTCAACTATAGGTTGGTATTAAGTACTGAGATTCCTTTTACTTGTAACTGCTTATTTTGATAATAGTGGATTCTCGGGAGTGATAACCTTAAATTCACCTGATGGGGTTTTGCCTCGGTGGTTTTCTCCATTCGTAAACAAATCATCCGTGTCAAATTTATTTTTCACTGCATTTAGTTATTTGGTGATTTGTTTGTGCTACTACACTTATTGCATGTAATTGAACCTAATTAATTCACTTGACTAATTAATTGATTAAGTTACCAAGGGAATCAATACATTCTTGGCCTATCAAGTGGTATCAGAGTAGGCACACTCTGATTAGGGTTAATCTTTACTGTGTGATCCATTAACCCCTGTTTGTCATGGATAGAGGAAAATCCTTAATTATCCCTCCTTTGTTTGATGGCACTAACTATAAATACTGGAAAGTACGCATGAGAGCTTTCTTGCAGTCCTTAGGTGAGAAAGTATGGCAAGCTATGGAGATAGGCTAGACCAAGCCAAAGGAAGCACCGGCTGATTGAGATGATGCTAAGATCAAAGTGGCAAACTTCAACGGCAGAGTATTGAATGCTTTATTCAGTGCAATCACCAATGACGAGTTCAAGAAAATATCCTCTATTGAAACTACTAAGGAAGCATGGACCATCCTCCAAACTACCTATTAAGGAACTAAGGCTGTCAAGGATTCAAAACTTCAAAGGCTTACTACGAGCTTTGAAGAGATTAAGATGGAGGAGGATGAGTTGTTTGATGAATTCTATGCCAAGTTGAAGAACATAGTGAACTCTGCCTTTAATCTTAGGGAAACCATTCCCGAACCCAATGTTGTAAGGAAGGTGCTCAGATCTATGCCTGAGAGATTTCATGCCAAGATCACTATTATTGAGGAATCGAAGGATATTGATAAAATTCGTTTGACAGAGCTGGTTGGCAACTTGCAAACCTATGAATTGGGTTTGACTAGGATAGGGAAATCAAGCAAGAGTAAGAGCATGGCTTTAAAGGCCAAAAGCAATAATACTAATGAGTCTTCTAATGATGAAGATTCTAAGATGAAATCTTATATCACGAGGTAGTTTAAAATGTTCATGAAGAATGCCAATGCAAAGGGATTTGATAAAGACCGTAAACAGTCCAGTTCATCTCAGTTCAAGAACCAAGACAGAAGAAAGAAGGATGCTAAGGAAGGCAGTCAGTATACTGTTTCCCTCGGACCAAAATGCTTCGAATGTCAAGGTTTTGGACATATGAGACAAGAATGTCCAACTTATTTCAAGAATATTGGGAAAAGCAAGACCATTGCTGCTACCTTAAATGACATTGAGCCTGAGAATGATTTAGATGACAATGATGACGAGGGAATCTTGAATACCTTTACTGCTACAAGTGATCCTACTAATGGGGTTTTAGAAACAATAGATGATGAAAAGGACTTGGTGGACTCTAAGTTTGAGAAAATGGATGATTAAGATGATATCCATATAGCCTATGAAAAATTGTACAAGGTTTCTGAGAAGCGTGAAAAACTATATAGATTGGCCACCATGAAGCTGAGTGATGTGGAACTTGATCGAGAAGAGCTCTCCACAAAGTTTGACAAAGCTAATCAGACTATTAGAGCACTGCGGTTTGAGAACAATTTCTTGGCTGAAAAGACCAAGAAGCTTGAAACAAAGCTGTTTCAAGTTAAAGCTCAATTGGAGATGACTTCCAGTGCAAAGCTTGATAAGATGCTTAACTTTCAGAAATCTGCTTCTGATAGAACCAATTTAGGGTATGATTTTCTTCTCCTAATATTGCTTCTTCTAGTACTGATGTGTTTGTCTCACCTGCTAATAATGTTAATTCTAAGAACAATGATGTTAAAACTGTTTTAGCTAGTGAGAACATAGACAAGGGAAAATCTATCTTAGGAGCACCCCTTAAGTTTGATAAGAAAGAAACTAGAAACCCTAGGACTAAGAAGGAAAATAATCAAAAGTCAAAACAGAAGAAGTAGCATTTCTGTCATCACTGTGGAGCTTCAGGGCATACTCGTCCAAATTGCTACAAGTGGTTAGCCACTCAACAGAGCAACAGTATGATCTCACCTGGAAACCAGAATCAGTTTCCATCCTCCTTTGCTCCTCTTGGAGATCTTCTTAAAGCCTTCATTTTTCTTTCAAACTTGAACGGATTCAATTCTTCCTCCTCACCACTGGATCAAGGGTTAACTAAATGAAAAGGTTCTTTCAAGGTGTGGAAAGAAAAATGCTCAAAGTGATTTAGTCACTTTTTCTATCTCCCTCTTTTTTTTTTTATGCATTACTTGTGTGTTTTGTTTTCTTGTTTTTAAGTCAATCTAGTTTTATGCTATGCTTTGTTTAACATGTTTTTGTTTGTTTGTTTGTTTGTTTTGCTTTATTTTGTTTTTCATAAAAAAAAATACAAAAAATACAAAAATACAAAAACAGTATGTGTTTTGTATACATTGGTACTTGTATATCTTGGATAGCCATTAAAACAATGTTTTCTAAACTTTGTATCTTTTGTAGCTTAGATGAGCATCTAAATGCACAACTAAGCAAGTGAGCTTTGTGGCTCGTGTTTGTGGTGAGTAAGATTAAGTAATCTCTTGTATTTAACGCTCATATCTCTCTTTTTGACGGAAATGACTAAAAAATACTAAGAGAAATGCATAAATAACCATCTCACCACTAAAGCCCGCCAATCATGATTAACATCTGTATGTTTCGGCATAGCAAAATTATGATGTTTAAGCTTAACATAATTGGGTATTTCTTCTCTTAGATGCCCATGCATGATATGCTCAAAAGAAAAAATTATGCAAAGAATATAAAAGCGAAAAGAATCAAAATGCTTTTAAATATGGTTGCAAGCATGTTTCTAGGAAATGTGAGAGTTATAAGAAGTACCTCAAAGGTGATAGTCCCCATTAAGCAATTATGATTGTGTGTGAGTTAAATTAATTTTCTCATATGTACATTTTTAGACCCCTTAAACACAAGTTGTTTAACCTACTTATTTAGCCAAGTGATTACTTAGATAAATTATTCAGTTCTAGGTTAACACAATAAAATCATATCATGTAAATAATGCGAAAAAATAAAGAACATACCGATATGATAACCCAGGAAAACCTAACCGGTGAAAAACCTGAGAAGGATTTAACCTAGCTATCCTCAAGGTAAAACATATCAACTATGAAAGAATTGAAGCTTATACAATAGAACTTAGACCACCAACATCCAATTGCTACCTCAAGTAAAAAACTTACTACCATAACCACGTGACAGCTCCAAGTTCACAAACTACTTTTTTCTTTGATCTACTGCAACCACAAGTTCTCCTACTTGTGACTTTGAGACTCCACTCAAGGGTTTCAGATCTTCTTTAAAGTTCTTTATGCAGCAACTAAAGCGATCATCAAGTTCTTGACATAAATCTTGATCTTGATAACCTAAATATGTGTATGAAGGTAAATACCTCTAGATCTCACAAAACATTCAACACACAACTCTCAAAAGACTTCTAAAACGTAGCTAGGGTTTTTCCTTTTAAACTTGGAGTAAAATACAAAACCTTACACGTCAAACGAGCTTGGGCTAAATTGAAATTTTTGCAGAAAAATAAATTTACACACAGTTTGATCGATCGAGTCTAATTTTCAATCGATCGAGCCTTGCAAATTTTGTCCATTCATTTATGCAATCACTCAATTCCAATTTTACAATTAAACACACTTTGAGCAAGTCTAAACATAGACTATATGTTTTGATCATGGTTTGCCAACATATTACAAATTGAAGTTCTAATACTTAGTTTCTAAAGTCTTAGAACCTAACAAACTCCCCATTTGGCAATCCATGACAAAACACATCACAAAAGTAAAATGCTCAAAGTTAAAAACAGCCCATTCAAATTTAAAATGCCCTAAATATAATTCAACCTAACTACTATCTATCAGTTGCTAAAATAGATAGCAACCACGACTGAATTAACCTGTAAATTCCTGAAACACTCAACAAACACATAAACGCATGTGTGGAAAATACAAATAAAAAAAATTAAACTTCTTGATTTCACAAAACATAAAATAAAAGACATATATCATGAATAACCTCATAAATATAAATCAATAATTAAATGTACCATATGTGAAACAAGAAATAATAAAAGAAAACAAAACAAAACACAAAGCATAATGTTCTCCCCCTAGCATATACAACCCATAAAAATAAATACATCAAAGCCAAAAAGAAATACATCATAAAGCCAAAATCAAAAATACATCATGAAGCTCCTAGATACAATCTATAAACTCCAATCTCCCTCTATCTCCATGTGTATGTACTCTCCCTTCTTGTGACAAATTGCCAAAGGGCAATCAAGAATCATCATCAAAAGGTGAAGCCGGTGGAGTAGAACCTCTAGCACGTGCCAAATCTTCTTGTAAAGCCTGAAGCTTAGTGAGCACATCCAACAAAAGTTGTCCATTCGCAGCCTGAACAGTCATAACTGTATCCAACATGCTCCGCAAGGACGAGTCACTCGATGAAGAAGGTGTAGGATCCACAGCAGCGATAGGATCTACATATTCCTCAGTAGTAGGGTCACCCAAAGGAGGAGGACTAGATGCATAACCTATAGAAGACTCAACTCAAGGGTACTTAGAGCTAGCTTTCAACTGAGCTGCTCTTTGCCTAAGGAAGGTGACACCTATAAGAGCTATGATATAAATAGGCTCGAATACGGGAAAGTCCTCTAAACCTAAGTCCAACAAAATCTTATGAATAAAGATCGGGAAAAATAAATCATGAGATTTTGCACTACTCCTATGAACCTTAACAAGTGAGCAAATGAAAAGAGTGGGAAAACTCATAGGAGCATCGATGATGAGAGTGTACAAAAACACACATCTCTCAATGGGAATAATATGAAGGTGATAGATAGGCCATATACAATGACAAAAAATCCGAAAAAACAAATAGTTGAGCTCACTAAGCTCATGAGAAGTGACACAAGGATTAGTACCCCAACTAATGGAAGTACCGGTGATGAGAGACATGATGTCATCAAGGGGAGGGGTCTCAATGTAAAGGTACACGGGCTGCCATACCAAAGGTACACTAAGAGCAGAGGCCACTACAGTAGGAGTAATGACATACTCTTCACCCCTTATCCAACTCTTCACAAACTAAATGTTGAAATCATCGGAGTGGATAGAGAGGTTTGAATAGAACTCTCTTATCAAAGCAACCAGAGGAGGATGCTCAACCTCTATAAGTGGTAACCAACCCTTACGCTCAAAATTCCTACGTATCTCCGAATCAAGCTCATCTAAAATGACCTTACGCTCAGCCTAAACAGACCTAAAGATATTTAGCTTCTCGTAGGTTTCTTGGTTTTTCAGGGTTCTAAACCTATCACTCTGGAACTCAAGAGTAGAAAAGGTGGTGGTTTTCTTGACTCTAGTCTTCCTAACCATGATGCTAAGGGTTTGAAAGGAAAGGAAAAACAAAAACAAAAAAAATACCAAGGGCAGACTGCATTAGAGAGGATTAAAGCACAAAAATCTCAATAAATAACAATTTATATGATGCATGTAATGAATGCACATATGATGCATGCTCTAATGCATTGAAATTTTTTCAATTATACATTATAAACCATCAATTGACTTAAACAAAGAATTTTAGTCCAAAAACCCCAAATTTGAAAAACCCAATTTCAAAAAATCAACCGAATTGAATAATTAACCCTTATACTAGTTAGAAAATATCATATAATGAATTAATCCATCAAAAACACAAGTCAATTTTATCAAATTAAGCCCAATTGAACAAAATCCCCAAATTCACAAAGTTCCAAGCCCTAGAAATTTCAATTTTCCTCAAATCACAAAATTGATCAAAGTTATGCATGAGGACCATGTTTATATCATCTAGGAACAAAAACCCATTGATTAAAAATGATTAAAAACAAATGAAATGAACAAAAATCCCTAAGATTCTATGTTTGAATTTTTCAAAGAAAATGCATGAAACAAGTGATTAAATGGAAAAAGAAAGGGTATAAGAGTCTTACTAGTGCTTGAGGACAAAACCTTGGAGTGATTTATGGAAGGAAACGAAAAAAAATCTTTAGATTGGATTGGTCAAAGAGAGAAAGTGAGAAAGGTGTTTGAAAAGTTTTGAAAATAATGAAGAACACGTGACAGAAATCTTTTTAAAGCACTCAGCTTTCGAATTTCGATCAGTCGAAATTGAGCTTCAATCGATCCAAAAATAGATTCAATCGATCGAGAATCAATCGAGCACCAATCAAGCCAGGCAGATTCAAACCAAAATTTTAATCGCAATTTTGATCGGTTGAGAAATAGCTTCAATCGATTGAAAATCTAGAAAAGTGACAGTTTTGAAAAACAATGAAAATTTTATGCAAAAACCACTCAAACCAACATATTTCATGAATGAAATGCATAAGTATGAGTTAAAAGTTTTCAAAAACACATGAATTCAACCCAGATCTTCCAAAAACAAGGTTTTCAACCTTTTTGTCCCCAAAAACATATTTTGTATCAAAATCAAGGAACATATAATCTTAGATGACTAAAACAAATTCACACACAATATCATGTACTAAGTTTAGCAAAAAATAACTTGTGTAGTGTGTGCAACTAGTAATGGTATGAGATACATGTGAGGTGATATATAGATAGTAATCAATCACAATTTCTACATTATTCATTACATAAGTTTGAAAGAGACTATCACCTAAAGAGTTACATCATATAACTCTCATATCTCCTAGAAAATAAGCTTGCAATCATGTATTTTTTTTTTTTTTTTTTTTTTTGCCTCATAATGTACACACCATTTTTATTTCATTATGAAATTGATATTTTAGTCAGATAATGTACACACCAATTTTATTATTGTGTCATCTTTATTATAGCTTAATAATGTACACACCAATTTTATTATTAATCTAAGGCTACACCTTATGTTCTTTTTGTGCATGTGCTACATTTTCTCGAGCATAAAATCTTATGATATGCACTAAGATGTTCATGATTGGCTAGTAAACAGTGGTGAGATGGTTATTTATGCCTTTCTCATTAAGTTCAAGTCCTAACAATCAAAAGTATGTGACTTCAAAATCAAGATCATGTGATCAGAAACTATAAACATCTCCTAAACAACATGCACTACATAGCTAAAACTAACAAAATGCAGTAAAAATAAGCTCATCCAAGCTAAACAAGGTACACAAGCAAGTTATTTAAAGATTATCGGCCAACCTTGATTACAAATCCAAGATATATAATACAAAACACATCCCTTTTTCCTTTTTTTTTTAAACCTATCATGAAATGCATGAATGTAATGCAATGCAAATCCTAAAGTCAAAAAGAAAAACATAACATGAAAAGAAGAATGGTCACAAAGAGTATTGAGATGAAGCACAAGGACCATGTCAGAAAGACTCAATTAGATTGAGCCTTTTGCATCAAAAACTTCTTAGATGCAACTCTGGCTTTGGAGTTATTATTCATATTAGAATGATGTGCAACTCCAGGATTGGTATACAGGTTTAAATACTTTACCAATTCACCAATAAGTACCATAAGATCTTGTGCTTGAGGCACAAGTACTTTTGGCTTACTTGCTCGCTTTGCAGCTTGCAACTTGAAACAGTTTAGGCGAATATGCCTAGCCTTTCAACAAAAATGACAAACTCACAAAGGTCTATCATGCATCTTATCCTTAGGGAGGTTAGGATTCTTAAGTTTAGACTCTTTAAGATCAACCATAATCTTCCTACGAGGTGGTGTAACTTCTACCGGTTTGACAATCTCACTCTTGGGGCGCTCAGAAGAAGAAACAAAGTTTGTGGAATGAGTTTTAGACACCGAGATGCTATCTATAAAACCTAGACCAGTTTTGTCTAAAGGAGACTTCTGAACACTCAACATATGATCAAATTTAGAACTAGTAGACCTATTTGTTTGTTCACTAGCGATAGATAATTCTAGTTCTAAGTTCTTAATCTTATCAAGCAACATCATGTTTTCAGTCTTCACCTTATTAATCAATTCGTTAGCATCAAGCAATTTCAACAACAAATTTTTCTTATCAAGTTCAAGGGAGGCAATCTTCTTTAAACCTAAGTTTATACTCATTGCACCCTTTGCAGCAACCTTGCATTACTTATTAAAAGCTTCTTGCAAATCAACACACTCAAAGAGTTCCCCATTAGAAGGGTTCTCTTCAACCACAACACTTTCATCAACTACAGCTGTAGCTGTGAAAGTAATGAAGTTTCTATCTTCATAGCTACTAGAACTCGTGATCAGAAACTTCATCATCATTAAAGGTTACAGCCATAGCTTTACCGTTTGATCTCAAGAATGTAGGACATTCAAATTTCACATGACCATACTCTTAACAACCAAAACATTGTTGACCCAAAGAATTATTAAAGGTTTGACCAGCTTTCTCTTTAGATTTATCAGTATTGTTTACTTTAATTGGTTCATTCCTCTTAAAATTCCTAGGTTCAGCATTGTTTTTACTTCTTGCCCTTCTGTTGTTGTTCCTAAGAAAGTTTCTAAATTCTTGGCAAGATATGCAATCTCTGTAGAAGAAAGTTCATCATCAAATCCATTCCTATCAACATCATCAACTGACTTAAGAGCCATTAATTTGGATTTATTTGTCTTAGGTAGGTCTAGCTCATAGGACTGGAGAGATCCTACAAGCTCATCAATAGGGATGGAGTCCACATCCTTGCTTTCAGTAATGACAGTCATTTTGGGTCTAAAGTCCTCAATCAATGATCTAAGTATTTTCCTAATATAAATTACACCCAAATTATAAGCAGAGTTAACAATATCATTAAGTTTAGCATAGAATTCATCAAAACATTCATCATCAGACATCCTAATTCTTTCAAATCTAGTAGTTAACTATTGTAATTTATTAATCTTAATTGCCTTTGTGCCTTCATGCACAGTTTGGAGAATATTCCATGTAGTATAAGCAATCTCAACATTTGAGATTCTCTTAAATTCCTTCATAGAAACGGCATTAAAAATAGCATTCATGGTTTTACTATTAAAAGCGAATATCTCTTTTTGAGAAGTTGACCACTCGCTTACAAGAGTAGTCAATTTCTCTCATCTGTATTCAACAGAGTTCCAAACTCTCTCATCAATAGATTTCAGGAATTCTTTTATCCTTACTTTCTAGTAGACATAGTTGTTTCCATCAAAGTGAGGTGGGATCACAAAAGAGTAACCGTGTTCCATGACAATAGGGGTCAAGGATCAACTTTTAGGTCAAAAGATCTAAAAACACAAGAGCTAACCTGCTCTAATACCACTTGTACGTTTTTAGACCCCTTAAACACAAGTTGTTTAACTTAGTTATTTAGCCAAGTGTTTACTTAGATAAATTATTCAGTTCTAGGTTAACACAATAAAATCATATCATATGAATAATGCAGAAAAATAAAAAACACAACAATATAATAACCCAAGAAAACCTAATCAGTGAAAAACCTGAGAATGATTTAACCTAGCTATCCTCAAGGTAAAATAGATCCACTATGAAAGAATTGAAGTTTATATAATAGAACTTAGACCACTAACATCCTATTGCTACCACGAGTAGAAAACTTACTACCACGACCATGTGACAGCTCGGAGTCCACGGACTACTTTCTTTGATCCACTGCAACCACAAGTTCTCCTACTTGTGACTTTGAGACTCCACTCAAAGGTTTCAGATCTTCTTTAAAGTTCTTTATGAAGCAACTGAAGTGATCATCAAGTTCTTAACATGAATCATAACCTTGATAACCCTAAGTGTGTGTATAAAGGTAAATACCTCTAGATCTCACAAAAGATTTAACACACAACTCTCAAAATACTTCTAAAATGTAGCTAGGGTTTTTCCTTTTATGCTTGGAGTAAAACACAAAACCCTACACATCAAACGAGCTTGGGCTGAATTGCAATTTCTGTAGAAAAATAAATTTGCACGCGATTCAATCGATCGAATCTAATTTTCGAAAAATCGAGCCTTGCAGATTTTGTCTATTAATTTCTGCAATCACTCGATTCCAATTTAACAATTAAACACACTTTGAGCAAGTCTAAACCTAGACTATATGTTTTGATCATGCTTTGCCAACATATTACAAATTGAAGTTCTAATACATTAGTTCCTAAAGTCTTAGAACCTAACATCATATCTCAAATCGTCATAATATGAGACATTTATGCAATCTTGTGATGTTTTCACACACAACACACAAAATTCTTTACTACTTTTGATAGATGTGCAGGTATGATGTGACTTGGCTATCACAAGGGATTCATGTGCTAATGTATACTCACTAAACTGTCTTGACTTATTTTTAAAATATAAAATTGGTTAGACTTGTTTAGTGTGTGTGTGTGTGTTTTGGATTTATGAATGCTTTGCATTATCTTGTTAAGAGATGTTTTTGAGAGCTTAAAATATTGTTTGGATCTTTGGTTGAGTAGCTTGCTTGATCGCATTCATTTCTGTGTTTTTTCCTCTTTTTGAAAAACTGTTTTTATCAAGCTCGATAACTTCTTGACAAATTTCAACAGCTAGCTATCTATTGAGACCTTTGGACTTCTTTTCTCGATAGATTTTATCGCATCTTCAATCCATCAAAACTTTCTGGAATTAGTCTTGATAGCTTCTCGATCCATCAAGATAGTTTCTGTCTGGCCGATAGCTTCTTGATAGCTTCGATCCATCGAGGTATTTTTGTCGTCGACAGATTCTCAACAGCACCTCGATAGATTTATCTGTCGAGAATTAGTGCTCGACTAATCCTCTTTCCATCGAAACACGTTTTTTTCAAATAGCTTCAGCGTCACTTTAGATTTCATTTTTTTGTCTCTCTCGACAGAAACTTGTCCCTTCACCTCCCAAACACTCTCTTATATCTCTAAACCTCAAACCCACATGATTTTCAGCCTATTCAAGTCTCAAATCACTTGGCATGCTTCTCTAATCTCTCATTCTTCATGCATTTAGACCTAGGTTTTAGGTTTTTGTGAAATTTTTGGGGTTTTTGAAAATTGATGAGTATTTTGTGAAATTTTTGGGTTGGGTTTTGTTTATTCGATGATATATACTCATGCATTACATTACATTTTCATTTTCACAATGTTTCATGCATTATAGATGTGTGTTTCTAAGTTGGAACCTTGTGTGCTATTAGGATTGGATTAGGTTGAACCCATGATGCAATTTTCTTTGCACATCACATGTTCATGCATTGTTCATGCATACGTACCTTTTCATGCCTCTGTCTCCTATTCCAAGTCTGCTCATTTCACCGTCATGGGTTCCATCAGTGCGGCGTTTGTTTGACAGAGTGAGGCCCAGCTTTGACCGAAGTAGCCACAAACCGAGACGACAACTCCTCCAACCCATTCCGCTCCTTCCTCTTCTTTGAGTGGTGGTATGACTCTTGGGGCGATTATGGCGCAACTTGAGCGCATGATGCTCGCCTTAACATTCTCACTAATGAGATGAGTTAGGTGACCACCCGTGTGGGTCGTATTGCACGACGTCAGGCTCGCCTTGGTGGTTTCATTGCTTCTCCCTCTTCTTCTCCCAAGGCTTCTGAGGATGAGGATGCCAATGATGGTTCCAGTGATGATGATGATGATGATGAGGATGAGGATGCTAGCTCTTCCAGTGATGAGGAGATGACTGCTTCTCAGTGACTTAATCTTTGTCATTCGTGACAAAAAGGGGAAGTAGTTTTGGGTTTGAAAGTAGTCATGTACTTAGGGGGAGAGTTAGTATAGGATTTTTTTGATAGGGGAGTGTTTATTATTTTTTAGGGATGTAGTGAGGATTTATGTATCTTTTCTTTTCTTTCTTTTTAGATACATTATCTTTTTGTATACCGGTCTTGTGACCATTTAGTGATAGAAAACATTGTACTTATATCCCTTTTATATATATGATGATGTTGTTATGTTTTCACCTATCTCTCCATGTGTTGTTTCTTTTTTCTCTTTATACACATGTTTCTTATTATGTATGTAATCTTTTATTTCTACTTCACACTAAGATGCCTTGATGAGTTTTGTTTAAAGTGTTTCATAAACACAAGTTGTCAAAGTCTATCATGCCATGAACTCTCCTCTTGCAAAGTTTTTCAAGAGTTTGTGTTAGGATTAGATTTTATTGTATTTAACAAGTGATTATGAGTTGAGTGATCTATGACTTCTCTCATACTTCATTTGTTTGTTGTGGTTTTGTCACGGATTGTCAAAGGGAGAGATTGTTAGGACATATGTAGAACTTGTTAGAACATATGTCATATAGAATTAGCTAATCCTTTAACAAAAGGCACTTTACTTGTAATTGGGTAAATCTAGGATATGTTTAATACTTCAAGGAACAAGCGTTCAAATCTAGTTTCAAGCCATGCAAATCTGTCCAAGAATCAAGTGAGTTCATTAAAGCTCGACAAATAGCTCGACAAGTGTATCTATTGAGATTTAATATGTGATTCTCGACAGCTCTCAACAGAAGCTGTATCTATCAAGAATTACAAAATTCGATTTTCTGATCTGTTTTTCACGCATATCCAATCTATTTGTATAGGGTTTCTTTTCTCACAACCCTAGACATATATAAGGATTATTTTAAGAGCCGTCTAAGGTGATGCAACTTGATGCAAAGTGATTATTCACTCAAATTGTGATCGGAGACAATTTGCACTAGTTCTTCTTTCTCTTGAAGAAGTTGCTACGTTTGTGCGCCAAGGGTTTTGTAACCAATGAGCTTATTGATCTTCATCGTGTGGATGAATTGAAGAACTTTGCAGCCAACATCTTTCTCAAGTTGGTGTGTTAGTCACGTACTTGGATCCGTGCATCAATTGGTTAGTCATGTATTAGGAGTCTTGCATTGAAAGGAGAGATTGTCACTACATTGCAAGTCTAATTGGGTATTGGGGTAAGGGTTCAACTTTAGGTTAATACTAGGTATTGGGATTCTTTTTACTTCTAATCGCTTATTTTGATAATAATGGATTCTCGGGAGTAGTGACCTTAAATTCACCCAGTGGGGTTTTGCCTCGGTGGTTTTCCCCATTTGCAAACAAATCACTCATGTCAAATTTATTTTCCGCTGCATTTAGTTATTTGGTAATTTGTTTGTGCTACCACGCTTATTGCATGTAATTGAACCTAATTAATTCACTTGGCTAATTAATTGGTTAAGTTACCAAAGGGGTCAATACATTCTTGGCCTATCAAATTATCTATATAAACTATCTTCATTCTTGAAAAAATAATTAATTATTTTTAATAATCTAGAAATTCCAAATTTTCTTTTAGGATAATCTCATATTTAATCTTGAAGTGTTGGTTGGTCAAAAGAACCATACACACTGAATTTAACTTGGTGTGGCACAAATCAACATTTAAGAATGACATTTTGGTTTGATTCTATAGAATTGTGAGATTTTTCTTACACTTCTCTTTATTTTCTTTTTTTTACTGATTATTTTGGGATACTATTGTTTGATCAATGTTAGTTTAACCAAAGAATTAGATCACATGCTTTGGCAAGCATGGTTTTTAGACCTGAATCGTTCAATGAACCGTAAAAAAAGGAGTTCAAGGTTTTTGTTGTAAATGTATATAATATTATGCATATTTATTTAATCTATAGTGTAAATCTTACATTGATAGGACAAACTAAAGCAATAAATTTTTTTTTTTGAGAAAATCAATAAATTAATTTAATAAATTAATTTACGAATTGGTGGGTTTGTATTTTGTAGAATTAAGAATTAGACTAATCATTAAATAAATTAACCAAGAAACACCTATTTAAAAAATAATAATAATAAATATCCAAGAAACAAGTCAACAACACGTAGGAGGTCCAAAGCTCTTTTTTCAATCCCGTGTGACGTGCAAGATTTAAGTAAATAAAATAAAAATAAACAAAATCCCAAAAATTCACAACTACAAGTCCACTGTCTCTGTCAAATAATTATTGAATATCATGGGGTCTATTATAAATGTGTATTTAGTTTTCTTGTATAAATCGTGGGTTTCATTATAAATTTAATTAGTAAAATTCACAATTATGTGAGAGGGAAAAATCAAAAATATACATATATAGTATTCTAGAAGTATTCTATAATTACTCATCTCTGTCTAGTACCACAAGAAGAGCTTTCAAGTATAAGTGTTTGTACCACCGCGCACCCTTGGTACGATAGTCATCCTACAAATATAAATGCTTGTAGGATGTGAGGAGTAAAGGTCGGGGTTCAAGCCTCCAGAATAGAGTTTCATACACATATACACTTAGATTAAACTAGAGTAGAAATTTTATCTTGTAAAAAAAAAAAAAATTATAAGTGTTTGTGGAGTGTGGAAGACAAGAGCTGAGTTCAAGTCTCCAAAAGGAAACTTCACTTATATACACTTAGATTAGACTGGAAGAGAATTTCTATCTTAAAAATAATAAAATAATAAAATAAAATAAAAAACCTCACTTTTATCTCTCTCTCTCTCTCTCATCGGACATCCTCTTCTCTTGCAACACCAAAGTCAGGCCAGTTCAAATCTCACATTTTTCAGCTTTTGCCAGCCGCACGGTAGCCATCAACATTATCAGTTTTTGCCAGTCACATGGTAGCCATCAACAACCAGCAAGGGGCTCTACTCCGCAGCAAAACGACAGTACAATTCTCTTTTAATCCTTGTTCACGTCGCCATCTTTCATGGTTTTTAATCCTTGTACACTGGGTTGGATTTTTTTTGTGTAGAACGGGTTTTGGAGTTTCAAGGAGCGGTTCCGGTTCCGGCTTTCAAAACCATGCCGGCAAGGTCCTACTTCCGTGGAATAAGTGAAAATTATAATCTATGTTAATTGGCAGGCTCCGGCTGATCACTACGACCATCTTTATTATGCGAAGGGGACGACAAAGAGAATAATATTAGGGACTAAGAACCAACTCAAAGAATTATTAATTGGGTATTACTAACAAAGTGACCAATAAGCATTTTGTTTTGAAGTTTAAATCATCGAAAGGGAGCAAAACATAAAAAACAAGTAAACCCCAAATGAAGTTAACCAAAGAATTTTTCCAACACTCGCATTATTCCCTGCCTGGGCTTCCAGGCCGGTTACTCCAAAAAAAAAAAAAAACAGTCGCATTATCTTTTCGGAAAAAAATAATAATAATAAAAACAAGAACAACAATACAAATATAATAATATTAATGATAATAAGATACATGGACTAAGTCTTCTCAAAAAAGTAAATAAATAAATAAAAAAGAAACGTGGACTAAGTAATGAGCATTGAGCAGTCACAGACCACGGTTATAAAAACTCCCCTTATGGGAACTTGAACTTATTGTAAAAGAGAGGAACGATAGCTAAAATTGAGATGGAGCTGTTGTGGTTGATACTTTCAGTTCTGTTGGGTGGCTATGTCTTTGTGTTTGGGTTTCTCAGGAGATTCAATGAGTGGTATTATGTTAGAAGGCTGGGGAAAACACAATATCCTCTCCCTCCTGGGGATATGGGGTGGCCTTACCTTGGGGGTCTTCCAACTTTCCTCAAAGCTTTCAAATCTGATGACCCTGATTCCTACATATATAGCCTTGTTTCCAAGTCTCTTTCTCTCTCTCTCTCTTCTCTCTCTCTCTCTCTCTCTCACTATTTCATATGCATGTAAAGGTGCTATCGGACCTTCCTCAAAGCTTTCAAATCTGATGATCCTCATTCCTACATCCACACTCTTGTTTCCAAATCTCTCTCTCTCAAACATGCATCACACACAGTATTTAACATGCATGTAAACTGTAAAGGCATTCTTTGTTTATTGGCCTCTAAATTATGATTAGCATTTAGTAGCATGATTAGTGTAGCATAATATGAAGCACAAAAAGTAGGTTAGAGGATTTGTTCTGATTAGTGCAACATTACTTTCTTGTTGGGATCACCACTAGATCATTTTTATTGTACATCAATAACAACCTACAATCTCAATAATTATAAAAAATGTGAAATTTGTTACAATATTTATGATTTCATAAATAACAAAATACTTCTTAACTTTCAAGATGCCAAGAAAATGGAATTTTATTGTCAACCAAATTTTTTTTAAGCACATATTTACACGTTTTTTTTTTCTTATGGAATTACAGATATGGCCGGACAGGTATCTACAAAACCTACATGTTTGGGAAGCCAAGTGTGATTGTTTGTACCCCAGAAACATGCAGGAAAGTTTTGACAAATGATGACCAATTCAAACTAGGTTATCCTAAAGCAACAACAATCCTTACAGGTAAATCATTCCATGGCATTACAAATGCTGAGCACAAACGATTGCGCCGGCTAACCACAGCTCCCATCAATGGCCATGAGGCACTGTCTGGATATATCGATCTTATAGAGGGCATAGTGGTTAATTCTTTGGAGGAGTGGGCTAGCATGAATCGGCCAGTCAAGCTCTTGGCAGAGTTGAGAGGGGTTGCCTTTAAAGTGATTACAAACATTTTCATCAGTACATATAGTGAATCAGTTATATCATCAGTAGAGAACTTGTACACAGACTTAAATGCAGGAATAAAGTCTCAGGCCATTAATCTTCCGGGATTTGTATTCCACAGAGCACTCAAGGTAAAGTCTCATCAGCAAAGAAAACAATAAAAAAGAAAGGCCTAATGTATGCCTTGCTAGTTTCTTTTTTTAACTTCGTTAGGGCTTTTTTTTTTGCCCATTATACTGTTTTCACAAATAATTTTGTTATATGGCCTCAAATTAAACTATTTTGTTATGTAACCTCATTTGGAACAAATAATAATAACAATAATAACAATAACAATAATAATAATAATATCTTACTATCTCTATTTTATGTAGTAGTCGTCTAGCAATAGATGAAAATTGTTGGTTTACAACTTTGTTGTATTTGTAAAACAAATGAGACTTCATGGTGATTTTCTTTATTCAGGCACGAAAGAAGTTGGTGAAGATATTCCAATCTGTACTAGACAAAAAGAGGGCCACGATGAAAGACAACACCAATCAAACAGATGCGAAAAAAGATATGATGGATTTACTTATGGGGGTCAAAGACGAAGATGGTAGACAGTTGGAGGATTTGGATATCATAGATTTATTAATCGTGTTCATGTTAGCTGGTCATGAAAGCTCAGCCCATGGTGCATTATGGTCAGTCATTTATCTATCAGAAAATCCAGAGGTCTTCAAAATAGCAAAGGTTGGTTTGTAGTATGTATTGAAATAGTATACTAGATCGTGTAACGTGATACCCAACAGAACTAGATGCCTAGATTGGAATAAATCTTATCTTACGAGAGAACATAGTTTAAAGGCACTGTTGAATTAGAATTACTTCTCACTTAACCTTTGCTTGTGGCCAATTAGATAACATACACAAAAATAAATAAATAAATAAAGGAAGGAAGAAGAAGATTATTTCACTAAAATTGGATATATTCCACTTTTCAGGAAGAGCAAGAGGAGATCATGAAGAGAAGACCATCTACACAAAAAGGGCTTAACCTTAAAGAGATTAGACAAATGGAATATCTTTCTAAGGTATGTACACTTTGAAGAAGCATGCAATGCCTATCTAGGGAAGAGAAATTATTCAAGATTGTTTTAAAAAGCATGTGAGGCATTACTGTTCTTATAAGAAAACTAGTACTAATGATGGGACAATCTAAGGAGTAGAAAATGATTATACACATGTGAAACAAGTTTATGTCAAATTCCTTTAGAGCATCCGTAGCAGCTGGTATAAAAATTATGTCATTTTGCCACACCAAATGCCTACTTTATTATTTTACCACATCATTTTATAACATCTCATTTATCAGATGTTTTATAATTCAATTATATACATTAAAATAATATTTACTACACATTAAAATAATATTTACTACACATTAAAATACATTAAAATACATTTTTTAGTTTACCACATCTGTCCGTACCATTGCAAATTTGCAACGATACGGACACAAAATGGTATATGTGCCAAAATTATACAATATATGCAACATCTGCTAAAATCCTATTTTTTGTGTTTGGTGTGGGATATGTGCCAAATATTTAGCATTTGGCACATATCCCACATCTACTGTGGGTGCTCTTAGGAAAAATGATGAACGAGCTAAACAAAGATTAACAAGCTCCAAATTTTTATGAAATAGGTAATTGATGAGATGCTGCGCAGAACCAGCATCTCATTTTCAGTTTTCAGAGAGGCGAAAGAGGATGTTAATATCAATGGTTAGTTCTTCAATCACCTATATATTTTCAAACTCTATCATCCCTCTTTTATATTATGGCTTCTTAAAGAAATTTATTTACTTGTAGGTTATCTAGTTCCAAAAGGATGGAAAGTTTTAGTCTGGAATAGGGGTGTTCATATGGATCCTGAAACCTATGCAAACCCAAAGGAATTTGATCCTTCAAGATGGGATGTAAGTTGAACAAAGTTTTAGTATCTTACAATTCTTTTCTTATTCCCTTCTGTTGGTATCTTACATTTCTGAAAAAAAGTTTTGGTTGAGAAGTTTCTTTCCAATTTATTTTTTGGTAATTAAATGACAATCATGTATTTTTAAAATCAAATGACTTGTTAAAATTTTTAAAGAAGTCTTTGTCAAAAAAAAAAAAAAAATTTAAAGAAGTTATACTATTACTATTTAATAACAAGTCTAAAAAATTGATCATCATGTTTGCTCAACTTTTGTCTAGAATCATAAACCCAGAGCTGGAAGTTTCCTTCCATTTGGAGCAGGAAGTAGGATATGCCCTGGAAGTGATCTGGCCAAGCTTGAGATCGCCATTTTCCTTCATCATTATATCCTTAACTACAAGTGAGATTGCAAGCTTTCTTTTTGCAACCTTTAAACATCAACTAGTTCATGTCAAATAAAATTAACTTTTTCTGTATATGTTTACAAGGTTTTTTTTTTTTTAATTGGTACAGTGTGGAGCGACTTAATCCAGGTTGCCCAGTGAAATATTTACCAGTAGCGAGGCCTACAGACATGTGCCTTGCAAAAATCATCAAAGTCGCATAATTATTTACATTACCAATAAGTTGGAAACCACCCTAAGCTACGTGGGACAAATTTAATATATATATTTCGTGCTAGGCATAAAGCCTTGTATATGTATTTTTATATTGAATATAATAATTGTAATGGTTGAATTTAGTCATTAAAATAAAAGTTTTAATGGTTTTGGGTGAAATGTTTTTGTTTGAATGATTTTAAATTGATAGGGCTTAGATTCTTTAGAACCACAACCACCACCTGGATCTAATTCTTAATTCTTAATTCTTAAATGACATGTACTCCACAAGAAACGGTGAAGCTTATAAAGTGAGTATTGTATACAATGGACGAAAGTGCAGCATTATCTCCGATAGTAATCACTATATATATTTGTTTAGTTGATCTTTTCGAAGACAGAACAATAGGAATATTTGACTGACTTGGAGCCTTCAATATTATAATTGCACGTAGGTAGATTTTCTATTATAAGTGAACATTTTTTTTTATTATTATAAGTGAAAGATTCTACGAAAAGCAGGCATACTTGACAAGACCATTACTCATAAAATTGATATATATAATTCATTTAATTGTGACAGACAAGACCTTTGGATTCTAATTCTAAGAAATTTCTTGGCTCTTGCTTGTGATCAATCATCACTTTTCATATGGAGTGAATTGATCTTCATTATAAAATGTGTCTGAAAACGAAAAGTACCTTTAAGAAACAGTAAATAGACACTCTTAAATTGTTGTTCTCACGAATATAAAACATATGTGTCTCTATATATATATATATACATATATAAGAATTCTAATTCTAATATACTTGTTGCCTATGATCAATCATCTCTTTCATATGGAGTTGAATTCATCTTCATTATAAAATTGTGTTTGAAAACAAAAAGTACTCTTAAGAAACCATAAATGGACAACCTTAAATAGTTGTTCTCACGAAGATAAAACATGTGTATATATGTATATATTCCTTTGGACCCCACTAAGAATTATAATTTTGATAGACTTCTTGCCTGTGATCAATCATCTCTTTTTATATGGAGTTGAATTCATCTTCATTATAAAATTGTGTCTGATAATAAAAAGTACTCTTTAAAAACAGTAAATTTCTCACTAAGTTCTTCACTCAGATACTTTTTTTTTTTTACTTGCAAAACCTCTCTCTAGAAGCTACTATCATAAAGAAAACGTTTTCAGAAGGTTTTGAAAATTGCTTGTTATTTATGTTGTGATTACTAAGATTCTATCATGTTTTTTGGTGTGAGATGCAAAAGCGTTAAGAAGCAGAATATGTATACTTCTAGAAAAAAACACATTTACTTCTGAAAATAACCTCAAATTCACAAGGATTCCTTGAAACCACCAGGAGAAAGGATTCTGGAATCCACTAGAAAAATAATAGACAAAAGTTTAAATTTTTATTAATATCAATAATACTCTAAAAAACGTTTAGAAACTTAGGGACCTATTTAAGGGCTCCGTAAAACTTGATAGATAAGAAAATATATTATAAAATAACTCCTAATTAATACCTAACTATAATAGGAACCAAATTTGACCTAAAAAGTATTAAAATCACCTAAAAGCAAGGAAATAAATCACCTGAACCTAAAATAACCTTTTTTTACATAAAAATACCAAAATTAAATTATTACAAAAATTAAATTATAGATGTTGTCCTACATCAGACCCCTCCACTTGAAACAAACTCGTTCTCGAGTTCATCTTTGAAATTTGAAATCTTCTCCTCCAAATAAACAAATATTTTGAATGCTTGAGCCCCTTGAACTTCTTTCCATACTTGGAACCCATCAATGAAATAAACAAATCAATTTGAAAAAAAAAAATTTTTTCCTTAGTCTTCATGTGATTGTAGAGATCTACCAAATAAGAACTAACAATTGAATCTGTTGGGAAATTTAGACCCCTGTTGATAGAATTAACAAGTTCTAAACCCAAGTTATTAATTAGATTTATTATGAACAAAACTTGTTAAAAAAAACAAACATCAATATCATGTCAAAATCATGCAGCGGAAAAATAAATAAGACAAGATACGATGGCCCAGGAAAACCAATGAAACTAATCAGTTTCACAGTAAAAAACCTGGGGGAAAACCTTCTTGAAAAGCAATTCACTATAGTAAAGAGAAATTTCAGATCTAGTACAAAACCTTTGTCCCTAGACTCTACAATCCCCGTAGATGAACTTACAGTAGAAATCTTCTACCGCTTCAGAACCTCTGAACTCTTCAATATATGAACGCCACCATTTTTGTTGCACGGATCCCAGTACATGACTAACTCACTAACTTAAAGAAGATTGTTGGCTGCAAAGTTCTTTACTTCATCAACAATGAAGACCAAGAAGCACTTGGTTACAAAACCCTAAGGCACAAAGATGCAGTAGCTTCTTTCAGAGAGAATAATAAGGCATCGGTCACCTTTTGCATATGTTCTCCTTATATTCTCTTATGTGACGGCCTTTAAAATAAGCTTTATATAGGTTTAGGGTTGTGAGAAAAAAAACCCTACACAAATACAAAAAATTGTGCCGAAAATCAGATCTGGAAATCTAAATTCCCGTAACCTCGATCGATCGGGAGGTATCGAGGAGGTGTCGAGCTTTAAACCTCGACAGATATAGCTATCGAGAAGCTATCGAGGAGCTGTCAAGGAGATAGAAGCTTTCTCGATCGATCCACCAGCTATCGAGAGGTGTCGAGCTATCTGTCCACAGGTGTCAAGAGGTGTCGAGCAGCTGTCGAGCTATCTGTCCGCAAGTGTCGAGCTATCTGCCCAGCTTTAATGAACAGTTTTTCTTCACTTGTTTCTTGGTCCAATCTTCATGGCATTAATACTAGACTTGAACAACACGTTTCTTGAAGTATTAAACACTTCCTAAATCTACCCAAAAAAAAGTAAAATGCGTTTTGTCAAAAGATTAGTAGCCAATTAGATAAAAGAATGACATATGTTCTTAACAAGTGAAACACATATGTCCTAACAGAATCAAATCTATCAACCCCAATAAAATCAATTAATTTCGGTGTATTGCTTGCCACCAAAATAAAAGGATCTTAAGATTGACAATCATATGATTTGATTTCATTGAGATCCTTGAAACTTTCCTCTTCAATTTCTTCTTCAATGGTCTTTACCATCTCGACTTCAAGATATCTCTCTATAATAAGATCTTCATTATTCTCCTCCACAATAATCTTGATTTTAGGATCTTCTTCCATAACAAGGCCTTCATTAATTTCCTCAAAAATCTCTATATTTTATTCTTTGACTTCTACATAATCTTCAAGAACAATATCTTCTTCAACATGTAATTCTTCCATCAATGGTGGAATATATGGCTCTTCAAAATAATTCAAGTACAAACTTCTTGGCCAATAATAATCTTGTTTTGTATACGACAAATGTTCATCACAATCCAAAGGATAAAAGTTGATAGCAAACATCTTTTTCATCTTTGGCCATGAACGAATTTTGTCTTTACCTCATCTAATTCTATCAAACTGCATGTATTTGTTCCCACCAACATAATGCATACTCACTAAGTTTATACAAAGCAAGTTTAACTTTTCTCTCAGAATAAATATTCTCAAAGTCAAATAAACCATCTAGATCAAGTAACCAATCAAGAAAATCTTCTTTTAAAAAATAACCATTAAAACTTGCTATTCTTCTATAAGGCCTATGTTAGGACATATGTGATTCACTTGTTATGAACATATGTCATTACTTTATGTAATTGGCTAATCCTTTGGCAAAATGCACTTTACTTGTAATTGAGTAGATCTATGATATATTTAATACTTCGAGAAAACTTGTTTCAAGTTCAAGTGTTAAAGTCATGCAAGTCTGTCTAAGATTCAAGTGTGAAAAGTGTTGTTCATTAAAGTTAGACAGCTATCTCGACAGCTAGCATCTATCGAGCCTTGAAGAGCTGTTGAAGCCCGTGGCTTGACAGCAGCTCGACAGATAGGTATCTGCCAAGGTTTATGAAAAACAAAGTTTCAAGTCTGTTTTGACTCCAATCCGTGATTGTATGTTTGGGTTTTCTTTTCTCACAACCCTAAACATATAAAAGGATTATTTTAAGGGCTGTCAAAGGTGACACAAGTTGCACAAATGTTGAGCAAAGTTTGTTTAAGCAAGTTGTGACCGAAGACAGAATTTGTCCTAGTTCATCTTTCTTGCAAAGAAGCTGCTGTTTTTATGCACCATAGGGTTTTGTAACCAATGAGCTTCTCAATCTTTATCGTGTGATAAACTGAAGAACTTTGCAGCTAACAACCTTCTCTAGTTGGTGATTGAAGTCGCGTACTGGGATCCGCACAATTAGTTAGTCACGTACTGGGTGCCGTGCATTACAAGGAGAGATTGTCACTACAGAACAAGTCCAATTGGGTATTGGAGTAAGGGTTCAACTGTAGGTTGGTATAAGGTATTGGGATTCCTTTACTTGTAACCACTTGTTTTGATAACAGTATATTCTCGAGAGTGGTAACCTTAAAATCACCCGGTGGGGTTTTCGTCGTGTTGGTTTTCCCCATTCGTAAACAAATCACCGTGTTAATTTATTTTCCACTGCATATTTAGTTTATTGGTGATTTGTTTGTACTACCATGCGTTTGCATGTTAATTTGATTAATTAATAAACTTGGCTAATTAATCAATTAATTTATCACAATGGGTCAATTCGTTCTTGGTCTATCAGCCTATATGAAATTTGTTTACCAATAGGTTGCCTATAAGTTATGTCTCTGCAGCAGTTATCCTTATTGTTTCCATACTCTAACGATGGAATCCTAGCAAAGATATTTGTGAGTGCTAGTTGTACATCACGTAATACTTGCTAAGTTTTCTGTCATTGGAATTACTATCATCACACACAGTAGCCACTAAACCAGGATAAGTCAAGGCTCTAATACCAACTGCGGCGTCAAGAAGCACAACATGTTTACTTCTAGAAAACAAGAAACAAAACATATTTGCTTCTGAAAATAACCTCGAATCCACGAGGGTTCCTCGAATCCACAAGTGTCCCTAAATCTACAAGGAGAAAGTGTTCTGGAATCCACTAGAGAAACAATAGACAAAATTCTAAATTTTTTATTAATATCAATAATACTCTAAAAAATGTTTACAAACTTAGAGGCCTATTTAAGGGCTCTGTAAAACTTGACAGACAAGAAAACATATTCTAAAATGACTCCTAATTAATACCTAACCATAATAAAAACCAAATTTGACCTAAAAAGCATTAAAATCACCTAAAAATAAGGAAATAAATCACCTAAACCTAAAATAACTTTTTTTTACATGAAAATACCAAAATGAAATAATTACAAAAGTTAAATTGTAGACTCTGTCCTACATCATTTTTCAATTGGCTTGATTCTCGATTCAAGTTTGCTATTGTAAGCACTAAGGGGTCAGTTAAAAGCTCCAATGAATTAATCCATGAGCACAATGAGATAATGATTTCTTGCTTTGCTACATAGAATCCACATGTGTAAGAGTCATATTTTTATGTATTGGCATATCCAAAATCAAAATGCACTTTTTACGCAATTAAGTCAAAGTTTAAATTTATCCTAATGTTACATATAAATGGTATTAATGAAAACTCAAGACTTCCCAAAAAAGTGCTCAAGAAAAGCTAAATGTGAATGTTAAATTCTGTTTTTCAACTCATGATGACTTGACCTTCTAGAAATTCATGCATTAGGTTCCAAAGCATATAAAAGACATATTTTGTAACCGTCATTTCAAAGAGAGAGAAAGACACATGCATAACAGTAGTTGCTACGACATTTGTGCATCTAGAGTTTTGTGTCAAGCTACTTCCAGTTATCCAAGCATATATTGAAAAACTCTGCAAAGCTACAACAACTAAAAGGGCTGCTGTGGAGTCAGAATTGGAAAGAGTAGAGAATGCCACTTGAAACAACACAATAATTGCATTCAACTTTAGTATCATATAAAATTAACTGCTATAAGACACTAAAATAAAACATTGCTCAGTAAAAAGGCAATGCGCAAATGGCTTGGACAGACCACTTCTAGGCAAATATAATGAATAGGCTTCCATGTACATATTTAATTATGTCAATTTTTGGTGTTGGACCCTAAGCCCTTTATAGAAAATTGTAATTCCCTTTAACTGTTAAAAAATAAATACAAACGCAAATAAACATACAAAATGAAGTTCTGGTGCTGGAATAAAAGTAGTGTACCCAGGGCCGCGTTACCTTAAGGCCAGGGGGTTCAAACAACCCCCGACCTGGACAAATTTTTTATATATATATATAATTTTTAACAACTTTTTAAGCCCCTAAAAAAAAATTTATTGAACCCGCTAACCCTAAATTTTGTTTAAACTCAACTGGCAGCTGATATAAGTTTGAATATAACCATCTTAATGCTATTTTCACAATATTTTTACAATAATTTGGCAATAAAGGTTAAGTAGTAAGTTGTAACTAATTTGTATCACGACCCACAACTTAAATCACTTTTTTCCTACCTTTAACAACTTGCCACTTAAGTTTTGTTGTGAAAGTATTCAACTACTCTTAATATATTTAATTTTATAAGAAAAAAAAATGTTTCAAATATTTGCTCATTTGTTAAAAAAATAAATAAATTTAAAAAAAAAAAATCTTTTTCTCCAGGATTTTGGCTTACTTTTCCATTGATAGTTGAATAAAATTATTTTTCCCTCTTTTTTTTTTTTTTAAAAAAAGTCGTTTTTCCTTACTTCATCAACAAAAAAGTATATTATTGTTACAACAGACAAATCTGTATCTATATATGTAATTCTTTTCTCTCTTTCTATCTTTCTTTTTCCCTTCATCAAGTAGTTAAGGGAAAAAGAAGTGCCACAATAGCTCGTTTTAAAAGTATATTATTGTCAGAAGTGACTTTAGCAGTGCTTTTTTTTGTTTTAGCAGCGCTTTTGGAGCGCCGCAATAAATTTGAAAATTTTTTTATTGAATGGTATAGAATACTACATCGACAGGCAACAATAAAAGAAAAAAGAAAGTCTCTAGCACTCCATTTAGATACTAATTGTGAAATTGTGTTGCTGTGTCAGAAGAAGGATAGCTATACTGATTCGCCTTCCTTCTTTTCACACTATTACGGATACGAAAAAAATGTGAAAGCTATACTGATTCGTGGTTTGATAAATGATCTATAGATTTCCAAATCCAAGAAGTCTTCTAGTGCTTGCTCTAATTCCAAAAGTCTGACCACATATATGGTTAAGGAGTCATACACTTCAAAAATAAAAACTTGTATCAATTACTACTTTTTTTTTCTTAATTTCATATTTACTGTTAGTCCAACTCCAAGAAACTAAGCACGTGTATGATTAGTTATTTAACTATATTTGTTTATGTATTCAGTTGTTGTCTTACCAATATTTATATTAAATTATATTTAGAATACTATTTTAGATTATTGTATAATGTATATAATATGGAAGTTGTACATATAAAAAAATAAATTTTTTTTTCTTGCCCCCGATGACAAATTCCTAACTCCACCATTGCTAACCCCTATAAAAAAAATCCTGGAGCCGCCATTAAGTGTACCCTTAAACTTGATAGGTTAAACCTGCCCGATGAAAATCAAAACGGTGTCATGCTCGAATGTCTGTGTATCATATTCAAATATGCAAGATCAAGATGGATGGAAATTTTGAAAGAAGGAAAATAAAATAAAATAAAACAACAAAGACTTAGCGGACCACAGAGAGAGAAAGAGACATCGGGCAAATCCCTATGCGATTTCTCTCTCAAAACACAATATTAATGGTAGATTTTATGAGAGTGGAGAGAGAAAGAGAGTATAGAGAGAAGAGAGATCACACAAGATTTAATAATTAATAGGGTTTAAATAGAGAAAGAGAGAGAGTAAGGGTTAGGCATACATGGGCTTACAATAGAATTGAGCCCCCTGGACCTACACATATAAACCTAATTCCTTAACACACAAAAATCAAAATTCTTATTAAGAGATGGGGTGACCTGCCAGGCTGCCATGCAAAGGTCGAAACAATATAAATCTATCGATCAATCAGGGACTTAGGTCCCCTGAAATTAGGCCTTCCCCGATTACTTACACATAGTATAGGGACTTTCCACTTTGAGATTTATAGCTATAATTAATACATCACAAAGCCTTATTTAATCATGCCCAATTGCCAAAAAGAGAGACTGCACTAAACTCAAATGATGGAACTTAAATTCATGGTATCTTAAAATACAATTTTTGTCCTTTAAATGGATGGCTTGTTTCCCTAGTGGAAATAACCCTTGCCCAGATCCTGCATACACTACCTTCCTTAAACTTCAATTAGAGGAATAAAACCAATTTTGTAACAAGTTAATTGTGTTTCGGTTAATTTAGATGTTATATCATGAATGTTTTGGAAGGACTTTGTAGGTAAATATATTTTGTGGTGGTTAAAAACCATTTGTGTCTATAACGATGCTTTTTCTATTTTTGGCGGCATTTTAATACACCACAAAAGGTTGATTTTTTTGTAATAGGATAAATTGATTGGTAATATGCCAATGTATTCCAACAACTATTGTTATTTTGGCGAATTTATGCCTTATAATGTGAGAGCAGATCATATTTAGAAATATCATTTTTTTATTGACTAGTTTGTAGGTAATATTATAAGTTTATAATATGTAGCTCTTCTACCAAATGGAAGTATGGAACAATACTGGAATTTGAAGAAAATAAGGAACAAGTAAAATACAAATACTCCCCCTCTACCTATCTTCCCATGTACTGGAATCCAAAAGCATTGCTTTCTGCATCTATGAAAGAAGAAAGGCCTGCATAATTCATACTCATTCTAGCTGTAAGAACAACAGCAACAAAAGCAAGAAAGATGGCACTCAGATGAAGACTTTAGATTTAAAAATGAGTCGAACCTGCTGAAGTCAGATGCACTATACGAGAAAATATTATTTTTCTCTCACCAAAAAAAAAAAAAAGTTGACCCTTTATTAAAAAAAAAAAAAAAATTTTTATAAAGATAAGTGGGATGAATTTAGGGTAGGGGGTCTAAAATTTAATTGGGAATTTAATGAATTTGGGATTAATATCTTTTAATGAATTCAAATTATTATAAAAAATAAATAAATAAAATAAAAAAAGGTTTCTCACTATTTTCTTCATAGAACAAATATATAATTTTACAATACAAACATATATATACCTTTTTCTTTTTCCTTTTTTTCTTTTTTCCTTAACCCAGATCTCTCTTTCCCCCTCTTTAGTCTCAGTTTTCAATGGGTTAGGCAATGGGCGGGTGGGGTTTCTATTCTTGTTCTTCAGATGGGGAGGGACGAATCGTTTATTATTTTAATTTCTGGTTTTTTTTAATTAATGTTTTTAAAATTAAGAAATAAATAATAGAATAAAAATAAAATAGGCAAAAAGCCACTTTTAGTCCCTACATTTTCAGGCGATTTCCATTTTAGTCCCTAAGTTTTATTTTACCGCTTTTAGTCCCTATTTTGGAAAACGCCTCCATTTTAATCCCTGCCGTTACATCAGAAACGGAGGAAGCTGACGTGGCAAACGGCAGAAATAAATAATATTAAATAAATGTCCACGTGGCTTAAATTAATAATAAAAAATGTTTTTTGACATTAAAAAATGCCACGTCAGCTCTAAATAAAAAAATAATTTATTAATTTTAACTAAATAAAAAAAAAATCAAAACAGAAATCAAAATCAAAATTTACATTAATTAAGATCCGTATCCACCTTGTTCTGCCTTATCGTCTCCTTCAGCTCCGTTATTCTCTCCTTGTACGCCTTCTTTATCTCCTTCTCCTTCTTCCTCTCCTCGAAGTTCGAGCCCTTCCTCACCTGAGTCGCCGAAGCCCTGTGCTTCCTCGTCTGCTTCCATTTCCAGCCGGAGACTCTCCCGGAGATCACGCCGTCGTAGCTCGGCTTCCCGATGATTGGCTTGTCGGGATTCTCCTCCGACGCCACCGCCGATCGCTTCGCCACTGGCTGAGATGCCTCGTCGATCTCCATCGAAGCGGAGGCCAGTGAGTTTCCGCTTCCTCTCGCTTTCGCTTGTAGGTCTTGCCGCCGAAACCTTCGTCGAGGCCACGGAAATCGAGTGTGCACGCCATGGTTGATTGGCTCGCGACGCGAGCTACACAAAGAAGATGGGGTTTTAGGGTTTTGTGAGACACAGCAGAAAGTGCCTGGCTCCTCCTCTAGCTGCCAGTCAGTGGGTGGCCTTGTACCCCACTGACTGGCAGATTTACGAGACTGGGTTTTGGGGTTCTTTTGAAGATGGGTTTTTGGTTTTGAAGGAGGCTTTGCTTTCATGGTGATTTGTTGTTGCAGAAGAAGAGGATGCAAGAGAAGGTATCAAACCCTAGGCCTCCTTTTTAACGAGGGAGATTTTACTTTTGGTTGATCTGTTGCTGGGTTTGTGTTTGTGTTTCTGGGTTTGTGTTTTTTGGTTCTCAATTTTGAGATATTAAGTCTGGGTTGGTGTTCTTGATATTCTTGTTCAAGATACTTTTAGATCTTAATTAATGTAAATTTTGATTTTGACTTCTGTTTTGATTTTTTTTTTTATTTAGTTAAAATTAATAAATTATTTTTTTATTTACAGCTGACGTGGCATTTTTTAATGTCAAAAAAAAAAATTTATTATTAATTTAAGCCACGTGGACATTTATTTAATATTATTTATTCCTGCCGTTTGCCACGTCAGCTTCCTCCGTTTCTGATGTAACGGCAGGGATTAAAATGGAGGCGTTTTCCAAAATAGGGACTAAAAGCGGTAAAAATAAAACTTAGGGACTAAAATGGAAATCGCCTGAAAATGTAGGGACTAAAAGTGGCTTTTTGCCAATAAAATATAAAATCAAGGGCAAGTTAACGACAAGAATGGATGGAATGTTAACAGATGACTAAATTGAGGAGGATTGAAATTTAGAGGACTGAAATGAAAAATTGTGAAATTTAAATGATGGGTTTTGCATTTTAGCCTTAAAAAAAAAAAAAAGTTTTCTCACTATTTTCTTAATAAAACAAATATATAATTTTACAATATAAAAGGAATGAGATAGGAGTATTCAGATCCCAATTCTCCCTATGAAATGAATAATATAATGTGAATTAATTATTGAGAAGGCTCTTGGAAATGTCTTACCTTCTTTTTCTTTTCTTTTTTGATTGGTTGTCTTACCAATCTTTGATGAAGTTTTTTTTTTTTTTTTTAAATATATATATAAGATAGAAATTCTACTCTAACATAATCTAAGTGTATATGTATGTGAAGGTCTCTCCTGAAAATTTGAACCCCAACCCTTACCCCCCACACCCCACAAATATTTATACTTTTGAAATAATTATCTCACCAAGGGCATGTGGTGGTATCTTTTATGAAGTGTTAACCTAGCATAGTTTTCTTCTATTTTCATTAATATAAAAAATAGTAAAAGTAACATCCGTAGTTATTTTAGGTGATAAATTGATTGGTAATATGCTGATGTAATGGATAATTCAGCAGCGTCTTGTACCGGCTTGTTCCAAAGTCTTTAGCTTTTAATGCAATCTAATTTACCTAATATATATATATATATATATATATATATATATATATATATGTTCCCATGCATATTCCAACTATATATTGTTCTATTGGTGGCGGTACAAAATACTTATGGCATGTTTGGATGGAAGAGGGAAGGAGGGGGAGTGGAGAGGAGTAGAGTAGTGTTGACTAAAAATGAGCTAATTTTGTACTAAATCTACTCTACTCTACTCCCCCACCCTCTCTCTCAATCCAAACAGACCATTAATTTTCTGCCTTATAACTTAGGGAGAAAATCAAACTTAGAAATATGATTTTGTTTTGGTTGACTAGTTTTTGCACATAATATTGTAACATGTAGCTCTTGTACCTTGTGCCCAACTGAAACTGAAACAAGAGTCAAGACTGGGGCATTTGAAGAAAATGAGGATCAAGCAAAATACTCCCACTCTAACTATCTTCCGATGTACTAAAATCCAAAAGCATTGCTTCCTCTATCTATAAAGGAAGAAAGAACTGCATCATTCATACTCATTCCAAATTCAATTAGCTTTAAGAATAGCAAAATCAAAAGCAAGCAAACATGACTCAGATTGTTTCCAGAACTTGCATCAAACCTTCTTCACCTACTCCTCACAACCTCAAAACTTTTAAACTCTCTCTTCGATCTTGACCAGCTCTCTCCGCCCATCCATGGCAACACGACCTTCTTCTTCCATGCCAACGTAGGTGCAACCACCACTAATCCCAATTTGGAATTCTCACGAAAATCCCAACTCCTCCAGCAATCTATATCTGATACCCTCACCCGCTTCTACCCCCTTGTTGGCCGCCTCCTTGATGCCTCCACCATCGACTGCAATGACGATGGTGGGTTCTTCATCGAAGCCCAATGTGATAGTCCGCTTTCCGACTTCCTTAGCAAACCAAACTTTGAGACACTTGATCAATTCCTTCCTGCCACCGACCCTGAAACCCTGGAATGGTCCAAGGGTTCCATGTGGCTTATCAAGTTCAGCTGCGATGGCACTACTGTTACTGTTTCCCTTTCACACAAGATTGTCAATATTGCTTCGCTACTAACGCTGTTAAAGAGCTAGACCGAGACATGTCGAGGTTTGAGTGAACCTATTCTCCCCAATTTCACTGGATTTTCTCTCTAGCCGCCTAAGGAGATTCCGGGAATGTCAGCGTCTATGAAAATTTCCGACGATAAGTTCAAAATCGGGTTCGTGATCAGTGCCTCTAAAATTGCAGAGCTTAAAGAAAAAGTTATAAGCATGAATGGATGAGAGCAGTACTATCCTTCACGTGTGGAACTAGTGCTAGCAAAACTCTGGAAATGTGCAGCAGCGGTTGTCAAATCAAAAACCGGGTCTTTCAAGCCCACAGTGTTGTTTCAAGGAGTGAACCTCCGCAGTAGAATGGACCCGCCTTTGCCTGACACAGTGTTCGGAAACTTCGTGTGGCCGTTTGCGATGATTGTTGAAGAAGAGAGTGTTGGGGAAAAATCCTAATCCCCTTTATGTCTACATGTGAATTAAAATATATAACTACCAAGCAATAGTAATATTATGGAAACAAAAAAAAAAATTCAGCAAACACCACATAAACACAAAAACACCAAATTTTACGTGGAAAACCCTCCGGTGTAGAGGGAAAAACCACGGGGTAGCTTTGAAAAATATCCACTATGAAATAGATATTACAACTATCAAGTTTATGCTAAACTTGAGTCTACAATAAATTGGATATATAACAAATAAATCTCAAGGAGTAAATACAATCTCACCACAAAACCAGTAGCAAAATCTTCCTCTGAATACTCCAACTCTCCATGGTTGTAGCACTAAAAAACTCCATGAAAACTTCACCAATTTATCTTCCTTGTGTGTAACTTGAGTAAAGAAAAATGTCTCCTTTTTCTTTTTCACTCTCTCACACTCTCACTGTGTTTCTTTCTATCTTTTCGGACTGCACCTCTTAGCTGAAGTTCTCTCTTTTTGATAACGTCTTACAATGTATACTAGTTATATATTTATGTAGGCATTATCTCTTTATTACTATGCTTAATTTGTATAATTAAGTCATGATTTGCACTAGTCCCTATTATTTATCTTTACATAATTTCTTGAATAAGATGCTATTCATTATGTATAATTTTCTACTTTCAAGAAATCATGTGAGAAAGATGAGTTTACAGGAATTTGTGAGAGAATGGAGGCCAAACTAAAATTGAAGTAGAGCTAAAGGACCATGCTTAAATGTCTAAGGAGGTGCAGCTGGAGTGCTTGGATCGTCGATTGTCTACCATGATTGGAAGCTTCAAATAAGGAAAGAAATCAAAGAGACAGAATCTGAAAAGGAAAAATCTGATTTGAGTACTGATCAGTATTTTGGACGTATCTCTCTCCTTAAAAATCCAATTGACACAAGGTTAGATGGGTTGGAACCGTGACTTAAATATCTACAACTTTCCAGTTTTGAGTTTTTCGAAATTCTCAATTGTTGAAGGCCAAAATTAACTCACAAGTTACTGCTGAAAACCTAAACGGAAATTAAAATAGAAAAGTTTTATTTTCTTTGGACACTTAGACATTAGGGTTTTGAAGTGAGGCTGGGCAGAACGAATTTTGGCAAGGAAAACCTTGTATTTTTCTATCTCTAATGGCAGCCTAAACTCTTTGCTAGAGCTAGGGGTTATGTTTCTTCTATACGGTGTGAGTATTCAATGTGATTCTTTCTAGGATTTTATCAATAACATATTTGATTGTTCAATTAGATTTCTTTTAATGTATTAGTTCTTTCATGCTTTCAATAAGTTCAATCATGTTTTTCTTATTGTTTAGATGAATTTTTAATAGTTTCTAATAGAAATCAGGTTTTAATGTGAATGGGTTTTTCTTAAAACTTTTCTAACTGCATTATTAATCGAGGTTATCATGCGTTCTTGAATTGTCTTAGTTCAACTAAATCATAAGTTTTTAATTGTATAAAAAAAATCAATTATGAAATAGATATTTTCCTACATCACAAAGAATCTCATATTGATATAGGGAAACACCCTGATGCCCTAGTATTTACTTTATTGACTTAAATCAGTTTTTATTATTATTCTTGTTAACAATCACCAAGAAAAAGTACTTTTCTTCTTCACCCAGATTGTTTTTTTTTTATTACATTGTCTTTGAATTTACCCCGCTCCTTATGGTTCGACCTCGGTACTCCGAGAATTATATTACTACGATCTCCTGCACTTGGGAGTGAGCAAGCACTTTTTTGTGTTTTGCTCTCTCTGGAACTCACACCAAAATGGCCGAATGGCTCTCTTTTCTTCAGCTCTTCACTCAAGGCCAAATGGCCTTTGCTTCTTTCTTTTCTTTTTCTTCAGCGTGTCTCACACGCCTAGCATCACTTCTCAATAATGAAGTTAGACCTCTCCCATGCCTTTTGCTTCACCCAATTTTCTTTCTTCCTTCAGCATGTTAGACACGCCTGAGTCAAGTCTCATTAAGAGGCATGGCTGACTTGAAGACTTTTGGAAGCAAGCTCATAAATGAGCTTTGACAAGGCGTGTGGGCTGGACCCACACAGTGCTTTGCACCCAACAAAGAGCGACCTGGAACTACACAAGCTAGTGCAAAGCATGAGGGAGACAAAGAATGACTTCCTCAACAACAAGGCAAACAAGTTCAAAGGGGAGGGAGGTTTTGCGGCTCTAATGGATGCTCTCAAGGAGAAGGCAGAGATCTTCAAGAATAGGAAGGAATTTGTGGTATACAAATGCTCGAGTTGGTGCAAATTTCCATTGTATGAAACCGATTTCGGGCGGGGCAAGTTAGTATGGAACACAAGTATAAACAAGCTTGTGAGTAATACCATTTCTTCGCAGGATACGACTCACAGTGCAGTTGAATTTCTAATAACCTTGGATAAGGAAGAGATGTCCATATTTGAACAACATGAGGAGCTTCTAGAATTTGCTTCAGTGAACCCCAACATTGATGTTTGATTTCACTAATAACTATTTAAATTTAGGTCAAAATGCAAAAAAACGCTTTCTAAAATTTACTATTTTTAATTTTAGTCATCTAAGTTTGCATGAAGTCATTTAAGTTCTTTAAATTTCAAAAGTCCTCAATTTAAACCTTTGTTAAATAGTCGTTCAATTCTGCTGTTAACACTCTGTTGAGGGCCATTTGTGGAAGCCCAGCAGACAGAAGAGCCCAATGATGAGGGCCACAAAGAATTGACAGGATAAATAGCAAAAAAGCCCATTAGACCCAAGCGGCAGGAATAATGGGTCACTGGCCCAACAAATATATACATGGGTCTTGAAAAGGCAAGCGGGCTCAAAGAAGCCAGGAAAGAAAGAAATAGCATCCCATGGGCAGAGTATGAGTTAGAAAAGTGAGAAAGGGTCGCTGCAGGCCCAAGGCAGTGTAAACTAAGAGAGTAAAGGGTTTATGGCAGGCTCATGAACCCCAAAGATAAGGATAAGGTTATTGGGCCGGGGAAGCCCAATAAAGTTAGTAAAAAAGCCCATGGGAGTGTGGAATTAGCAAATAGGCCAAGGAAGCCCAAAGAAAGCAATCGGGCCGTGGAAGCCCAAAGGGACATAGGAGCCCATGAGTAAAAGCACAACAGTGCCCGTGACAAGCCATTGAGAAAAGGGATAAACGGCTGGCCCAAAAAGGGGTCCAGCAGGATTAAGTCATTATGACAAGAATAAAATTCAACGTGGCAGACAGTGAAGAAAACCAAAAGTGGGCCAAAGAAATGTAAAGCCCATTATCATACGACGCCCAGCTCCTGAATGGAGTGAAAAAACCAAAAGAAAGTCTGCATGAAAGGCCAGGAAACGCAGACGGAGAGTCTCCAGGTTGTGGCAGACACATGAGCAGCAGGCAGACTCTTGGACAAATTTGAAAGGGAAGCACGCGCAAGGCCCAGGCGCCACCAGCCTGTACCCAGCCAATATAGGACATGGTGGGGCCATGGGCCAGAGGTAAGAGGTAAAGGGGGGTGTGGTTTGGTGGTGGGGAGAGGGGAAAAGATCTATTCACGGCTCCTGTCCAAGCCCCTTTTGGGAGGTACGTCCTACTGGGATGATAGACCACCCAAAAGAGGTAATTTAAGAGGGAACCGTTGGGTGCATGCTCTAAGAGTGGAGAGAGAAGGCATTAATGTCGTGGCAGGAAGAAATGCTACGACATACAGAGGGATAAAACAAGTCCGCCTCTGTCTGGCAAGGGTGGGTGTCGCACAGTGTGGTCGGCAAGTACACCCAGACCAGACAAAGGCGGTTAAGGGGCAAGACCGTAAAACACTAGCCACGGCAGGCGCTATAAAAAGGCCCTTGCCGTGCCCTGTGAAAAAGATCGAAAAAACAGAGTATACTTTACGAAGTGAAAAGAAAAAACAGAGCAAGAAGAAAAGAAAAAAGATAAGAAAGAAAACAGAGAAGAAAAGAAAGGAAACTAAGAAAAAAAAGAGAATTAGTTCAATAGGCATGCACCAATAGATCAATTTCCCTCTCTCCCCCTTCAAATCTTACCTCTTTCCAAAACGCAAACAAGGACTCTTTCTTTTGGGACAATAACCATTCAGGTCCGACTCCCTCAAAGCCATTAATCCCCACGGCAGGATCTTTTTCCTGGGGGATTATTTGCATTGAGAAGAGGCGTTCTCTCCTCTTTGGCTTTGCTGCGGCAGACTAAGCTTAAAACTTAATTTATGCCCATTTAAATTAGCCAGTATTATTCTCTTCATTTTCTTTGTGATTGATATCATTATGACTGTAATCATGCTTTATTAGCAGGGAATACATAGCAATTTATTTAAATAGGCAGAATACTTTGTTTTAGTTATTATTATGTTTGCCTGCCATAACTTGTCTGCAACAGTTCAGCCTGTCATAACTTGTCTGCTGCAGTTCTGCTTGCTGTAAATTTGCTCCTGACAGACATGGCATAAGTTTATGCACAAACCGGCCCAAGTTGAGTTACAATTGGACCGGCCCCAGCTCCCTTACTCAGAAATACTAGGGCCCATCATCGCAGGAGGCAGCCCAGCCCATTACCGCAGAAGGCATCCCAATCCCACCAAAAAAGGCCCCTACACACTCCAAAACAATACCCTTTTTTTACTTATTTTATTTTATTTTTAATTATTTATTTCTTAATTTTAAAAAATGTTAATTAAAAAACTAAAATTAAAAATAAATAATAATTAAAAAAAGCGGTTCCAAGTCTAATACTCAACCATTCCTTACCATGCATGATTGGGCATGATTGGGAAGACCATGGCTCCACAAGCACAAACTCTTGCCTTCCACATGCCACCAATATGTCAAAGAAAGGTTGAATGGGATGTGCTCTTCTGCAACGAATTAAATCCAACCGAGAAAGTTCCAACCTGTTTCAAGTAATTAAAATTTCACGAAATTGGAACATGTTCCAATTTCATGAAATTTTAATTACTTGACCACAATAAGGCCTCCGCCCACCAACACAAACACTGTTAACAACAAGAAGTACAAGAAAAGGAATCATGGGTCATCCAAATTCTTTGTCTTCATCAATTACTGATGATGCGTAAATTGTCAATTATGTTGGTTCGTCCAGATGGAGCTGAATTCTCATCACTATTCTTGCAAATGTAGAACAAAGGCTCTCCTAAGGTGGTCACCGGTGTGGTGCCTGCCACAACATCTCTGGTGCCAAAGTTAGTATATAGAAGCTTTTAAGAGAAATAAGAAAGTTCTGAAGATCAGAGATATTTGTATAAGAGTATTTTTAGGTGAATCTATGTACCTTGTTTGCCTCTGGTGAGAGTGTGTATATATATAGCTTCATAGTTTCTAGCTGTTGGGGCATTAATTATGGCTTTAATGCTCTTTCCGTAATGCCTTTGGACTTATTAACACAGGTTTTGATGAGCCTCCAACGGTCTGCCAACTAATTGGTAACTGTCTGAGGCATTCAATCCTCTTATTAATGACTCACCTACCTTCATCTGTGTCATGCCAAGGTGGACGAGTATATTTGATAAGGTTGTCCAAGAAAAGAGAGTTCGTCAATCCCATCAGCTGCCCCCTAGGTTCTGTGGTCGTCGTGGCGTGTCACGACGACCATTAGAAGATGAAAGGTTTTCTGCCCAAACATGGCTCTTGAGGTATTGTTCCACATTTAATGTGTAGTGGCGGTGCCACACGCATCATAGCCATGTGGCGCATTCTGACCATTGAAGTTAATGCCACATTTATGTGACTCTTGGATTTCCAGATGAATTTCAATTTTTTGTGCCTAGTTTTTAAACTTACCTTCTTTCTTTTGGCCCTTCACTTTTTCCAACTCTTTCTCAATCATTGCTCTGTGCTCCTTCTTCTCCAATCTATTCCACCCTACGATTTTCTTTAAGCTTTTGCACTCTATGGTTGCTTCCTTTGAGGTATGTTTCTTTTTTCCCTTTTCCTTTGCGTTTTATGGAATAGATAGATTGGCTAGTTTCTGATTTTTTTCTATTTTAGGGCTTTTAGGATTTGTCTCTCTTTCATTGTTCTTTTAGGTTTCCATGGTTAGTAGCTCTGAAGTTAGGATAATTTGTCCATCTGTTTCATTCCTTTTTACGCGTTTGGGAGCTTCCCTAGGTGTTTCCTACTCCTTCTCCCCTTTGATTAAGGGTTTTTTTTTTTAGGGTAATAGTCTTAGTGTGGTGTTGGCTGAGTTGTTCCCGTTATTGCGTCAGTCGATAGTTTGGTTCAAGAATTTAGCTAGTGAACAAAGAGTGATGTCAAAGGTGAGGTATAACGAGCTCGAAACGGGGTTGTCTTCTAGCGATGACCCTGTGGAAGTGGAGGAGGACACCGCGGCTTCTAGCCCACAGCAAATTAAGGCCTTCCATGCTCTTAGGAAGGTGTGTGGCCTGGACGCCAAGACGCTTTCTAGGTTTAGAGAGAGATTTCAATTCCTTGAAAGGGTTAGGGTTTGTCTTCCTTACGGGGAGGAACGAGCTTGTCACTTCTCGCCCGAGGTATGCTTCTATGAGGCTACTTTCCAGAGCGGGCTTAAATTCCCCATCTACCCTTTTATCATGGAGCTTCTAGGCCATTTCGACATTGCTCTTGGGCAACTTATGCCCAATTCGTGGAGGATAGTGGTCAGCTATATGGAGATATGGCTGGCTGCTACTGAAGAAGATATGATTAAAGTGGACGAGCTTGTTTATTTTTATCGTTTAAAGGAGTCCAAGGAACATGGGTACTATGAACTGGTGTCTTGGGAGAGGAAGACTAGGATCGTCAGGGACTTGCCCTCGTCATTCAAATATTGGAAGTCCCGCTTCTTTTTTGTGTTCGGGGATGAATGGGAGACTCCCTCTGACGAGGTTTGAGGTGATCTCCCTAAGTTGCTCCGTCGGTGGAAAACCCCAAGTCTAGGTGCGTCGTTATTTCTACCAATCCTTTGTCCTTCATTTTTTCATGTACATTCTATTGTTACTAATTCTTCTATTCGTTGTCACATCCAGTTAAGAGACGGGCCAAACTTATGAGCAAGTACAAGCAACATGTTGAGGCTGCTATTGAGTATGCGAAGTCAATTGACAATTTCGACGATTTGGTAGATCCTCGCATTTTGGCTTTGTACTGCCTTGGCCTAGAGCCTTTCACTTACATCCTGCGCATTATTGAGATAGAAGAGAAGAAAAGTAAGCTCTTTATTTAGTTTATCATTGGTTCTACTCCTCTTTTTTTTTCTTTTTTTTTAACAAATGTTTCCTTTTCGCAGAGATGACAACTAAATTTAACCAAGACAAGTTTGCGAAGATGAGGTCTAAGAAGAACGAGCCTTTGTCCAATCTCAGGAAGAAGATAGTGCACGTTGTGGAGAAGAGGGTCTCCGTCACTCCAGCTACCCCCGGTACTGTGACGATGAGGACATCTTCCCCAGCTACCTTAGTCGAAGAGATCACTCCCATCCGGAAAAAGCCACATGTGGCCGACAAAGGGATAGAGAAGGCTGATTCTTGCTTGTCCAGTGTTTGGGATGATGCTGGCCTTGCACAGGTAAGGGTGCAATTTTATCCACAACCGAGGAACTGAAGGTCTTCTCTGGCACGCCACCCAACGAGGTTGTAGGTCGTCATATCCACAAACTCGTCCAGGTAATGTACTTATGCGATTTTATCCTTTTCTTTCTCTTCTTTTTGCATCGTCCTAAAAATTTTAATTTTCTTTTCAGGTACTGGGGGAGAGCATTCATATCAACTCAGAGTACCTTACCCAAGAGGCAAAGGTCGCATTTGTAGTGTCCAATGTGGAGGCTTTGGAGGTAGAGAACTCCAAACTGAAGAAGGACCTGATTGTTGCCATGGATGAGGCCAACACTGTCAAGGAAAAGGCTAAGGTATTGGGGGACGACCTCAAAGCTGAGCAACAACTGATTCTGGAAAAAGATAAGCAACTCCTAGTCATGAAGGAGAAGATCAAGACTATTGCTGTCAAAGCCGTTGAGGCTTTCCAGCAAACTGAAGAGTACAACACTGTGCTCTTTAGTTGGTACTATAAAGGATTTGAGTTCCTGAGGCGATACTTCGTCAAGCACCCCACTGAAGTGATCTAGAGAACCTGGATCTCGAAGAGGTGGACAAAGAAATGGCAACTGACGAAGCCTTCCAGTCCACAATTCTTGAGGGTGATGCTCTTGAGAGTGCTCCTTCGCCTTCTGCTGGTGATGATGTAGCTGCTAATGCTTGACCCTACTTATGTTTGTATACTTTTTCTTTGTAATTTCTTTTTGGGTGCCCAGTGTGTTTTGGGCTTTTTTATTCTACTTTCAGAACAATTTTTTTATTCTAATTTAAGAACAATGTTTTTAGCCCAATGTTTATGGGCTTTTAATTATAATGTTGAAACAATGCTGGTTGCCCGTTGTTTTTGGGCCTTCAATTACAATAGTAATTTTATACTTACTTGTTTATTTTCCTGCCTTGCATGATACTCTATGACTACATGTGATTCTTGTCTGCTTCGTTCCTTCAGTTATCATTTTTTTTTTAATCTCTTTTACATAAGTAACTTGCATCCGTCTATGCGAGTTGTTGTCACTTAGTCAAAAATTTTGTTGTGACTTATACCCATTGGAGAGATCTTGTTATTTTTTGCTTCGTCAGTAACTTACATCCGTCTAAGTGGAATCTTATTACTTGGCCAATTCTTTGTGACTTATACCCATTGAAAGGATCTTGTCATTTTTAGCTTCGTCGGTAACTTACATCCGTCTAGGTGGAATCTTGTTACTTAGCCAATTTTTTTTTACTTACACACATTGAAGGGATCTTGTCATTTTTGGCTTCATCAGTAACTTACATCCGTCTAGGCAGAATCTTGTTACTTAGCCGTTTTTTTTTTTTTTTTTTTTTACACATGCATCACACTGGCTAAATAGTTCTTTTATAACTTTATTTCAAACATGAATACATTTGTCCACTACATCTACTAATGGTATTGTTTCAAATACTCGATATTCCATAGTCGTGGCAGTTTCCTCCCATCCAACGTCTCCAGGTGATAGCTGTCTTGCCTGGAATAATGGGTGACTTTGTAGGGTCCTTCCCAAATTGGACCGAGCTTCCCTTGAGTTGGGTTCTTGGTGGCAGGTGTGACTTTACGCAAGACGAGGTCTCCAATATTAAGTTGTCTAAGCTTCACTCTTTTGTTGTAGTACTCAGACATCTTCTTTTGGTACTCTGCCATCTTACATGATGTTCCGTCTCTAAATTGGTCCAAGCAATCCAAGTTAACTCTCAATTGATCGTCATTACTACCTTCATGGAAAGCTTTTCGTCTCAGGCTAGTGACTCCTACTTCAACTGGAATTACTGCTTCGATGCCATAAGTGAGATTGAAAGGGGTCTCTCCTATTGGGGTTCTTGCCGTAATCTTGTATGCCCACAAAAAATTGGCCAGCTCTTCCGACCACGCACCCTTTACTTCATCCAGCCGAGCCTTAATGATCTTGAGCAGGGTTCAGTTCGTCACTTCTATCTAGCCGTTAACTTGGGGGTGACTAGGGGATAAGAATTGGTTCTTGATTCCTAGCCCCAAGCAGAATTCCTTAAATCCTTGACTATCAAACTACCGCCCATGGTCTGATATGATTGTCCGTGGTATCTCGAATCCGCAGACTATGTTCTTCCGCATAAAGTTCTGGACCTTCGCCTCCGTTATGGTTGATAATGCTTCTGCTTCAACCCATTTTCTGAAATAATCAATGGCAACTAGTAAAAAATTTTACCTGTCTTTTACCTTGGAGTAATGGGCCAATGATGTCAAGTCCCCACTAAGCAAACAACCACAGGAAGGATATTGTCGTCAGTTTCTCAGAGGGGATGCGTTGGACGTTTCCAAATCTCTAGCATTTATTGCACTTCTTGACAAACTCCTTTACATCCTTCTGCAAGGTAGGCCAAAAGTAACCCGTTCAAATAACTTTAATAATCAGGGATCGCGGGCCTACATGATCTCTGCAAATTCCTTCATGGATCTCCTCTAGAATATATTTGGCTTCCTCCTCGTTGACACACCTCAAATAGAGCATGGAGAAGCCTCTCTTGTACAAGGTATCATTCAAGATCATGAACCTTGTTGCCCTCTTCCTTGCTTCTTCAACATCCTATGGGAGCCGTCCATCCTGAATGAATGATAAGATTGGGGTCATCCAACTGCTTTTGCTCTGGATTGTGAAGGTGTGGACTTCTTCAATGCTAGGGCATCTCTAGACTTCAATCTAGGTCTTTACTTGTTGGTCCTTCTTTTGATGACAATTATTTTGCCAGCTCGTCTGCCCACATATTCTGGCTTCTGGGGATTTGTGAAACTCCACCTGGTCAAACTCTTGTGTCAATAGCTTCGTCAACTTCAGGTGTTTTTGCATCTTTTCCTCCATTGCTTCGAATTCCCCCCTTATTTGGCCTACGACGAGCTTTAAATCGCTCTGGAGGAGCAAGTTTTTGATTCTTAGTGCTTTCCTGACCCTTAATCCCATCAGTACTCCTTCGTATTCAGCTTCATTATTGGTGGTTGGGAATGCTAGCTAAACTCTGTATTTAAGCATCTCCCCTTCGGGAGTAATGATAATGACTTTTACTCCGACCCTCTTTCAGACTAATGAACTGTTAGTCTAAATCATCCATCCTTCCACCTCGTCTATGGCTCCCTCCTATTCGGGGCTTGTAAATTCAGCGATGAAATCTACCAGCGCCTGCGCCTTAATAGCTTTCCTGGGGTGGCACTCAATGTCGAATTGACTGAGCTCAATAGCCCACTAGATCATCCTTCCTGCAGTCTCAGGCTTGTTCATCGCCTTCTTTATAGGTTGTTTCATCATCACCAAGATAGGGTTCACCTAGAAATAAGGGCGTAGCTTGCGTGAAGCGACAATCAAAGCAAATGCAATCTTCTCTATCCATGGGTATTTAGCTTCTGCCCCTTGAAGGCCTGGCTGACATAGTAGACTAGAAGTTGTCTTCTGTCCTCTTCTCGAATTAAGGCAACACTCACAACTGTAGTTGACACTGCTAAGTATAAATACAGATTTTCTCCCTCTTTGGACGGACTTAGGAAGGGTGGATTGCTCAAGTATTGCTTGAGCTCCTGGAAGGCTTTCTCACACTTATCCCTCAAAACGAAAGCCCACTTCAATGTCTTGAAAAATGGAAAGCATTTTTCCGTTGCTTTCGAGACGAACCTGTTAAGCGATGCTATCCTTCCAGTGAGCTTTTGGACTTCCTTCATAATCTTGGGTGACACCATCTCTAGTATGGCTCATACCTTCTCTGGGTTTGCTTCTATTCCCCTCTAAGACACCATAAACCCGAAGAACTTCCCTGACGCCACCCCAAATGTGCACTTGCTCTGGTTTAACTTCATTTGATATCGTCTGAGAGTTGTGAACGTCTCTTGGAGGTCATCAAGGTGAGTAGACTCTTCTTTACTTTTGACGAGCATGTCATCCATGTACACTTCCATGTTCTTCCCGATTTGTTTATTGAACATCTTGTTTACTAATCTTTGGTAGGTTGCTCCTGCATTTTTCAATCCGAAGGTCATCACCTTGTAGCAATAGAGCCTTAGCTTGTTATGAAGGCAGTTTTCTCCTAGTCTTCCTCTGCCAATTTTATCTGGTTATACCCCAAAAATGCGTCCATAAAAGTCAAGAACTTGTGCCCTATTGTGGAATCCACCATCTGATCTATCCTCGGTAAGGGAAAATTATCTTTTGGGCAAGCCTTGTTCAAGTCTGTGAAGTCCATGCACATCCTCCATTTCCCGTTTGCCTTCTTTACGAGGACGACGTTGGCCAGCTAGTCTGGATAGTAGACCTCATGGATGAAGCCCGCTGCTAGTAGTTTATTTACTTCGTCCATGATCGCCTGGTTTCGTTTTGGAGAAAACACTCGTCGTCTCTATTAGATGGGCTTTTTCTTGAGGTTCACATCTAACTTGTGTTGGATAATCTCTGGGGATATGCCTGGCATGTCCTCGTGGCTCTAGGCGAAAATGTCCAGGTTCTCCTTAAGGAACTGGACTAACTTCTTCTTCGTGTCTGCACCCATAATCGTCCCTACCCGAGTAGTCTTCATTGGTTCCCCGTCTACCAGCTCTACAGTTTCCAAGGCTTCCACCTTCTCCTCTTCTTTTTCCTCGATCATCCACGTATGGTTTTCCTTGGCTACCAACACCGCTTGGTAGCACTCCCTAACTAATACCTGATCTCCTTTTACTTCACCTACACCGTTTTCTGTTGGAAATTTTACCTTCAGGCAATTAGTGCACGTGACTGCCTTCCAGCGATTGAGTGTGGGCCTCTCTATGATCACATTATATGAAGAAGGGCAATCTACCACTAGGAAATCCAACTAACGAGTCAACTGTCGCGGATAAGACCCTATTGTGACCGTTAATGTCACTATACCCTTAGGATACACCATGTCCCCACTAAAGCTAACAAGAGGGGACTCAAAAAGGCGTAGCCTTCCCGTGTCTAGTTTCAACTATTGGAAAGTAGAAAGGTAGATGATGTCCGCGGAGCTACCATTATCCACGAGGATTCTCTTGGTATTGAATCCTTCTATCGTGAGCATTATGACCAAGGGGTCATCATGAGGTTGCTTCACCCCTCTAGTGTCTTCTTCCGAGAAAAACATGTCACTGTCCATTTGTCTTTGCTTCATAGGGGGTATTCTATGGACGCTGTTCACCTACCTCTGATATGATTTCTTAGGGGATTTGAACGATCCTCCTGTGGATGGTTCGCCTATGATTGTCTTTATCTCCCCGATCATATTTGGCAAACGTTGGGATGTGTTATCCTTGTCCTTTGGTGAGGCTTCGTACTTGTCCTTGCTATCATCCCTGGACCTACTAGGTTCTCCCTTCTTCACAAACCTCTGTAGTTTCCCTTTTCATATGAGTTCCTCTATCTGCTTCTTCAGATCCCTGCAATCCTCTGTGTAGTGGTCGTGATCCTTATGGAAATGGCAATACTTCTTCTTGTCACACACGTTGGACGACAAATGTAATGGCCTTGGCCATTTGAGGTAGTGCTCATCTTTAATCTGCGCCAAAATTTTGTCAACTGGTATAATTAAAGGAGTGAATTTTACCGTCGGTGGAGCTTTTTTGTCTTTCCTTTTACCCCCATCGCTAGTCTGACAATCTGAACGCTCCATTTTTCGTCCTATTCGGTCATCTTCCCTCCCTTTTCACTAGTCTTTTCTACGTCTTTTATTGCGGCTAAGGCATCTTCAGCGTTCATGTACTTCTTTGCCTTCAAGAGCATCTCTGCCATCGTCTTTGGAGGATTCTTCGCGAGTGAGACCACGAACTCCTTGGATTTCAATCCAGCTTTAAAGGTTGTTAACTGCACTTTATCATCAACTTCGTCTATCTCTAAGGTTTCTCGAGTGAAACGCTTCACGTACGACCTCAGGGTCTCCTTCTCTCCTTGTTTGATGGTAAGTAAGTGGTCTGCTATCCTCCTCAGGCGCTGTCCTCTAATGAAGTGGCGTAGAAAGGAATTGCCCAATTACTTGAAGTTATCAATGGACAATGTTGGTAACTTCGTGAACCACTCCCTTGCAACTCCTTTGAGAGTGGTGGGGAAAGAGCGACATAGTATTTCATCAGGGGGCTGTTGAAGGCCTAGTGTCGTCTTGAAAGTGTTGAGGTAGTCAAAGGGGTCCTTAAGTCTGTCAAACGGTTCAAGCTGAGGCAGACGAAATTTTGATGGCACTGGGCATTCTAGGACTGCCGCTGTAAAAGGTGAATCCGTCGTCCTAACCATTCTATCCAGGCTTCGCTCTGTTTTCCCTTTAATGGCGTTCCTTAGCATGTCCATCTCCTTTCTCATTTCCCTAAGAAGATTCGAGCTTGGTCCATCTAGAGTGATTGGTCTTCGACGGTCATTCCTTCTTTGACTATCTCCTTCGTCTTCCTGATTGGTCCTAGCCGATTCTCCTCTTGTTAAAGCAGCAGTCTCTTCTCTTGGTTCTGTCTGGTGAGTTCTTCCACACTAGCTGTAAGTGTTTGGATTTGCAGGGCTAATGCTGTAAAATCTTGGTTGGACTCCATCTGAATTTGGGAATTGACTGGAACTACGCTTTCGAATCTAAATGCGAAAATGTCGTTCCCACAAACAGCGTCAAACTGATGATATGTAAATCATTAATTTTGTAGGTTCATCCAAATGGAGTTGAATCCTCGTTACTATTCCTGCAAACGCAGAATAAAGTCTCTCCTATGGTGGTCACTAGTGTGGTGCCTGCCACAACGTCTCCAATGCTAAAGTTAGTATATAGAAGCTTTTGAGAGAAATAAGAAAGTTCTGAAGATTAGAGATATCTGTATAAAAGTAGTTTTAGGTGAATCTATGTACCTTGTTTGCCTCTGGTGAGTGTGTATATATATAGCTTCATAGTTTCTAGCCGCTAGGGCATTAATTGTGGCTTTAGTGCTCTTTCCGTAACGCCTTAGGGCTTATTAACACGGGTTTTGATGATCCTCCAACGGTCTGCTAACTAATTGGTAACTGTTCGGGGCATTGAATCATCTTATTAATGACTCGCCTGCCTTCGTCCATGTCATGCCAAGGTGGATGAGTGTATTTAATGAAGTCGTCCAAGAAAAGAGAGTTCGTCGGTCCCATCAATTACCATTTCATTTCCATATTCTTTGGTTTCCTCTGCTTCATTCTAATTTCAAGATTCTTGGGCTTTCGTTCCTAAGCAATACCCACACCTTTCCTAAGCAAACTGGAACATCGCTGGAGGGACAACATCATTTGGGTTTGGATTTTTTTCTGGTTTTTTTAATTAGCGTTTTTAAAATTAAGAAATAAATAATTAAATAAAATTTAAAATCAGTCCAAAATGGCGTCGTATTAAGACAGAGCAAAAGAGGGACACAGGGAGCTTAACAAACTAACAGAAATAAATGACCATCTATTAATTAACAACTAATCACACTAAGACACCTGTATTAGCAAGCAAAGTGCACACCACATGCTCATTATAAGAATAAAAACAGGTTATAGAAAAACTACATACAGCTTAAGAGCTGTTTACATAACGACTGTAGCTTTTGTCAGTCTTCTTCCTTATCTTGCTGTTGACTCGATTCTCTTTGTGTTTGTGCTTGGCCTGATTGTCACTCTTGTTCTCGATATTTTGAGACAAGAAACCGAGAAAGCTTATAAAGGACTACTATATACATTTTATGAAAAGCTTGCTGTCGATATTCTTGATCTTTTCAACATTAGAGCTTTCTATGAACAAAATCTTTGAAAATTCATCAAAAGTAAAGGAAAACAAAAATATATTACTACTAGATTCATCACATGCACTTTGCGCATGCAATAATGCTCTCTTTTTTTGATTTAGTGTTATAATGTTTAGAAGTGATATAAATAACCATTGTATTTTTTTTTTTTTAAAGAAAGAGGAAAGTAACATGGAATAATATTTAAAAATAAGATAGAGATAGTATCCTAAGTTTTAGGCTAAATGGAGAAGTTAAAAAAAAAAGGCTAAAACTTGGAAATAGTAAATTACTCTTTTAGCTAGTTTGTATTTTTTTTTAATTTAAATTAAAATTATTTAAATATTTTCTCGAAAAAATATTTAACTAAAAAATATGGGTATTTTAGAGAGTTTAAGAATTTGTGTAAGGTATTTTAATACGCAAAATGTGAAGACCCAAACAGAAAATCATGTTATGTTATTAATAGTATATAGATTAATAAGGGGAAGAGATCTTAATTGCATCGGATGCAGAATTACAGGATTGGGAGACAGAACAATATGAATATTTGACTAATTAACTTGGAGTCTAAAATATTGTAATTGTAAGTAGCTAGACATGAACTTTTTATTTTTTTTTAATAAGTGAACGATCCAATGGAATTCTAATTCTAATAGGGCAGCCTGTGATCAAGAATATCGGGGGCCAACTTGGCTTCACCTGTTATCATTGCCCCCTAAACCCCCAAGCTCCCTTGCATGGTCTCTTCATTTATTCTTATTTTCCACATATAAGCATTGCCAATTATTTTCTAAAAAAAAGTGTGACATGTTCACTTTATTAGATGATGAATTTTAATTTTATTTATTAATGTGTGGCATGATGGAAATAATGTAAAATTTATTGGTCATTAGATGTCAAGAAACTAATCTTAAAATTGACTGTGATAAATGTCTGACACCTTCTTATCTCATAACGTAATCTCTTAATTTGAATATAGGAATATAAATTAGTCATTTTCATTGTATATAATAGAAAATCCTCATAATATTTATGTTCTAAATTTTATTTTTTCTTTAACTTCCCTTATAGAAAGTGAAGTAGTGATGACTCCATTTTACAATCTTTCTAGTCAAGAAGTATAATCTCCTTAGTCGATTTTCCAAAGTCACCCCCTGGTTCTCACAAATTTTTTAATAATTAAATTTAAATTGTACATAAATAAAAAAAAAATTAAAAAAAAGCACAAAAAAATACACTTATGCTCACAATTAATTGTAGTAAATTTTTTTTTTTTTTTATAAATTTCACTCAAATAAATAAATTTATTTATAAATAAAAATTTTATAAAAAAATTACTACAATTAATCGTGTGCATAAATGTATTTTTTGTGCTTTTTTTTTATTTATGTACAATTTAAATTTAATTTTTAAAAAGAACAATTTAAAAAATGACAAAGTTTAGCAACAAAATTAATTGTAGCCTTAGATTTCAAACTCACTCAATATCTTTTTATTGGAGGTGAATTTTGACAAATACAACATTGAATTACATCTTCTTCTTATATCTTCCATGTTTGCAAAATTTCAAGAAAATTAAATATCAATAGTTGTGTCATCAATAAATTGTTAAATTGCAAGTTTTTGTAATTTAAAATTATGCATAAAATATAAGATTATAAATTATATAGTAAATAATATCCGATTGACACAAAAATTGACATGGGTATTAAGAGCGTAAAGAACATGTAATTCAACGGTTAGATTTTCAAAATATGCAATAATATTTATTTTATTGAGTAAATTTGTAGCCTAAGGCTACAATCAATTTTGTAGCTAAATTTTGTCCTTTAAAAAATACCTAAGTGATAGATTTATGTAAATTGTATCCACCCAATTAAAAAAAATTAATTTTAATTTTGATCATAATTCACAAATCAATGTTTACTTACAGAAAGACAAGACTTCAAAATCAAAAGGGAAAAAAATCTTTTAATTTAGAGTAAAACTTAGGTGTAGTCCTTTACTTGTTCTACATTACGTTCAACAATTAAATTCAAACATATGATTGCATTAATTAATAAGACACAAATAGTGTTATCTTTTTTAAAGACAATTAACTTCAATGCAATTATATGTTTGAATTTATTTGACAGACCTAATATTACACTTGAGTTTTACCCTTTAATTTATTGAATGAAAATCTTTTCTCTAAAAATCAAGAAGCTTACAAAAGAAATTTTTTATTTGGTGAAGTTATTAGAATGAGGTGTCATTCCAAAGAATATATATATATATAGTGTATGAAATTGCTAATCTTTTACCTCCAATTTAACCTCTTTTTTACTTCTATTTTTACATGCCCTCAGACATTACTCTATTCTTTTTTCTTTTCTTTTCTTTTTTTTCTTTTTTTTGCTACTAGATTGGTAACAGTGGCAGAGCCAGCGACTTAGAGAAAAACAAGTGTACTATGTTTTTTTTATATATGTAACATCTCACCCATAATGTGTGGGTCCCACCTATAAGACTTACATTTTGTGAATGAGAAGTTACACGTATTAGATATTTAGATACATCATATAACTCCTCGCTGATGAGAAAATTTCAACAAAGGCAAATGAAATAAATTAAAATAGGAAGGAATCCACAGGAAGATACCGAATTACAAAAGTGGGAGGGAGAGGGAATAGTAGGCATATTAGACTGACTTGGAGCCAGCAAATTCAAAATCGATGACAAGAACCATTTTTTTATATATGATACCTAAAAGGTCCAATGGAAAGCAGGGATTATTGACAAAGGATAAAAAATAACAGTGATCTTAAACAGCTGAGAAGCAGTTAGTCTAAGATGGTTGCGGCAACAAATTCTAATGTGCAGCATCTTCCTCCTCACAGAATTTTGTGTATTCCTTTGAACCCATCAAGGATTCTAATTCTGATGGATTGCTTGGCTTCAGCTTGATCATCCATCCATCTTCATATGGACTTTTATTAATCTTCATTATAAAATGTGTAAACACAAAAACAAAAACAAAAACAAAAAAACACAATCAGGCAAATGGAATTCAACATCATTTGGTACCAAAGAAGGTAGGGGATAAACAAACCATGGAATCATGATTGCAACAAAAAAGAAAAGAAAGTCAAGTAACTATTGAACACGTGTCTATATTGTGTCCCATATAATATACTGGAACGTTGGACGAAAGCCAAACCCATATAATATATTGCAATAATTGCAAAATTTTATTGTCTTGTTAGCAATCAAAAATAAATAAATCATATGAAGGATGAAGTAAGTGAAAATAAAGGGAAAGAATTACCAAGCCAGGTGATTCAGCCAGCTTTGAATTAACCTCAACAACCTCACCCGAGATTGGAGAATTGACATCACTGGTTGCTTTGACACTTTCCACGGCTCCAAAGCTGCCACCTTGTGAAACTGAGCCACCAGGTTCTGGCAGTTCCACAAACACTACCTCTCCAAGATGGTCCTGTAAATGATTGAATTTGAAGCTCCATATTTCAATTTTTAAAAATCCATTGAATAGTCTAATTAATGATATTTTCTCTATAATCTTTTTCTATACGTATCAATTACGTATCATCAGGCCCAACTGCCCAAGAAATAGATGATTAAAAAAACCAAAAATTAATGCAGTGCACAAGAATTAAACTGTTAGAAAATGTAGATATATTTCATTAATAAAATTAACACCACCTGGTGTTTTTTGTCAGAATGTACATTTCTTAAATTAATCCTTTCATCCCAATAAACCTTTTTGTTATTATATATTTCTTTTACTTTCTTTCTCTTTATTTAATTGCTTCACAGTGCTTTCTCAACCAAAGAAAAAAAAAAACTTCACAGTAGTGATTAACTGGTTTTCATCTAATCACACTCAATTAAAATACATATACTGATCACATCCCCTTTGATTTTGCTCGTGATCAGACTACTTTATTTATATATATATTCTGCTCATGTGGCCAGGAGTTTTTGAAAGATAGTAATTAACCTAAGTATGATTAGAACTAACTACCACCGAGTATAGATTAGTCTGGAGAGGTTTATCAACTAGATGATCAATAAGCCTAATGACAATATAATTTTTCCATTTTTTATAATTATCAAGGTCACATTTTGTGATTAGTGTATATAAAAGTGATGTTACTTGTAATTCTATGTAAAAATGATGTTGCACTAATTACAATCTATATCATTAAGAAGTTCGGAAAGAAAACTATATAATTTATTATGTCTATTAAGTGTTGTTATTTGTATCATTGAAAATGTAACAAGGTGATAACATGGAGGGAAAAACAATGCAAGCACACAAGTGTTCGCTAGAGCCTTGAGGGATACAATGCTATCCCTTACAAGTCCAACATGAAATTCTCTCGTAATGAGGATGAGTTATCTTCTAGAGTGGCATTTGTTTTCCCCCAGGGTGCATTATGGGCCTTATGGCACTCATAAATATTTGTCAACTATATTATTATGAAAGTTATTGTGTTGATAGAATTACTTCCAAAATAAATATTTCATATAATTTAATTTGCTTAGGAGGAGGTGGGAAAAAATGAATGTTTCATGCTGTCAAAGTATGATTTTTTTTAGGAGGGGAAAGATAAAAATGGCTTTTTGGGTTTTTTTTTAAGGGAGAATGGATAAGGGGGGAAGAAAATAGGGGAGGCAATGGTTGTTTAGGTTGTTTGGTTGGAAGGTGAAAATGGAGGAGATTTTGGTGAGGTCATTTTTCTCCTATATGTTTTATTAGTTTTGTTAGTTTGTAAGTTTATAATAATTAAAAAGAATAAAAAATAGTTCTTATAACTAAAAAAATCTTGCATTTTTATATAATAGGAATGAGAATAAATTTATACAAACTTATTCTATACTCTCTTCTTCTTCTTTTTATCAGCTACAAAAAAGAGTTTTTTATCTTTCCATATTTTTAGTCTCCCACTTTTTCATCCCATACCAAACATAGCATTAGGAGGAAAGGGCTTTGGGTGGGGTGTTATATGTGTTGGGCTTTATTGTGAATGTTCTGTTCTTGATTAAGGCCGAAGTCCAACTTCAAGGCTGAGATAGGCCCGCTACAGTTTGACCCCAGCCAATCCTGGCATGTTAGTTACGGCACAAAAAACTTAAGGTTTCTTACATATGGGCTTGTTAATCTCCGGCTAATCTACCAGATTCTTTGGAGCCCTACTAGAGATCTCTGATTAGCCCAATTGTAGCAAGTTTAGTTATTTTTTAGTCTAGTTTATAGTGTGTTTTTATGTTAGAACCTTATTCTCTCTTCCCTTATGTGTATGTTTCTTTAAAAAAAAGGAGTTTAAAGTAATGAAAAATGTCTCCCACTATAAGAACATAATCAACCATAACCATAAATAGACTTCAATCAAATTAGAAGGTTAGAGAAACATGGTTCCCTAGCAGAAGAAGATAATCAACCGGAATTAGACCTAAAGAATGGGGGCCGGCATTCTTCTTCAAATTAGACTCAAAGTTAGAGAAATATGGGCTAAGAGAAGGACGTGAATATGTGTGCAACAGTCATAAATGCGAAGCACCTTACCATATACGGTATATAATTAATATATTTGAGATTGAATTCGTCTATGCCACAAAATAAAAGTCTAAAAAACAAAAAAGTAAGAAAATTAAATACTAACTTCTTTGGTGTTGTATGTTAATTTTTTCAATTAAATTCAAAACCATGGTTATATTGTACAGTGCAACACAAACAATATGATATTTTGTAAAGATAGTTAAATTTTATACAATTATGTGTTTTAATTTAATTAAGAAATTATAAGAGCATCCCCATTAAGGATTGCATATGCTAAAAGATGCTTTTTTTAACATTTATAACCCAAAAACCTAGTCCATCAAAGATTGCATATGCTAAAAAATTTGAAATATTGCTACAATGCGCTCTCATTTTTGAGACCGCATTGTAACATCATGCTATCATTTTTTAATACTTTTAATTCTCTCTCTCCTCAGACTGAGACTTAAACTCCTTTCTCACTCTCACTCTCTCTATCTTTTCTCTCTCTCTCTCTCTACTTCTCATTGAGCTATAATCTGAGACTCCAGTGAGAAATTTCTTCAAATATGGGTTTGTGATTTGACTCTGATCTCTAACCTTCCAACTTGTTGAAGATGTCGGAAGTGGAAATCCATGCCAAGATGATGAAGTGGCATTCTGAGCCGTCAATGGGTTTCGTTAAGCTCTAGATCGGTGTTCACCGGACTCCAGTAATCAATCTAGGTTTTGTTTCTTTTTGTTATTTCTTTGTTGGATTACTATAGAGATGGTGAGACTTTGTTGGATTACTATGGAGAGGGTAATCAATCTGGGTTTGGTGGCGTTGATATTCAGACAGAGCTCGGTGGTCAACCATGGAGCACAAGTTGGAGCATGGATCGAAGGAGTCGTGGTCCGATTTGGTTGATTTGGTTTGTGGTCCGATTTGGCCGTGGTTTGTGGGGTTTTCTCCTTTTTTCTTGCTGTGGTTGGTGGTGATTTGGTCTGATTGCTATTGACTTTTTTTTTAAGTCCGACAGTGTATGTGGATGTGGTGGGTGGATGTGGAGGTTTTTCTTTTCTTTTTTTTTTCTCTGCTATTGTTGTGGTTGCGATGGATCTGGTTGGTGGCTAGTGGCTGGTGGTAGCAATGGTGGGTGGATGCGGTGGTTGTGGTATGGGTGGGTGGATGCGATGGCCAGCGGTGCTAAGAATAATTGGGTTGAGAAAGAGAGAGACAAAGGAGAGAGAGAGGAAAAATAAAAAAATGAATAAAAAATAATAATGAAAGAATATTTAAATGGAATGTTAAAAAAATAGGGGCTCGTTTGGTACGTGTGTTTAAATAAAAGTTTTCAATATTTTTGAAAATACGTGTGGATAAAAAAGTATAAGAAAATACGTGTAATATTGTTTAAAAACTGAAAACATGTGTTTGAACTCGCGTACCAAACGAAATCTAAAAGTTTTGATGGAAGAGATATTGTAAAGTGATATGTTATATATTATAAAATTGGTTTTTGAGATGGTATATGCTAAATTTTTTAGAATTGTTGATAGAAATGCTCTAAGTAAAAGATATGTACTTAACCTTCTAAAATTAAAAAGTCTCCAATTAACCAAAAAAGATAGAATTAATTTTTATCGTTTATCTTTTTTTTAATTTTTTATGTCTTTTTCTTTGCTCACTTTTTTATATTTACGGAGAGAAAGAAAAAAGAACAGCAATAACATTAGAAGAAGGCACAAAATCTCTCTCATTGTAATCTCTATTTCTTTAACGAACAAAAAAAAAGCCCCTTATAATTCCTTATTACAATTTCAATATCTAAAATTTAAGTGATATAGAAATAAGAAGAAAAATCCAACATAATTTAGGCAAATGAGTAACTTTAAGAAGCTGAAAGTTTGTACTTATAAGCTCGTACTTAATATATAAATCTTCTACTAGTACTCTAATAAGAGCAAGCATAAAGTTATTGTGGCTCAATAACTCTGAAGACAAAGGACAAATCACAAAATCAATATGAGATTGGTATAAATAACCTGAACAATATGACTTTTTTTTTTTTTTGGGTTTCATACCTGAGCATGATCGGTGATACCAATTGTAGCCACCGGGCCTTCATGCTTCACCCACTCATGTGAAGAAGCATACTTCAACCCATCCAAAACTGCACAATATAACCTACAGAAATCAGCTTTACAAAGAACAACCTATTATATACAAACAACAACTATTCAAGCTAAAGAATGAAGCATTTCTTATGTTGGTTGAAGAAAGCTTAAAGCAGAACAACCAAACTTTCCTTGCAATCCCACACAGAGAGAGAGAGAGAGAACCCATTAAAGTTGAAGGAAAAGAATACCAGAAGAGAAGCGGCGGGAGAGAGAGAATGCAGGAGAGAGATGGGCTTTGGAGGCACAAGAAATTCTGAGTGCGTTGGCTGTGGAAGAAGCCCACATTCTCAGAGCCATGTTATCTTCTATGTTATCTGTGTTTCTGGTTATCTCAAGCGCAGAGGTAGATAACAAAGAATGAATAAGTTAAGTTCATATATTTCCTGGTTTTGTTATCTTGGATGAATGGTGGGCAACGAAAGCCTCATCCTAGCGTAAGACCTGAATACAGAGAGCCAGTGCTTTTCTTTCTTTATTATTATTATTTTTTTCCCCCTTTCTTTATTTTTTTGTGATTATTCATTATAGTCAAAGAAATTACCTCTTCTCACGCCCGCCAGAAAAAATAAACTTCTGTACCCATAGATCAAACAAAATTACATTTCATTTGTATGATTTTTTGCTATAATGCAAGGACACCCAATTGCACACCTAAATTCACAACATATTTAAGTATAACTTTGTATTTGGAGCACCGAAATTTTTCTCCAGTACGTAAGTACATATGGTGGTCTTGTGTGTAAATACTAAAATCCAATCACAAGTTGACACTCAAGTATATTATGAAATTTGGTGTGTGAAATTAGGTGTAGATTTAGGTGTCCATAGGTAGACTTCATCTCATTTAATGTCTGTTTGGTTGGGGTGATTTGGGGGATGATGGAAAAGGGGAGAGGAAAATAGGAAGGATGGGATTTTTGGTTGAGAGGGGAACCAAAAATCAATTTCCCAAATTTGGAGAAAAAAAATGGAAGTAAAGAGGAGTAGATGGAAAATGACTCATTTACATACCCATCTTTACTATGTAAGCGCATATATATATATATATATATATATATATTCTAGATGTTTTAATAGTTGTGTTAATTTACAAGTTTATAATAATTAGAAAAAAATTACTTCTTATAAACTATTATAAATATGTTATAGGGGTATGAAAGTAAATTTATACAAACTATATTTTTCATCCTTTCATTTTTCTTTCTTAATCAAACAAATGAATTCTCCATCCTTTCACTTTTCTATCCTCCTAACCAAACACACATAAAATAAATCTTTTCTATTCCTCCACTTTTCTATCTTTCCACTTTCCCACCTCCAACCAAACCAAGTCGCTCTACCATAACACATGCAAAGGAAAGTCGGTGATTTTGTGGCTACATTTATACATATGCATAAACTATTAGTTCAACGGATCTCAGATCAACTCGTTATAAGTTAGATATTGTTAAGAAGTTATTTATTGCATGAATTTAAATAAGGATAAGTAATTCACAAATGACTTAATATACTGTTACATCATTTAAAATAAGCTATCATCACTTATTGGATTGAATGAGAGTTTAAATTATGTATTACTATGTATATCATTGGATTCATAAAGTAGTAAAGCTCTACTATGAAATAGTCTATCTTCGTGTTGAGTCCTTTTTTGTCGTCTTACCATGCATCAAGTTTTGAGAGGAAGTTTAAACTTTCTTTTATTAACTGTGTTCTCTGTAGCACCCTTTCCTGAGAGCTAGTCTCTCCACACCCCCAACCCACTTCATCCCCTGCTGCACCATTACTCACCCATCCCCTCAACTGCTCCCCCTAATGGAAGTCTCGGAACTAGTAAACCGCACTAAGCGATGCTCCTTTCAAGATATCTGCCTAGAGCTCCCTCCAAACCAACAACCCCTGAACCCTTCTGCAACCACCATCATCGGAAAACTTTTATCCCCGAAAATTCTCAGTCTGCCTGTCATCAAAGAGGTAGTGACCAAAGCTTGGCGCCCCCTCTATCCACTTGAAGTTATCAAGCTTGACCCCAACATCTTTCTGTTCAAATTTCAACATGAAACCGATGCCCAAAAGACATTCCTCAAACGGCCTTGGTCCATCCGTGGAGGGCATCTCATTCTAAAGAAGTGGAATCCATGCCTCACCTGGAAAGAAGTGGATTTCTCTAAAACCACTCTATGGATTCAGGTACATGGGTTACCCTCACTCTGGCTTTCAGAAGCCAACCTTAGAAGCATTAGCACCATGGCCGGTGAAGTCCTAGAGTTAGACTTAGCTAGAGAGGGAGGCTCCGAATGGAGAAGATTTACTAGAATCAAAGCTGACATTGATGTCAAGTAGCCTTTGCTTCCAGGAGTTTTCCTCCCTCGGCCTAATCCCGACGATCTTTGGGTAAGCCTCAAATATGAGAAACTTTCCATAATATGCTATACCTGCGGCCTCATTGGTCATGATGAAAAGTATTGCAACAAAGAAACCTTCAAATTATAGAACCCCTTTGGTGCCCAGTTTGTGGCTGCTGGTTCTTGGCTCCGGTCTGAAAATGACCACATGCCGGTCGGTATATACGACAAAAGGGATCTGCAAGATAAGCATGCCACTCGGAATGAGGCTGCTGAAGCGACGATGGTACCTGACACACTAGTACAACTCCCTGTCGAATGCAGCCATGATCTGCCCCAAGTGTGCCAGCCCCAAGGACAGGCGTTAGTGGGATTAAGCTCCCACACCAATTGCACCAGCAGCCCTCCACAGACAGCGACAAAACTAGACGCATCCAATGCTGCCACGACAGGTTTGTCCCTTAATTCTTCTCCTACTAACCAACCCATATCAGTCGGCCCAACACTCCCTCAAGCCCACAGCCCACCACACCCTCAAATAACACTTATCCCTCCTACTAATCACAATCCCAACTCCTTTGTTTCAATGGGCCCTGTCCTCCCTTTTGATCATAGCCTGCCTCATTCTAAAGTCTCAACACTTCCTTCACCGGTTTCCCAGCTCAGCCCACACCCTTCCAGCCCATCAAAAACCTCTCCCAGGCCACTTAATACCACTGCCAGCCCACCTAAAATCACAGACACCCTAACATTACACTCGGATATCCCTCATACGCCCAACCATACTCTCAAGAGGAAAATCCCAAAGGACGAGCTCTCCACCTTTACCAAAAGACTCAGGAAAACTGAAAATTCCATTGAACCAACCTTCTTCGACCCCATCACCTCAACCCTCATTCCTCAATCCGAGATAGAATCTTTCATCCTAGAAGAAGAGAATAAGGCACACTCCCCTTTCAGTCCCAAGGTTCATGGAAAGCCGCTTAAAGGTAAAGCACGAAACCTTAACTCTTCTAATTCTGCTGAGTACCATGTTTCTGTGGTGGATCCACACATCCTTTCGGTTCATTTGGCTGAGGAGGCGGGCCTTTCCATGCCCCCACCTTCACCATGAGAGCCATTTGCTGGAACTGTCGAGGCATCTGCAACGCCTCGACAGTCCGAGCCTTAAAGGCTCAAATAAGTGGCATTTCGCCCAATTTCATTTTTCTTTGCGAAACTAAGGCTTCTGATAAGAAAATGCAGGAAGTTATGGAAAAGTTAGGTTTTCATCATAGATTTGTGGTTGACGCCAAAGGTAAAGCTGGCGGTCTAGCCATTTTGTGGAAATTTGAAAGCTCTGTTAGAATATTGGAATACAATAAAAACCTCATCGCCATCAAAATCTCTGACCCTGTGTGTGATTGGGTCCTAGTGGGTTTCTATGGACCTCCTTACCCCTCTAAAAGGCCAAAGCATGGCAGAACCTAGCGGCTCTCCTTGAGTCCATTCAATGCCCTTGGGTCTGCTTTGGAGATTTTAACTACACTCTAAGTCCGGATGACATAAGTGGTGGAAGCACAAGTGGGCATTCGGCCACTAACCACCTCAGTGATCTCATGTTTGAATTCAGCGCCGTTGATTTGGGGTTTTCTGGAAACAAATTTACCTGGGCTAAGGGTAAGTGGGGTAGTGCCGCAGTCAAAAGAAGGTTGGATAGAGGAATCGCCAGCATTGCTTGGCGTTTAGCCTTTCCTAAGGCCTGCATTTCCCATCTTGGAGCAATTTGTTCCGATCATACGCCTCTCCTGTTAGACACATGTCCTAAGGACGCCTTTGCTCACCGGCCTTTCCGATTTGAAGCAGCATGGATTCGGGATCCCCGATGTTTTGCTGTCATTGAAAATGCTTGGAATGGAGATGTCAGTGGGTCTAACTTCACCAAGCTGTGTAAAAAGCAAGAGGCTACCCGACAAGCCCTGCGTAAATGGAACAAAGAAGTTTTCGGTTTTTGTCAAGTGAGAATCAATGACCTCATTCGAAAAATCGCTGATGTCCAAAATGACAATCCATCAATCTCCAATGGTGAATCTGAAGCATCTCTTCAAGCTGAATTGAATGAATGGCTCATGAGAAGTGAAATGTTATGGCGCCAAAAATCTAGAGAGCTTTGGCTTAAGGAGGGAGACAAGAGCACTAAGTTCTTTCATTTGTCTACATCGTTAGACGTCGGAGGAACAACATAGATGCTATAAGGTCGGAAGAAGGGGAATGGATCACTGATAAGGGGTTAATCAGGCATCACTTCCTAGATAATTTCAGGCAGCTCTTCACAGCGGAGGAAGTTAACTTCCCAGATCATTTGGAAGACCTTGTCTCTACGGTCATCTCTGAGGAAGATAATTCTGCTCTCTGCACCATTCCTACTCCTGAGGAAATTAAATCCACCTTGTTTCACATGTCGGAGCTGAAGGCCCCTGGTCCCGATGGATTTCCCGTTGCTTTCTACAAAAAATTTTGGCCAATAGTGGGGAATGATGTCATTACAGCAGTCACATCCTTCTTCACTGGTGGTTCTATGCCCAAGGAGATAAACTCCTCTCTGATTGTCCTTATCCCAAAGGTACCCAACCCTTCCTCTTTCAATCATTTCGGCCTATTAGTTTATGTAACGTAATTTACAAAATTATTTCCAAGATATTAGTGGCTAGGATCAGGCCTCTGCTTCCAAGATTTATTTCCCCCCGCCAATCTGCCTTTATCCCTGGTCGATGGATAGCGGAAAACCAGGTCATCGTTCAGGAATTGATCCACAGTTTTAAGGTCAGAAAAATTAAGGCAGGGCAGATGGCTATAAAGATTGATCTCCAAAAGGCTTATGACCGGGTAAATTGGGACTTTCTCCAAGCTGTCCTCAGCAAGTTGGGATTCAATGGTGTGTTCATTGGTTGGATATTGGCTTGCGTGTCCTCGGTTTCCTTTGAAGTGCTTGTAAATGGTGGAAAATCTGACCAATTCAAGCCAAGCAGAGGGCTTAGACAGGGTGATCCATTGTCGGCATATTTGTTCATAATCGGGCAAGAGGTCCTTTCTAGAATTTTGGAGAAAGAATTTACTCTCAAGAACATAGACAGAGTTAAAGCCAGTGCTAGTGCACCACCTATTACTCACGTTATGTACGCAGACGACATCATTCTCTTCTCCAAGGCAACTAGGAACAATGCTGAAACCATTGTCAAATGCATTCAAAAATATTGTGACTGGTCCGGTCAGAGCCTCAACAACGCCAAATCAGGAGTGTTCTTCTCAAAGCAATCATCTCACCAAAATCGCAGAGCAGTAAAGCACATCTTGCAGATGAAAAAACTGAACAAAAATGCTATCTACTTAGGCTCCCCCCTTTTCTTGTCAAGGGCCCGCACAAAAGACTTCAAATATATCATTGATAAAGTCGAAACTAGACTCACGGGTTGGCGGAGCAAGTGTCTATCTTGGGAAGGGAGAACAACCCTTCTAAATTCAATGGTTCAATCCATCCCTACCTATGCCATGTCCTCCTTCAGCATTCCTGACAGCGTCTGCAACAAGTTGGACTCTCTAGCTTGTAGGTTATGGTGGAAGCCGAAGAATTTCGATGGGAGATTCGTAGCACTCACTGCATGGGATAATATTTGTAAGCCTAAAGCAAAAGGAGGTTTGGGGTTCAAGAAAGCTAAGCATATGAATAATGCCTTGCTAGCCAAACTCGCTTGGATGATCGCATCCAAAAGAGATAGCTTATGCATGTCTATTTTGAGAGCTAAATACAGAGTCAGAGATGATTGGCTGAGAAGAGAGCCCCCTAGAAATGCTTCTCCAGGCTGGAAAGCCATTGAAGGAGTCAAGGAAATCATTGTCAAAGGCGCATGCTATTTAATTGGAGATGGGGCATCCATTAATGTTTGGCTTGATCCATGGGTCCCTTGGATCCAAAATTTCATCCCAAAGCCAGCACAACCTACCTATGCCGAGACTCCCCTCATGGTGTCCATGCTCATCGATGGAACATCTCACCAATGGAAGGAGAGCATAATCCGGCAGATTTTTGAGTCTTCATCCGCAGAGGCAATCCTCTCCATCCCACTTGCAGCGCGCAAAGGCTTTGACAAACTAATTTGGGTGCCTAACTCAAAAGGATTATTTGCTGTCAAATCGGCTTACAAAGTAGCCAATCCGCAGTCTTCTCAAAGCACTCTACCTAACCAATTGTGGAATAGGCTTTGGAAAATCAATGTTCCTGAGAGGATTAAGATGCTGTTGTGGCGAATTGCATCTAGCACAATCCCTGTTAAAGAAAACCTTGCTCAGAGAATGGGAATTGAGAACCTCCTGTGTGACCTTTGTCTTGAAGCCCCTGAATCCTCCTGTCACCTCTTCTGCCTATGCCCTGTAGCAAGAGCTATCTGGTTCACTTCCTGCTGGGGATTGAGAGTTCACGACCAAAACATCACAAACAGTGCAGATATTGTAAAGTTGGTCCTTGATCCTCCTATTCACTCCTCTCAGGAAGTTGACAGGGAGCACATCACTACTACATTGGCCTTCGCCTTGGATGAAATATGGTTCTTGAGAAACCAACTCGTCTTCGAGGATACCAGGATTGACATTCTCTCATCTAGCAATCATATCGCTCGTAGAGTTGCAGAATTTTCCAATCTCCACAACCTGGAAGTTCTAACTCCCTCTCCCATCTCACCAAATGCGTGGTCACCTCCTCCAGCCGGCACCATAAAGCTTAATGTAGACGCAGCGGTTGGTCTCACATCAACAGCAATGGCAGTGCTTGCTAGAGATCACACCGGAGCTCCTATTAAGCTATGGGCAAAAAAATATGTCAGATGTCTCCCCATCCAAGCTGAAGCCGCTGCTGTTCTTTGGGCCATCAATCTTGCCTCTGCTGAAGGTTGGTCAAGAATCATCATTGAAGGAGATTCTAAAATCTGTTTCGACACCCTTGTTGACAAAGGCTCTCTGCCTCCATGGAGTATTAGCAACATAGTTTCTGATGTTTTTTCTGTTAGTTTGTCGTTCATTTCAGTTTCTTTTGTTTGGGTTAAAAGAGTTTGCAATATGGCAGCTCATGCTGCTGCCAAGTTTGCAATTCAATCCCCTGTGTCCTGTAGTTTTTTAGTGGATAGTCTGCCATTGGTCCTTGTCACCGCTTGTAAGGTAGACTTCCCCCCATGTTCTTTCCTTTTTTAATTCATTGGCATTGACATCGAAGTTTAGCAAAAAACAAAAAAGGTTACATTTTTATCCCCTTGTGAAAATATGATTTGTAATAGCAAACTTAAGCAATGTAGGGAAAGTAGCATGAAAGACTTATTTCAAAATGTTGGAAATATATTTAGAAGATTGAAGTGGTTGAAATAGAAAGGAAAGTAATAATAGTACCCCAAAAAAAAATAGTATATATATATATATATATATATATGTAAGGACCTGTTTTGCAACCCAAGGCCAAGGTATGTGGAATCTTGGTCCAACGAGCCCAATGTAATAAATTTGTAGAGAATGGATTAAAGAACTAGACCAGTCCAAGGAGGTCTTTTTTATATAAATCAATAACAATTGGGTGCAAGTACAATTTAGATTGCTACAGTGTTATTTCTCTATTTCTCTGATCCCTTCTTCATGAAGGGTCTCTCACATTATATAGTTCCCTTTGGATCATCTTGATCTTACACTTGTTGATCATTTGAACCATCACTTGAGTACATGTCCCATCAGACACCCTCTTTGGCTTTCTGTGAGTTGTGGTAGCCAAAGACACCCCATTTGGCTTTCTGTTCAGAGGTCTTTTCCACATAAATGCGGCTAGAAGAGTAACTGCAATGCATTTAATGCGGTGATAGCAACTTTTCCTTAGATATTTCTGAGTTCCCATTATCCTTGTACGTTTATGATGCACGTCCCTGTCATTAGAGCTTCCTGAAAGGTTACCTTAATTATCAAGATACACACTGAAGCTGTTCCCAGTTTATCTGATGAGGTGTTCCTCCTCGGACCACCTTCCACTCGTTCCTTACTTATGAAACTCTAAACTGGAATCACCCATAACTATTTATTTCTCCTTAGACCATTCAGTTCTCGGACCAGGCCCAAGGCCCAATATACACTCTGGGCCCTTAACCCTACAATATATATAAAAGAAGAATAGGTTGCACATATAATATATTGATAAATTGATAAAGATGGGGTTTAAGAGTCTTAACTTGGGTAAACTTTAGAGCTAGTGCTAGTAATGTGCTTCCTATGTGACTTCGAGATATTTTGATATAATCTTAATCTTTCCTTTAGTGTCTTTTTTACGCCTGCAAGGGAACCAAATGTAGATCAAGATTCCAAAACGAGAACAATCACTATAATTGGAGCTTGAAAATTTAGCTATGAATTACCAAACACTCAAATTAAATCTACAAAAATTATGAGAAGTTAGAGATCGTGAGATTATAGGGGAAAAGTATTTAAAAATGAGAGAGAGAGAGAGAGAGTAATGAAAAATTACAAAAATAAAATAAAAGGAGAAAATTATTTTTTTTTAAATACTTATATTGATTAATAAAATATATATATATATATATATATATATATATATATATTGATTTTCTTTTATGAATAAAAAGTATATTGACGTTGCTCAATGAAACTCAAAATGACATAATTTTGAATATCAAACAATATCATTTTAAGCTTATGTATTACTTAATGAACACGTTAGAATGTGCATAGATGGATGGGATCTCAATTAAAATGTTAGGTATTTTTTCTTTTTTTCTTTCTTTTTCTTTTTTTTGAGGAAGTTAGGTTCCAAATTTTGAAACCTTAAGAAATAAAAGAAAAACTATCCTAAAAATTTAGTCTAAATAAAAATATAAAAAACCTCAAATCGCAAAAATTAGACATGGTTAGACCCGACACAATAACCCAAAGGAACCTGACTAAACCTGAAAATTTTCACCTGGAATAAAAAATAAAAAGGTTGACACATAATCCGACCCTTTTTACGGGTCAATCTGACCTGACCCAACTGACTCTTGACCCGACCCGACCTGTTTGACACGTCTAAAAAATAAAATATAATCCATTTGTCGACTATTCGTCCATTACACGCTGCAAAGCGTCAAGAAGAGTCGAGACTCAAGAATTTTTTTCTTAAAAAAAAAAAAAAAACTATAAATAAGCAGAGAGAGAGAGAGAGAGAGAGAGTCTGGAAATGAATCTGTGGAATTGTATTTGTGAGAGTAGTAGGAATTGAATTGGGTAAGTTAGTAGTGGATTCGTATGATATGATATAAAAATTATCAAGAAAGAAAGTGTAATATATATAATCATAGGCATAGCTTGGTGGCATGGAAGAGATCGTAGAAGAAGAAGAGGTCAATGTCAGCAAAGGAGGAGTAGTGGAACTGCACAATAACATTAGCAATAACAACAATAACAATAGAGTCGAAATCATTCTCCGAACCATTGGCCCCGCTCGCCCCTCTCGCCTCCGCGTCCCCTCTCCCATCAAAGTACGCTTCATTCCCCCCTTTTTATTTCCCATCTTTATCTATTAACTTTCACTGTTTCAAGTTTTTCAATCTCAAATTTGCAAACTTTTTATACATATTAGGAGTTGTATTGTATTATATAACAAAAAGTCGTTGCAAGTTTTTTTTTTTTTTTTTTCCTTTTTTTGGGTGCCCATTTTGTTGAATTATTTATGTGTATTACTATAAGTTTGTTCTATCATGATTTCGCTAGAGACCCAATACTCCAATTAGGTTTTTCTTGATAACCCAGTTTGTCCCTTGTCAAGTTCCAGCATTTGTCATTGGTGTCTATTCTATTTCATTTGTACAAATCTTCTAGGAATCGATGAAGTTAGTCGTGCAAAATTCGCGGGGTTATCTTATCAACTTGTTTATAGTTTTTAATTGATGATTATGTGCCATGTCAAGAGAGCTTAACAGGTTCTATAATTTGGTGCTGAACAAGTAGGAAATAGGAAAAGAGAGGATATGCTTATAAGAATGACATTCACCCTGAATTAGGACTGGTATGTAACAAAAGCTCTTGCAAGTTTGGTGCCCCATTTTGTGAACTTATGTGCATTATTTTTTTTGATAAATAAATATTGCATTAATTAAACACAAAAGGAGTGCCACCCATGTACACTGGATCTATTATGAATATGTTTTGTGATCAATGTGCTAGTGCCAATCCTCCAAATTTTTTTTGCCCTGGGCATCTGTCTTAGTTCCCTGGTCTCACATCATTGGTGTCTATTCAGTTTCTTTTGTACATATGTTCTAGGAATGAAGTTACTTGTGTGAGATTGGGGCAGGGTTACAAACTTATTGAGAGGTTTTGAATCTCTTGATGAATGAGCTCTCTCTTAGTGGACTCTTTATTTGATGAATGCTGGCAAGTATGGGATGATTGTGTGTTGGCCATGTCAAGAGACCTTGAAGGGGTCTGTAATTAGCTCTCACAACCACCACCCCCCCCCCCCCCCTTCACTTTTTTTTTTTTAAGTAATAAAACTTTTATTGAACAAAGACTACTTCGTGCAAAGAAAGGCACAAAGTGACCTAAATAATTACAAAAAAAAAAAAAAAAAAAGATTATGTGCAAAACAATAGAGACTCAATAAACATTGAACAGGTAAAACCACAACCTTGCTCTCACAAGTTACAACCTTATCCATGGACTTTTAAGAACCACCACTGAAACATTGAACAGGTAGGAAAGAGTGGATCTCCTTGTTAAAGACCTGAAGATGGCTTGAAGAAGCTAGATAGAAAAGACATGATAGGCTTGAACAAGCAGCGGTGAGAGCCTTTCAGAACTTCAGTTAAGATCCAATGAATTTGCTGTTGGCTTTTTTCAAGCCTAGATTCATTGCCATTGACACCACCTTTTTCTTCTTCCTAATGACAAACCTCTAGGGCTTTGAAGGTATGGTATGATAAGCTATAGCTAGAGATAAATTCCCTTGGTTACGACAAACTTTGTAGCCTTCCTGTGATAGCAACTTAGTTCTCATCTTGTAGAATCATTTTTAATTTTTCCTTACATGATTGTAAGTGTTATTGCTTTTCTTTTTGATAAATAATAATGCTTCATTCAAAAGACAGAAAAAGCAATACAATGAAACAAAGCACACAGGCAGTGTGCTATGTGTGCTAAGGATCCATCAAAAAGACAAACTAAGATGCATGGAAAGTACAACTATCTAGCAATTCAGGCAAAGAAGAAAAGGAAAATACTTCCAAAGCATTTTTCCACTAAAAAAGAGCCTGGAGTAAAGAAAATTTCAAGTCCTGAAACAATCTCTTACTCCCTTCAAAGGTCTGAGCATTCTTCTCCGGCCAAAGACTCCACATAATGTAATAAGGGATCATACTCCAAATCACCGAAAACTTATGCCTGCTGAATTTGCCCATCCGGCTAGCAAGAAGCTCCTTAAAACTGCTGGGCATAACCCGATGAACCTCGAAAAGTGAGAGCACCATGTGCCACAACTCTCTAGCAACAGGGCAATGAAAAAGTAAATGATAAATAGTCTCCCCATCCCTCTTACACATGCAGTGCTAATCAATCACAACGACTCAGTGCTTTCACAAATTTTCAGTTAAAATTTTCCTCAATGCTGTGGTCCAGAGGGAAAATCTGACCTTTGTTGGAACTTTGGGTTTCCACAAAGACTTCCAAGGAAAAGACAGCTGAGTTGTAGAATGCACACCTTATAATAGGAGTTAAACTTCAAAGATCCCCCATGAGGGAGGTTTCCAATATAGCTAGTCCACTCCACCCAGATTCAATGAAGTCAAATAAATCAGGTTCATAAAGGAGGGAACTGACTCTAATTCCCAATCTTGCACCAATCTATTAAAACTGACATTCCATTGGTAACTTTCCCCTGAAAAAGATAGCAGCTCCACTATTGAAGCACCCTGATTATGAGTAAAACCATAAGTTCTGGGAAATTATCTTTCAGAGGAAGTCCCCCACACTACAGATCATGCCAGAACATAACAGAAGAGCCATCTCCCACCTTGAAGCTAACAAATCGATAAAAAGTGTCGCATCCCTTCCTGATACTCTTCCAAAGGCACACCCTATATGACCCCTGCACACTGTTAGAGCACCATCTCCCCCACATACTGCCATACTTAATATCTACCACCCTTATCCTTAAGGGATACCTTTCCAATGCCTACCTCCATACTTAGTGTCATTGTTTTTCTATGAGTAGTGTTGGTTCAATACACTCTTTGGTGAACTAAATTCTATTGCATGTACCAATCTCCATTGAATATGATAGGTACATGAGGCTGCAGCCTGAAAGATTAGAAAATGATGCATAGAGTAGCAGTTGTATGAGTTATTTGTAACTCATTTCAACTTGTATCTCAAGGGATTTTTTTTTTTTAACAATCAGCAGGTCTTTCCAAATTATAAGAACTTAATTTGTCACAAAAGTTAAAGAGCTGCTTCTGTCTTTTTTCTTTTTTCTTTGAAGGTTGTTTTTTTTTTTGGTTTTGTGGGGGGCGGGGGGGTATTGTTTCTAACGTGCATTCGCATTTTCCATGATAATTCATCTTTATTAGTTTATTTGACTGTGGTTTGATTATAGATAGCACCCATAGTTTTTCTATGTTTGACTGTGCCTTGGATAAATAAAAAGTGAGTTGTAGTGTAGGGATGGATGTGGCATATAAGTTATATGATCATCTTAGAGCTTCATTTAGATAGGTTCTTCTCTTAAAACCTTTACTGTGCTTGTATAATTTTATTAAACTTCCACATATATCTTTATAGTTGACATAGGGTGTTTGGAATAAGTGATTTAGCATCTTCTGCAAAATTTATAGTGGACATAAGATTATGCAAAGAAATACTTTTACTTTGTTGTTATGGAATTAAAACATCCAGATTGTTGAAGACCACATTTGAGTGTGAATGGTAGTCCGAGTGGTTTCTTTATTAGTTCACAGGGTATGAGATGGAGAATCTTTATCCCCTCCCTTGTTCGTTATTGTTATGGGGGCCCTTAGCTAGATGCTTGAGAGAGCTAAAACTGGCAACTTTGTTTCAGGTTTTTCGGTGGGTGGAAATTCTGTGGGTCAGTTAGAGATCTCTTGTCTCCTCTTCACAGATGATACTTTGTTTTTTTTTTTGCGGAGAGAATCTAGAGCAAATTTGGCATTTGAAAGCAGTTTTTGTCTAGTTTCAGATTATATCTGGTTTAAAAATAAATTTGGGGAAATCTGAACTAGTTCTGTTTGAAGATGTACCCAATGTTGAAAGCTTTGGCTGGTATTTAAAGATGTAGAGTGGCATTTTTACCCATGACTTATCTAGCTCTTCCCCTAGGTGCTACTTTCAAGGTGAAAGCTATATGGCTAGTGTGCTGGAGAAAATGGAGCAGTGGTTGGCTGGGTGGAAAGATTGTATCTTTCAAAGGGGGACCGAATCACTTTACTAAAGAGCACCTTATCCAGTGTGCCTACTTTCTACTTATATCTATTTCCTATCCTGGTGTGTGTTGCTACACATGCTGAAATTACAAAGGGATTTTCTATGGGGCGGATTAAGAGATGAGTTTAAGTATCACTTGGTCAAGTGGAAGACTGTTTGTATACCGGTTCAATATGGGGGGTTTGGGTGTGCGTAATCTGGTTCTATTTAATAATTCTTTGTTGGAGAAATGTTTGTGGAGATATGCTATGGAAAAGAGCCTTGTGGAGAAGGCGAATAGATGCTAAATATAGCAGCATGTGGGGGGTTGGTGTTCTTCTAGTGTGCAGGGGCCTTATGGGGTTGGTCTATGGAAATATTTCAAGAAGGGGTGGGATAAGTTTTATCCTTTTATCATCTTTAAGGTGGGGGACAGTTCTTGTATTAAATTTTGATGTGATCCCTGGTGTGAGGGACTTCCTTTGGAAAATAACTTCCCAAAAGTATACAATATTGCTAGTAACAAGGACGCCTCAATGGCTGAATTGTTATCATCCTCAGTGGCAAACTACCATTGGAATATCAATTTTATTCAACCGGTTCAAGATTGGGAGTTAGAATCGGTTGCCTCCTTTAGGGATCTTATATATATTCTGGATCTTGGAGAAGGAATGGGGCGGATAAAATGTGTTGGAAACTCTCCTCGGGGTGTTTTCAATGTTCATTCTTATTATTGGGCCTTACAACCTCCAAACTCCGTTTCTTTTCCATGGAAACCAAAAGTGCCTACATAGGTTAGTTTCTTTATTTGGACAGTCGTGTGGCATTGGGGAAAATATTAACCACTAATAATTTGAGGAGGTGAAAAGTGGTGGTGGTGGATTGGTGTTGCATGTGCAAGAGGACTGGGGAGACCATTGATCACTTGCTCCTACACTGCCCAGTAGCTCAAGAGTTGTGGGATATGATGTGTTCACTATTTGGGGTTCATTGGGTCATGTGCAGGGTGTTGTGGAACTTTTAGCAAGTTGGTCAGGCAAGTTTAACAGACTCAGAACTAAGGTGCTTTGGAGAACGATCCTTCATTGTCTTGTGTGGGTCATTTGGTGGGAAAGGAATGCACGTACCTTTGAAGGGAATGGAAGATCGATTCATGAGTTGAAGCTTCTCTTTTTTCAAATTTTGCTTGATTGGGCAAATGCTTCGGGTGTTTTTACTTTCATTTCTTTAGATATACTTGATTTTTGTACTTTCATTGTTAGTTTTTATTTCTTTGTTGCCTTTTAGCACACTGCCTCTGTGCCTTATTTCCTCTGTATTTTCTTACATATTTTTTCAATGAAGTTTATTACTTTAAAAAAATTGAATCAAATGATATCTCAGTTTTTTCTGTTAAATGTTGTGTATATCATCTAACTCCATCTACACGGTTGCAGAAAGGCAAACTTTGTTTGCCTGGATTTCTGTTGAAAAGATCTTGAAGATTTTAGTCATTGGAAATTCTTATAATGTGTTGTATTGTTTATCATTATTAGGTATGTCATTTGAGAAAATTGATTGCTGAGAATGATCATCTACCAATTGAGAATTTGAGGCTTATTTTGCGAGGGAATGTACTGCGTGACTGCCAAAATGGGGATGATGTCAACCTACAACTCAATAGTGGTGGTATAGGTCTTTGTCTTAATATTGTTTCCTTTCCTAATAATTTAATACCCTATAATTTTTTCCTTTTTGAAATAAAATGTAAACTGCCTTAGATTCTTTGGATCCTTGTGTGTGCAAAAATCATTTGGAATTTTCACAGTATTTTTGTTGATCATTTTACTGCTTTGGAGAAAGTAGAGTAAATTATGGAAATTGTGTTAATATTTATCTAAAGTTGGTCAACTAAACAAGACATAATAATGTCAATATCTCATCACATTATATTTTTATAGGCAACACGTGATTAGTTTCCCAATATAGGTGGAAAAGGTAATTGAGATTAGCATACCTGCAAATATGAAGAAGTTACAATGTGTCATATCTTTTCACTTCTATGAAGCCTGTTAAATATGAATTGGCATTGATGGTTTGAAATTTGTATTATAGATGTTCAGTATTAGCTAGGATTCTCATTAGCGGTAGAAATGTGACCATGTCCATTCATAAGAAAATAAATAAGTGCTGAGACGTTATCTATCTGATACAATGGAAGAGACAATTTCTTTTTACAATTTGCTGAGGTGGGATATTGTGATTGATGCACAATAAAAATGGTGTCAATGATATCCCATGTGAAACTGATGTTCCCAATCACAACTTGTTACCTCAGAAAATTGTGAAAAAAGTCGTTTCGCTAGCCTTGTTCGTTTAATAGCAAAATTATCAGTTTTGATGGACAAAAGTTAATAACGTTAATTTGCTTGTAAAATGAAAATATTCAAAACTTTAGGTTTCACAGAATCTAGGTCCGGTTCATTGTTAATTCTTTTAAGCCAAATTCATCATCTTGACATAACTTGTAAGTTGGAACTAGAAGTGGAGTCATATATGAATATGGTCAATGATAGTTGAAAATCATTTTTTTGTTAGGTTCTTGAAGTTTTCGGTTTTAGGCTTGTTTGGTGAATAGCTTTTGATACATGAGCATTTTTTTCATTCATTTTCTAGATTCCCTGATTGTTGCTGTCAAACCTAAGCCACCAGTGAAACTTGTTCGTGATGGATTTGATGATGATGATGAAGAAGAAGATCTGGTACCCCTAAATTGGTGTTAACTTTAAAATGCACTTTTTTTTTTATTGCTAGTGCTTACTTAAAAATGAATTTAAGGCCACTTTTATATTAAGTGTTTCTCAGTGTTTGCCTTTTCTCTTACTTTTCATTTTTATAGAAGTTTCAACTCCCACAATCATCAAGCCGGTGGAAAAGAAGACTATACTCTTTTCTACACAATAAGTTGAAGCTTCCGGGTAATCATCTAGTTGACTTACGGCCACTCTTCAAAATAATTTATTTGCTGATTGAGCTTTCTTTGACCTTTTGTGATAGATATCCTTTTGATGGCAATTTTCACTCTCAGTATAAAGATGTGGGTTATTATTATCTTGTGGTTTATCTTGGCACCAGTTGCCCATAGATGGGATCTTGGACCCCTATATGTAAGTTTCCTCCTTTCAGTTGGTACCAGATTTTTTTAATTCATAGTATCTGCAATTTTTTAGTAAATACCTTTTTCATGTGACCTTTGAAAGCTTAAATTGTGTAGAGAAAGCTTGTCTTGAGTGCATTTGAGGGGATGTAGCCATTAGCTTCTGTGAAAGTTTTTCTTTTTTTTTCTTTTTTACCATTAAAAAAAAAAATGCTAAAGAAATTTATGGTTAAGCACAAACGGGGTGACAATCTTACTACATGGAGAGCATCTGTGGAAATCATTTTCTCATCCATGTTATGTGATATGACATCTTTAGAAATGAGTATAAAGAGATCTCCACATTGGCATCAATGTTGTTTTTATAATGGAAGAAATAGCCAAGGCACATATTAGTAATCAAGGCCAGATGATAATGAGAACACAGATGACCTAAACTAGGGCATTGACATGTTCTTTTAAAGACTTCATATGAAAAATTCTTATATCTTTTTCTACCCCTTGTTTTTTGCTATGCATTCAGATACTTGGAACAGGTTTTGGTATCATTATCCTGAATCTTGGACAGAGGCAACCTGGTGACGTAAGGTATACACTGATACTGGCAATTATCTGCTCTTGATTTTAAAATCTCTGGTAATAATGAAATTTAAACTATAAAAATAATATAAATTATAAATTATTCATTTGAATGACATTCACCATAACTTCAAAGAGTAATGTAAATAAAGTGTGCCTCTTTATTTATTTCCTTTTAAGATATGTACACAAAAAAGAAATAAAAATAGTGAAAATCAATGTTCAATTGACCTATTACACTCAAAATATAAATTCTGACCACCATGTTTGTCCTAAACCTTTGTCCAATGCTTTGAGATTCTCCTCTCTCCAGTCCATTTCTAATTTCTCATGGTGTTTTTTGATGGTTGTGTTAGTTACTAGTCCTCTCTCTCTCTCTCTCATGTGTGTGTATGTCCATACGAATAAATTCTTTTATCATCTTTTTACTTTTTCTAATTTTTTAATACTTTTCCAGGAAGAAATATGAGCATCTTGTTGAACATCATTATCACTAATTTAATATTTCAGGGACATCTTATTTTTTATTTGCCCAATACTCAGTTAATATGTCAAGGATATCATATAATTTGCTGGTTTAATATTTGCAGTGCATACTCGGTTTTTAATGAAGATTTTAGAGAACTGCCTGGGACACTTAATGCAGATCGTCTTGATAGAGACATACGAGCAGGTCAATTTTGAGCCTTTCACACCACTTATGATCGTCCCAATGTATTAAGGACATACTGTAATGATGTGTATCAAGTATCAACGGAACTACACAGAAGTATTGAATTCAAGCTGACAAATTGCAAACTTAAGTATATCATGAAAGTTTCTAATTTTTCCCAAGTATCTCCTCATCAACCACTAGCAACGGTTTACATATAAAAAATAAAATAAAATAAAATAAACCTTACTAGCAGCAGGAATGAAATTTTGAGTGTGGTATTATCCAAGGATGAGTGTTTAAGGTGAATTTGACCTTATGTATAATTAGAGTAATTGAACTTGAATTTGGACATGCAATTGCTGCAGCTAAAACTGTGTTTTATGGCAAACATGTTTTGGCTTGTTCAAACCTCTCAAAATAATGTCTTCTAAAGCTTGAAGACATCAAAATGGGTTAACTAGTATTCAGAGCTTATCTTTAATCTCCCATGTTCGGTTGTTTGTGTGACGGTAGTACAGAAACTTGTAGTACATCGTTGGGGGAATTTTCTTTCTTTAGTAGACAATTTGATTATCTAAAGATTTTTCCCCTTGGATAATACATGGAGGCCTTAAGAGATTCTTACACAAAGTGGACATTATTTTTTAAAATGTGCTCATTGTGTGGTTTAAAATTTTCTAGAGAGAATAAGAAACCACTTTATACTCTGTTTTGTGCTCTCTTTGGTCTTTTCCCCTTAGAAATCATTTAATCTAAATTGCCTATACACTTCACTATCTATTTCCTTTCAAACTATGCTCTTTTTTGGGTTGGTCTTGTTGGTATATGTTGTGGGCAGACGAATAAACCCATGAAACTGTGTTGGATCTTGCCTACAGTCATAATAAATTTCACACTTGCTAAGTTAGCCTACTATTATTGATTCTCATATGTTGATTCTCATATAGTCCACTACTGACACTACTTTATTATCAACTAACTATTAACAATTTGCTACCTTAAGTATGAAATTTGTTGTTAATTTTGGTGTGCTTCTAAACATTGAAAGCAAAAGATGGAATGAGGATTTCTAGGAGAGCTATTACATTAATAAATTAATATCAGCATTTTGCGAGCCCTAAAATTCCTAAAGGGGAAAGCCTTCAAATATTCACCATCTCTTCTCCATAGAGCAAAACAAAGCTCACAAAGTTGCCTTCCTATCAATAATGCATGTTTACGTATGAGGATATTTTGTCTTTTTCTCTCAATGGTTAGGGGAAATTTATAAGACAAATATTTCACTTTATCTGCAGTCTTGCCAAGCTGGTCCATGACAAGTTGCTGTGCTTTTAGTGGTTTAAAAAATACCCAAAAAAAAAAAATAGAGGGAGAGAGAGAGAAGGGGGAATTTGTATATATTATTCAAGTAACTGCAAAAATATTTTATTATAAACAATTTGGAGCACCTCTTCTAGTAACTGTAACTTGGTTCTAGTATCCCAATAGAAAATAATTTATACGGAAGCACTAGAAAAGACAAATATAACATGTGTCCAAAAAAGGTCACGTAGTGGTCTAGTGATTCTTCTTACGCACAAAAGCACTAGACGAAAGTTCCACTCTAGAAAATATCCACAAGAAGAAAATTCCACCCACCAAAAGAGCAGAAATTGGCGATAATCAATGGTCCTCGCTCATTCACTCCTGTCTAATTAATCCAACATATGATAAAGGGCAATGGTAGTCGGCAAGTCGAGTATCTTTCAACTATAGGAAGGCTAGCTTTTCTGATTGATCAAACACTTGAACGAGTCAGAATACACATCAGGTCACATGGGCATCAAGGTCTTATTATATTTTAATTTTATTCATACATGGATTGATTTCCCTCGTGTTGTACTGTATTTAACTCTTTTATTTGTGATGCCAATTGAACCTATCCTCACTTTGTGGTCTTGGGCCCATAGTCAACCCCAATGAATAGAGAGTGGGCCAGTTTTCTATACTGTTTTTTTTGAAGGTTACATCTCAAAGAGACCCATCAAAATTACCTTAAAAGTAGAACACAAAACTTTGCTCACTGGTCCCTCCAAACCCAGCAAACAAAATCTATAATGTGATTGCAAGGGTCAGTTAGTGACGAACCCTTTTGTTTTTTTGTTTTTTTTTTCAGAAGATAGAGGTGGACAGGGGAGGCTTGTGGTTTGACAATATTACATGAGAACATTTTGAATTAGAACCCCCCCAAAAAAAAATTGTATTGTAAGGAAGAACTTAAAAAATTCCTTTTTTCATTTCGTTTTCGTGGTTAAGCTCTCACTCTCACTTTTCAGACGAAAACCACTTTCTCTTGTGAGGTTGTACACAAAGGACCAATAATTCAAAGCTATTTAAATTGGACTTTTCCCAGTAAACCCATTCAAAAGTCCCTCATTCCCTATTCACCACTACGGAGCGGGATCTCTCTACTTTTTTTCTTTTTTCCTTTTTTTATAATTATTATTATTATTACTATAGAAGATGGGTGGTGAGAGAAGGGAGAAATGAGTTCAAATCACCGACATCAAGATTTAGACACGACAAAGAGAGTCATTATCATTTGTCTATCACTTAAAATCTTACGCTACTTTTCATTATTATATCGATAACAAAACAAATTACCGATGGTTCAAAGTTGATATCAAAAGAAAAAATGGGATAACATTGGTCATGTTAAAATGTGGTGCACACTGTTAGCTAGATATATCATGACTCAAGTAATCCAAACTAATTATAAGCTCATATACTTGTAGAATAAGCAACTTAATATAGTTTAGAATTAATCAAGTTTTCTCTATTATAAAAACCCTACATTAAATTCATTGTAATACAAGTGCTTAATAAAATATGTAACTATCAATTGCTTTCACACCATAGACATAGATTGTCAAGCTAAATCAAGTAAATCTTTTTTGCGAACTCTCTCTTAATTTCAAGCTTTTGTTCATTCATCATTCAATCACTCACCATTACACAACTACTTTAACACACACAATAAGCTAACACCATTATGTATAATTTATTGAATTAATGAGAGATGCATTTTCATGCATCAGATTCAAATTTAGTAGAGGATGTTTCACAACAAAAACTTGGTAACTTGGAGGAATTAGTAATGGGTGGTTGATGTAGATCATTTATCTGATGTCTGGTTTCTGATAATCACACACTCCAATGAGGATCAAGACTTAGAGGACATGTCTTATTCGCATCGAAATAAGATTTAAAGCATTATCCTAAGGCAGAGGACTTTAGGCCACCAACCTAAAATGAAATTCAACTCTTATACCCTCTGATCAGTAAAGTGTTCGCCTAGTTGTGATTGGAACAAACAAGAAGATCCGAATTATAATTTATTATTCCATAATATCTAGTATTTATTTTTCAGTGGATATATATAGTAAAAGAGGATTATCGGTGGTAGTTGCACTGCCAATCCTTGACGGCACGTAAACTTGAGTAAAGTCAACCATGTGGCAGCAACAAATGCTCTTTTTTTCTTTTTTTCCATTTTTCACTAGACCCCATGTTCACCTACTCACTCTAATTACTCTTAAAATTAAATTTGCGTGTTACGTTATCAATATTTGATATTATTAATAATATTATATATTTTCGTAGTACAGTGACCACTGTTTAAAAAAATTTTAAGTGTTATAGTCTTATATAGACTCCAAAAGACAAATAAATTTTTTTTGTTATACTTCCATGAAAATGAAATATGGTTATGTGGACCAGATCAAATGAATAAAAAAAATCAGTTCAATTGTCTATTCAATAGAAGAGGGTTTATTCAATCTTAAAAATTAACAGTGTGAAAATATAATTATATTTTTAAAATTTTGAAACTTTAAAATTTTCTACCTAAACTATGGTAAAAATAATCTTGTAACTTATAAATAATAAAAAAAAAAAATCCCACATAAACTTGTATGTTAAGTTAAATCAAACAATATCAATCTAAATTGAGATTTCATTATTAGATATTTTATAATTGGAATCCTTCTTTTTTTCCGATTCAGTTCCTCCACCACCATGAATCTCAATTAGATTCATGCATGATACATTTTTTAGTTATTGGAAAAGCCCAATTACTCTCTTTTAGATTCTAGAAACGGCTCTTAAAAATCCATTTTTTTCCTTTTGGAAAATATTGGAGTGAAACAATCAATCTATTAATATTGTAATAGCCAAAAGAGTCTTTAATTAATGTATTATTTCTAGATCCAATGAAATTCATAAATATATGAACGATAAAATCTAATGATAAAAAATCCGAACTTGGCTTGAGCCCAAAGAAATCATGACAATTAATTATTAATAGACACACGTGACAATTCCAATACATAGTAACACTAGACTTGAAAACAATTGGATACCTTGACACAGTTGAAACAATCAAAAGATTCGATCTGCCTTTTTGTACAGCCGGCATGCCTAGTTTTACAAGGCAAAAATAAAAATAAGAAAACAACTAACTAATTAATAAGACTGTTGACATGGCTAAATTATAAGTTTGTATTACTCAATCGGCCACGATTATTAAAGAGCAGCACTTGATGTTGATGATGCATGCCATGCCAAAAAAGGCAAGACGGTATATGCAGAACCAAACATAGTGGTGCCACCCCAAGCCAACTGAGCCCCTTTGAACGGTCCCTGCTAGGACAGTTGCATTTAATATAAGTGCCTCAGCCACTAATACTAAAGCCGTGTTCTATGTGTGCATTCTCATTTTTTATTATTATTATAAAGATTGTAGAGTGCTTTGTATAGATAATTCTAGAAATTGTTCATGCAAATCGACAAGTCAAGCCATTAATTTAATTTTTTTTGTCTCTTTATAAGACTAGTGGTTTCGATTCGAAAACATTGATATCTGACTTCTATAAAGTTCATAACCTTGCCCCCTTTTTTTTTGTTTTTTTGACTAAACAAGTTGATGAAAGAGGTAAGTAGATGAGATTTATTAGTGTGAGTCCCAAGTGTTACCTCAAAAATGCGTATTCTAACGTGTATATGGTAAATACATTTTGTTAATTTTAAATGATATAAGTGACTAAAAATAGTAGTATTTTATCCAATTAACATTTGTTTTTTCAATGTTCATCAAATTGTACTGTTAAGTGTCTTGGTGTAACATATAATTTTAAATGATAAAAGTGAGTAAAATATCAATTATAAGGCAAAAATAGAGAAATTCCCCTGATAAATATAGTGAATTGTCATTTTAAACCTTATTTATTTATTTATTTAAGTGGCAATGGGTGAAAATGATAAAATGATAGTGCTATCAAAGTTAACGAACTAAAATATATATATATATTAACTTTCATAAAACGCTGTCATTTTAAATAATCTTTTAATGTTATAAACGCGAAACAGAAATTAACTTTTTCCCCAACATGACATGAACATGACTAACTAATAATAGCAGAGCAAAGAGGGTCAAGAGGGGAGCAATTGTCCTTGTCTCCCTTCCTAGCTCCTCAAAATTTTGTTTATAATATATGGTAGTTAGAACTTTTCCTAAGGGTCTCACTTAAAACTTACCGCTTCAAAATTTCACGATTCCATTCTCACAGCCAATGAAGTATTAAAATAGTGGAACTTGTATAATAATAATATTAATAATAAGAGTAAATTGTCATTTTTATTTCCTAAGTTTTTTTTTTTTTTTTTGTTCATTTTAGTCTATTAACTTTGATAACACTGTCATTTTAATATTCCACCTGTTGCTGTTTTTTTAAAAAAAATTTATTAACTCTCATAAAATAACATCATTTTAGATAATCTTTTTAGGTTATAAATGGAAAATGAAAAATAATGGCAGAGCCAAAGGAGCAATTGCCCCCTACCTCTTTCTTCCTTTCAAAATTTCGTTTATAGTAGTAACTAGAAAGTAATTTTCCCATCACAAATATCCAACAAACCAATAACCTATTCTGAGAGAAAAACTAGTATAGGTCTCTAATCTATACAATTGTTTGACTTTTCTTAAAGGTCCCACTTAAACTTACCATTGCAGAATTTCTTTACTTGTCACACGTCAATTTCACCATTCCATTTTCACGGCAAGTGAAGTATTAAAATAGTGAGCCCCGCGAATAATAATAATAATAATAAGTGAATTGTCATTTTAATACACTACGGATTTTTTTTTCTCCGTTTTAGTTTGTTAACTTTGAGAGCACCGTTTCTCAACAAAACATAAACTTTGAGAGCATTGTCATTTTAGTATTTACGTTTGTCCCCTTTTTTATTAAAAAAATTATTTAATCTCATAAAACAACATAATCTCATAATGTTATAAACATAAAACATAAAATATTTTTGCCTCAACATAACATGAACACGACTAGCTAATAATGGCAAAGCCAAAAGAGGCAAGAAGGGAGCAATTACCCCTACTCGTTCCTAACTCTCCATATTTCATTTATAATAGTATAGAAAGTAATTTTCCCCTCACAAATATTCAACAAACCAATAACCTATTCTAAGAGAAAAACTAGTATAGGTTTATACAATTATTTGATTTTCTTAAGGGTCCCACTTAAAACTTACCATTGTAGAATTTCTTTACTTTTCACATGGCAGTTTTACCATTCCATTCTCACGGCAAGTGAAGTATTAAAATAGTGAGTCCATATAATAATAATAATAATAGTAGTAGAGTGTGAATTGTCACTTTAATCCACTAATTTTTTTTTTTTTTTTAATTCTAGTCAGTAAACTTTAACAACATTGTCTTTAAAAAAAATATATATTGACTTTCATAAAACGATGTCTTTTTAAATAATCTTTTAATATTATAAATGTGAAATAAAAAATACATTTGCCTCGACATAACATAAACATGACTAGTTAATAATGGCAAAGTCAAGGGGGCAAGAGGAGAGCAATTGCTCCACTCCCCTTCCTAGCTCTCCAAAATTTCTTTTATAATAATAGTTAAAAAGTAATTTTCCCCTCACAAAAATTCAACAAACCAATAACCTACTCTAGGAGAAAAACTAGTATAGGTCTACACAATTGTTTTGTTTTTCATAAGCGTCCCACTTAAGACTTACTATTTCACATTTTTTTTACTTGTCACGCGTTAGTTTTTACCATTTCATTATTACGAAAAGTGAAGTATTAAAATTGTGGATCCCATATAATAATAATAAGAAGAAGGGTGATGTTAAAAATATTACAAATTTTACTACCTAAAGATTATAAATTTATGTTTCACCAATTAAAAAAAAATCAAATATTCATTTATTAGGTAATTAAAGTCAAACAATCGCATTCATTATCACGTAGTTTGTAAGTTGTATATTGTAAAATTTGTAGCAATGTTAGCATAATAATAATAATAATTACCTTTTGCTAAATTCCTACTTTACAATTTACATAGCTCTAAAATGAGCTACTCCACTAAAATTTTTCTCTTTGATCTCCTTACAATCTTCACAATTTCAAATTTTATTTATTCTCTGTAAACCCAAATATTAACAACTAAGAAAGGTTGAATTCTATATCTTTTTTTTAAGCATTAAAGGCATTGAGCAACGTATACATTTTGCAAGTATATTGCTATTTTCTAAACATTTTTATGTTGATTTATTTTTTCGGTTTATCTTAAGTAATTAAATAACATGTCTAGAATTGATGTTTTTAATTAATCTCATAATTTGATTGTTATTAACGAGAAATTGATTATTTTTATTTTTCGTTTGAAATGATATGAAATATACACTTGTAGTTAATTGAGATTATAGCGAAACATGATCATAATAATGAGTCTAAATATTATTCTAGGTATAAAAAATAATTAAAATTTACTTTGTGAATGACAATAATTAGCATATAATTGTTTTTTTTTTTTTTTGTTATAACACCAATTAATATTTTTTGTATTAATTTTTATTTTCAATCTTACCTCCCTAAGCTTAAACCATGGTTCTACTCGTTAACACAAATCGTCACTCCTAATTACTAGGGTTGTTAATACTTAATAGACCTATCGAATCCAAACCACCCGAGTCGTTTGATCATACCTAAACTAAGAATCGATCGATTTGACAATTGTGGTAGTCAACAGCAAATGTTCTACCTTCAAAACCTGGCAGTGGCGGGTCTTCTTTTCCAAAATTTGACTCGACCCAATTTGACAAAAAAAGCCATGTTTGTCCAAAATCTCACAATTTCTAACTTGATTTGCCAAAATCTCACTATTCCTTTCAATTTTGACCGAAACTTATTGCACAGTAACCAACTGACCCATTGTTTCTTTTTGGTCTACTATGAGTCTCTTTTTTGGTAACCTAAACAAAATTAAGTCAAAATCCAAATTCAACCCAAATTCAACCCGTGAACACGCCTACTAATTATAATGCATTCACTTTAAACAAAATCCATATAAATCAAAACTAATTAAAAACCAAGTTGAATATAATCATTCACAATTGATTCAAAACTAAATTGAAAGGAGTTTATATTTATCTAATTTGATGACAAAAAATACCGGATAGGACCTGCATGTAAAGCATGAGAGACTAAACTAATAAGCAGTGTAAAGGCATGGTGTAAGTAAAGAACTTTTGTTTTTATTCATTTGTTTATGCTAATTAGTCTCCTTTTTCTTTCTTTCTTTTTTGTAACAGCGGAGAGAAGAAGAATGTGGGCAGTGGGCGTTCACACGAGTCGCGTGACATTACATGCTGCTTGTCGTTTAGCTCCAAGAATTCGCGCAACCAACAAACTCTTTGACTTGCAGTGACGCTCAAAAAGAGACCCCTTTTTCCCGCCTTCACATGCATAAAATTTTTCTTTCTTTCTTTTTTTAAATTGCTACTATACATAACAAATTCAATACTTTTTAATTTCTTTTTTTTTTTTAATTTTTTTTCTGGAATAATTAAAGTGGGAATTTATTTTTTTGACTATAAGTGGGAAAAGGCTCCAAAGTACGACTTCCCAAAACTAATCCTTGATTATTAAATTATAAAATAAATATTATAATTTTGAATTATTTATTTATTTTTTAAATATTTTATTAAAGTTTTACTCGTCTTTTTGTTTTTTTTTAAGATTAGGACAAAACCAAAGAGTAAAGAGGAATTCGAGCCCTTTGACTAATTAGAATAGGGTCGGGCAGAGAGACAAATATCTTTCTCTTGCTTGGGATATTGGATCCTGACCGTTGAACATTTGGTAGAAGTCTCATCCTGTGGTTCACGTCGAAGTGACGTGCGCTGTGAAAGATACCCGACCAGGATCCGTGAGGGGTAGTGATGGAGATGTGTGATTGCTTTTTGGGTTTGGGCCTGTCAAAGTCAAACCTCCTTCTTCTGTCTCGGATTTGTGGCCCATTATTGGTTTTGTTTAATGACATAAATACCCTTGCTTGCTCTTTTTATTTTTGTGTTTTTATTTAATTTTTTTTTCCCTTTTCAATATAAAATGGCAATGTTTTAAGATCATTCACATCTCCAATTTTTATAAATCCGCTTTTGCAATCTACCCTACATTCCACTCTCTATTTTACAAGTTCTTTTATTAAAATATTCTAATATTTTCTCAAAAAAGGAAAAAAAAAATTCATATTAGAATAGGCATGAAATATTTTTGACAATGTCTAGTGAAACCTAAACAAACCTAAATACTACTGCTGCCGAAACGCAAAATCAAAGTCTCCACCACGCAAAAAAATATGGTTATAAATTTCCTAATCCACTAAATCGTTTCAAAATGTAGCCAAAATAATAACAACAACAACGAAGCGAATTTCAAATTTACCATAAATTCAATAAGACCAATGGTTACCTCCCACCCTTGTTGAAACCAAAATAAGCAGATGGAGGAGGAGTCTTGTTTGGTCTTGGGAACATTAGAAAAAGCAACCCAAACATTAGAAAAAGAAACGCTGAAGTTTATGAAAGAGAGAGAGAGAGAGAGAAAAAAATAATAATAATAAACAAAGAAAAATATTAGATGCAACTAATACCCTTTCATTGTCAATTGACTACCCATAACAACGACGTGCTAGAAAAGGAATGGTGTGGCATCCCTTTCGGAAAAAATGTGTGCAAGGTGTTGTGAATCCTATGCAAGCACTGTGAATGGAAATTGTGAGTGATTCACCTGATCTTTCCAATTCCCCACCGGTCATTGGGAATTTTAAAATGTGATTGATCATCTATATCTATTTGATTTTATTACCAAGCTAAATTTAAGGAAAGTCAGGTGTTCCTTATCTAAGTAGGAGTCAAAATTCATGTCTCAAACAAGAATCATGAATTCGGGAATTCGCTTACGGGTGGGAAATGTGCTAAGCACCCCATGACAAATGTCATTTGATAGCACTATATTTTAATTTGTTCTTAGGCTTTGGTTGTTGACAAATAAAAGAAACTTAGAAACTACTAAACAATTACACTTTTTATAATTAAGAACCACCATTTTAGATCCACTTTAATTAATAAGAAAGTTAGGATTTGGTAAGTGACTAATCTATGAGGTAGATTCTACACACTATTTTTTATCTTATTCTATTTATGCATCTTATTTAGTTTACACTTTGTGTTTTATTACTTTGTAAATAATAGAAAACCATCAATTACCTTCATTATAATACATAAGGAAAGTTAAGGTGGAGTGGGAAACTAATCTATGAACTAGGTTGTGAAATAATATCTCAAGTTAAAAAAATATTTCAATAATGCAAATGGTTTATAAATTAAGGAAAAATTGTAAATTAATAATCTTTCACAAACATGGCTTGATCTATATGGGCCTTCAAGTTGGGACCCAAAGAAGAAAAAGGTCAAAAGCACCTTATAAAGAAAAGAAAGAAAAGTTAAAAGAATCGTGTCTAGTGTTATTTTTTAAGATGTACTTATAACGAAAGGTTAAACGTTTTAAAATACTAGGTTTTATTAGATATATTCCTATTTAGCACAAGAATAACTATGTTTATTGACATTATTCTTCATTAATTGTAGTCGATGAGTCTAGAGGGAATTTACTGATGCCCTGGTTTTTAAATAGAGCTTTTAATCTATGTTAATGTAGGAGGAAAAATTTCAAAGAAATAAACTTTTAATGTTTTCCATACACCTTTTATAAGAAAGAACCATCGTTTTAGGTCCACTAGAATTTATAAGGAATGTTAGGATGTGGTAAGTGACTAACCTATGAGCTAGATTATGGAAAAACGCTAAAAAAAAAAAAAATTCAAGCTCTTGACCTCTTTTTATTGTAGGGTAAATTCTAAATTATAAAAAGAAAAGTGGACATCTAGCATTTTTATTACGATTTTACCAAAACAAAATCACATAGTTGGGTCTACTAGAGTTTTTTTTTTTTTTTTTTTGAGAAAGTAAGGTATGAACTATGACTTATGAACAAGGTTTTATTGTCTCTTACTATGGAAAAAAATAAAATATCAGAAGGTACACTTTTTTTATTTATTTTTTATATCAGTGTTTTATTATTCCTTAAACATTAAAGAACCATCAATTAGTTTTCTTGTAAGCTTTAAGGAAAGCTAAGGTGGAGTGGGAGTCTAATCAATGAGCTAGGTTTTAAAATAAAACTCAAGATTTGAAAGACAAAAATTTCTTCCATAACGTGAACAATTTATAGATTAAGTAAAAAATTGTGAATTAATAATCATTCACAAACAAGTCTTGATATGTACAAGCTTTCGGGTTAGGACCCAAAGAAGAACATGGGATAAAGAACCTTATAAGGAAAAGAAGGAAAGTTGAGAAAATAGTTTCTAGTGTTACTTGTTAGATGTACTTATAGTAGAGGTTTAAACATTTACAGTACAAATGTAGTTCAATTTAACAGAATAATATTTTTAAGTGTGCATATATATTATCTTTCATTAGTTGTAGTTGGCGAGTCTTGAAGGAATTTCCTGATGCCCTGTCTTTTAAATGGGTATTTTAACCTATGTTTATGTAGGAAAAATTTTTTTTTTAGAGAAATAAATCAACTTTCAATGTTTTCAATACACCATGTTTAGTCCGCTAGAATTTATAAGGGTTGTTAGGATGCCATAAGTGACTAATCTATGAGCTAGATTGTGGAAAAACACTCAATTTCTTTTTGAGAGCTTTTAACCTTTTTTTATTGTACTGTAAAACCTAAATTTTGAAAAGAAACAAACATTTTATTATGGTTTTACCAAAATAGAATTATGTAGTTCGGTCCATTAGAGTTTATAATGAAAGATAGATTGGAGTGAGAGAGTAACGTATGAACTATGATTTAGGTCCACTAGAATATATTAGAAAAGTTAGGATGTGGTAAGTGACTAGCCTATGAGCTAGATTGTAAAAACATTCAAATCTGTTTAGTGCCTATAGACGATCTTTATTGTTGGGTAAAACCAAACTTTTAAAAATAGACGAACATCTAATATTTTTATCATAGTTTGTCTATATAGAATCATGTAGTTGAGTCCATAAGAATTTATAAGAAAAGATAGAATGCAATAGACTAACCTATGAGCTAGATTATGGGAAAACACTCAATTTTTTCAATAGCTTTTGGCCTCTCTCTATTTTATGGTGAAACAAAATTTTTGAAAAAAGAAAATAGCCTCTAGTATTTTTATAATAGTTTTACCAAAATAAAATCATGTAATTGGGTCCATTAGAGTTTATAAGGAGAAATAGGATGTGGCAGACTAATCTATGAGCTAGATTGTGAAAATCTATTTTTTTAAATATTGTTTGACATTACTTGTATTGTGGATTGGAACAATTTTTTTGAAAAGTAACGGATATCTGACAATTTTATTATAGTTTTATCATAATAGAATCTTTAGGTAGGGTCTACAGTTTACTAGAATTTATAAGGAAAGATAGATTAGAGTGAGAGAGTAACGTATGAACTACGACTTTTGATTATGGTTGACAACAATAAATTAGTTTCCAAAATTTTGCCTTTTGTTTGCCTTCCATGAAAATGAGTTTTTTTTTTTTTGGAAAAAAAAAAACTAAGTTATGATTTTTTTTATTGCACCTTTAAGCAAATAAGTAATAAAAAAAAAACTAGGGATGTAAGTGTTTTATCACTCCTTAAACATCAATCAACCATCATTTAGCTTGATTATATAAGTTTTAAGGAAATGCAAGGTTGAATGAGAAACTAATTCTATGTACTATTGTTTTGAACAATAAAATAAAACAAGAAGTTTCAATAATATAAACACATTTATAAATAGAAGGACAAAATGGTGAATTGACAAATTGTGACAAACAGCCAATAGGGCCTTATCTATATAAACGGGCCTTCGGGTCAAGTCCGAAAAGTAAACGGACAAAAGTACCCCTATTTCCTATAAGACAACCCTATACATCCTCCTCGATTTTCTTCATTGACTCTTTTCCCTGCCCGGTCTGCCCCAGTCCCACCAACTTTCCCAAAAGCAACCCACAAGGACTGACCCGTCATTTCCGCAAAACTCCACCCCCATATTTGTCAAACTAATCAAACTTCTCTCTCTCTCTCTCTGCTTACCGCCCATCATGGACCCACATTTAACCAACCTGGCATCCAACGTGTACCCCTGGTTTAACCGTCAACCCACAAAGCCAACCACTACAGTAAATAACATAAGAAAAACACCCCAATCAAAACCAAAATCAAAATCAAACTATTTTTTTTTTCTTTTTTAATATAGATATGATAGAATTTCAACTGCGTCTGTTCAGTCAAATTACTCGATTGTGGTTTTTAGTGTAGACGGACTTTGAATTTTAAAATTTTTCTAACAAGAAGAGTCGTTGTTTTTGGTGTAAACAGAGTTTTTTAAATACCAAATTTTTTAACAAAACTCTTTGTTAATAGAACTAATTAAAATTAAAAAAAAAAAAATTGTTTTGGTAGAGCAAGAAAGTGTGTGACTGTTTCCCTCTATAAAAACCAAAACCAGGTCAGTTAGTCAGTCTTCTCTCTTTCTAACAATAAAATAAACAAAAACTCTCTCTCACTTTTTCTCTCTCTCTCTTTATTTTTTTACTACTATTACCTGCACTAGTACTAATTTTAAAAAAAAATTTCTTAGTTGCTTTTACTTTGGACTTTGCCGGAGTAGGACATTTTCCATAATAATTTTTTTTTAATTTTAGTTTTCCATTTTCTCGGGAGCCAAACGGCGGAGATAGAGTTCGTCAAATGTGATGGGAAACGGAGTGTCGAGCCTGTTTTCCTGCTTCAAAGCAAGGAACAAGGCGGACCAAACCGACCCGAACCCGGAGGTGGTTTTCGCGGCTTCTGAGCCGTTGGATGAAACCCTAGGCCATTCTTTCTGCTACGTCCGATCTTCAGCTCGCTTTCTCTCTCCTACTCACTCCGATCGCTTTCTCTCTCCTTCCAGTTCTCTCCGCTTCTCTCCTTCTCACTCAAGCGACGCCGTTCCTGCTTCTTCCAAGACCCGACCCGGTTTACCCGAGCCTCCTGCTGCTACTGCTACGACTACCTTTCGGGCCATTTCCGGAGCTTCGGTTAGTGCTAACAGCTCAACTCCCAGAACAGTCCTTCAGCTTGACAATATTTACGACGATGCCACTGACACTGTTCTCACCACCGGTGTTACTTCCGGCGGCGGCGTCAGGGGTAGTATTGTCAACGGCTTCGAGAGCACCTCGTCGTTTTGCGCTCTCCCCCTCCAGCCCGTGCCACGTGGCGGCGGCATGGACCCGGTCATGGAGCGGGGCGGGTTCTTCCTCTCGGGTCCAATCGAGCGCGGCGCTCTCTCCGGCCCGCTCGACTCATCCTCCGCCGCCGCCGCCGATAGCGGAGGCGTTCCGTTCTCGGCTCCGCTCGGTGGCATGTACGTAAAAAGGAAGAAGAAGAAGGGCATTTCGGGGATTCGGAAGGCGTTGTCGTGGGAGAAGAAGCGGCCGTGGGTTGTGCCGGTGCTCAATTTCGTGGGCCGCAAGGAAGGCGGTTCGGGTAATGCGAATGCAGACGATTCGGAGGCCAGAAATGAGTCGGATAACGTTCAGTGGGCGCTCGGCAAAGCCGGCGAGGACCGGGTCCACGTGGTGGTCTCGGAGGAGCAAGGGTGGTTGTTCGTCGGAATATATGACGGCTTCAACGGCCCCGACGCCCCGGAATTCTTAATGGGTAATCTCTATCGTGCCGTATACAATCAACTCCAAGGCTTGTTTTGGGAAATTGACCAACAACAACAACAACAAGAGCCTGAGCTACCTAGTGATGACATTAATATTAGTGTAATTAATAATGATGATGATGCTTATAGTAACAACATTAATAACGAGAACAACAACCCAGTAAATGTAGCTTTAGAAAGTGAAGAGAACTCTGGAAACGGGAATGATTTCGTTTCGAATTTGGAATCAGACCCAATTTCTGGTGATAGAGGAACGGTGGCAGTGCCGAAGAAAGTGACGTTTCAACCGGAGGAGGGGATAGAGGTGAGGAGGAGGCGGCTTTGGGAATTTTTGGCTGAGGATGATGCGGAAGATGGCCTAGATCTTTCTGGGTCGGATAGGTTTGCGTTTTCGGTGGATGATGCGCTTAGAGTGAGCAATGCGGGTTCGGCTGTGAGTAGACGGTGGCTGCTGCTGTCGAAATTGAAGCAGGGGTTGTCGAAGCACAAGGAGGGTCATGGTGGGAGGTTGTTTCCGTGGAGTGTTCGATTGGAGGAGAAAGAGAAGGTTGAGGTTGAGAATAGAGTGGAGGAGAAGTCTTGTAGGAGTGGGAGGAAGCGGAAGGAGGGACCCGTGGATCACGAATTGGTTCTGAAGGCATTGTCTCAGGCTCTCGAACTGACAGAGCTTGCGTATTTGGATATGACGGATAAGGTTATTGATACCAATCCAGAGCTTGCATTGATGGGTTCGTGTTTGTTGGTTGTGTTGATGAGGGATGAGGATGTGTATGTGATGAATGTGGGTGATAGTAGGGCTATTGTTGCGCAGTATGAGCCACAAGAGGTTGGTTCGAGTATGATTGGGTCAAGCATCGAGGGTATTGCTGAGGAGTCCTCGGCTGTGGGTGAAAAGGCAATTAAGGCCTCAAATGAGGCTCTGGCTCTGGCTCAGGCTCAAGCAATGAGATTGATGGCATTGCAGCTTTCTACTGATCACAGCACAAGCATTGAAGAGGTAAGTTTTGAATTTTGGAAAAATCTTTAGTTTAGTAATTGTTCCTAATGACGTGTTCCTTGAAATTTTAGCTTCATTTTTTGTTGTTAATACTGAGATTTGATCAGTTGCTATTGAAATTCTCCATGAGCATATTGTTTAATTTGCATGTATTGGAAGGAATCATGTGGCTTCATAACTTACTCTGTTTCCAAATTGGCATACAAACTTTTAGTGCCCAGTGACCTTTGGAGACTAGTAATGTACTGACTCTTGTTTTGCCTTGAACAGAGGATTGTATTTGGAATGGCACTTATAGCTTGAATGAGTTATTTGATAGAGCTATTGATGGAAATTTGGGATAAGAAAATTTCTAAGACCTTCCGTCTAGGCAGAAGTCACATGCCTTTGTCCCATTAGTTTGTTGAGTCTGTGAATTATGGGTCCACTATCCATATCCCCATTAGTGATTTGTGAGTTTTTTGGGGTATGGTTTACTGAATAGGAAATAGAGTATCTAAGAGGTCAATCTCTTTTTATTATTATTTTGAATTCAACTTATTGGCAAATATAGATTTAGATGCTTAAAAAGGAAATAAAAATTTGACCTGCATTTGTTGCCATTTCAGATCTTTGGCAATCATAATGTGTGTTGCCAGTTTTATCATCTTTGATTAATATGGCCAAATAATTATTTTCTCACTTAATTGTGCATTCTACTGTCTTAGTAATATGCATATTAGGTATTCTAAGATTTTGTGCTGTATTTCCTCAATGCGTAGACTCAGAGAAAAAAGAAAGGTCAACCTGATAAGGTGCTTACTATGTTTAAGTTGTGCAAAATACTGCCTGCAGTGCATATGGTTGAAATGGATTCATTGTGATTCTCATCATATATAATTCTATTATGATGGCCTTCCATCTGAACCTTAGAAATTACCACCTAGAACCTTTCTTTTGGGTTTGTGCCATATAGAATTTCTATTGCCTTTAAAGCGAATATATGAAAGTGAAGAATAGTTCATGTCTGTAGTCCTAAAACTTCCAATGTCATCTTAAAGGGCAGTGAAATCCGTATCAATAATAATAATAAAAAGATATTGAACTTATAGATTAATGACTTGTATTTGATGTTTTATTAGTTGTCTTTTAGTGGTGATATGAGGAAGCTTCCTTTTCCTTTGTTCCTTCTTTACTTCCCATTTTGTCATTTGTGTTGACACATGCTGTCACTAAACCCTTTATTTACAAGTGAACAAGGAAGATGTGCAGAAGCTTCCTCATCAGTTTCTTTTTCATTTTTTTCATATCAAATCATCTTGGATTCAGATGTTACCTTTCTTGATGTCCACTTGATGCATTTATGTATGCAAATTATTCCTTGTCAAATTCTCAATGATGTACATATTTTGGTAGTTTCTTAAGATCTGCTGAACTTCTTGTACTCTCTTTAGATCTTTCTTTATGTGGTTTTGTATGTTTTTAGGACTTTTTGGTTGTAGCTATGTCTTTTGAGGAAGTGATCAAGCAGGATTGCATAGCTTAAAACTGATCATTTCCTGGAGACTCGGTCTTTATCATGGAGAAGTTTCTATCTCATTGAGCTTTTCTTGTACCTTAGCTTAAGAGTTGAATCAGTTCTAGTTTGGCACAACTTTGTTTGCCTCTCTGTGCTTCAATCAGATCAAAATTGCTGAACTCTGAGACCTTGTCGCCTTTTTAAGTTTATGCTATTCTGTGCTGAACCGCCTGAATCTTCTTTCAGTACATTTTTTCAGAAGAATGATACATATTTACGTGGGCAAATATGCAAGCTACTAATGCTGCATTTTTACTCTTTCTTATTCTTATTCTGTTTTTTTAAGGAAAAGGGGTGGGGGAGTGGGGGTTGTGTTGTTAATTTTCACTCCCTATTTTCTTTTTCCTCGTTTTAGGAAATCATCAATTGAGCTTTGATTTTAATGCTTCACAAGTTGTCTTTAAGATATGTTCTGTTTTTGGGGGGATAAATTTTACAGCATCTTCTATCTTTTTCTCAATACTAATTCGTACAGACCTAATGCATGACTGCTTTAGTAATGGGAGTGTTTTCAATTATTGAGACAGCCCTGTGCTTTTTGCAGATTTCCATACTTTTGTACATTCATATCATGCCAAAATGAAAGCCATTACTTTGGTTCTGTCATGAGCTTTGAGACTCTTGATAATTGTGTCACACCCGTGTGTGCACTTGCACACTCATATTTTTCTCTTATTAATGATGACTGTTTAGTTGTTTTCCTTTTTGGTACTTATGGTTGGTATTAGTCTCCTTAAGCATCCTGGTCATGTGATTGATGTGTAGTTGCTCAGATTTGCTAAAAAGTACTGTATTCAATGTGCAGGAAGTCATAAGAATCAAGAATGAGCACCCAGATGATAAACAATGCATTGTCAATGATAGAGTAAAAGGTCGTCTCAAGGTCACCAGAGCGTTCGGCGCAGGATCTCTGAAACAGGTTCTGTTTATTGTTCTTCCTCATAATTTTTCTTGAGAATTTTTCCTTCTAAACTAATTCTACTGGACAAGAACTCATCACACTGTTGTCACAGAAACATCAAACAGTTAGTGATTAGTCCTTCCTCAGATTTTTTTTATTTTTTTTTATTTTTAAGATGACTGAATATTCATCATTTTATGGGCCATAAGTCTACTATTGGTATGAAATAAAATTAAAACAGATTCAGCTAATTGGCACACACACATGCCCTTTCTTTTGAGTAGGTTGAATAAAAGCCTTGAAGGGTAAACTCTTTCAATTGAGTACATGCAAACGGTTTACATCTTTTTAGTTGTAGTTTTTGTGTAATGATAATAATTTTTTTAATCTTTTTTTATAATATATATATATATATATTTATATATTTTAAAGTAAGATGGACTTCATTTTGGACATTTATTTGCATTTCTTAATAAGACAAGGTGTTAAATATCTTTGAATGATGTGAATGAAGAACCTATTCATTTTTTCCTCGTCATGGAGGTGGGTTTGAGTGGGGGTTTGGGGAGATGGGGATGGAGCATGGAAGATAAAAAAATGTATGAATGCAAAAAAGTGCGTCAGAAATTATTCCTGAATATGTTCTGATATTCATACATGATGTTTTCCACAGCTTCTGATAGGTTGTGGTGTGAAACAAACTTGTTTTGTTTATGGAGTGACCCATCTTTAGCAAGCTTGTCCTCTAGTCTGTTTATTGATTGATGGGATTTAATTGCTTTAAGTTTTACAAGTTTTACGAGGTCAGGCTTACTTATGCATGTATCCATTGTGTGCATTCTACATGGCAAATTATGCATTTCATGATACAATTAAATTAAATTAGAAGTTATTTTTCTTGTGGTATAAGCGTACTAACTTCCAAGTGCTGCCATCAGAATTATGTTTTTGTGATTTGTCTACTGTATGAAGCTTTCCATGTATGATGTTTTTTTTTGGGATGCATCATACGTTATAGGAATATAGACTAACATAATAATGTGATGACCATGTTCGTGCAGCCCAGATGGAATGACGCACTGCTGGAAATGTTTAGGAATGAGTACATTGGCACCGCACCTTACATATCCTGCTTGCCTTCTCTTCGCCACCATAGACTCTGTCCTAGAGACCAGTTCTTAGTTCTCTCATCTGATGGTCTGTATCAGTATCTGAGTAATCAGGAAGTGGTTTCTCAAGTTGAGAGTTTCATGGAGAAGTTCCCTGATGGAGATCCTGCACAACATTTGATAGAGGAGCTTCTTTTCCGCGCAGCCAAGAAAGCTGGTAAATAGTCATTCTCCTACTGTTTGATATCATGTCATTTATTATGCAGACACTGTTCTCCATATATGATTTGTAGATGTCGTTTCTGAATTGATGGAAGAATTAGTACAAAAATTGTGTGATGTCAGCATAAGACTACAACTCACCTCAACTCAATTACTCCTTAATCGCAACTTAAGTTTCTAGTCTAGGAAGACACTGATCAGGTCCTGTACTTCTCCATGGGAAGTAACTAAACTGATCTTGATATTATCATTTTGCCTTTGTAAACTGTATCTCTCTCTGTGTGGATACGTAATGTGTATACATACACTCATTCACACACACACACACACACAAATGATGCAAGCATGATTAGAAAAATTGTGGGATATCAACATAAGACTTTTTACAACTCTACTAAGCCTTAACCCTAACTTGCGATTCTCTTATCGGAAATACTTGCAAATTAAGTGGATACTTTCATGTGTAGTTGCATGTTTGCATAAAGTTTTCAAGCTGTGGCAGTCTTTGTTTTTATTTTTTTGGAATGGAAACCTTGTCAGTTTCAGTTCTTACCACTTTGGATATCAGAGTGGGCATCGGGGCTAATTGGCTATAGCCTACCATCATAAATTGTGCCTGACATCCTAGGATCAAATTTGATGAACAAATATTTATGCTGCAAGGGATTTTATTTTATCAGGGTCAAAATCATCATTCTGATCTGTTAATTTGAGGATCTGTATTTTTAATCATACCATAAAAAAGTAAAAGTACTTTTATGTTGTTGTTATTATTATTATTATTATTATTATTTTATTTTTCATTAGAACGGAGAAAGAGAGTTTTTGACGTGTCAAGTTTGGTAAAAACATCTCTACAAAATTAAAAGTTTGGTGAAAACATTGTTAAAAAGATTGAAGGAAGGTTGAAATCTCTAAAGATAGAATCTTTAGTATACAGCCTGTACCTAAGTTGCTCCCTCTTATTTTTATGTATAAAATTTTCTTTATTTACTTAAAAGATTAAGTGAAATTATAACTCATTTAACCTTTTTGAGCAATACATGTGTGTGGAGTTCATCCCCATTATTTTTTCCCCACATAGATAGTTGCTATCAGATAAGATAAGAGCTAAACATCTTTATCTCTCTCATTTTTCTTCTCCTCTACCAGCTTGGGGCTTGACTTCACTTACTTTATTCTTGAATGGAGGGGAAACAGTAGCATCTGCAGCTATCTTGGTAGTCTGTTGGATTCTTTAAATGGAGAGAGAAATATCTCTTATCAAATAAATTGTCAGCTCAAACTAGGATAGTTACTTCATTCAGTTTGTGTTCATCTGGCCCCATCAATTTCAACTTAATCCATTCCTAGTCTACTTCTATTTTGTGGGCTTGCAAATGTTAAATTTGAAGTGGTATTGTTGGCAGGAATGGACTTCCATGAATTACTGGACATCCCGCAAGGAGATCGCAGAAAGTATCACGATGATGTTACTGTTATGGTTGTATCACTTGAAGGAAGAATTTGGAAGTCATCAGGAAAGTACCTCTGAAACCTTCATAAACAAGCGATCTTTATACAAGTGAAGTAGCAGTTTCAATTTTCAACTCGAGCTACTCGCAAGCGTTATCAGAAGTAAATGACCCATTTTTCTTGGGTCTCATTAGTATTTTTCATTGCACAGCATAAGAATACAGCTTATAGAGGGACCCTGGCAGATAATGGCAAAAAGGCTAATCTTAGATAATCAAGGTTTCAACTAGATGCCAAAAAAAATTGGTTTGAGGATGAAAATGGGAATTTGTAGATGGGGGGTTGTAAGGAAATGCTCTTGTAGGGAAAAAGAAAAGAAATCTTCTTGTTTTTAAGATTTTAGACTTTTTTTTTTTTTTTTGGTTAAAAAGAAAAAAATATAAATTTTGCATAGGTGGAGGCTCTTTCCATTCATTTGTGCTTCTCATCCCTTTTTTGTTCAGAGCTAAGAAAATGTGGTTGTAAATTGGTGGGGTTACAAATTTACTTACTGAACTTGAGCATTCCCTTGTCCAAAATGAGCATCTGTAATTTTGAAGTGGTATTTTCACCACTGCGGGTTAAAAGAGTTGGAAATTTATTTCAAATCCTTGCGTAGCTTCTTCTTATGAAATTGGCCGTAGAAATAGAATGCAGAATCACTTTTGAGCACAATTTTTCCAAAAGAAAGCATGTTCATAAATCAGCTGTGAAAGAGCAATGGGGAAAGGAAGAATAATCCCGAGTCTACCAGCAAGGGAAACAAGTTGCTGTATAGGTAACTTTGTTCATGAGTGCAATTAATCCCAAGAAAACCAAATAGCTAAGTACTCTGCCATAGGAAGTAGTTGCATATCTTGGTCCATTTACTTGGATGGCATTGGCAATATAAATCTAGAAAAAGAAAATGTGTAAATCTTTACAAAAAAAAGCTGGAATGATCCTGTACGGAAACTATCATCCAAACGTGCAGAAAAATACATTTTTCATAATCTTCAGTGCCAAAGCAAAACAACTTTGCGCTGCAGCTTGAAGAACAATAATTATTGAGGGTATTCTCACTGCAACCAAAGCCAATTAAAGAGTCCTCTCTGTTTTGATATCAAGATAAGATCAATGTTACATTTCAAATATCTAAAGCAGAATAAAGTCTGCAATTTAATGTAACAAATACAAATGACATCTATCAACATATTTATGCCACGATATTTAAAAGACCAAAAAAGGAAAAAAGAAAAAAGCAATGATGAAAGGTGAAAACTATTGCCTCTGTAATTACACTTGGTTCATCAATTATGCTGTAGCAGCAGAGGATGCAAGCCTTGACTGCACCCAAGATACTACATCTTCTCGAGTTGCAACAAAGCAACCAACTTTCTGTTCACTCTGTCTAAACGGTGCTTCAAGTTTCTTCACATGAGAAGCAAAGGAATTGGCTAGTCCTTGAGAGAATTTGTGGGTTCCTGAACCTGTTTGAGCCGAAAATATCTCTGGCAATTCCTCTTTGTGCTGAACAATTTTGGAAAGAGTCCCCATCCACTCTTCCAGTGCAGTATGAGCTGCACCAACAGACAATGACCGAACATCCAAGCACCACTCATGTACAGTCTTGTTGTGTAAACCTGGGTATAGCCTATATAGGGTTCCTAAGTAAAGCAATTCATGAGCTCTCTCATGAAGCTTTCTGTTTCGACAAATATCAATCAAGCAATTACAGAAGGGTCTCCGTGCTTCAACTGCAGTTTCACTGAGAATACCCCTAAACTCTTCCTTGAAAGTTTCAAAACTAGTTTTTTCCTCTGTTGCCAATTTCACAAAGGCAAACAACTTTGGGTTAGCTTGCTGCAAACAAGCAAGGACCTTATCAACATCTTCACTTTCCTCACACAAGGACACAACAGATAGCAAGCATCCACAAAGCCTGTCATCTGGCTTAACCCCTCTTTTAATCGAAACACCAAAAACTCTAACCAAGTCTTCAATTCTCTTAGCCTTTCCTAAGCACTGAATCAAACAAGTGCACCCCATCACATTGAGCTTAACACCTGACTCAGACATTTCTTCAAACAATTCCACTGCTTTGTCAACATGCCCTCCACTCCCATATATATTAAGCATTGCCGTATAGCTCCAACTATCTGGCCTACACCGCTCTGACCCCTTCATGTCCTCAAACAGCCTCTCAGCCTCTTCCTCCAAAGCAAGGTCTGCACACATATTCAACAACGTATTATACAATATCAAATCCATCGGCCAACCTTTCGAACTCATTTGTTTCCACAATTCCAAAGCATCTCGAGACCACCTAGCCTTGCCATAAATCTTAGTAAGTACAGTTAACGTTTTCTCATTCGGGGTTAACCCTGATTCCACCATTTCCTGGAATAAACTCCTAGCTAAACCAGGCTTTCCAGCCTTACCCATTGCCTCTAACAATGTATTGTACACAACCAAATTAGGCTGCACATCAAGAGATTTCATCTCTTTCAAGACATACCTAATACCATCATAGTCCCCAGCTTCACCAAACATCCTCCCCAACACAGAGAATGCAATGGGGTCAGGTTTCCACCCGCTACCCCTTGCTCTCTCATACAGATTCAACACTTCCTCAACCTTGCCCAATCTGGCATACACATCTAGAATAGCAGAGTACGTCACCTCATCAGGCATCAAACTTGTTTTATACATCCTCTCAAACCACTCCACAGCTTTATCAAAATGGTTACACTTTTTGGCACAAGTAATAAGGGTGCAGTATGTGATATTATCAAGCTCAATCTGATTGTTTATCATCTCACGTGCAAGCTCCTCTATGAGCTCAAACTGCCTCCCATACTTCAAAGACTTCATTGTGACATTGTAAAATATAGTTTCCAAGGGAAACAAATTCTGGGTCTTGATCCATTTCAAGAACAGGCGAGCTTTCTGCCATGGCCTCAAGCTGTTGAGTATCAAAAGTGCATTTTCTCTAGTGGGTGGATGTGGGATTTCTTGAAGAACAGACAAGAAAGCAGCTTCAGAGTTGTCACAGTCATTGAGCCTGTGGGCAAAGAGCTTGAGCTCTCTGACCTGAGGGTTGTATGAGTAAGAAGAGCGTTTGTGCCTCTGAAGGGAGAGCACAGAGCGTTTGGGCTTGGTGGGGTTGACCCAAGTGGACTTAGGCTTGGACAAAAGCTGGTTTTGGTGAGTGGTGGGTTTAGGGAGAGTGGTTGTTGATAGAGGCCTGAGTTGGTCAGATAAATTTGGGTTTTTCTGGGTTGGTTCTGGAGAGGGTTTTGAGGAAGACTTGGAAGAGTTACACAAAATGGTAAATCCTCTTGTGGTTGTTGTGTATTGTCTGAATGGAGAGTTGAAGATAATATTGGGTTTCTTTGTGTCTGAGACTGAGAGATGGACTGTAAAATGGACATCCAGAACTGAAGACAGAGAAGTAGCCATGAGAGAGAGAGAGAGAGAGAGACAGGGTTTAAGAAAAAAAATCTCCCCTTTAGTTTAACTTGGAGATGTTTGAGGATATTTTTCACCTTATCCGAATTGAAGGTACCCTAAAATTATGACCCAAAAAAGATAAAAATTTATGACCCGAAAAAGATTTAAAAAAAAAAAGATAAAAAAAATTGGGTTATAGATCCACCCCAAAGGGTGGGAAGCCTTAACCGGATGTGTAGGTAACAGGTAAGCTCGAAAGCCGTTCCCGTCCCTGTCAGGGGAGATGCCAACCATCTCTCCTTTTTACGAACACGTTCTTTTTGTTGCAATAGGATTACTATAAACAAGCGAACTTTCTTAGATGTTGGCGATGTGGGATTAGAATTGGGGTTGAGTCTAGCATGTACCATCTTCATGACTATAAATCCTAATATGGCTACAAATTTTAAAATTTTAGGTTCTATTTGGTATGTGTGTTTAAATAATAGTTTTCAGTTTTTTTCGAAATACATATGGGTAAAAAAGTATATAAAAATAAGTGTAATGTTGTTTAAAAACTGAAAACATGTATTTGAACATGTGTACCAAACAAGCCCTTAATTGTTGGATTACATGTTCTTAATATGTATGTCAAATTTCATTTAACTTGTATATTATTTAGTATTTAATCCATAAACTAATTTTTTATTCATAATTTAATACTAAAAACTTGAAATTTAAATAATTGATTGATAACAAGTTTTTATTTTTTTTATTTTTTTATACAAGATAAAAAGTTTTATTATAACCTAATTTAAAGTTTTATTATAACCTAGAGACTTAAATCTCGGCCCTTACCCCCAATATCTCACAAATACTCATACTAATTGAGTGATCATCATGCCAAGGGTACATGGTGGTATTAATGACAAGTTATTGATCTTTAATTTTCTTGAAATTTTGTAAACATGGAGGATAAAATAAGAAAATGCAATCTAATACTAAGATTTATCAAAATTCACATCCAATATCTCACAAATACTCATACTAATAGAGTGATCATTGTGCCAAGGGTACATGGTGGTATTAATGACAAGTTATTGATCTTTAATTTTCTTGAAATTTTGCAAACATGGAGAATAAAATAAGAAAATGCAATCTAATACTAGATTTGTCAAAATTCACATCTAGTAAAGAAAATATAAGGGAGAGTTTATAGACATAAACTTTGTTCATTCGTTATTATTGGGCTTAAAATTCCCACTTATGAATCAGTCATTATTATTGAATAATCCAAACTTACATTCAAACGCTTTAAACAAACACTTTTTTTTTTCTTCTTATTTTCAGTTTTAAAAATAGAAAATAGTTCTTCCAAGACTTGAAGGGCAAAGAAACTCAACTGAGATGCCAACGTTAGTCTTAGTCTTAGATGTAATCCCATTAACTAGAACTTTGATACAAGTAAAGCTAAGAAGCATTTAAGCCTTTACTTATCCTCTAACTACCTTGAAAAGTTAATCTAATTTTCCACGATTTGAAAAAAAAATTATGATTAATTTAATTCAAATAATGATCAAGGTGTCTCTACCAGAGAAAGAAATGCCAAAAAAACTCTATAAAAATTATAATTAGCTCTATACCCAATACAGTTTATGTGGGGTTCATCCTTCCAATTACATAGGTATGGTAATAAATCGGAGTTTAGTGGGTTTTTCGAATCAATCCAAGCCTTAGTTAGGGTTTGAGATTTTTTTTTTTTAGGGTTTTTTAAAAAAAAAACCCATTAAGGGTGGGTAAAACCCCAAAAATAAAAAAATAACTTGACCCAATTTTATTTATTTTTAGGCATATGGAAACAGGAAATGCTTATTCCGACCCTTTGATTGTTGTTTTAAAAACTCGACTAGAAAGAAAGAAAAGCGTTTCAAGTCGTTTTTGATTGATGATAAATCCTGAGCCTGAGGTTACCAAATCCCCAAATATTACACTATAAAAGTAGTTTCCGAAACTGTAAAATACTCCATTCTCTTCCTCATTCACTCAATTGTATTCTTCACATTCTCACTCAGGTACATCTCTTTCTCTCTCTCTCTCTTTTCTTGGGATTGCAAAAAGATGAGGGCTTTGTCTTGTTAATCTTGTTCCTAATACCAAACTCATAAATTCCCACAATTTCTGAGTAATTTAGCTTCTGTTTGGTTCATGGGAAATCGAGGGAAAATAAACTTTAAGGTTAGATCTTTCTTTACATATCCTTTGTTTGGTTCTGTTGAAATGAAAAATTAATTAACTCAATTTGACGTTTTCCACTATTGATCGACGAAAGTGGAACCATTTTTAACATAAAGGCTTCAACTTTATTTTCCCTCCCTTTTCTCGGTAACCAAACAGGTACCTAGGGCTTCAAATTCCAATTCGTTATCTTAAAATTTTTATTTAGTTTTAGGTGTTTCATCGATTGGATTGATGATCTAGTGTTAAGTTTCCATAAATTTGATAAATTCTGATTGAAAAATTGAACTTGTTTGTGGATTGTGTTTTAGATGGATTGGCAAGGGCAAAAGCTAGCGGAGCAGCTGATGCAGATTTTGCTATTGGCATTCGCTGCTGTTTCTTTCGGGACTGGCTATGTATTGGGATCTTTCCAGATGATGATGCTAATATACGCTGGCGGTGTGTTTCTTATCACATTGGTGACAGTCCCCAATTGGCCTTTTCTCAATCGCCACCCGCTCAAGTGGTTGGACCCCAGCGTGGCCGAGAAGCATCCCAAGCCGCAACAGCAGCAGGCCGTGAATTTGAAGAAGAAACCCGCTAAGAAGTAGGTCAGTTCGACTGATCTATCTTAGTATAAGCAAATTTGCTAGGGGTTGAAAATCGATGTTTTTGTGCGTTTATTTTTCCTTCCTGATATGGATAATACAGTGTACTTGATTGCCCTGAATTTTGGACCTTGAGACAATGAGTAGAAAGAATTTTCTTTTCTTGGTTTTGATCAGCTTTGCTAGTCTTTTATGTTTGCTGATTTACTACTATTTCTCTTTTTATTTTGCCTTCCCCTTTAGTCAAATTTCTGAGAAAAATTTAAATTTGCTCAAGTGATGATATATCTATGCGAATGGTGATGCTTATGATCGAGCTGGCGTTGAAGATTTGATCACCATTGTAGTGGAAATATGATGACGGGCTGTTATTGAATTAATTTGTGTTGGTTTCATGTTATAACATTTTATATGACTACTCATTTTTCAATTTGGACTTTGGATGTTGGGGTTTGTTATCAATAACATGTGTGACTAAACCTAACTAATCTATTGAGGATGCATAGCCAACCCCACAAAATTGGGGACTAAGGCTCTGTTGTTGTTGAAATTGAAGCTTGGTAAATTATTTGATAGGGAGTCTTAACTTGCCAGTAAGCTCTAATGCAAATGTCCAAATATAGTGAAGGGTTAGGTTATGGATTTATGACCCACTAAATGCATGTGTAATATAGGGCGTCTGACTCTCCAAAAGGAAATGCCCCCCTTTAAGCTGTGCTTTTAATGATATTGAGTCATTTAGTAAGAAGATGGTATCATGAGGCATCTAATAGGAGGATGTGGAATGTCTGTATGTGCCTTTTGTTACTTAGAAAAGCAGTGAAGCCTTAAGTAAACAATGATGACCCAAGGATGCTTGGTGGCTGTGTTTACTCATTCCTCATTGCCTTATAAACTTGGCCAAGATTGGATGATTTGAACATATCAAATTCACAAGTATGGTAAATGATGGATTCTTGCTTTTCAAAGGTGCAATATTTTCTTAAAATGTTTTTGTGCTAGGTATGCCCCCCATGGGCTGTTCAATGTTGCAGAGATAGTTGTGCTCCTAGAGACAACGCCTATTAGTTTTGGGTGCTCTTATTGTAAGTAGTATAGCTAATTTGTTGGATGAAACCTTGGAGTGCATTCATTTTATGAGACACCAAGAATTGGATTATTGCTGTGGTTTGATCTCTTGTCTAGTAGTTAGGTTTTTGCTATGTTAACTTTCATATAACTGCAGATGTTTAATTATGTCACAAGTTTATATGTCGAGGACCATCTGATGTCTATTGAGCTTCTAAATCTGGTTGCCATGCCCATGTGGCAAATTCTTGCCCTATGTGGTGTAGAAGAATGATAGATAATCTGTAGATCAATGACACTGGTAGTAGCCATGTGAACACCTAGCTTTGGAGACATTTTGCTGTGTGGTTGTTGGTGGGTTTGTCATAAACTCCTCTGGATTGACAATGTCATTTTTCTTATCATACTCCTCTCTGCTTCGCATGTAAATGGGATGGAATATGTTTTTCGTGCCGACAACTAAGACAGATCTTTCTGTCCCTAGCCATTCAACAATTATAAAAATGGAAATGATTCGACCTTCTGTTCCATGAGTAATAACCTCTCATCTAATTGCAGCAGGAACCTACCCAGGGTGGGCACAGTGGTTAAAAAGCAAGCATGGAATGTGCTGTCATGTTGATACTGTTCGCTCATTTTATGAAAACATTTAAACAGTTGCATTTGATTCTAGAGTAAGGGCATTAGGTCCAAGGGAATTACAAAATATATACACATCTAGTAATTTGCTCAAGTTAATTTGCTCTTCTTTTCTAAATCTGAGCTTGTTGGTTCTTCACTTTTTTGCTCACCTTGCTTAGGAATGACTCTGGTGTAATGAAACCGAGTGTATTGTCAATTTTGATTCTAACTGTTTGTACATAACTTGCATTGTCAAGAGTTTTGTTACAATCAGTTGGTTGGGAGTTCGTTACTAGTTACGGTTAGAAGTTGTTACGTTCAAATTAGTTACACTAACTTCTAGACCAGCTTGTATAAATACTGGGCATAGTAGAGTATCCACGTTGGTGGAGCTACACCAAAAGCTACATTATCTATTTTACATTTACCTTACTTTGCAAAACATCCAACATTAGTTGTTTTATTTTAGCTTTTAACGCAATAAAATAACATAAACAATATAATAAAATAATATATCCACTATAATAAAATAATATATTTACTATAATAAACAAAAGTCACAACCACCACCACTGGTCAACCACCCATTCACACAGCCCACCACCACAACCACCAAAATCAGCCTACAATTACCCAAGAAAATCAACCACAACTACAAAAATAAAATCCATGACAGTCCACACCCACGACATGACCCGAAACCGTTGACCCACCACACCCATGACATGACCACGACCACGATGCTGATGACCCACCAAACCCACCCACACGGCAAAAGAAGAGATCCTCACATAGCAAAGAAAAAATTGAGAAGAAAAAGAAAAGAATTTGAGTGAAAATTTTGAGATGATGGATGAATGGAGTTTGGCTTAGAAGATGGGTGAGGAGGATGATAAATCGGGTCAACGATAGTGTGTGGGTCGGCAATGGATAATTGAATGGAGAGCTTTGGTGAGGATGTTGGATGAACGGAGCTGGGCTTCGAAGATGGGTAAGGAGGATGATGAATCGGAGTTGGAGAAAGATAGGCAAAATTGATACAGACAAAATTGCCATCTTTCTTTTGTTTCAATGGTTTCTACTCAAATAGAGAATTCACTTATGTACTCCATAGAACACGTAATGGATAGCACTACAAAAAAATGCTGAAGAGTACTCTGTCTGTGAGTGTCCTTATCTTTAGGAATTTCAGCGAGAGGAAATGGGCCCAAAAAAAAACTATGAGGCCCATATCAGAAACTGAATGGCCCAATTTTTTGCTACTATAAAACCCAAATCAATCGTACCTTCAAAAGTCAAAATATTTGCTGCAGCATAAAACTCAGGCTCAGGCACTCGGATTTTATTTGTTCTCTCTCAAGGCTCCTCCTCCTTGCCGCCAATTTCAGGTACCTTTCATGTATTTTTATTATTATTATTATAATTATTTTTTTTTGTTGAGAATGAGAGAATGAGAGAATGAGTGAAATGGGTGAAATGGAAGAAAAAAGAAAGAGAAAAAAAATTATTATTTTAATGAGAGGTGGGAATAAAAAATATTATTTGATTTTAGGCATAGATGGATGTACACTGTAATTGAGTGGGTAAAATTTTTACCTACACCACCACCAATGTTGCACACTTTTTGTGTATGTTGGTGCTAAAAATAACAATTTAGATATTTAGCACCACTAATACTAATGCTCTAAGAGCACTAGTATTGGTGGAGGCAAATTGCTAAAATGCTAAATTTACCAACCAAGTATGACAAAAGTGGGCTGCATCATTGGAGGAAAAGCCAAAATTTTTGGTTGTTGAGCTACAATGCACATGCAAAGATTGCGTATGCACCGTAGCTCAAATGTTAAACAAAAAGAAAATGTTTTATTAAGTTGTTTATATTATTTTATTGTATTGAATGCCTAATGTTGGGTGTTTTGTAGAGTGAGGTAGTAAATTAGATAAAGTAGTTTTTTGTGATACCAAATTGTTAAATTTTTGCACCACCAATACAGATTCTCTAAGTGATGAATATCAATAAGAAAACCAGTCATAAGCTTATTCAGATCTTCCTCTCATTCTTCTTACCCCGAATCAGTAAATCCATTATCTACCTTGGATTCCACAGGACCCAAGGCTGCAGATAACCATTACACTGGTTCACCATTAAAATATGTATGGAGCGTAAAGCCATGAATCATTGCGGAGGGCTTATCTTCTCCCCTTCTCTTGGTACCTTAAGCTATTGATGAGGCCTGGAATTAGCAACTATTGCTGTCACTGTCAATCTCAGAATCGGATCATTTTCCATATCTAAGTTGTCGTCATCATCAAGCTCATCCAACCTATCTAGTATTGACTGGTTGATGCTCTTACGAGATGTTCGCCTATGCTTCTTAGGCTCCAAACGCGGTTCCGCTTGCTTAACACCCATTTCTCCAACCTTGAACCTGCAAACAAGATGATTCATTTGGAATAACTAACGAAACTAGTATACTTTGTGAAAAGTATTAACATACCAGTAACAACCAAGCAGAAATACAAGTACAAGATGAATTAACACTATGGCGGGAGTTTACCAGAGAGAAGGCTAAAGAAATAATAGAAAATCCATTAGTGCATTTTTTTTTTTTTTTTTAATAGTAGCAAGTTATGCACACACCCAAATCCCAATGTTTCTTGAACCAACGATCTCAACCTCCATCCCATTATTATGGGAGAAGGAAGTCCAGTTGAGCCATAGCTCATAGGCAGAAAATCCATTATAGATAATTCACATTAATACAATAAATTTGTACACTTTTTAGGACCAACAAAAACTTTGATAATTATCAGGTTGCAGGCATAATGCACCATTCTTAACAAAACTAATTAAAGAATAAACTCAAAAGGTTTAATTACCCAGAAAATTTTCCAGGGTTGAGTTTTTCCCACCATATAGATATGCTGCGTACAATAAACTAATCAAAAGGCAACTTATCAAAAAACAATAACCAAAAGGCTACATGAAGACCCATACAATACAACTGGCTGACAAAAAAAAAAAAAAGAAGTGATGAACAAACTAATGGTCAAATAAAATGTCAATGATCATAATGGTGGAGCCTCTGGCCAGTATTTTGCTGTCACAATGAACATTACAAAATGCTCCAGAGGAGGTTTTTACACCATAGATATCAAACCTAATAGTTGAGCAGGTACCAACATGACAAATGCTCGTTAAACTCACTCCATGTACAATTTGAACATACCTTACATCACCCTCTCTTTTGGTTCCAAATGTCCTCAACTGGAATTCCTTCCTGATTCTGATTTCATCAAGAAGTTGAAAATAGTATGGGTATCTTTCCCAATCCCCTTTCACAACACACCCTGGTTCACCAAGATGCAAGCAATTATTGAATGAACATTTTGTGGGCTCATTGTCAATTAGCATCTTCCGGATCTGAAGAGAGTAGTTAAGAGAAGCCATTAGTTGAAACATACAAATGTCAAATCAGGTTCACCATTTGATTCGCAAGAGTAGAAGAAACTAATGTAAATGAGTGAAATGAGGTACATAGTGTCTCACAAACAGCGCAGACCTCAGGGAAAGCTTGTGCAAGGGATTGTTTTGTTACTTTCATCAAACTTGGCTGGTTAAACCTAGAAGTATCAGCAAGATAACCCCCTCCTGATAATGGAAGCAAAGAAACATGGTGAGTAGTATGCTTCCCTCTGCCGCTTCGAGTTGAAACTTCCCCAATACGCTGTTCCTCAAACCACTTGCCGCCCAGAATCTGAAAGAAGTACATTAACAAAGGTGGAAAATATACCAAGATCACATGCAAACATTGTTGAGGCTCATTTTTGACAAAGCCCAGTAAGAGAAAAGGCCCAGCAACATGGGCAGACCAAAGTTTGCAAGCAAGAAAAAGCCATTGAGCCCTAGTGGCAAGAATGAATGGCTCACGGGCTCATAAAGTGGGTCTTGAAGAAGCAAATGGGCTTGAATGGGCTCGGAAAGAGAGAGAAAGCAAACCCATAGGCAACATGTAGAAAAGCGAGAATGGGCCACAGCAGGCCTAAAGTAATATAAGCAAAAAAAGTAAGGGGCTAATGGAAGATCCATCAGTCTCAAGGATGAAGTATAAAGTAATTGGGCTAGGGAAACTCAAGAGAGTTAGTAAAGGCCCATGGGAAAATAGGATTGGAAAAGGGTTGAGGAAGCCCAAGGAAAAGGCCCAGTGAATATACTAAGTCACTGGGAGGGAAATAAACAGCAGGCCCAGCAGGATTGAGTTAAGCAACACTACAGTAGGAATAGTAGAGTGGTACGGCAGGAAAATGCTAACAAGTTCGCAGAGTGAACACAGAATAGGTCGGGGGAAGAAAGGCCCATGATCCAACAAGGCCCAATCCCCAAAAGAAGCAAGGCATAAAGAGTGGCAAATCGGAAAATAACCCATGCCATAAAAAGCCAAAAGTGCATGGCAGAACGTACAGACCAATCTCCAGATCATGGCAAATGTATGAGCAGCAAACAAAGAAGGTGAAACACGCGCGAGACCCAGGCACCATCAGCCTGTACCCAGTCAATATAGGAAGTGGTGGGTCATGGGTCAGAGGGCATGGTTTGGCAATGGGGAGAGGGAAAAAACCTATTATGGGGTTCTTGCTCAGATCCTTTTGGGGGAAATGTTCTGCTGTGATGACATGCTACCCAAAAGAAGTAAGGATGAGTTGGAACCACCAGGTGTATGCCATGAGAGAAAGAGAGAGAGAGCACACACACTATAATGGGTAGAAAAAGCCACGACAAGTAAACAAACAAATTAGCATTCTTTGTCTGGCAAAGGGGAGTGGCACAGCCAGCACAGGTAAGTGGTGGTGGCTGAACCACTGACGACCAGTAAGTGGTCGGCCCACACCAAACAAAGGCAGTTAAGGGCTAAAACAGCAAATACCAGTCACAGCGGGCTCTATAAAGGACCCCTTACTGTGCACTGAGAAAGGGATTTGAAAACAAGGTAATAGGAGTTTCTAGAGAAAAACATAACACAAAAATAAAAAGAAAGCTACGAAGTAGAAAGGAGAGGAAAAGAAAAAAAAATAGAGAGTTTAGAACGGCAGGCATGCACTAATAGGTTGATTTCCTTTCTCCCTCAATAGCCTTGCTCTCTATAAAAGGCAAAAAATCTGCATTTGGGCATGGACCATTTAGGCCTGTTCTCTCAAAACAATTAATTTTTCCTCAGAGATTACTCGCGTTGAGGGAATATTTTTTCCCTTCTTGGTTTTAACCTCGTATATTACTTGGCATGACAGACTAAAGCTTGGATTTTTGCTAACTCTCTTTTTTATCCTTCACTTAGCTTATTCTGTGTATAAGAGAGTCTGTTGTTGCTCACTTTCATTTATTGTGGCTAAAAGTAGTGATTGTGTTTGTTATATCATCTTTATTATATCTGCCTGCCATAACTTTCTCATAGTGATTCTGCCTGCTATGGGCCTGTGACTAAACTTTGGTGAACGGGGCATAGTTTGTGCGCGAGTTGGACCAAAGTGAGTTACAATTGGACCGGTCCCGACTCCCTTGCTCAGAACATTTAGGCCAAATACTGTAGGAGGCAGCCTAGCCCAACATTGCAAAAAAGGCCCACCACATTACAAACACAAAGAAAAGATATTAAGAAAATGAAGATATGAAGTAGAAAGATATCAAACCTACAGGATCAAACCAATTATCCCCTTCTTCTGCATCAGAAGCATGGTGGCTGCTTCTCAGAGTATTAATCAGACTAGACTTCCCAACTCCACTTGGACCAACAATTACAATTATCTGATCTTTCAAAATAAATGCAAGAGCATCAAGCCCATATTTAGAGTCAACATTACAAAACATTGGTTCATAGCCCCAACTTTATAGCCTAGTCTTCCATCCAACCAGTGTCTACACACTCCATCAAAGGCTAATAAAATTCAAACAAATAGTTGGAAAAGAAAAGAGAACGATGAACAATTTTTAGTAACGGGAGAGCAAAATATGTAGCCCACTGAGAATGTTTTTACATTCAGAACAAGTTCTAGAGATAGTAGTGGCTTCATAAAAGAACTTTTAGAAACTATATATTGAGAAGTCATCAACCAAAGCATCAGATTAGGAATTGCAAAAATTTCTCGCCCTACTAGCTCTGCACTGCCCCATCCTACCTCGCTCAAGTTTTCCCCCTGTCTTAAAGAGATGATGGGGCGGGGACAGATTTCGCTCGGGCCACCCCGTCTTACCCCATCCCACCCCGAATTTGCATATATTGTACATATACTAATACCATCATCTCCAAAACACTTGTAGTCTCCCACTTTTAGCACTCTCACAACTACCCATCCCCTTTCCCTCTCATTAGGGATGTCAAAGTAACTTCAACTTGCCCTACTCTTGTCCTGAAGAGGAGAAAGGAAGGGAATGGGGCACCCCTGATTCAACCCCACCCCACCCCGCTGCCATCATACAACCAAGGTTGCACAGGTTTTCAATTGAAGAACTATATTTAGCACTTTTGCCAAACTACTTGCATTTTAAAAAATATATATTAAAATTAAACTCTCCAAGAACAAATATAAGCCTAAAATCAGTGAAGCATCAAGGACAGCATTGCTTATAAAATTTTCTCTTCTAAATCGCGATTCAAAGCTAAAACCTAAACTCAAATGCAATGCAACTGTTATATTTTTCACACTAGAAATGAACAAAAACAAACTAAGACTAAGCTATTTAAAAAGCTAACCTCTTCATCCACAAGATCCGACTTGTTCAATGCAAGTGTGAGCAGAATTCTAGCAGACTCAGCCTTAACAAGAAACCTAGTGAGCACAAAAGGCTCGAGCCCCAGCTCTCCAACAAGAACAGCACCAAGAAATGGTCCACATTGGCCATCAGAGGATCCAAAATCTCTGAGCTCCTCTGAAACACGTTCTCAATCATGCCCTTACGGTCGAGTCAGTTAAATATCGGTTTCTCAGCCCCAAACCCGCTAACCGACCCGCCGTTTTCGGGTTCAAGGAGTAGAGACCCGTCGCCGATCGGTCACCGGCGTTGGGTCGGCCGGATCGGATGGTTCAGGCAGGTGGGTCGGATTTCGGTTTTGTTTGGACACCCCTATTTATGGCTACAAATTTTAAAAATTTAATTGTTAGAGCATCCACAATGGTTTTTTCCATTCTATCCTATTTTACCATCCCAAAAGGTTACTTTATCAATTATACCATACCATTTTACAATACTCCCAGCATCCCAACTTTTATTTTCTTATACAATACATTAAGATAATATATTTATACAATCAAATATATTTATGTCTCTCTCTCATTTTTGTCTCTCTTCCCTTTTCTCTCTCTCTCTACCACTCATCCCATCACCATCGTGAAGACCCAAAACCCCAACACAGTTTATCAAAAAGAAAAAAAGAAAAACCCAACACAGAAACTCATCCCAAACCCTAAGCAAACCCACAGCCATGCCAATCTTGCCGCCACAACAACTACCAGACAGCCACTAACCTAGTCTTCAAGCCGCCACCGTCGCCATCCCTTACTTCTGTCGTTGCCCGTTGTCGTCTCTATTCATCCCAAACCCATCTGTTCTCACAAACTCTTCCTCATCATCATCATCTTCACTGAAACCCATTACCAAACAAACCCAGCAAACACCGAAACCCACCATCAAACCCATCAGAAAAAATCACAACCACCGGACCTAAATCCAACCACCCAAACACCACACAAATGCCACCCAAATCTGACCCAAACGCCGGAAACCCATGAACAAACTCACGACCTCCACACCTCCACCACAAAAACTGATTTAGCCTCCACGCTGTTGCCACCATGCCATTGAAGAAGAGAGAGCAGAAAGAAAGAAAGAGAAAGATAATGAAAATTATGAAATAATGAGAGAGGAGAGAGAGAAAAACCAAACTGATTAAAAAACAATTTTTGTTTTTACCATTGAGCTACAGTGCGATTCTACGTTTAGAATCGCACTGTAGCACAATTGTTTTTTTTTTTTGGTTGCAATAGTTACATTTTACAAGTTCTAATGGAGTGAGCGTTTTGGGCCTGAATGCTAAAATACCCTTACGTCTGGCATTCCCCCTTTCCGTTGTTAATGCTCTTAGGTTTCATGTTCCTTATATTTTTAACATACATGTCAAATTTCATTTAACTTGTATATTATTTAGTATTTGATCCATAAACTAATTTTTAATGCATAATTTAATACTAAAAACTTGATATTTAAATATTTGATTGATAACAAATTTTTTTTTTTTTTTTTCATACAAGATAGAAATTTTATTATAGCATAATTTACATGTATATATGTTTAAAACTCCCTTCTAGAAACTTGAACTCCAACCCTTGCCCTTGATATCTCACAAACACTCATACTAGTAGAGTGATTATCGCTCCAAGGATACATGATGGTATTAATGACAAGTTATTGATCTTTAATTTTCTTGAAATTTTGCAAGTATGGAGGATAAAATAAGAAAATGCTATCTAATATTGAATTTGAAAAAATTCACATATAGTAAAGAAATATAAGGAGAGTTTATAGACATAAACTTTATTCATTTGTTATTATTGGGCTTAAAATTCCCACTTATGAATCAGTCATTATTATTGAATAAAACTAGGGAAATAACAAAAGTTACAACAATTTCAAAATATTCTTAAAATAGCCCATCACCTCATGTATAGGCCCACCACAATGTGAGATGGAGTATAATTTTTTTTAATACTAATTTGGAAATGTTGTGAATTTTTATTTTGTTCCCAACATGACTCATTTTTTTGTTTCCTTTGTGTTTTGGTTTGAAGGAGAAATTGAGAAGGTTGAGAATTTGAGTTCGAGGAGTGAGAGAAAGTGGAAGGCAAGTAAGGCAGCAAATGAGATTGACAACAATGAAGAGTTTAGAAATTGTTCCTAATGACATGTGATGAGCCTGGTAATTTTAGCTTCAATTTTTGCTGTTAATACTGAGATTCGATCAGATTAGTTGCCATTGAACATATCGTTTGCTTTGCATGTATTAGAACAAATCCTGTGGCTTCTTAACTTGCTCTGTTTTTAAAGTGGTAAACATATTTGGTGCTCTGTCCTGTGACCTTTTTAGACATATAATTTACAGACTCTTGGATTATTTTTTTTAAGCAAATGACCGGACTCCTGGGAAAGATAATATTGATAATAGGGTCTTGTGGATTGATTCTTAAAATTAGATTGAATCATATAATCAGATTGAGTATACCTTCTGTTAAAAGAAAACGAAAAAAAATAAAAACCAGTCATAATATATGTCTAAGAATAAGATAAAGTAAATTTTGACAGCAATTACTTTTGAAATGCAAAATTAATAAGTACCAAATTCCTAATATATGAACAAACGATAAATTTCAGAGTTCAAAATCACAAGTTCCAACTTCTAACACCACAAAATCCCAAAATGGGATTGATTTTTCCTAAATGTTTCATTTCAATCAGAGTTTGGTTGGGAATAGGATGCAGATTCTTTAGCAACTAGACTCTAAACCTATTTGGCATCATTTTCAGCATTTAGCTTTAAGATTTTATGTACAACTTTTTAAAACCTCACTTTTTCCCATATTTTCTCACTTTTTCAAAAATTTTCAAGGTATGAGTATATTTTAGCACATTTTCAACAAAAAATTTTCAGCAAAAAATTAAATAAACTGTTTCCAAACGAAAGAGAGGCAGCCATTCTGCTATTGATTTTACAATATCCACCAAGTGAATGAAATTATTATTATTTTTCTTTAAAAAAATAAATAAACACTACTGTGCGTCTGAATAAATAAACAAATACTCTTTTTCTTTCTTCTCTCTTCGTCTTGCTTAGAAACCAAATGGAGCATTAGGCAGTATACATGCAAATCAAAGGACAAAAATTTCTAGAATTTCAATGACTAGTCTCTTAAAAAATGCAACAAATAATCATTACAAAATTTAGATACACATAACCGTAGCATCAATTATCTCTCATTATGAGGATCCTTTAAGTGTAGGATCCAGCAATTCTCTAATATGACTCTCAACTTCCTTTCTGACAGGGTTAGGCAACCGTTCTACCACCTCGGCTCCAAACGAGAAGAGAAGAGCTTTTCTAGCTGTCTCTAAGTTAATGCCACGTGCCAAGAAGTAGAAGAGTTGGCTTTCTTCTAAGTCACTTATTGCAGCTCCATGGGAACATTTGACATCATCAGCAATTATTTGGAGATTGGGTTTGATATTCACAGTTGCACGAGGTTCAAGGAGCAGGCTCCTTGTTAATTGTCCTGCATCTGTCTGCTGTGCATATCTGCATGATCCAACAAGAATAAAATTGATATATAGCATGCGTAACTCTAATTTTATTGACTCCACATATTAGCCTGTATCTATCAGCAAGCAACTGATAATTGGATATGAAAGCATTAGATCATACATGAATTGAATCACAAAGCTACTCCAGTCAGTAAAATAATTAGCTGTTATTTTAGTGTAACTTCAATTTAAAAAAAGAAAAAAGAAAAAAGATAATCCATAGAGTTTTAGGGTTTTAGACTTTTAGTAGACAAAGAGGGGCAATAGATCTTGACAACAGTCACTTGTTATGAACTAAATATGATTGCCACTATGGATGTAATAGCATATAGCAGCAACAATTATGTGGAAAAAAAAACGAAAAAGCACTCATTATAATTTAAGTAATCATTTAAAACAGAATTACCTGTTGACTTTTATATTCCCATCAAATACAGCTTGTCCTTGAGAATGAGCCACAATGCACTTGTGAAGTTGTCGAGAATAACCTCGTGGATGGTCCATGACTAGTCTACTATGTAGATCTTGTGTTTGATCACTGACAGACAAATGCAACGATGATAACTCAGTCACTGTCTCTGGGCCCAATTGCTGAATATGGACATTGTGTCGGCTCAATTTTCCACCACTGCTCACCTCTACAAGTTCATATGTACTAGCTGCTTCCTGTAAACAATCAACTTAGAATTACTGATCTACCATTGCCGGAGAAATTAAATCGTACATAATTCTTATAAGAGATACATATAATGGGCTTAACAAATTGACAGACTTGTGACATAAGCAGTAGGTATTTACAAAGGTTAGGAACTCATTGTTCAAGTCACACCCTACAGAGAAATTCATAAACATGAAGTTTACCAAGATTAGAATGCAACATATCTAGCAAGCATTAAATAAAATATTAATACAAGTTGCTGAAATACTTCCTTTTTATTTATTTATTTATGAATGACCATAAACTTTAATAAATCACAACAATCCATAAAACAATCAGTTAATAGGCAAATCCACAAAAACTGCAGGAACACAGCTACATACAAGCAAAAAACAAACAAAAATACAAGCCAGCAAAAAAAAATTAAAACCAAGGCCAGCCTATAGCAAAATCTGCCCCACCTACCCTTTTAACACTGAGCAAGGAATGCCCCACAAGTTGCAAAGAATTTTGTTCTGTAAGCAGCAAGTAAACTTCCTGCAGTAACCAATCCTAGCCTATACATCCCATTTGAAAGCATGAATATCTCAACTGGAACTTCCTTCTCTTGTAATAATTGGTTGGCGGGTCAGGTCATGGGTTCAAGGCCCACTGGATGCGTGTATCTTACCAAATTGGAGGGGAAAAAATGCTTTCTTAGTCATGATGATTTCATTAAATATTCTCACATTCTTTGGAACCAAATTATATTTCAGCAGCCCAAGCAACTTAGCAGATTACAGATTTTAGAAACTTTCCATTCAAGCCCAAACACCCCATTGAAGGGTTTCAGACAATGTCTGCCTTCTTAACCAAAGAATCTTTCAATCTGAAGCCATATCCTCATGGGGAAAGGGCATTCAAAGAAGATGTGATCCCTGGTTTCTACACAGCCCCTACAGAAAACACACATATAGTCACCTTGATAACCCCATTTCAATAGTCTATCCAAGGCAGTCAATCTATCTCTGATAGGTAACCAGCAGATTAAAGAATGTCTTGGTATATTAGATGAATGCCAAACCAACCTCCATCAACTGGGAGCTTAGATCTTATTGCCTCCCAGGTTTTAGCACAACTAAAAATACCAGACCTAGCAGCAGACAACTCCACAGAATCTTTCTTAGCAAGACTAACCTGGAGCTTCGGCCTGAATCTTAACCAAAGCATTAGACCTTGCACGCATCCAGCATCATATATAATTCCAAAATCATGCTAGGAAGCAAGGGGCCATCCTACTTGCCCAATTTTATGCTTTAGAAACTGCCTAGCAAGATTTCTAAGTCTATAAGCAGACTCCTCCATACCCATGTAGCATCTTGTGGAAAATTTATATTTTATAGCCCAATATTCTTGTGGAGTATATTCTGCTAAAATCCTATTATGCTCATGAAATAAAATATTATGTCTCCAAAAACACATTTGAGGTAATGGAAAAACACTAATAACTCTAAAACAAACAAACACACAAGTATAAACCAGAGATTAACAAAAGCACACATTCACAAATGCACATGCACATGAGATGATATGAAATAAAGAAAGGTGCACAATCAACTAAGTAATCTTACAAACTTTGTTGGACGATATGCCCAAGTCATGTGTGGTCAGTCCTATCATGATCTAGGAAATCAAGCCAAAAGTCACTGTTGAACCCTACATCAATATGTTTTTTTTTAATAAATATCAACCGTATCCACATATGCAGAGGTGTGCGCTTTCAAAACCTATATCCACATAGCATAGTCATTTTTTACAAAATCAACTCCAGGGTTGTTTCATAAATATCAACTGCACTAAAAATGAGACAGCGGAGGAAATGAAGTGGATGCAAATTTTCTTAAACCAGAGCTGAATACTTGTTGTAGCATTTCCCTAGTAGTCCCTATAATAGGCTAAAGTTTAAGCTTTTAAATCTTTTGCAATAAGACATATGTTAAATAGCCCACATAATCACTAGTAGAACTGAGCACAGCAGATTGGGAATTCATTGCAAATTCAATCCAAGAAAGAGATGAGATGAAAGAAGACGCTATTTTCTACTAAAAAGGACAAAGTTTATGATGCAAGTACCAATTTCTCACAGTTGCATCCAGCTCTCTTAAAAGCACAAAATGGAAGCAACCCAAAAAAGAGGCTTCAATGGTTTGGGATGTATGATAGACCTCCAACCCTTCAACCAAAAGAAGAAAAAGAAGAACAATACACAATTTAGCCATCCAAATTCAAGAGATTCCACTTGAGAAATATATTAAAAGAACAAGCTCCCCGGAATATATTTTTTCAGAGATCTCAAAAGAACAGGTTTTACATGAGCTTAGGAAATAGGAACCCTCTGATGTAACTGTTGCTTCTGTTGCATCACCTTGAGGCAAGATAGATTGAACTCTCTAAAACATTTCCCCACTTTTCTTATACATATTTTTTGACAATTCAATAGATATAATGACGGAGGGGGATTCAAAACTTAGATATCTCCGTTGGAAACATTAGGGGTGCTAGTTGAGCTACAAGGCCCTTGACCCTTTTTTCTTATCCTTGAATAAAGTATTATTGTATATCTTATATTTCTGTATCGTACATTTGTTCTAAAAGTTCTACTGCTTCAATTTGTTCTTCTCATTATTATAGATTTTAACATTCCCATTTTGCAATTCTGAATATCAGAAGCACCTCAATTATTTATCTAGTTACAAACTGCATATCAAATGATGAGTCATCTCAAAGTTCATTACTAGCCTAATACTGAGTCCAATACCAACACTAAACAAAAAGCCATTGCTTTGAATCTAACAACATATAACAGCTTAGTACCTTATAAATCCTGCGCGATAGTAATAATTCATGGGGATTCCTCCTGAATCTTTTATTGTATTTTATTTTATTTTTTAATTTGAAAATTTCAACCAATTAAATCAAAGTAGCATGCTAGCTACAAGAAACCACCTATTTCTTTTCTCCCAAATTATTCATAGAAGCAAATATGAGGAGGCCTATGAATCCTTGAAAGAAGAAAGTATCAGCTATATCAATATAACCCAAATTAGCCATGGAGAAGAAAGAAGACAACAGGGTGAAGAAGAAAGACACAATGAGGTCTATAGCTTGCAGCTTTAAGAAAGAAATAATCTACATACATATATATATAATCCGTAGTCCAAACTAGTGCTCAATTGTAATAGGAGATTTTGCATGCCAATTGCCAAATAAACTTTGTCGAAGAAAAGAAGCAAATAATTGAAATACTTGTGTGCTTGCTAAAAGGTCCATTTTGTTTGAGGGCCTGCCAGCGTGCACAAATCAGAGCACATGCTTGCATAGCCACCAAGAAATAGTTCAAAAATCCAATGCAATGGCTTCTCAACTATTGATGACCCAATTTAAATGGAGTTCTTATTCTGTCCACATCCTTTTTCTTTTTATTAATATTGCTCTGATTTAGCCCTAACTTAGAATTATTTTTTTTCATAAGCACATTACGATCTCATTTGAACTTCAACCATTTATAGCAATACCTATCATAATTCCTCAAAGAATTTGTCAGTTTTAAGCCATCCAGAATCATATGAGAAGGCTTTTCAAGAACACGTTAATAACTAGTCATTTTAACAGACCACAATTTCAATCATATATAAACAAAGATATGTACATCTTGATGATCCATGTTTTGCCCCATGTTTAATTACTTAAGAAACAAAATACAATAGACGATGGCAGAGAAATGAACATCATTCTCATTCCTAAATAGATATTACAGATGAGCTCTTCAGACTACTTTTAATAATTTAAAAAAGAACAAGAAAAAAAAAAAAAAAAGCCAACAAACAGAACTCACCTGCGTAACTGATGTCCACTTTATATGAGCAGCATTCAAAGACTGCCTCTGAATATAAGAATGCCTAACCTTTCCCCCTTCTCCAACCATCACTTCCAAAACCGAATTCGCCCAATATCTATTCTGTCCATCCTTACCCAAAAACTCCTCAATTATACCAATCTCCCCTCCCCTCTCCACCAACACAAGCACCCTTGGATTTGATACGGGCAATTCATTCGACCCCTCGTCGCGACCCTCAACTGAAATGTACCTCAAACAAACAGGATTCTCTACCTTACACCCCGCAGGAACATACACTACTGTCAAATCTGGTGCACCAATCCCATTAATAGACCAAAACAAGTCACCACAATCTGAATTACTCGCAAATTCCCTCACCCTTTTCATAATACTCACTTCAGAGAGCTCCAACAAGCTCCCAACAAAAACCCCATTTGGCAATTCGGACAAATTCTCTGAATTTACTACATAGCCATCAGCTACAACAAGATTGGGGAACTGGGTGTTTGACGAAATGCCTGAGAGAGCTGAGGAGTGAGGAGGGCGTGGAATTGGGTGGATTTGGGAGTGTCTAATGAAGGAGGTGTCTGTAAAACGAAAGGGCTCGTCTTTGCGGGAGGGCCAAGAGGTTGATAGAAGGGTCTCGGAGGAGGTGTCTCTGAGCTTTTGGAGAGGTAATGGTGGTGAAGAAGAAGAGGGGAGTGAGTCTTCAAGGGTTTCTGCCAGTTGGAGAACAAAGGGGTCAGAGAAGGTTGGGGAAGGTTGGAGAGAGACCCTGGTTTTGGTTCTGGATTTGGGAGCTTTGGTGGATGTTGAAAGTGGTGGGATTGGGGGTCTTTGAATATGGGGTGTGAAGGCCAAAGCAGCCATGGTTACAGGATCACTATAATCTAATCAGATCACAGAGGTTGTTAAGATGAAATTGTACACAGGATCAGTGAGAGGGTTTTATAGAATCTGTTTAAAAAATTATATGAAAAAATATCAATAATCATACTTCATAATATATGTTAAAGAATCATTGGATAAAAATAAATCTTGACACAAATCACTTATAAAAGGCAATAATAATGATGATAGAGATAGTATAACATCAAAATTTCCGATCATAACGTACATGATAAAGGCCAATGTTGCTCTGCTATAATGATATACATAAACAAGACATCAAGATAACAAAAATTGGGGATTTGGTACCATACTACCACTGAAAATTTCATGGCATCAAAAGAGCCTTCTCCCTCTTCATATAGAACAAATATTAAAGATGCATTTATCTACAGATTACAATGAGGCAGCAAGTTTCAACCAATAATGCAAAATAAGAAAGAAAGAGGAAGGTCTAAATGAAAAGAGAGAAAATTTCTATCAACCTATATATACAGAAAGAAAGATTTCACAACCCAGTCTTGAGATAAAATTCCAACAATCACAACCCAAAACTTAAATTCATCAATCAAGCAAAACCCAAATACCACAAAAATAAAAAAATCAACCCAAACCCTGTAAAAAAAAAAAAAAAATCATTAAGAGCACTAGAATTCACTTGCACACTAGACTTAATGAACACTAAGAACCTCAAATCAACTAAAACACTAACAAAAATAACTTAAAAAATGTTAAGATTAAATATAGAAAGAAAAAACGGAAGCAGGGTAATTAACTTGGTTTGGTGCAATGAAATCCCATGTCAGCTTGTAAAATTACGAATAGTACCAAGCAGAAAACCAATACATCCAATCATTAAAAAATCAAAATCCAGTACTTAAATTCAACAATCAATCAAAACCCAAATATTCTAAAACTCAAAAATCAACCCAAACCCCCATTAAAAAGAGAAAGCACCAAGAAGCACTAATAAACACAAAGAATGAAAACCCAATTCCAAGCCAGGCCAAAGTCAAATAGCTTTAAGCAAGGAATGCTGTTTCTTCTTTAGTAGCTAACAACAAATTCTCAGACTTCAGTCAAAGTTCCCACCATGATTGATTGATTAAGGTAACCCAACAAAAATCATATAATTTATTCCAAACCCAACAGCAACAAAAAAACTGAACAAACCAACAACATGGGAAAAAATACTCACCTCTCGTACCGCAAGTCGCAGACTTCACTGGCTCTTTCTCTCTCTCTCTTGGGATTGTGCAGATGAGTTTAGCGGAAATTATAGAATAGTGTCGGAGTACAACTCAGCATGCTGATCTTGTATTCCTGACCAATAGAAATCAGCCACGTCATTAAAGACAAAAAGTGGCTTGCCACATCATTCCTAATTTTTTTTAAAAAAAGATAAAATACTATTTTGTACCTTAAACTTTATTAAAAACTTGTTTTTCATTCCTAAATTTTTTTTTAAAATTATTTTTTGTCACTAAATTATTGAAAAGTTCATCTTTCGTTCCTAAACTATTGAAAATATTTTATTTATGTCTTTAAATTTTATCAAAAGTTTGTTTTTCATCCATAAATTATTGAAAAAAGTTCTTTTTTTCATCTCAACTTTTGTCTTTAAACTATTGAAAAAACTATTTACAAAGTTTAGGAATGAAAAAAAAAACTTAAAAAAAAAAGATAAAATATTATTTTGTTCTTTAAACTTTATTAAAAGTTTATGGATGAAAAATAAATTTTTGGTAAAGTTTAAGGATCAAAATAATATTTTACCCATTTAAAAATTTTGTGAACTTACCCAACCAAAAGTTTTGGCCAAAGCAGCCTAGAAATACCTCCTTGGGCTTGGAGCCACTGAGATCTCTCTCTCTCTCATATTTTTGAGTTAGGGTAGGGAATTGAGGGTGGGTTTTTTGATTTTGCGGTGGAGGAGAGATGGCACCACCGTATAGATAGGCTTTTGTTTTGTTTTTTTGTTTTTTAATTTTGTGGACTTTTTTTAATTAAAAATTCTCATAAATTAAAAAATAAATAATTAAATAAATTTTAAATATTAAATTAAAGGCAAAACGATGTCGTTTTGAGAATTTAATGGCAATAGTATATGGTAAGTTAACAGAGGATTGAATTGAAGAGTTTTGAAACTTATAGAACTAAAATGACAGAATGAAAATTTAGAGGAATAAAACGAAAACTAGTGAAACTTAGAGAGTGAGTTTTGAAATTTAGGCAAAGGAGAAAGAAAAAAGTTTAGGCCCTACTATTAAAATGAATCAACTTGTTTGTGAAAATTTCGAGCACATCTTAGGAAAAAAAAAAAAAAAAAACTTGCCTAAGTTCATTTGTTTAGCAAACAAGGTGTTGATGCCCAATTTTGCGAATCCTTATCCAAAAGCCCATGAGGAAGAAAGCCTAATGAAAAGCAAGGCCCAAAGACCTACCAAGAAGATCGAAGAGCAAGAAAGGTCTAAAGAAAGGAGTGCAAGGGAAAGCAATCTACAGCAAAACGCAAATCTGCATCAGAATACAGATCTGCCGCAGAATACAGTTCTTCAGCAAAATGACTTTGATAAATGAAGGCAAATTGGGCCCAAGACCCTTTTGATCCGGTCAATATTATTTGGCCCACAAAGGCCTAAATCCTTTTGTATAAAAAGATGGGCGTGAAAACTGATATGAAGAAGCACGATGAAAAGAAATAAGAAACAGCAAGAAGTATCAATAGCAGGAATCACATGAAGGAAAGAAAAGTCAAACTAAAGGAAATGATAAACACAGCAGGAAACACGTGAAGAAATAAGACAAAGACACACAACAAAACAAAACAAAGCTAATCTGCTACGGCAGAAATGGTGTGGGAATGAAAGAAGACAAAAAAACAGAAGAGAGTGGAGCAAGCACACAAGGGCTGGAGCACCACCAACCTGTACCTAGCCAATACAAGGGCGGTGGGCCCATGGTTAAAGGGATTCATAGGGTGTAGTTTGATGGTGGGGGGAAAAGGGGGTCTATATTTTGTTTCCAGCCATAATTTCTTTTGGGAATATATCCTGCTGGGATGGTATCTTACCCAAAAGAAGTAATAGATGGTTGGGACCATCTGATGCATGCCATAAAGCTAGGTAGTAAGGTAGCCCAATCCTTATTAGTTAGTCACTTAGAGGTAGAGGTATACAGCAAAAACAAATAAAAGAGAATTTTATCATGAAATGAGTAATGGTGCAGCTGACATATTATGAGCAGAGGTAGTGATCGGGCAACCAATGGGTTGGTGAGTAGTACTGAAGGGATGCCCACAACAAGCGAAAAACAGTTGGTGAAGTCCTAGGGGTAAAAGGGAGAAATCCCATTGAATTAGCTCACTATAAAAGGAAGAGGTAACCATGGCAGAAAGGGAGGGACCTAATGGGGGAGGAAGCACCTAAGGGGGAAAACCCATGGTAAGAGAGTAGTAAGCACCCAGAGAGAGGGACTCAGGAAAAGGAAAGACCAAAAAGGGGAACAACCCATAGCAAGAGAGTAATAAGAAACTAAGAGAAAAAGAACGGAGAGAAAGAAAGAAAGAAAGTGGTAAAAAGAAGAGAGAAAACACGGTAAGAATAAGGGCATGCATCAATAGACCATCTTTTCCCTCCCTCTTAGCAAACTCACTCTTTGAAGTCTCCAAAAGTAATAGCTAGTAGCTATTTAGACATATTCTCCAAAATGCACAACTTTGATGGTAGAAGCCTATGACAAGGTTGTTTAAGTTGGGGTTTGGGTTCTTTTTTAGTTTACTTACTCTATGGGAAGATTCAATACTTGATTTCAATTGCAAATATATTTGATTTCTCTCATTATAAATTATATCTACTGTACTTAGTCATTCTGCCATAGCACGTTTCTATTACGTTTGCTGCATCAATTGTCCTGTTGTGGTATCTTTACTTGCTGTACTAGTTATTCTGTTGTAGCACCTTTTATTATATTTACCATGTTAGCTATTATACTAGCTAAACCTTTTTTACCGAAACTTTCTTATTTATTTTTTATTACGTGTTTTAAGGTGAGTTTGGTTCAGCTTTTTGTAAAAATGCATAATGAAAAAGTGGAGTTTTCAAAAAGTGCAAAATGCACAACTTTGATGGTAGAAGCCTATGACAAGGTTGTTTAAGTTGGAGTTTGGGTTCTTTTTTAGTTTACTTACTTTATGGGAAGATTCAATACTTGATTTCAATTGCAAATATATTTGATTTCTCTCATTATTAATTATATCTGCTATACTTAGTCATTCTACCATAACACGTTTCTATTACGTTTGCTGCATCAATTGTCCTGCTGTGGTATCTTTACTTGCTGTACTAGTTATTCTGCTGTAACACCTTTTATTATATTTACCATGTTAGCTATTATACTAGCTAAACATTTTCTACCGAGACTTTCTTCTTTATTTGTTATTACGTGTTTTAAGGTGAATTTGGTTCAGCTTTTTGTAAAAGTGCATAATGAAAAAGTGGAGTTTTCAAAAAGTGCATAATGAAAAAGTGCATTTTTAAAAAGCTGAGTATTTGGTAAAAGCTGTTAAAAATTACTTTTTGAAAAAGCTGAGTGTTTGACTAGCACTTATAAAAGTGGCAATTTGAGAGATAAATTACCAAAAATGACAATGTATATATAAGAGCATCTCTAGCAGGTTAGACAAATTTTTTTACTGTTTGGACAATTAACGGTGACATTTATCTTTTGCCTACCCACTTTTTTAATCTTTATTTTTTAATCAAATTTATTCTTTTTTAATATTTATTTATTCTTTTTCTATTCATTCTCAACAATTATATTTTTCAACAAAAACTGTTACATCCATAATATTTTTTGCAATACTTTCACAAGAATCATAACAAAATCTTATATGGAAAGTTATTACTAGTTTTAATTTGAACCACCACTGAAATTATATTTTTACTCACCAATATTAGCTAATTACTTAAAATTTATTGTGAAAATATTGTGGTAGTAATTTTAAATTGTGATTTCTATTTCTTTGCCTTTCTTTCATCCATACATTTCCTTTTTCTTTTTCTTTTTTTCTTTTTTTTTTCTCTTGCATTTTGTCCACCACACACGTATACCCATAGGATTCCATCATCTCTTTTTTTTCCTTTACATTCCACTTGATTCCAAAGCCTTCCTTTCTCCTTATTTCTCCAGCTCTCTCATTCTCTGCTCTCTTTTTTTTTTTTTTTCTTTTTTTTTCTACTTGATTCCATAAATTCTCTAACTCTCTCTATGATACTAGATTCCATAATCTTGCTTGCCTTTTGGTGTCATTATCTTCAAAGTTCAAACACACACAGACACACATGGAGAGAGGAGAAATCGTCTTTGCTCCACCACACGGCCACCGCTGCTCCTCCTCCTCACTGCGGAGTGCATGCAACCAAGGGTCATATCGACTTTTTTTATTTTTTTTTCTTGATCATTTATTGTTGGTCTAATTTTTTTTTTTTTTTTTTTTTTTTTTTTTTTTTTTTTTCTGTTCTTGATCTGCTGTTGTTGTTATTTTGATTTTAGATTTGTTGTTTAAATTATATCAGTTTTATGAGAGCAAGAATTTTTTTGCTTTTATTGTTGTGGTTTGATTAATTTTAAGATTATGTTTTTAAGATTGTATTTTGATTATGCTTGAGATGAGAAGCGTGAGAGTGAGCTTCAGGCGTGAGAATTGAGGACTTTTATCAAGGGTAATTTGGTAATTGAAGGAAGAGCCAACGGATAGTTACAAACGCACATTGGACTTTTTGTTTTATGGACCTCCTCAGCTCCATAAGGTTTGCGCGTTTTCAGGGCGTTATCAGCCTTGGCTCAAAACGCACAAGTTGCTCCAGCTTTTTGCAAAACGTGCTTTTTGGGCTCAAAATGCCCAAACAAACGGGCACTTACTTTTGGCACAAGCTAATCATTATCCTGCCATAAGTATATATACAAATATCTTGTTTCTCATTTTTTGCAAAATATATTTTATAGATGTATATGTGAATATGTATAAGTATATTTACCAATATGTGTATGTATATATTTGAGAATATGTTAACCCATGTAAGCTAACATTCGCTAGATTGGTATTTTCTTTGGGTTTTGGATTTGTTTATGTGCAGAAAGTAGAAAAGTATTTCTGCAGTAAAAAATGAAGAGTAGTCATTCACATTGCAAAAGGCTTTACTGCACGGTAGAAGGCTTTAATGCACAGCAAACAGCTTTACTGCATAGCAAAAGGCTTTAATGCATAGTAGAAAGCTTTACTGCACCGCAGAAAGCTTTACTGCACAGCAGACGGTTTTATTGCATAGTAGGAAATTTTACCGCATAGCAGAAAAGTCAGTTCTGCGGCAAAAACTAGAAAAAAATTCCTTCTATGACAGAAACTAGAGAAAAGTTCCTTCTGCGGCAAAAATAGAGGATAAGCCCACTTTGTAGCGTCTTCCCATGGCCTTGGACTCAACGTTTGCGCACAAACTAGCAGCGGCAAAATGGTACTTTGAAGCCCATTCTGCGGAGCGCCAGGCCTGATTTCCTTATTAGAAAAAGAAACGTAAAAAGAACTTTCTACACAAGGTAATATCAAGTTTAAGTATAGACTCAATTATTAAATAAACCAAACTCAAACATTATAATGTACTCGTAAATAAGCTTGTAAACACGAGGCTCGATTTAACTATATATTAATATTATATTTTTATATGTATATTTGTCTAAAAAGTAAAAATGAATTTATATAGACTTGAGATTGGACTGTGTAATTTTGTAAATAGGTCCACATGATATCAAACACTAATTATAGTCTATTGATAATATAATTTGTTTGTTTATAGTAGAAATTTATAGATTTATGAAGGAATAAAACCTTTTTTTTTTTTTTTTTGAGAAAGGAAGGAATAAAACTTTTAGTTAATTCTATGTAAAAAATTTTAGTTATAGTTCTACCATATAAGGGGAAAAAAATAAGTTAATCAAGTAGTTCATGAACAAGTTCAAACTTGTTCGACAAGAAAATGAATTGGGCTTGAATATGTAATATTATTTGGTAATGAGCTCGAATTCAACTCACGTTTAAAATAATATTAAATGAATAAATCTAAAATTTTAATATTTGGCTCATTTCTAGTCAATAGTCCATGCTAGTCTTTTTTCTTTTTTTTTTTGGGTGAGGATTTAACAATATCCCACTCAGTTCTGTTTTCTTTTTTTTAGGTGGCACAAAAAGTCCTTACTAAAATGCTTCATAAAAATTCAACCTAAAAATAAAAAATAAAAAACTTCACAGAGATTCAGTTTGTCCAGACCTGCCGTGGCTTTGTATTCGGATGATCAGGGAGTTGATATTAGTGTTGTGCTGAAAATTTGATGTTTTTGTTTTGCTGTTGCTTTTGAATGGTTAGGATTTGATGGTGGACAATAGTTGAGATGATATGAAATGCTTGCACCCGATGTAACAGGTAGCAGCCAGCAGCTAGCAATAGCATTCTGCCCTACCCAGTTTAATTTTACACTGTTTCATTTTGCAATTGAGTTGACACTATATTATTTGCAGGATCTTGCCTAAACAAGTTAATTAAAAGGATTGGATGAAGCTGCAAAGTATCCTGAATCCTTGCCCATTTTACTCAGTCATGGCAAAGTATTCATAATTATTTGTCATGTGCAATTACTGTTCATCATTGACAAGGAGCTGAAATTATATTATATGCATCTAAACTCTTAAGAACTGGTGCCATGAGGACTTGATGCAGTACCCATATAATTGAAGATGTGAATTGGGTGGGAATGGTTTTCTAATCTCAACAAATTACGACTTCATCAAGGCTTGTTTGCCATACAATTTGGATCAACCTAGCTTCAAACCTGGGTAGCCAAAACGGTCATGTCTCAGAAGTTCTTTACTTAATAAGGCTTAGGGGTCTAGCCATGTACAGCTAAGTTGAAAAGCTTTTAAATATTATTGTTCTTGTAAAACCATTTTTCAAAACTATCTTTTGACCATGAAACATGTAGGCTTGACTGTTGGAACATTTTTGAAGAGATGGATGAAGTATGTGCTTAGCTAACTTCAAAATTGACCATTGAGGGAACTCTCCAAATGATGATTTAATATGTAGATCTTGAGCAACAAGAAGAAGAAAATGGAGGAAAGTTTTTTTTTTTGACAATTCCAAGCCACAAGCATGAAGCATCGGAAGCTAAAAGTGGTTTGGGGTCCCAACAGGTTTGAAGTACATGTATATCTTGTCGGTTCTCTTGTATTTGATGTTGAGTTTGCAGTTTGGCACCTAGCCATATTTTGAACTATAAAGGCATCTTTATTGAGCATTAATAAGTTGTTAGGAATTATTATTTTGGCAATATATTGGAATAGTAACTGCAATTTTTGCCTTTTTTTGATTTGTTGACTTGTCCTGTGACAATAAATTTTTGGGAATTCTTCGGATTGCTCAATACATCTTTTTTAGTAAACAAAAGTGTCACGTATGATTCAAGTGGTCTGGCATGAAAGTGATTATTGGCATCAAGTCACACTAAACCAGATTCTCAACAAAAAAAAAAGTCACACTAAATCAGTAAGAAAACACTTCCTACATGACTTTAGATAGGCCTCTTTGATGATTAGGTACCTTGTTAAATCAATGCTGTAGTTAATACTTATAGCAGTTTTGTTGAAAATAAAAATTGAAGTCATATAAAATAAAATAAAATAAAGGTTCCTCCAAACACCTTCAAGAAACTGTATTAGAATTAGTCGTCTTTCTTTTAGTTCAAAACTCATAAACATTAAAAAATATATAGAAAAAGATTTCAATCACTGATTTTGGCTTAGGAAATAGAATTCTAGCAAAATTAATGAGATTGTAGTCACTTGTCATGTAGAAAAATAAAAATAAAAACCACTTGACGTAATCACATCTTATAAGGTAAAAGTTGAAACAAAAGGCAAAAAGCTGAAAGCAAAACTAACGCTGCCAAGCGAACTAGAAGGGTTAAAAGTAAGAAAGCAAAGAATAGAAAAAAGAAAAAGAAGATTAACAGTAGGACTGTAAATCAAAATTTTAATAAACATCTTGAACTTGATTCACCGTAAAGGGCTTTTGTTTTTTGTTTTTTTTTTTTTTAAATCCCTACTTTTTTTTTTTTTTTTGAGAATAAATCCCTACTTAAGATACAGAATAGATAAAGCTTAAAAGCGTATCTACAAAGCCAACAATTGCTCAAACCGACATACATATATGATAAACCAGTACCACTACGTACCCACTTCACAAAATCTTGAAAAAAGGCTTTAGAAGGTGAATCCATAAAATATCAAAATAGGAGAAAAGATTCAAAAATATTGCAAAACACGAGGGACAGATCATAATACAGAATACGCACGGCATGACTGCGCACAAAAAACTAGTGATTATACTATTGTTAGTGTTTGACCAAAATGTTTGCATAATACTTGCATAATTGCATCTCATGTCAAACGAGCACAATAGAAAATTCATGAAAAACCAGATTAGTCATGAATATATCCAAAGTCTTAGGGTCAAGATTTACACTCAATATGATCATCATGCATAATAGAATTAGCATCAAGACAACAAGGCCGCCGCGGACTCTACATGGTGGATTCAATTTTAATGCAGATCCATGTCGGGACATGTCTGGTACATGAATGCTTCATGTGTTACATGGTTCAATGGTCGTAGGTATCTTTAACGTATATAATGATAATTAGATGAGACATTTTGATTATTTGTGAGTAGTTTATGGTTAGGTGGCGTGTGTTAAGTGCAAACACAGCTCTTACCTTTTTATTTTTTCGGCTTTTTTTTTTGCAAATAGTGTTTGGTGGCTGCTTTTCCAATATTTTCTCACTTACCAAATTATTACATATCCACAACTTGGTAAATGCAGCTAGAGGAGATGACTCAAAACTCACTTACTCCGGGAATACATATTTTATGTCATACTTTTTTGTGTTCTACTTTATAATTTATCAATCATGATATGCTATGTATTTATTTGACTTTCTTTATAAAATAATCAAAATTTATAATGAAAAAAAAAAAAAAAAATCAATCATGTGACATATTATGATTAGTGGAACATAAAATCAAACACAAAGAGTGGGACTGATGATTTGTACTCGTCCGTCAGTAGGAATATGATTTTAGCTAGATGCAGCCAAAATGGTTTTGAACTTTTCTTTTTTTATGTATCACTCCAATCTTCCACCATCTCATCCCACTATAGTGGGAAAGAAATTCGTGAAAGAAACTCATCAAATCCCCATCTCTCTCTTCCATGCGCAAATTTTACAAAGTAATAAAAAAGAAAGCTTTTTATTTGGTCGTTTTTAAACAGGGTAATTGATTATTAGGTATATCTTAGAATTGAACTTAGGAAAAGCCAGTTGGTTTTGAGTTCATCAACCGAAAGAATATATATCTGTATTACACTAATAATCATAACTCATCCATTACTTGGTTGAATTTAGAGTTTATTCAAACCCATCCCTCTCTCTCATAACTCATCCACCGATATGGGAAAGAAACTCGTCACATCCTTCTTCTCTCTCTCTCACATGCCCAATATTATATTAGTACAAAATTTTAATTAGAAAGCTTTTAATTTGGTCATTTTTAAAAGAGTGTAATTGATAGTGAGTTCCAGTTAGCTCAACTGGTAAAGTCTCTGATGGTTGTATAAGAGATCTGGGGTTCAATCTCCGCCTACACCAAAAACTGATTGGTGTCTTAGTCTAATGATAAAGAGCTATCATCATGAGTGAACGCAATAGGTTGAAACTCTTTCAAAAAAAAAAAAAAAGAGTGTAATTGATTAATTGATACTATCCTCTAGGGAAATGATTTGTGTTTGAGTTCATTAACCGAAAGATTATTTGTATTATACTCATAACTCATCCATTACTTGGTTGAATTTGGAGTTAATTCAAACCCCATTTGATCTTGAAAATTTCTCTTTCTAGAGTTGGTTTCTATGTGCAAAGACTTAAAGACTGCCGTTGATTAGAGAAGAAGTTGATGCACAATAATACACCGGGGGACAAAAGGGAACCGAAAGCAGTAGACAAACAAGGACAAGGATAAGGAGGTGGTCTTCCTATTTTCCAATTCCCCATAAAAAGAAACTCAGCCCAATGTTTCTTCCATTATCATTCACGCCCAATGGGACTATGACCATTTCAGCAAAAATAAAAACGAGACTATGACCATCTTTTTAGCATTTTTTTTTTTAAAACTTCATTCACACTTCAACTTCAGCGCTACCATTACCATATTGTAAACCAACTCATCACAAATAAAGGCGTCAAAAACCTTTTTTTCCTTCTTGGTTTACACAACTGATTACCCTACTACATTTCACACACAAAAAAACTCCTTTTCACTTTGAAATCATTTCTACCAATTTTTTCCTTATGTATTTTCTTGGAAGATAAAATTTGACAAAAGATTTTAGTTTGTGGAAAGTTGATTGGGCATATGTTAAAGTTTACATTTTCAACTTTGTTTTTTCTTCTTTTTTAGGTTTAGTTAGTAAAATTTGTGGTTACTAACTTACTACTAGGCTATTCTTCTTCTTTTCAACTTTTTAAGACTCCAGTCTCCAGCGAATTGCTATCCTATCCAACAATTGTGAATTATTGGATAGAAAAATTACTGACTAATTTGTAATCACACATCATTCTTCCTGTAGTTAAGGGTAAAAATGAATGGTGGATTTTCTGTACTGAAAATTTAAGTTACAATGCTAAAGAATATGATAGTTGTCTCTATTATGTATATCACTATTTTGTATGAGACTTAATGTACCTGGACCCTCCATGAGAGTGTTGAAAATTTAAGTTACAATACTTTAAGCTTTGTTTGTTTCAAAGAAAAACTTTCTGTAAAGATAGTTTTCTGTGTTTTCTAGTGTTTGGTAGTAAAAAAAAAAAAAAAAAAAAACTTTAGTCAACAGAAAAATTATGACTTATTTTTTTAAAAATTGTTTTACATTAAATTTTTTTGGAAAACAACTCTATCTCACAGCAAGCTAAATAAGAGAAGTTAGAAGATTATTTTTCAACTCATTTAAAGTAATTACCAAAAATAAGAAAATGAAATAATTTCACAGCAAATACTTTTTAAAAAATAATTCATTTTCTAGAAAATATTTTTGTCTAAACAAACATAGCGTAAAGAAAAGACTTATTAATGTACCTGGACACCCCAGAGTGCTATACATCTGCTGATTTTGCTCTGTCTATATAAACAGTTTACTTATATAAATAAAACCTCCCTTTTCGACCCAAAAAAAAAAAAAACGCTCTTTTAAGTCTTGCCGTCATTGACAAATGGAGTGGGGTTTTTAATTTATTATTTATTTTTTTTAATTTGAACAAATCTTACTTTCAATCTTGCCGAGTTGGAAAAAAAGGGCAAAAAATTATAACTCATCATTTTCTTTTAAAAAAAACTCATGTCGAGTTGACAATGGCACATCTGAACATAGCTATGTCTAGTGGCAAATGACCCTGATGGTTCGACAGTGTTTCGACATTTTGGAAGAATTTGTGTCGGTGGTCCAATCCTCTTATCTTACACTTGACCCCAAAAAAAAAAATTGTAATGGATCTTTGATCATTGTTTTAGCAAGTAATAGGGTAGACTTTGATAAAAAAAACAAAAAAGTAATAGGCTAGCCCTTGCAAGTAAGACTGATAAATTGAACAGGTTTTTGCAAATTATCACTGTCGGATTTCAATGTGCGTGTAAATTTTGTTTCTTAGAGTTTTGATTTAAATAATCAATTATTTCATATGATCAGATATGTCACAAATCAAACATTTTACTAATATTTTAAGTCTAATGGATTTAATTACGCCCTGTGTTTCTACTTTCTACTACAAACATCATCAATAATTTTGAAATAACATTATTACTAGGTGTACATTATGTGATTCGGAATGTTTGATTTTTCACACACCTATTATGCATGAGGTTAATTGTTTAAATAAAAAAAAATTGGGATACATGTCAAAGCCCAGCGCAATGTTTGTAAGGGCCCCTAAATTGAATTAAGGATTTACAGAAGTGAACTTTGGGTGTGAGCTTTCTAGCTTTGGATCTCACAAGAACAACACATAGATATTATAATATGTTGGTGCAAACACAATAATAATGGAAACAACACAAAAAAGAAACTAAATAATACGCTGAATATTATTAATTTGAAGATAAGAACACAATACTATTTGGACTGAGGCGCGGCACTCGCTCTCTTTAAGGAGATTCAAGCCCTTGGTTGGCTAATCTTTGTAACCGGTGCAGACCTTCTCTGACTTGTCTCCCCCAGGATACAACAGCCCAACAAATGTTGTATGGTTAGAACAGCTTCTGCACAAAGCGTTCAAGCTCAAAGCTCCACCAGAAGAACACCTTTCTTTGGCCCGAAATCTCTCAAGTATTTAAAAAAATATTATTGAATTCACTCTCTCACACAATACTCTTTGCTTTTAACTATTTCTCTTCATTCACTCTTGATATGAAATTAGTCCATAGCAAAGCCGTATATATAGTCTTCCAATCCTTCACATAACCTACATATTATTTATTAATTTAGAAAACTCTTCTTAATTTATTTAATCTAACTTACATACAAGTAACTCTTTCTTTAACAAATTTTATTATAACTCATCTTTTTATTCATCTTCAGTTATTTTGAGTTTTAACATATTTAATTTAAAATGTACTAACATAATACAAATAGATTCTCTAAAGAAGAAAAATAAATAGATTTTGTGTACAAAACACAACAAATAGATTATGTAAACAAGAAATCCGTAAAACAATTAAAATACCCCCAAACCAGATGTGCATAGAATGAAAAATGTAGATATGATCAAGGCTAGTGTTTGACACTACTTCCTTAAAATAGATTTTTCTCCTCACAATTAGTCTTTGAGTCTCTTGGATATGTCTCTCAAGATATATTTGTGACAGTTTTCCCTTGGGAGTGTGCCTCAGTTGAATGGGCCATGAGATACATAATTAAGAGTCATCACCTGGTTTAGGCTCAAGAACCAACTTGGGTCCCTTGTAGAGACCTACACATTAGACTTTAGGTTCATAGTTAGTGTGGGAGGGGTAAGATTCGAATACAGAATAGTACTCCGTGAGCACAACCCGAGGAGACGGAAGGGCTTATTCCCTCATTAGTTCTAATCCAATACATAGATAAGAGCCCGAGAATTGAAGCTGAAGAGGCTGACTACCCAAGGAGCCCAAAGAGTGAGCATTCCTCACAAGGCTTTGAGCAGGCCACTTGGATCAAAGGACAAAATACCGAGGAAGGACATGCAAGCAAACAAGAAGGGAAATATCCAAGTAAAGTATCCATCACCTATGCATTCAATATACTGCACCAACTCAACTGGCCGCATTAATGGCAGAATGACCCTTGAAGAGTATCCTCACAACTTGTAGCACATTCTACCACTTCTAACGAAACCCTGATGGGACAAGCATCCAAAGAAAGATCAGTGACTGTATATTTGAAGGGCTGGGATGCAATTTAGATAGCTTTATAAAGAAAGGGAACACCTCAAGATGGGGGGACGAAAAACTTGAAAGAGAAATATATTCTGTGTATCATTACTCTGTAATCGAAACTTGAACATTATATGAACTAGAGATCCTCAAACTAACCCTAGGAAGAATAAAACATTGAAATCTTCTTCTTTCTTACAAATTACTTGTTGTTTTTCCAATAGACTTGAAACTAAACCATTAAAGCATACAGAAGTTGACCTCGGAAACCTATTCTCTATAAATTAGTTGTATTGGGCAATTTCATATCACTATCTATCCATTTGGGATTGGTAACTAATTTTTGTTCACTTATAGTTAGGATACGTGCTTAGGAAGGTAATAGACACTCAAGCCCACCTATTCGAATTGACTAGCCTCCACTAGAGTTGATAGGCCATGTTTAAATAAAGAAGTTATTAATGGAGCTCTAATCCTAATCACACACTTAAAACACATAAGTAAATATTTTCAAACTTGTATCAAGTAAAGAAGGAAACATTTGAAATTCAATTCAAATCAATAACTAAATGAATTTATTTATTGAAATTCAAATCAAACATTTGGATATGGAAAATCAACAACTAAATCAAACCAACTCAAGTTAAAAAAAATAAGCATGCATTGACAAAGAAACATTCTATTCTAAATGTCATCATATTAAATGTGGAATAATTCAAAGAGAAAATTATGGCAAATACTTAACTATTGTAATCCTAAATATTCGGAGTCAAACAAATCACAAAACATGTGAGAGTCAATCAATCAAAATACAATTTTCTACCCATTTTGGGTTCGGAGTTCGAACTCATACTTGATCAAGCATGCGAAGAATCGAAATCCTACTTATGCATCACAAAAAAATGTAATTTAGAATTTCTTTTTCATAATCAACTTGAATTTAAGATGGTAGATCGAATTAACTAAAAAATAATTACCATAGAAACTAAAGAAAAATATGAGAAATTCTAAAATCTAAATTTGATCAACTCAATATCAGATTAACACAACAAGGAAAGAGGCATGGTCATAAAATAAATCAAATATAAATATTAAAATGAAATACATCAAACTCATGTGGATCTTAGTTAGCAAAGAAAAAATCATATAAGACTTGCCTTGCTTATGGATCAATGCTTGGAAGCTTTTAACCGACCCCTCACTTCCTACAACGAAAAATTTGGATTGAAATTGCAAGGGAAATTAAAGAACACTATAGAACTTTGCTATCACAACTCAAGAACAAATTATTTTTTAAAAATGAAATTGAAAACAAGTTTTTGCGTACTAATGACTCCTAGAGAGAGGTTTTGGAGAATAAAAAACGTGCTAATGTGTTGGTGACAGATAGATTAGAGTAAATAAATATATTTTTGTAAGGATAGTAGCAAAAGGACATTCTCTATTGAAGTGATTTGAAATGGAGGCATAAAGTGACTATTTATAAAATGAAATCATTGTTGTTGAGGCGTTATAGAGGGTTTTAGAGCTTCCTAGACGCCTATGTGGTGCCCCTTTGAAGACTGAAGTATTTGCGGCTCAAATATGGAAGTTTAGACTTGCTGGACAGGGGCGGCTTGATGCATTTGGGAGCCTAAGGTAAAAATTGATTATCTTGTATTAGATGCAAAATTATTACTAATTAATATGAAATACATAGAAATTTTTCTTTTTTTAGAAATTTTATAGACAGAAAAAGTTTGACAAATTTTTTCATACTTGTTGATGTAGTAGATTGATAATGGTAAGTAAAAAAGCGGTGTTAGTGGTAGACTTAGATGAGAACTAATAAAAGTTTGCTAACTCAACTCTTATTATTATTCTTTTTTTTTTTGAAATGCAACATTCATTTTTTACAACAAATCCTAGGTTTTAAGTTGTTTTTTGTTTTCTATTTGAAAATATCACTATAATTATTTTGTTGCCATTAATAACAACCTACTACTTAATATTAGTTGTAAAAGTGTTGTAAAAAATATTGTGAACGTTGCATTTTTCTCTCTTTTTTATTTGTTTTTCATTTGGTAAAAAAATATTATTTTATTTATTGATTATAAATAACTCTATTGGTTAAAATTTGGGGGCCTTTTTTTTTATTTGAGGCCTTAGGTGACCGCATTTCTTGCTCTAGCATTCAGCTGGCTCTGGTTAGGGTACCCATTTTAAATCCAAATTGAGAAATAGTTATGTCCATTTTGAAGTCCTGGATATTTACTTTCCAACTGGATTAAAAATAAATAAAAATCTCTCATTCAAAAATTCTTTGTGGTTCAAAAGATATTGGTAAAATAGTAAGCAAATGCCATTTTTCAACATCATTTTCAACATTTTTGAGTTTTGATTACCTTTAAATTATTGAGAATACTTTAGTTACCCTTGCTTAACATATGTAAATACCCTCATTTGGGCTGAGGAATAAAGAGTATTAACTGGTACAAAATTTGGTGTCTATAATAATGATCATAGGAAATAGAAGCACAACAATATGAATGTTCCATGAACAAAACAATGTCCCTCTCTCCAAGCCCATGTTGTTCTAATGCAGGTGGTAAAAGGCCCACTTAGGTAAGACCTCTCCCATCTAATGTGACATCTAAAATTGAGAAATTCCCTACTCAACCTCAAGTTGATTGTATGATCAAGTTGAGACCATTTTGTAAGAATCTAATAAACTTAAAATTAGGGCTATCCAAATGAGTGTCCAAACTGACACACTTGCTCAACCCAAACCGACCTGTTAGAATTTTTTTGGCTTTGGTGACTGTTGTCAGTCAACGACTGGTTGAGTAATCCGAAACTAGCCTCAAATGGGTTGAGTGTGTATTTTTCCCCTTGGGAATTGAATGAACCCGACCCAACCAAAGAAAAACCTAAACCTTTGGAATCTCTACACAAATTGGTGGAGATCTCACAATCTTCGACCAAATTTGGAGGAGATCTCCCAGATCTGTGACTAGATTGGTGAAGAAACGCTCCTCGTCTCTATTTTTATTTGGTTTTGATCACCAACTGCTACCTATGGACAACTGACCTAGACCAAAGCATTGCTTCTCTTCGGTTCACGACAGGTTTCATCTTTTACCACTAGATGTGATCAAATTGAGTCTAGGTTGAGTCCAAAATTGACTCAAATCAACTAGTGAAAAACTCTAATTAAAATACATATATTTTTTAATTATTAATAGCGTGAGTTAGGTTGGGTTACTTGGATTGAAAATTTTCTCAATTCGAACATAAGCTAACTCAACCCAATTATCAAAAACAAACAAAAATAAACTTAATCCAACCCATTAATATATGAAAAACTAACACAAGGTAACGCGTTAAATTACATTAGATTGAACCGTATGATTGATGAGTTGAATGCACATTCCAACTTACTTTTCCTAATTCTTAATTCTTAAAGTAATGAAAAGTAAGAAGTCCTAACAGCTAATAGAATTCTTACTAAATTCCATTAAATAGTTAATCACAACCTAGGTGGAAGTTTGTCCATTAGACATGTAAGTGTAGCCATACATTCTCTACCTTTTTTTCTTTTTTTTTTTTGATTTTTATGCTGAATAAAAAATGGGGTCTCAGGTATGAACTCATCGACCTCACACTATATAACGGTAATGGGTAACATTGCATGCACCACATGGGGCTTGTTGGGATTATCGCTCAAACCACTTATCTCTAGGTGCTAGGATAAAAACTCTTATCATCAAACCACATCCTGTGTGGTCATACATTCTCCACCCTAACTCCTAAAGCGAGTCTTCTAATTATACCTTTTTCCATTTTGCTAATGTAGTAGCAAGGTGTCCCATTAACCACCCAAATAGATTCTTTCCTAGGCATTACGTTAGTTGGTCCCACTAAATGGGAATTAATAAGAGGTATACTTTACATTGCTGTGAATTTCCAAAAAAAAGAAAAGAAAAAAAGAAGGGTTAAAAAGTGTCCACTCACTAAGGTGCGTTTGGTCATTCCACGAAGCCTCAAAAACTCAGTAAACACTTTTCGTGACTTTCGTTTTCTTTTTGGAGAGAGGGGCCCGGTTGATGACACCATCACTTCGATAAATAAAAAGCGAAAGTGTTTTGTCCTGCTCAAGATGATGTGGAAGGAGCTCAGATTGGAGGCCACGACCAAGAAAGCCCAAATTCCCCAATCAATGCCGCGTTTGACCACTCACTACTCTCAGAAAGTGAGGTCTCTCAAAGTTATATTCATACCATTGCCTCTCATCATCTTGCTTACCAAAGTATTCATTAAGAGAAAAAAAGAGATACAATTATTTAATGAAAGTTCTTAGTGGTTTCGTAACTTTTATTATAATTTGATAGTTACAATGATTTAAACTTTAAATAATTCGGTTAGAAACACCAAAATATGTCAACCAATTAAATTATAAAGCTATTAAATTAACTTTAATTTAATATAATTGATTGTAAATATATGTGATTATTAAGTTATCATATATATGTATCATTTGAAATCACATAATTAATTTGTAATGAGATGATAATATTATTCCTTAATTTAATTGAAACTCTTTTCTATGTATGAAATCTCTTGCATATGATATGATATGATGGACATATCATATACCTTGTATTTTGATGGTGGAATTATTAAGTACACTACGGATATTTAATCTCAATCATTGAATTGAAAAAAGGCTCATTAGGAAAGGATTCAAATTTTTGTGTCAAAAAGGAGTAGAAAATTGAATTGCATTGGATGGTCACAGTTGATAGATAACCTGTAGGCAATCAAAAAATCATGGGAAAATTTTGGTTGGTTTTAGAAACGATCATCATTATATGATTTGTTTTTCTTTGTCATACATGCAGTACTTGGAATATTAAACAAGTGACTAGTGAAATATGGTCTTTTGACCCCTTTTACTAGCCAAAGAAAAACAAAAAGTATGGTGCTAGAATGTGGTATTTATGTCCCAGAATTTCTTGTAGAGCCAAACACACAAACAGACTCAAGCCATTGAAGCAACGGTCATAAATTGGTTTGGCGCGAAGTAACTATAACTGTTGTGTGTGAACTGGGTTCGAGTTATGTGGCCCACACCTTTGGAATTTTGGGTGCGCTTGAGACAAGCAATCTCAAAACTTTCGGTGTGTATTTTTGGACTGTTGGTTCCCCCAATATGCTATATATAGCACACTCCATTTGCCTCTAGTTTTTACTCTACTCTTCCTCTTCCTCCTCCTCTTCTTCTTCTTCTTTTTCTTTTTTGTTTCTTGGAACACACTGCTGACCTTTCTATCAATTGTAGTCCCCACACATTCAAAACACCTTTTTGTTTTTTTTAAAAAAATTATTTTGAATGGTTTTAGCTTTTGGGTTTTTGAATAGATTCCAATTTTGGAAGTTCTAACTAGTTTTTTTTTGGTAGAAGTTCTTGATCATTCTCAGTTTCAAAACTTTGAATTGGAGTTGTAATTGTTGAATTTAAGCAGTTCCAGCTTCTGGGTATTGCTTAAAGTTTTTTAAGTTTTTGTTCATTTCAACTTTGTTCTGTGAGTACTATTTAAGGGGGTTAGTGGGGGCTACAATTGCACCACATCATAAGCTTGAATCCTACAGACAATGATTCCGTTGTTCAACGGATGCACTCTATTGACGTTTTACTCGGCTTTTGACAAGAAATCTATTGTTGAAAAAAGCTTTTATTTTTGGATCTTCCAGATTTTTAATAGGTGTAGGCACATACCAACAAAGTTCTGAGAATTTGTGCCTAAATTTGCAAGCTTTGCTCTCTGTTCTTTTTTCTAGCTTGGCTGCTTTTAGAGAATTAGATAGTCTAGAGGAGTGTAACTATGGGAGGGGCATCACTCCCACCCGGATTTCGGTTCCATCCAACTGATGAGGAATTGGTGGGCTATTACCTGAGAAGAAAAGTGGAGGGGCTTGAAATTGAGCTGGAAGTTATTCCCGTAGTCGATTTGTACAAATTCGATCCATGGGAGTTGCCAGGTACACTTCAAATCAGTCTTATTGAAGTTTTGTTACACACTTTTACATTATATCAATTTTGTTGTCATCTTCATCTCTGTTAATAATATGAGCATTAATGGGTGAGTATTTGAAAGTGAATGTGAGAACAATCATTATAACCATCTGTATTGGTTTGAATTAATGTTAGATTTGAGTAGGAGATTGTTGACAAGTTAGGACCAATGCAAAATCAACCTATACATTGGTGCTCTAGAAATCAGTCAGGGTAGAGTCTATGTGGTTAGTGATGGATTTATTATATTGAACTTTATGCCAATGTGAACTGAGAATTCTTTAGTGCTGGAAAAGTACTTTTCTGTTTGTTTTGTTTATTTGATTTCTTTTATCATACTTCTTTATGACTAAATCCTGTTATAAAAATTCTTTTTCTCATGGGGCCTTTAACTTTTATCCTCTAAAAGCCGGTTCATATGGAGTTCTTTTATCTCCAAAGAATATGGTGAAAAGGAAAGCACTGAAAGAACAATTATTTCTCCAATTGATTTCTTTTTCATTTTCCTTTTAATTTGATTGTTCCGAGAGGTTTCAAATCTGATGTCTAAGCTGTGGACTGCAGAGAAATCATTCCTTCCAAAACGAGATATGGAGTGGTTCTTCTTCTGCCCCCGGGATCGGAAGTACCCGAATGGCTCAAGAACAAATAGAGCCACCAAAGCTGGCTACTGGAAAGCCACTGGGAAAGACCGGAAGGTTGTCTGTCAGGATGCTATGACTGGGTATCGCAAGACCTTAGTTTTCTATCGTGGACGGGCTCCTTTAGGAGATCGAACAGACTGGGTAATGCATGAGTATCGCCTCTGTGATGATCTTTCACTAGGATCATCAAGTTTTCAGGTAAAATCTATGGACTTGTGTAATGGTTTAACTTTAAATGTGCCTCAAGTTTGTTTGGAAAAATGTGCTTGTTTGCCTTGTATGGTCTGAGAGACCTATATTCTATTTGGTTATTCTCTCTAGGGACCTTTTGCTTTGTGCCGCGTTATAAAGAAGAATGAGAATGGACAGAAGATGAATGATCACGGAGAGCCAAAAGCTAAGAGGGTTGGAAGCAGTTCGAGCAATGTGGATTTCACCTCTACTAGAGCCTCGAATGAGCCCATCAGCATCTCCAATTACCTGCAAAATGAGAGTCAAAATTCTAGCCCTATCACCCCTCCACATGAAGTTACTCCAATGGCAGAATTTGAGCCTTCCTCGATGGAGACCAATCCCACAAGTTTTTGGGTCTCACCTGAACTAATTCTTGATTCATCAAAGGTATTGCATTTTACGAATAAAGGAACTTCAGTAAATTATTTTATATTTTTTAGAGTTCTTGAAACATATCACCTTGGCTTACTGCAGGATTATCCACTAGTACAAGAAGCTGTATCTGAATACTTTCCACAGTATCAGTTTCCAGGGGATATTGAAGTTGTTGAGGATCTGAGCCGAATTGGCTGCATGTCACCTTACTCTGGACATGCAAACTACATGGACCTTTTTGGCAATGAACATATGCCATATGAAGGCTATGACCAGACCAATTCGCTAAGATATCCACATCCTTACTGAAAAGGATAGGAGGATCATAGCAGCTCTATTTTCAATGCAATATTAGAATGACCAAGCTCCAGTTTTCTGACAAGCAAGTGGAGTTGGGAGTTTGGGGGAACTTAGTGATTTATGGTTGCAAGAGGATGACTTGGTGATTGTTACACAGGACCTGCCTTGGGTAGGATTTATCAACTATGAGTACCTTGCATTTTTATCATCTAGAAGGGTATCTGAGACAACGCCTTTTAATGTTGGTTCTTGGAATGGAAAATAATGTGTAACCCTTTCTTATATATTAAGCAGAAAGGGCTTGCTGTAGAAGTCCTCTTTATGCTTTTTACCAGGGTTGGTTTAGTAGGCATGTCTGTTCTCAATGTCTTGTTTATGTTGTAAGCTAGTACCCCCTGGTGATAATCACTTTTATCGATTGCACCGGAAGTTGGTTTACTTTTAGTAATCTAATGTTTTATAAATTTTTCTTATTCTCTGGTGTATGCTCTCTCTCTCTCTCTCTTTCTCTCTCTCTCTCTATATATATATATATATGCACACACATAAATTTTTTCTTTACTTAGTTCATATGGAAGCGTCTTTATGCATGAATTCCCTTCTAATGCTGTATGCTAATGGAATAACTACTCATCTATGTGCTAGGACATGCATAGTGTTCTGTATTCCTGTTGCAATGAACACATACTTTATATTGAAGTGACCATCTCTATAGTATGTTCCCTGTGGTTCAAATTTGTTCAGATATTCTTAGAGAGGATAGCTTCAGTATATGTTAGACATTGATGCCTAGGTGTTTCCTTATAATTTGGATTGTAATGTTTGCGCCATTTAACTTAGTAGGATTGATGAGGTGAAGATGTTTAATTTTGCAAGACTGCAAAGAACAAATGAAAAGGCGGTTGGGCATGTGAACTGAAGAGAGCTATCACAACTTTCAATTGCCAAAGTAGCTTTCTTTAATGACTGTGTTTGTCAAGTTGCTTGAAGTTTTTGAAATGTAATGTTCTCTTTAGTTTTAAAGCTAAGGGTAAAGTTCACTTTTAAATCCATGTTGATAAGCCATTCCATTTAGAAGTTGCTTTTAGACACATTCTTGAGCTTTTTGTTGGTTTCCTATTGATTAAGTGGGGTCACTTGAGATATTGGTAGATTATTAAAAACTTTCACTACTGAGTGGAAGCTGCACAAGATAGATCAACTTCCAGTTATCTTTTAATTTTCTATTAAGATGCATCAAATGAGGCATTCATCAGAAACTTTCCCTCTTTTAGCATCTCTCAAACATGAGAAGCAATAGGCGGTGGCTTCTTGTGATAGAACAGTAGAACCATCTTGTCTGGTGTTCTATAGCTATAAAAAAGCATTGCATTATTGATAGGCTAATAATAAAAAAAGCAGGTTATCCCTTATCCACAAAAGACCGACATCTCCAGTGGGGTTACCAAGGAAGTCTCTTCTGCAAAAGGGAATTGGGGATAAGGGATCACATCTTTTTTGGTTGTTTCATATCAGAACAAATCTGTAAAAGAGTTTTGCCTTTGATAGAATAACCTGTTCAAGCGTAGGATTTGGATTGATCAGACTCACTTTGTTTCATATCAGAACAAAGTAACCTGGAGTGGTGTTGGCTTGCTAGCCATACTTGGCAAGAAAAGATTCTTGGCCAGAAGAAAACAACATTGAAGACCAAATTCATATTGCAGCAATTCCTATTGGAGAAAATAAATTGAGTTGCAAGCAGAGATTGAGATGAAGACTCTGAGTAAATAGAGAGTTGTGTGCAAAGTGGCAGCTTCAGCTTTGATAGTCTTTGCTGATATATTGTAGTTTGATGCAGTTTAATTTTAAGGCTGAAAGAAAAAAGGAAAAAGACGAAGAAAATATAGTCTTCTTGTTTATGGTTTGTGTTTCTGTTATGTCAGGGTGGTGTTTGTAAGAATGAAGATACTACTTTCTAGTAACTATTGGTTTTTGGTACATTTGTATATTTTGTTAATGAAACCACTTTTTTTCACAGAGAACCCTCAAACAATTATACATTTGATGTCATTATGGAGAGAACCCTCCTAAATTACTAGGGGCAAAGAGCTTCATGACTAAGTACCAACTTTTTAAACTCCCACATTTATTCCTTACCAAACTTGAAAAGAAAGGCAGAAGAAGCTTGAAGTAATCCATTCTATTAGATTCTATCTTGATTTGCTTCTAGGAATAAACTAACTCAAAACATTCTTTGAGAAACTGATACTCAGTCTCCAATGAAATGAATGAATTGTGACTCTTTAACATTATGAACATTGCTCAAATTTAGAGGGCAAATGTGTAGCAGCAATGCTTCAACGAGGCCATAAAAAAGTGCTAGCTAGCTAGTATTCAACAAAAATATATTTCTCAACCAAAGTTTGTAAATTGTTCCCCGCCCCTCCCTTACTTTGGCAAGAATCTTGACTTGTGTGACTGCTTTCTACATGCCCCACAATCCACATTCTTTTCATGCAACACTATTCCAATTCTCTAAGCCATATATTCTCCCGCCCCCCACTACTTTTCCCTTGACACCTACTTATTGGCTTTAAAAGTACAGAATGCATATGTATGTTGCTTTTCCTCACTATGCTCTATTGACAATGAAACAAAGAAAAAAAAAAGTGTGACATGGAAGTTCATTAATGCATATATAGTTAAAAAGTAGTAATATAGGTGTTCTGTATACTTGACAACTCTTTTCACATATTTTGAGAAGAATAAGGTGACTAAAATGATTTTTGATTGACCGAATATGTTACTATAGACATGACCTGCTACACAAAAACATGTACCAATAATCTGGACGCTTTAACAACAACAACAAAAAAAATTGCAGAAATTTTTATTCTTACTTGTTCCATGCACTTCAGTATAAGCTTGCAATTTGAGGACTGCAAAAAACTTCAACTTCTTCAAGGGTGGCCTTAGTCTCATCTCCAAAAAGAGACTCCTTCCCATCTTCCCTTTTAGCATATGACAATCCTAATCTAGATTTAGCTTGCCTCAGATCACCAATGCCTGAATTGGTGTCTGGCCCTGCAAAGCCACCCATAACCGGGGCTAGAGGAGGCCCAATGAGCAGCCCATCGGCCCCAAATTGGGGCCCACCCCGAGAATAGTCAAAAAGGGCTGCACCACTGCCTCCTATCTTTGGTAGAATGATGGGTTCAATTTTCTCATTGTCTGCCCAATAGAATAGGAATGGATCAAAACTGTCATAATAATCATCTGTGCTTCTATAACCTTCAGGGTTAAATGCACCAAACTTAAAGGACTTGTTTGTGTACCCAATTATCACACATGGTCCCTTAAAGTCACAAAAACTGTGGAAATTAGTTGCGCTAATTCCATCAATGGTGGCCTTGTAGCAGCATTTGAGGTCCCTCCCTGATCATAATCATTCAGAAATTTAGGTCATTGATTGTAGCTTATTAATACTTTTTTTAATAAAAAAATTTATAGTTCGATAATTACGGAAGTGGGGGGACTTAAACTCTAATGGTCTTTGTAAAAAACACCAAAAGGCGCTGGTTAAGCTATAAGACTCTTTACCTGTATTAAACATTTTAGTTTACTTAGTTCTGTCCAGCAAAATATGCAGAATTGTCATAATTTAGTCTCTTTTATTTTGCCAGATTTACTAATAGGGTTCAGAATACCTTTTCCTACAAAACATATAGAATAAAACAAGGCACAACCCAAGACCATGTGATTTGATCAGTTTACTCTCTAATGCGCCCCATGATTCCAAGTCTTATCATAATTCTATTCTAATCCTTATTTATCTGGTAAAGAACACAAAGATTGAGCCTAATATTATGAAAACAGATGCACATGAATAGATTTTATCTATTATGTTCTTAGTAATGCATGTGCATAGCAATTGTGAGAGAGAGAGAGAGAGAGAGAGAGAGTACCCCTTAGGAATGTTTTATCAACCAAAGAAAGTGAGAAAGGAAGATCGATATCATGGTACGTGGTCTGTGGCTTCTCATCAAAATTTTTCTTGCCTATGTTCCAACCAAATAAGCTATATGGGCTTCTGTTCCTCCCATAACATATGGTGTTTGAGATGCAACAAGAAGCCATCTATCTGTACCGTAGATGACTAATCCATTTACCTCACACTTTCCACTTACGGTCCTCAAAAAACACATCATCAAATGCAATATCTTATCCTTAAACCTTGTCCACCCATTATGGACATATGTCACTTTGCTATTGGCTCGATCAAAGTGGTATCCTGAACCCAAAGGTCCAATTATGTTGTCTAAGCTGTGCTAATCCAGTTAATAATGTAAATCTTGATGTTAAATGGGGCCTATGATTAGGCTAATAAGGCACATTTTTTTGACAGATTAAGTTTTTCAAATGACACTTGCTTAGCAGTGAATTGATTTTGTTCAAGCTTTGACTTTGTTGTATCCATCAAGATTTTCCAAAAACCCAATCTCATAGGTGATTTTTTTAAGTTTATAGTGCTATGCTCCAGGATAAAATTAAGCACACTTTAATTGTTCCCACGCCCAATAATTATATAACTGTTTTCCTAGGGAGGAGTACTGGACACCGATCACAAGCCTTGTCCATTTTCCAAAACAAAAACAAAGGTACTTTTGGAGCTCTTCTTTTCTTTTCTTCTTTAATTAATTAAAAATGATAATTGATAATCATATTTTAAAAAATGAACAATAGATTTAGGTCTTATAAGTTTGAGCCCTTAGATTAACTTAATAAATTAAAATTCATTTCAAAAACTTTTAAATAGGAGGTAAAATAGAGATATATTTTAAACTAAAATTATGTTTGGGTTGAATTCGATAGGTTGAAGGAAAAAATTTCTACCAAATTGCCGTCAACCCACCAACCTCCAAAATGGTAGGTCGGTTGAAAATTTGGGCAATTTTGACTCGATGGATTAAGTAAGTTAATTTTAGTAATGTGTTGTAAACTAACATTTAAACTTTATTTTACCATTTTTAGATAAATTTTTCCATAAATCAAAATAAACAAGGCTTAAGTTATATATGAGTATTTTCTAACTTTTTTCCCACAAAAATAAAGAAGGTATAACTACCATATTTATGTCACTATGTATGCTTACGAATATAGAGGGAAAGTATCATTCATTTTTCATTTGAACATGTGTAATCTTGGAATTTACACACACACACACACATGAGATAAAGATTAAAGAGCAAGGCAAATTGGGTTGGGTCTTGGCGCTCAACCTGCCACCGAGCTTGTCCCTCCTCTTTAATAATCCAACTAGCTTGAAAATCAATATCATATCCATGTGGGTCGGTGCAGGACAAAATGGGTTGAACGCTTTGGGTGGATTGAACGAATTGATGCAAAGATATAGTTTAAACTTTAAATGAAAGACTACTTGTTCTAATACTATAATAAATTATCATTTATTCTAAAACTTAAATATGTTAGGAAAAAGTAAGAGTAATCATTTAGTCCTTGTAATGTTTCTTAAAAGGAATATTCTATCATACAAGGTGCCTGTCTAACCCCCCTTTTTTTAATTTATTTTATATATATATATATATATATATATATATGAGATAGAATTTCAACATATAGCTGCTCTTTATTGTCCATCCAAAATACCAATTGGTTTTATGGTATACAAGGGGTTCATAACCCAATTCTCTTATTCAACAATAAGAGACTTTATGTTAATTGAACTACAATGCTCTTAACAATAAGATCATTTTATATTAATACAAATTGATCCATAAATCATTAAATAGAAAATATTCAAAATAACCTTTATTTTAGGGGTCGGAATCTTAGGTAGGCATTATTCTTCAATTACTTCAAAATTTTGACCAATTAATAAATAATAAAAAAATCAGTCACCTTTTTTATTGATGCCGCATAATTCAAGATTATTTATTCAACAACGAAATTAACTAACTCTTAGGCTGATCATTAGACATCTAGAGAATTTGTGTGCAATCAAACAATTGAATTTGGACACTTTCATGTAGGGTTCATGTAGGATTGGGCATCGTTGCAAGAGTGCAATGCACATTGTCTCTTGCATTCAAAGGAGTGGTTTTAGGATCATAATCTATTTCATGACTTTTTGCCTCAACTTTGACATCACAAATTGTGAGCGATTGCCTCCACATGGATTCACAATTTTTTCTTTACCACTCACACTCTGTCACTTCATTGTTGTGGCAAAAAAGTTGTGTAATAATTTGTGGTACTAAGTTTTTTTATCCAAAAGTGCACAGTGTTTCTTGTGTATATTTTGTGCATCGGCAGCATTGCTTGAACTTATGAGTTTTTTCTTTTCACAAAATTAATCTTTTTCTCGTCATCTCTTATTTCTCCAGTTAATTTTTTCTTTTAATTTTGGATTTAGGTGCTTGATAAGTTGCGCTAGCCTTGATTTATTTTTAGAAGAGAATTTAGGTTGCCATAGAGATGAGATTTATTATTATTATTATATCAAGGTTTGAAAAGAAAATTGCTAAGAAATTTCACATAGGATTAATAATGAATTAATTTTATACTAAAACAGATCAACGTCAAGCATAACTTTTTTTACCAGAGATGTTAAGTTCCTCTTTTTTAAAAAAGAAAAAAGAAAAAGAAAAAAAGAAAATTAATACATGTTTATAGCAAATTATACAATTTGTATACATTGATTTGAGTTTAGAAATAATATTATTATATTTTAAATACCATATATTTATAAATTATAACTAACATATAAATATGTAATTCGGACCCCAAGTAAAAAATCCTAACTATGCCCTGGCAAGATGAAATACTGTTGCTTAATGCCATATGCTGCTATTTTGTTTGTTTGCAGCTTCTGAAGCTTTTGGTTTCTGTTTTGTGCTTTGAGATTGTGGTTTATTGTTTATAATTTTTCTATACTCTATGTTTGATTGAATAAACTCTTATATTCATAAACTTGTTTCATGATGTATTGTTCTAATAATTTGGTTTCTAGGGCTTGACAAAGTTCAGGGTCATCCTGGATATATTCTTCCTTAGCCGAAACACTTGTGTTAGAGTTGAGACGTCTAGACTTTAGAATTTATATAATCTTTGAATAATCTTTGTGCAGACGGGTCCATAGCTCAGTGGTAGAGCATTTGACTGCAGATCAAGAGGTCACCGGTTCGAACCCGGTTGGGCCCTATACGTTTGTAAATATTTTTTTTCTTTAATTACTTTTACGCGACGTGCTTAGAATTTCGGCATATATGACTTTCTTTTTGGGCAGCAGAGTTACGAGGCCAAGGCCCACAAATCAGACCAAAACAACCCGTGACTACAAACACATGTTAACACGTGAAAAGCAACCAAAAAAAATAAATAAATAAATACAAGTTTTGGTTGCTCGCTGAAACTACTTTAACAGAAATAAATTTAAGGAAAGTGGGCTAAAGTTTGTAACCATGTGAACCAAAGCTCACAAAAAGGAAAGCAATCAGCGAAGGGAAAAGGGTAAGTAAGAGCGTGTTTGGAGGGCATAAAGGAGCGGTTCTACATTAATAAAAGGTCTTGCAAGGGAGACCAATGGATCCTTATAACATTGCTTTGTGTAAACAAAGAACTCATGAAAATTGAAAACCAAGCATTACCTGCTGTTACATCTTTTTTTACTTTCATCAAGTCAAGAGTCAAGCATCACCTGAAAATGAGCTGCTGGAGCAAAAGCTCCAGCAAATTACAATGAGAACCTTTCCTCTTATGAAAGTAATTTTAAGGCATTTGAGTCAGCCACTCATTTGAGTCAAGGTTTTAAACTAAAGTAAGTTTAGTAATTGTCATAATGTGACCTGCATGTCACTTTTATATGAACTTACCATTTTTTCTCTATTACTCACGCATCTCACTTTTATATGAACTTACCACTTTTTCTCTATTACTCACGGTTTGTCACATGGACATTTGTGGAAGAGTTATGGTTTATTATGTGATCTCAAAATTTTTGTTTAAACTTAAGCGCATTTGCATAGCTTGTGCAAAAAAATTCATCTATTTTAGCATAAAAGCCTACTTTTTTTATTTTATATACTCACTTTTCAAAACACTCTACATCAATATTATCTAGTTTACACTACATTTCATTAAAATATCAATTTTTCTTGATTTGTTTAATTATTTCTCTTTCTTCACTCACAACAATCTCTATCCACTCTCTTCTTTCATCCTCGAGACATGTGTTAGGGTACTTTTTTTTTTTACACTTAATATTATTTAAGTATCACCTATTTATTTTCAAACACCACCAAGAAGTTATTGAGCTTTCATAAAATATTTTTTGCCCTATTATTATGTTAATCACAAATATTTCATATCTTATTATCTAAACTAGGTCATGATATAAACTATCACAAAAAAGCTCAAAAACTAATATCTTATCTAATTTCATTATTATTATTATTATTTTACTAAGCCCAAAACCGGCCCTACAAGCCCAATGGGCCAATGCTATCCCATCCTCTCTTTTTTTAACCCAAAGCTTGGTAATATTAAAAGCCCAAGCTACCGACTTGGCATTATTTTGTAAAAAGCTCAAAGTTATCAATACTTGACAAAATACTATATCATAAGTATTTCACTTAAAGTCCAATGATTAACAATGTTTTAAGTTCTTAAACCTATTACTACAATATTACAAGCCTACGAAATCTATCTTATAAAACTCATGGTAACTATTTATGTTATGTGATGCTATTTATTTTTCCAAAATCCACGGCAAACATATATCAAGCCCATGGAGAATTATAAATTTGTGTTACTAATATAAAAACCCATGGAAAGTTATGATTTATCTTAAACCCATAATATTTATTTATTCCTTACCATATTATAAACCCATGGTAACTATTTATGTTATGTAACACTATTCATTTTTTCAAAGCCCATGGCAAACATATATTAAGCTCATGGAGAATTATGAATTTGTGTTATTAACATAAAAGCCCATGGAAAGTTATGATTATTTATTTTAGACATGACATTTATTTATTTCAACCATAATATAAACTCATGGAATTTATATAATAAGTGTAAGGACATAGTTTGAGTCCTAAGCCCAAAAGTTAAAAGGATCTAGGCCCAAAGAGCCCAATACAATGAATTTGTAGAGAGTGGGTTGGAAAACTAGGTTCTAATGAGTTGGATAACAATTACAATGGATCCAAGTGACAAAAAAGTAAATGTGGACCGGTGGTATCTAATAAAAATCGTCATCAGCACAATCTAAATAGATCAATTCTTGTATATATCTCTTAAAGTTGATTACAAATACAGTTCTAATTGCTACAGTGTTTCTTTCTCAATTCTTCGATCTTTTTCTCTCAAGGTATCTCTTCTATTTTATACTATCTTCCCCTTTCATCTCTACTCTCCACGTGCAGATCAGATTGTTGGTGTTGATCTTTGTCCCATCAGCCTCTTTCGAAAATATTTGGGTAGTAGCTATAAAGTTGAAAACTATTGTTCAGGTATCACTTCCTCATTAATGCGGCCAGAGAGTTAGCTACAGAGCATTCAATGCGATGGTAGCAGTTTTCCCTTAGATATTTCATAGCTTTCCTCTGTCATGTTCCTTTCTGATACTTATCCTCATCCATGGAATGGCCCAGAATGTTGCTCTTGACAGCAGACCACACCTTCTGACCTCAGCTTTGCACAGCCGAGGTAGCATTCCTCCTCAAACCACCCTCTTGGGCGATCATGATCAAACCTCACCTCTTTACCTACTAACATGGATCCTTATAACAGCGCCTACCCGTCTTCAGACTACTTACTGTCCTCGGATTGGGCCATTGGCCCAATACATATGTAGATATGTACTCCTAGGCCTTCCACCCCTACAATAAGAACCCATGGTCACTATTTATATCACAACATTCATAATATTTATTTCCAAAACTCATGACAATTATTCATCTTACAAGCCCATTATGATTATCTATAGAAAAACCCATGAGAATATCACATTACTCTACTATAGTGGTTGTTACCATACTTTATTTGAAACCCATGGATATTGCCTCTATTTAAAACCCATGGTAAATATTATTCTCAAAAAATATTGGAAGTTATTATTTAAAAACCCCAAAGAAAATATCATTTACAAAATAATCCATGACAAAAATTATAAGAAACCATTCAAATTGTTATTTAAAGCCCATGAAAATTAATACCCAAAACCTATCATAAATATTTATATTTAATTTTTACTAACAACTAAAGCCCATGTGGAATAAAGATCCATGACGACATATGGTAGCTTTATCCATTTTGTAAGGCTCAGAGCAACCACACCAGCTCATAGATAGTTTTCTAAAATACAAAAAGTACTCAATTTTACACATTTTAACCCAAAAACCCCCCACATCAGTCTTTGTAAAAATGTCTAAATATGCACAATAGTCTTGCAAATGAATAGTAACCGTGTATATATACGTGGTTACTGTTCACCGTGTAAATGATTTTTTTAATTCTTTTTTTCTCTCTCCTCTCTTCACCTCACTCTCTTTTCCTTTCTCTCTCCTCTCACGGTTACTGTTCACAATGTTAAAAAAAATGAATATTTTATTTGAATAAATGTGTATAATAGACAAACTGATGTGAGTGTTTTATAAAAATATGTGTATAAAATAGAAAAAGTAGGTTTTAGATGTGCAAAATGGAAAAAATTTTGCACATATTGATGTGGATGCTCTCACAATGAGAAAGCAAAGGATAAGCCCAAGTGGTGAGGACCACCAAGTCAAAAGTCCATCAAAATACTCAGCCCTCATGGTCAAGCCCAACATGAAGTCTCAGCCAAAACAACCCATGTGTGCAAACTAACCTACCTAGAGAACTCCATTCAGTGCTGCCTTCCACTAGAGATTACCTCAAGAAGCAACTAAGCTCCCAAACTAAATGAGGAGTTGGCCACCTGTCCCACTACCAACTCTAGCGTAAACAGTACCAGAGGCTGACACCTAAAGGCTAATGGGCAGTAAATATCCTTCCTCTCCAAGTTTTGGTCACAACTCAAGGAAGCCATAACTAAGACCTCCAAGCTCATGAAATCCTCAACTAAATAGTTTATTTTATTACTAAAAATGTATGTAATTGATTAATGAACCAAGCCCATGAATCCTAAAGGAGAAAATGTGAGAACATGTGGTTTGGAGGACATAAAGGGATCTCTAGCAGAACCCTCTGAAGTTGGCTTAAATTTTGACACCTGGCTTGGGGTGTTGAATCCTACCTCCTAGGGTCCAAATCTCAGTTGCAACACTAGGATTCCTCCTTAATACCTACCTTAATTCTATAGACTGAACACAATCTCAGAATTCTTAGCATTTAATGCAAGATTACCCCAATTACTCAACATGTGTCATATCACCCAAAGAAGCAAAGCAGCCCCCAAAAGCAAATCTCTCATTTATAGTCAAATCTTAGGATAATTAAGTCTGCTATTCTGCCCATGATCAGTCCTACATTTTTTGACTTTTGTTAATTAATACCTCCCTAAACACCACTATAAAAGCGTAAGCACACTAGCCCACAAAACACACACCAACCCCTCTGGAATTTCTGATTTTCTTGTCACTTTGCTTGTGGTTTAGCTCTCCCCAATCTCATAAATCATTCCCCTTAGCCCACACTCACTTAGCCTTAAACATTCATTTTCCTTTTTTGCATATTCACAACCCATAAATGCTTCCTAATCAGTCATAAACAACCCTTTACTCACTAAATCCTTAACCTTAGCATTAACTCTATCATACCATCACAAGCTTACATACCCATTCACTCAAAACAACCTATACTACCTCATTCATGCCACACATATATATTCCCCAATAATCTTAGTTCGGCATTTGCTGCACTAAGCTGGAATCTCTCTCTCCCTTCATTCAATCCTATTTTTTCCTCTTTTACTTATAATTATGAAGTCTTAAATCCTTGTTTGTTGTTATTATGATGAAAGCCATAATGTTTTGGATACTATGGAAGTTTTTCCTTATGTTGACTTAATAATAATGAGGAAAACATATGATTTTTACCATATAAACACTCTTATTAACCTGTCAGACGTCTACCGCCGGAGATCTGTCATATTCACTACTGGACCATTTTTTCTCTCGTGTACTTTTTATAACGGGCCCATTTTTATATTAACCAACTATAGAAGAACTGCATAATTTTTACTATGCAAATACATTTATTGATTTTCCAAATATCTACCACTAGACATTTTTCTTATTTACCGCTAGACTATTATTTATGCACTTATAGTGGTGGGTCATCCTTTATGTTAGCTTATCTTTGCAAGAGGTATTTTAGGGCCTTATTATAATTTTTGTTAGATGCAACCTGGACTTTTAGTAAAAATAGGTCTTTCACACTTCACCGATAACCTTTGGGCAATATTCCAAGACCAAAGTTAAGTCTCGATCTTGACTCCCCAACATCATATGGGTGACAAAAAATGCCCCCAACAACATGTAAAGAAAGAATAAAAAAACTAAATGCAAAATGAATAATATAAATTTACATGGTTACTGTATCAATTATGTATTATTACACAATTTTGCATGAACTGATCTAAGTGAATTTTGAACTTATAGTTGGCTAAAATGTGTTACTTAACTTACTTGAAACCTCTTGGTTACCATACACCAAAAACACTATGGTTACATTCAGTAGGTGTTTAAGATGCACATATGAGTTCTGAAATGCACAAAAAGAAATGCCATTTTCTTCTTCATCACACTACTCCCATTTTCCCTTTTTCCTTTGAAGCCAACACCGAATTCTCCAAGTTGTGAGAACTGGCTGCAATAATTTCCTATTTTTTGCAAGTTTATTAAGCACCATATCGTCAAGGACTCAAGATGCACCGCTAGCCTCCCTCATCATTCGTGTGGAAGTGAGTCGCGGATTCAGCTCTTCGAACTAAGTCTGGGTCAGCAAGAAAGCCCAATCAAGTTCAAACACGTGGAGAATTAGAAAAAGACCCAGACAAACTATAAGGATCTATTGATAAGAAACTCAGAATTTAATTTTGGTGTATTCATTTCAATGCTTTTATTTTATTTTATTTAAAAAAAGTATTCACTTCATTGCTAAGTTTAGAGTCATAGAATCGGTTTGGATACAACTGAAAACATTGTAGCAAAATAATTTTTAAATATATAAATAGTAACGTGTGACCCATTTTTAATTTTTTTTTTTAATAAAGTGGTTGTAAGTCCTGTGAACAGTGCACAATGTCTCCTACACAGTATAATCTACGTGTATGAACACTGTGGGTTAGTGTTCATGTGCTGAAAAAAAAAAAAAAAAAAGGCTGAAACGCAGATGCAAAACGCGCTGTGTTTCAGCTATCCAAACCACACCTTAGAGTGAGAGAATTTCATGAAAGCACAGTCGACATAAAAGTCTTTATTATAGTTCAATTTTTCATCACTAGGTAATCTAAAACTGAAAAATCAAAAGCTTTAGTTTGTTTCATTTTGACTCAAATATGCTCTCATATGAATCAATATCAAATCTTAAAAAGACATCTAAAACATCTTTTCATTTAACACTAAACCTGCAGCAACCGATAATAATTTATAGACACCTAAAACATTTTCCACTAATCTGCTCCATCGGTTTGCACATTATTTTGAGAAACACTTATTTTTCTCCTGTCATAAGTCACAACAACCTCGTCACAAGGATGGTACTCTTTGTAGCATGCTGCCCTCCCCAATTCTTCAACTTCCTCAATAACATTGTCAAGTTTTGCCACCATCTCTACTAGCAAAGAAGCAAAAGCAGCAAAAGGAAGTGCCTCCGAGAACTCAAGGCTAGTGATTGCAATCTTACTCAATTGTGGCCTTAAGACCTTCCTCTCAGCCTCCTTAGAATCAGTAGTCCTTCTGGATTTCCAATCCATCAATGCAGAACTGTCAGTTTTCACACTTGATAATGAGACTCCAGGGGCCTTTTCATGCTTTTGGCTAGCTTGTGCAGCAGCTAAAGCGAGCATGTTGGTGGCTTGGTTTTTGTTGGATCCAAGGAACAGCCTTGGTTGGGATTTTATGGCGTTATTAAGGTCTTGTAAGGCTTCATGGAGATGATCAGAGAGTATTTCTGGAGAGCAGTGGCGGTGGCTTCTTATGCTATTGGCGAGTTCCATTAGCACTTTTGAAATCTCCCTTGCAAGTCTATTGCAAGGGTCTTTGAATAAGGTTCGCACTGATTGCGGGGTCTAGCAAGAAAAACAAAACAAAAAAAGATCAGTTAATAAGAAATCACAATTATTACAGAAAAAAGAAACATCAATTGTACTAATTATATCAAATATAAGAGTCATGTTAACGAGTGTACTTAGAGCATTGATTAACAATTCAATTAAAGAAAGTTTTTATGAGAAAAGAAAAAAAAAATTCATATTTTGATAGTTTTTTTCATTTTTCATAAAAATGATGTCAAAACTTTACTAAACTGAATTATTAACTAATACCCTAAAAGCACTCATTAGCATTTCCCCAAATATAATGCTTAACACAGTTATTGTTGAGATTGTATTTATTGTCACCACAAGAGTTGACTTTATATGACAAAATAATCAGATATTTGTTATGGTCAGACATTAAATACAATACATTTAGATTTTTTGAGTAAATTTATGTTTTTCCTATCTTTGACAACCAGAAGACAGATAAATCAAAGTTTTCAATTACAACATTATGAAACCTTATGAAAACTTCTTTCTGAAAATTAAAATTACTATCGCACATTCTTGGTGTATTGGTCACTCCACAAATATAACCGTCTGTGAGATGTGGGGGGCAAGGGATAGGGTTCAAATTTTCAGAAGAGGGCTTCACACACATATACACTTTAAATTATGTTAGAATATAATTTTTATTTTATATAAAAAAAAATTTTTAAAAATGAAATAATTATGGCTATTTCTTCTGTCCTTCAAATGGAGTAATTATGGCTCTAATTTCAAATGGAAACTTCTTTATGGGGATTACATCAATTATGCCTCTTGAAAAATTTACCTCTTGTTTAAAGTCACACAGGGTGGCCAAGTTTTGTACAAAACCAATCATTTCTGTAGTCATTGTTAATCTTTTAGGAAGAAAAAATTAATTAGAGACCATTCATTGCCTCCTTGCAAATAGTGGGCAAACATTAAAAGTTGGAAGTGAGAAAATAAATTCATGTGCTATACTATAATTCGACTAGGATAAAATGGAAAAAAAAAAAAGAAAATCAATTTTATATTACCGGAATTTCAGTCCTCAAACATCCATGTAGAGCTACAACCGTGTAGCCAAAATGGCGAAGAACACCTCCCAGTTTCACATACCGCTGCCATGGAAACCGATGACAGTATCTTGAGTGCCTTGGCTCCCAACTTGCGTATAGTGCCTGTTTAATTCACAATATCGTCATTCCAATACCATTGAAGAGTTATTATATGTACTATATATTAATTCTTGAATATAGTAAACTAAGCGAAAGAGTTTGAAAATCTTACCAAGGCTTCATCTTTGGGTTTCGAGTCCAAAACAGCCTTATAACCTTCGTAAATGGGATCCTCCGAGGACTGATTTTTGGTATCTTCAATGTCGGTATCAACAAAATAGTCATTGACACAAGCTGCAAAATTCATGTCGCATATTACTTGTATTATTTACATAATCAATCAAAAGAACATTATGACATGAATAACAGTGAAGTTTTACGAGTATTGCTTGCCAAAAAAGAAGTTCTAAGTTTATAATTTACAAGTTTGCAAACATTCATCCTCATAGGTTCTTAATTCAAACAAATTTTACTAATTATTTCTATTACTTGACACATAGGAAGCTGTGGTATTATCATTAAAAATTTGTATACCTTCTATAGATTTTGCAAGGCCTTCAAGCTTTAACACAGTGGAGTTATGGAGCTCTTCCCCTGACCAATTAGGAAATATCAATAAACTCATGAGCAGACAGACACCACAGCCAATGGCAATGGTGAAGAAGCGATCATGTGCAATCTTCAGGACATTATCGACCCGGTAGCTTGAGACGGTTATCAGATTGAAGGTCAAGAGAAATATCACAACACCATAGTCATAGTTCTTCTTTATGTAGGGAAAGAACCTCAGGTATGTAGCAGCAGATCCTGCCATGTTGAAAATGAAATTAAAGAATAAAATAAATAAATAAAAATAAAAATAAAAGAAGAAGAAGAAGAAGAAGAAGAAGCATAAACTTAGCATATTTTTTTTGGAATGAAAAATTTAGCCTCAGAAAAAGAAAAGTACAACTGTAAACAAACAGTTGGCTGCAGCTATACTATATAGGAATGGTTCTTATGAAGACTCTACATATATAAATCAACAAAATAAGGATTTAAGGATTGTGATATTGAGTAATTGATAGTCTTTCGTTCTTGGTTGAGAAGATTTTTGACAATGACAGTAATATTTATGGAAGCGCAAAACTTTAGCATCAAGATCTATGTAGACTTAAAAAAATAAATAAATAAAGGTTATTTTATAGGAGCTATGTAGACCACATACAATTCAATCACTGAGATCATAAACTGCCCTTCGTATCAGAAATGACAAAAAAATTAAGGATAATAAAATGAATATATCAACCAAAGGCTCATATATATAATATCTTCCGTAAAATACAATGAACTCAATACATTTGCTTGGACACTCAAGGATCCCTTTGGAATAGCGCAAGTTAAATGTGAAACTTACCAATTAGAAAAACTGCAGCCCCAATAAAAATAGCTCGAAAGACCGGGCCGGTTTCAGTTGCAATGTACTCAAAAATGAAAGCCAATGATCCTGCTAATAGCGTCCCAAATCCTCTATTCAGTCCTTTGCATAAAGTTGCCCCTGTAATCAAATGATGAATAACTTGTAACATCGACCAAAAAAAGTCATACCAAGTGCAAAAAACTTTCATTGTAACCCTATATATATATGAGGAAGAAGAATATAAGATGATAGCAAAGAGAGAATAATTAACCTGCTGTGAACTCTAACACAACAACCACAGTCATGACAGCCCAAATGGCATTCTGTCCGATCCCTTTGAACAATGGCTCCATGAGATATAACAAGGAAACCAGTGTCAAAGACAGACCAACTTTGAAAGCGTGGATCACCCTTCTTGGGTCATCATGTCCTACCTTCCACATCGTTTTACAGAACAAACCCGGATATGTTTTCATTTTCTGGGCAAAGATTGGGATACGTTTCTCCCAGTTCCCCATAGTTTTGGTGCAATCTCCATTTCTTTCCATAGCCATTTCCATGCCTGCATGAACTTTGGGAAACATTTCTTGATCTTGAGCAATAGAGAGAGAACGGTGTTCCTAATGCAAAAATTCCGGATGATTCCCAAGAAGTTTATTTATATTCTCTTCAAGAAAAAAAGACCATGCAGCCACGATATGGGAAAAGCTGATAATTTTTGTTTGGTTGTTGTGGAGTTTCGTTTGTTTAATGAGAAACCCACCTTTCTCTAAGAAGCTAGTGTCACTTTATATTTATATCTGTGAGAGAGAGAGAGAGAGATCGTGATGCTATTTCTACATTCACATGCATTCCATTAAAGTAGACAGAAAGTGGTTGCTTTCACAAGGGCTTAGTCAAAACAAGGTAGAAGCCAATTTTACTAAAGACGGTGTACCTTTTCTTGTGCTCATTAATTATTTTTGAATTTAAAATATGCCTTCAAGTCACGATTTCAGTTCAAAACTTTTGTTAAAGAAGAATAAATAAACGATGTAATTTTAATAAATTCAGAAAAAAATAATATCAAATCTCACGCAACAACTCTAAATCTCTATTTGACACGCATGTAAAACTAATTAATCAAACCTTAACATTTTGATTAGTACAAACCATTAAACACTGTTGCCTCCCATCCTAACTGATGGTTCTTAGTTTAGTTATAGTGGAGGTTTGTTAAAGTATGCAAGAAAATATGTTAGAGATTTTAGTTAACAAAGCATAACTTGGAGAGTTGTTACAAGATACTTTATCGTGTAATTGATGCAGAATTGATGCAGTAGCAATAGGGTGTGGAACTATATGAAGCGATTCTTATGTAATTTCTTTTTTGAATTGAAATTGTAAATTCAAGACACGATTTTAATTTAAAAACTGAATTATGCACACTTTGTGTATAATAGGGCAGTGTGAAATAAACACCTCCCTTAGTTTTTGTAACATGTCATTACAGAAATTTATTTTGTAGGAAAATGTATAGTTTCCATATTGTTGGAGATCAAAGTAATACATCTGTTACTCAAAAAAAAAAAAAAAAAAAAAAAAAACCTTGATATTGGAATAAATCAAGAAATTAATTGTTAGAGAAGATTTAGGGATTGAAACAATTAATTCAAAATTATTATTATTATTTTTAGAAGAATTCAAAATTATAAATGATTTGTGTATAGGTAATTTCCCTTATAAAAATATGTTATATTGTAATGTATTTCAACTAAGTGAATGAAGATGACATAACCTTTGAACCTTTTTTTTTATTGAGAGTAGTTGAACGATGCATAAAAAACCTCCTAAAATTTTAAACTCTCAGACATACTAGAATCAAGATGTGGCATAAAGTTCACATTTGTTATCAATTACATCCTTTCATCCACTCCCATTAAGAAGTTTCCCTTAAACAACTTAAACTTTTTTTTCTTTTTCTTTTTTCTTCTTTTTTTTTTATAGGAATAACAACTTAAGTTTGGACAATTTTGACAAAATATCTAAGGATAAAAATAAATTTTAAAAAAAATAAAGGTTATAATTTGGATTTATCCAAAAATTTCTTTATGTACATAAAGAAACCGGATCGATATGTGTGTTTACCGGTCGCAAAATTTTAAATTCCGTCATCCTCCCTCACTTGAGTGGTTTCATTGCTTGAAAAAAGGAGGGAGATATGCCATCAAGTTTTGAGAAAGAACTTTCGTAAGGCTTAAGGGTGGTGCGAATTTATTCATGCCTTTCTTTTCTTTTTCTTTATTTCTTTTTTGACCAAATTTAGGTCTTTCAATCTTTCACACATTTTTCCTCTGGAAAACGTTTAGGGGTACAATATTTTCATAACACTCTTATTTTGAGTTATAGTGGGTCTGGATATATCTTATTTTCTTTTATTTTGATTTATAGTGAGTTGACACCTCAACTTGTGGTAAAAATATTACAAGATTTTGTTGTGTCCATTTAAAAAAAAAAAAAAAAACTCTTTTTTAAGTTTCTACCCAAAAAAAGAGAGGCTAAATTATAACAATATTGCAAAAAACTAATAAAATAAATATTGTTCAACAAAACCAAAATTAAAATGATTTTTTTTTTTTGGAGAAAAAAAAAGGGTTGGTGTGACTTAACGCCTTCTGATCATCAAGAAAACAACTTACATAAAATCAAGAAACATAAAAAATTAAAACTAAATAAATAAAAAATAAAGAATTAATCAAGAAATCGGTTCAGATAAACTAAATGCGAACTTGAAGCAAACAAATGATAGGTATTAAACAAAACCAAAGCTTCTGCCCGAAAAGAAAGAAAGAAACAAAGCTTCTGAAAGCATAACTGGAACAAATCAACAAAAGTTTCCGAAAGATCATTTGACCATCAGACATTTTCAGCTCGTATCTGATACACCCTTTGTTCTTAGTTAAGTTCTGTTTTTGTAATTGGATTTTAAAACCGATCTATCAGTTCTTTTTTAAAATAAAAGTTGTTCCTTTTTTGTTTTTGAATCTGTCTATTTGTTTGTGTTTTGAATTTTAATCTTATATATTATATTTAAAAGAATTAAATTTTTATCACTTTTTAAGTTTTTTTTTATTTATGATTTTAAAAAAAATCAAAACTACGTCGTTTTGAAAAACCCTACGGAGCATTTCCAATGTATCCTAACTAATGATTGAATTATATAAAATACAAAATTAAAGGATTGAATTAAATTTTTACAAAGTTAAAGAGTGCAATTTATAATTTAATTATAAAAAAAAAAAAAAAAAAACTAAAAAATTCTAAGGTAGTAACGTACACATATATGTCGTCTTACTGTTTTTACTCTGTGAGTATTTTTTATTTTTTATTAAAAAAAAGTATTTTTTATTTTTTGAGAAACTGTTCCATAAATATGATACACAATACATCCTCTTACCCTTTATGTCAGCTTTTTCATCAAGTATGGCAATGTTTATTTAATTAGCAAGGGGGACACTTGTCATCTCATGAGAAGAATTTGAATTATTAAAATTTAAAAAAGCTTTCCTTTCTTGATTGATTTCTATAGAAATAACACTACATAAAAGGAATCATAAGGAACGCCGAACGTGGCCCCATCATGAAATCTACTTTTAAAAAATACCCAAAAAAAAAATTTATACAATTTGAGTGTGTTTCAATCAAGTTTATAAGGTACACAATTTTAGCAAAACTTAATCTTTGTTTTATCAGCTTGCTCTCCACCTCAGTTTCAAAAGAAAAATGATAGGAACACGACTACTTTTCCATCTATTTTTATAATTATCTAATATGACTGATTGTGAATGATAAAAAAATAAAAATGATAAATCTATGTAAAAGTAACAAATAATTAATCATAATTTGTCACCTATAATAATTATAAAAATCGATGTGAAATTAATTATGGTCCTGAAATAAGTCAAATAACTCGACTCAAAACTGATCCACCCGAGTTGGCCATGTGAATGCTGACAACTCGGTGTGGTTGGGTCAACAGTACACACACGGTTGACCTAACTCAACTCAAGTGGCACATATGTGGTGCACCCATTGCATTAAAAGGTGGTGCTAGAGATACCATTCAGGGTCACGGGTTGTATACAGCTAACACATATAACTTGTCAGAAGTGGAAGGAAATCTTATTGTGTGTTATTGTTAACCTAATATATGGTGAATTATGAACCACTTTCCCGTTGATTCTTTGAAGTACGTTAACGTTGTTTTCAAGCAGCTGCATGTGGTTGATATTTATCAAGCGATCCTGCCTCCCGTGCATTCTCAACTTCTTATTATATGAAGTTCAGGCTTTTCCAAGTGGCACAAGGCATTGGCATAAGCTTCCCTTTTTCGTGAGAAGTAAAAAAAAAGTTTGTGAAGAAATAAACTCCCTCCTCTTTCCCCAACGCTATTCTCGTTGTTGCTCAAGACTGGGGATACCAAACCATCCTTTGACTTATTATAGTTCTCACTCCTCAGTAACCCTAAGACCCAACAACATTATATATATACAGGAAAAACTGTCAAACATGCGTGAATTCACGCATATGCATAATAAACACTCCATTTATGTTGTGTTAAGTGTTAACGGGTATCTTATAGTGCCCTTGATGGAAACTTTTTGAGTTCTTCTTTTTTTTGCAACTTTATGTTATCTTATTCAGTTTTATAATTTGTGGAGCTAGCTTCATAAAGAGAAAAAAAAAATGTTAAAATAAATAGTGAGTTTATTACCGCATGGTGCTTGTTAACATCTGCCTTTATATATATACAGGATTGAATTTAAGTTACACTCTACAATTTGAAGTTATATTGTACTGTATAATATTTTTTTTATTAAATGCAAATTTTAACAAATCTACCGTTGAATTAGATTTTCTTTATATATGCTTGCAAAATTTTAAGATAATCAAAAATAAATAACCATGTTATCGATCAAATATTTAAATTTTAAGATTTGTGTAGGGTCACAAATCGTAGCCCATGCCCAGGTGGAAACAGGGGATGGGCCCAATAAGCCCAATACAATAAATTTGTAAGAGAGTGGGCGAAAGAATTGGGCTAATAAAGGGTCTTACAACAGTTAATGAAGGTTAGGAGTTTGGCCGAGGAGAATAAAACACACAAGCAAGTGATGATCTCAAGTCTGAGGAGCAAGTTTTGGATGAATTGGTTATTTCAAGTAATGTCCGAGGGGTAGGTTCTTAGATAAAATGTTTTTTTTAGGTTGTGTTCTTCCAGATGCTACAGTAACTCTTTCTTGATGTTCTTTCTTTTTCTCTCGTGATCCCCTTCTTCTGGAGGTTTTACTCCATTATATAGTCCTTCATTGTTCGATCCTATCGTCCACTTGTCTACCATCTAGCCTGGTACTTGAGTTTTTGTTTCTTCTCTCATAGCTTTTTGATTTTCTGGGGGTAAAGGTGATCGAAAACACTGTTCAGAGGTCTTCTCCACATTAATGCGGCCAGGAAAGCTGCTGTAATGCATTTAATGCGGTGGTAGCAGCTTTTTCCCAAGATATTTCTCCATCCTTATCCCTTCCGTGTACATTTGTAATTTATTTTCACCTCTGGAACTTCCTGGAAGGTGGACTAGGGGGGGAGACGAGGCCCACCTCACCGACATATGCCAGACCCGAGGAGGGTATTCCTCTCGGATCAATATCCTGGACACTTACATGCTTTACTGTTAGTTACGAGGTTTCCCTATGATTTCCTCTCCTCGGACGCATCATTGATAAAATGTGGTACTTAAGCCCACTGCAAGGGCCCAAGTTTTTGCTCCCCCACAATAGCCCCTCAAAATTCTAATTTTTCCCTCTTATCCGAGGAGAAAAATTAGGATTTTGATGTACATCCGTAATTACGATGTAGTCCTTAACGATATTTAAATTCAGGCGCGTGTAAATGTCATTTCTGCCATTTCGCGAGAGCTTCTGACGCTTGGGAACTCGCACAATCATCATTAAACGCTTAGGACTGCGTTTCGCTCCAGACATCCAACGGTGGAATACAAATCCAACAGTCCAGATCTCATCTTCAATATTTGGGCGGGATTGTGTCTTTTCCTTCTTTCGTCCCAACTATAAAAACCTTCAGACGTTATTTTTTTATTTCTTATCAGAGCTTGCAACTTCAGAGCGTTCGTGCCCAAGCATCCATCATACCTTCACAAGAAAGAGAGTTTAACGATCTTCCAGAGATAAGAGGACCAATCCGTACTCATCCTCACGTAAGTTTCGAACTCTGAACCTCTACTATATCCTCGGCTAACCTCCTCGGCTAACCACTCCACATTCCAGAGACTAACAATGGGTAGATTCGAGCGTTTAGTAAACACTCCGGCCCTAATAGAGTTATTCAAAGAAAAGTACCACATTCCCCAGGAGGTGGTGGTACGTCACTGCACAATAGAGGAGGTGGAGTTTGACCGGAAAGTAGGAGAGGTGGTAATCCCTATGATTGCCTTCATAGAAGGGGGAATGACCATCCCCATGGGTAGGATTACACGGGATTATCTTCGTGCCCATAGACTCTGCCCTCACCAGTGTGCCCCCAACTTCTTTAGAGTCCTAGGATCAATCGACGCTTTGGACCGGCATCTGGGGCTAGGATTGACTTGGCACGACGTCGCCCACCTATATGAAGGCCATATAGAGTCTCGGGCAGGCTTTTACCTTAAGTCCCGTAGCAATGTGGTCAAACTGATATCCTGCCTCCCCAAGTCTAATAAGGGGATGAAAGACAACTATCTTATCCTGTCGGGGCCTTGGAGTGACGGCCTAGCCTGCCCAACCAAGGCTGGGAAACCAGGTAGAGCAACCTAGATTTAGGATTTCTAACTTTAGCATTGAGGAGTACTTAGATATTGTTTTAATGCATTTACATTTATTTATTTAGTTATTTTATATTATTATTATTTTTTTTTTTTTTTGCTTGACAGATAAGCTTTTTACCAACCCCAAGCTTAGCCTGATCAACGTTCCAGCGCTGAACTATTTGCTTAGATCAGAAATTTTTGTGAACGACGACGGGCAGCTACGGGCAGTTCACCTTATTTTGGACTTTGAGCCAATTTCGAGGTCATTTTTAGACGTCGGCAACTCCATCCGAGCGGGAGACCATCGTTTGGCGCGCATAGACGTGTCTCGGCCAAACTTTCTCGCCCCCTACGATCTTCCTCCAGTTGACCATCCCATCCCACAGGGGATTCCCCTCGTTGCCGAACCATTACGTGAAGTACCCCTTGGGGAGGCCATCCTCCGAGAAGGCACAGCTTCTTCCTCCTCTCTCGAACAAGAGATTGACAAGTTCAGGTTTGAAGAAGAAACAGTCCTTATATCGGAGGCCGAAGAGGGAGCGGACGAGCAGTCGAGTGTGCAAACTCCGGCTCAGGCGATAACCTACATTGCCGATACAACTGACGAGGAGGAAGACATGGCTCCCAAGACTGGTCATACCTTGAAGGAGCTGATGCGGAATAGGAACAAGGTGTCATCCCCTCACGATAAAAATAAGTTAAAACAATCCGCAAACCCTCCTCCTCCTCCACCCCAGGTACCTGCCGACCTCGGGCTAAAACCCAACCCGGATTTGAGGAGGAAAAGGCCAGTGGAGCCTACTGAGGAGGGGGAGTTAAGCCCATTAAGGGGCACTAAGCAGGCCAGACCAACACAAGAACATCGGGGTATGAGGTCCCATTCCGTGGAGAGCCGAGAGGAGCAACCAGTGGCCCAAGTTCGTCGATCACCACGAACTTGGTCGCCAGTACTGGAGGTTGATGGTGCTCCCATCGCGATGGATGCCTCTCTTAGGCACTTTCGTGGTGGTCATGCAGGCCGGATGGCTGATGCTCTGCTACAACCCCTCCTCCTACCTCAAGATATGGCGGCCTACAGGAGTTTCAATCATCCTGACCTATTTCTTTCCCTAAAAAGGGACTTGGCTATGGTAAGTAATTCTGTTCTTTTTTTTTTTGCTTGCTTGCATATTATTTCTTAAATTTAAGCCACTTCTTCACTGTGCATAATAGGTCACGCAACAAGTTTACGTGGCTGAGGAGTGGGTGAAGAACTCTCGTGATGAGACGAGGGCTTCCCACGATGCCCAAGAGACTGTCGAGGCTCATCTAAATGTGCTGAAAGACCAACAAAAACAGATGGCCGAGCAGGTGAAGAAAGCTCTCCAGGATAAGGCCAGTGCTGAGGCTGGCTTAATGACGACTGAGAAGCAGGCTGAGACTCTTCGTAGCGAATTACACCTCTGCGAAATCAATCTAGCAACAGAGAGGCAGATGGTGAAAGATTTGCACGAAGAGCTTCGCAAGGCCAAGGAAGCTGCACAACTTCTGAAGGAGGTGGCCAAGGCCGAGAAGCAGGCCTCGTATGCTCTGGGGGTGCAAGAGACTCAGAGCAGACTGACTGAAGAATTTTCTTCCGTCGCCAGGGACTACTGCGACATTACTTGGGAAAAAGCCCTTGATGCCGCTGGAGTCCCTGCTGATTCCAGCCTTAGGAGGCCTAAGAGCATATATTATGATCCTGATATTCAGGCGCTCCCAGGTTCTGACTCTCCTCCCCCAGAACAGCCAGCCTCAGCATCTGAAGCTCCTGCAACAAGTCAAGCTCTTCCAGCTTCTATGAAAGTCCCAACAGATTCCCATCAAGACACTGGTCGAGGGAAAAGGGTTGAGGCTCCCCAGGATAAGACTTCAGATGCTGCCCCTTCTCAGTCGGAACAAGTTGCTGACCACCAAGCTCCCAAGACAAAGACTTAGGATATTTATTTTAGTATTGTTTTTTTTGTTTTCTATGTTTACTGTTTTAGAGACTTGTACTATGTTCTAATTATTAATGAAGATATACTCATTTTATTTTACGTGTTATGGCAAGTAATGGTGAATTATTCTGCTGTCATTTCATTTTTTTTTTTTTTTGTGTTATATGAATGACTAATTTGATTAAGAAGTTCTGGAAATTGGGTTAACATATGAACCAGATAAATAAATCAAACATAACAGGAAATTTGAATAATACCTTTATATCTAAGTTTGAATACTTAAAAGGAAATTGTAACAAGTGTTAACTAACCCAAATCATCTGGTCAGAGGTCTCCAGTCACGATTGGATTTAAGTTTAAACACCTCATAGAACGGTGAGAGTGCTAACTAACCCAAATCATCTGGTCCGAGGACTCACGCATGATTGGATTTAAGTTTAAACACCTCATAGAACGGCGAGAGTGCTAGCTAACCCAAATCATCTGGTCCTAGGACTCATGCATAATTGGATTTAAGTTTAAACACCTCATAGAACGGCGAGAGTGCTAACTAACCCAAATCATCTGGTCCGAGGACTCATGCATGATTGGATTTAAGTTTAAACACCTCATAGAACAGTGAGAGTGCTAACTAACCCAAATCATCTGGTCCGAGGACTCATGCATGATTGGATTTAAGTTTAAACACCTTATGGAATGGCGAGAGTGCTAACTAACCCAAATCATCTGGTCCGAGGACTCATGCATGATTGGATTTAAGTTTAAACACCTTATGGAATGGCGAGAGTGCTAACTAACCCAAATCATCTAGTCCGAAGACTCATGCATGATTGGATTTAAGTTTAAACACCTTATGGAATGGCGAGAGTGCTAACTAACCTAAATCATCTGGTCCGAGGACTCATGCATGATTGGATTTAAGTTTAAACACCTTATGGAATGGCGAGAGTGCTAACTAACCCAAATCATCTGGTCCGAGGACTCATGCATGATTGGATTTAAGTTTAAACACCTTATGGAACGGCGAGAGTGATACACATTTCACATATAGAACAAGTGTTGATCAAATACACATTTATTAATAATAATATCTTTTCAGGTTATTGACATTCCAAGGGCGGGGTACTACGAGTCCGTCCAGGTCTTCCAAGAAATACGCTCCAGTACTAGCGTTGGAGGTGACACGATATGATCCTTCCCAATTTGGCCCTAGTTTTCCCCACGCTGAGTTTTTTGCCGAGCCCACAACTTTACGCAGCACCAGGTCGCCTGGGGCCAAAGGTCTTGTCTTTACATAGGCGTCATAACCTCGCTTCAGCTTCTGTTGGTAATGAGCCAATTGAACCATTGCGTTTTCCCTTTTTTCATCAATCAAGTCTAGACCTCTTGCCAGGTTTTCGTCGTTGTCTTTTGGATTGAATGAGCTTGTTTTCGTCATCGGGAACCCAGATTCCAGAGGGATGACTGCTTCACCTCCATAAGTCATTGAAAAAGGGGTCTCTCCGGTGGACCTACGAGACATGGTCCTGTACGTCCAGAGTACATGCGGAAGCTCTTCCACCCATCTGCCTTTTGCATCATCCAATCTCTTCTTCAATCCACTCAGTATGACTTTATTCACAGCTTCAGCTTTTCCATTCCCTTGAGGGTAAGCCGGAGTAGAATATCCGTTAGTAATCCCCAGCTCGCCACAATAATTTCTGAACATCTTGCTATCAAACTAGAGTCCATTATCTGAGATGAGTACATGAGGGACGCCGAACCGAGTGACAATGCTTTTCCAGACAAATCTTTTCGCATCCACATCTCAGATATTGGCTAGAGGCTCTGCTTCAACCCACTTTGTAAAATAATCAGTGCCGACTATGAGATATTTCTTGTTTCCCATAGCTTTAGGAAATGGTCCGACAATATCTAAGCCCCATTGAGCGAATGGCCATGGACTAGATAATGGATTGAGGGCTCCCCCTGGCTGGTGTATACTCGGTGAGTACCGCTGGCATTGATCACACTTTTTGACATATTCCAAAGCTTCTCTCTGCATGTTCGGCCACCAATAACCCTGTGTAATGGCCCTATGCGCTAAGGACCTTCCTCCAGTATGGCTTCCACAGATTCCCTCATGCATCTCTTCCAAGAGCAATTCAGTTTGATCAGGATGAACACATAGCAAATAAGGCCCAGAAAAGGAATGCCTATATAGCTTGCTATCCTCGGACAGCCAATAACTAGTAGCTTTCTTTCTTATTTTGTCAGCTTCGATTTTCTCTTCGGGTAGAATATCTTCCTTTAAGAATTGCATGACAGGATCCATCCAACTTGGCCCCATTCTCATTTGATTGATTTGAACTACGTTTGGTATTGTCGAGGGTCGATGCAGGTCCTCAACGAGGATTATGCGAGGCAAGTTCTGTGCCGAGGAAGTTGCAAGCGTGGCCAAAGAGTCCGCATGCGCGTTGCCGCTTCTTGGGACATGTAGCAAGCTAAAGGATTCGAATTCCATCTGCATAATTTTTACTCGGCTAAGATAACCTCGCATTCTCTCGTCCTTGGCTTCGAATTCACCTTTGACTTGACCAACAACTAGCCTTGAATCCGAGAAGAGTTTGATGGACTTTCCTCCCATCCTTAGGACCATAGCCATTCCTTCTAATAAAGCTTCATACTCCGCTTCGTTATTCGTGGCAGGAAAGCCTAACCTCAGAGACTTTTCAATAGTAACCATCTCGGAAGATGTCAACACTAATCCAACCCCTGCGCCTTTTTGATTTGATGCTCCATCTACATGCACTTCCCACGTCGGAGGGAAACATTGGGAGATACTACCGACTAGTTTTACATCCTTTTCCCCTTGCACTAGTAATCCATCCGCTTCGAGCTCGGTGAATTCTGCCACTAAGTCGGCGAGTACCTGTCCCTTTACTGAGGTGCGAGGCATGTACTTGATATCAAAAGCTCCCAGGATTGTACCCCACTTGGCTATCCTTCCCGTGTAGTCTGCACTTCTAAGTACGCTCCTTAGTGGGAGTTGTGTTAGAACAATCACCGTATGTGCTTGGAAATAGTGAGGCAGCTTGCGTGTGCCAAGCACCACTGCCAAGATGGCTTCTTGGGGGCCATCAACGGATTAACATTCAGATGGTGACAAATGAAGTCTGGATCCACCCCTGGAGCCTCATAAGCATTCCATGCAAAGACATCGATGTTTCGTTTAAGGAATTCTACCAATTCCTCCTTCTCTAGCTGAGGTAATTGAGATCCGACTTGAAAAAATTTCTCCGGGTCATCTCTTATTGCGACTTTTACAAGATCCTCACACTTCACTTCCTCGGATAACCCATCATTAGATGACATTTGGGGTTTTAGCTGCTATAACTCCTCCTTCTGAGCCTCAAATTCTGCTTCAGGCTTGTGTCGGATTGCTGCTATCATGCATTGCCGCGCCATGGTTTGATCACCCAGTATCTTTTCTATCTTGCCTCCAGAGGGGTATTTGATTTTCTGATGCAGGGTGGAAGAGACTGCTCCTAAAGTATGAAGCCAAGGTCTAGCAACGATTGCCGTATAAGGGGAATAAGCATCCACCACTATAAAATCGACCTCCACTATCTCCGATCCGGCTTGCACTGGTAGCCTGACTTGTCCCTTCGGGATAATAATCTTCCCCTCAAAACTTACTAGAGGGGAATTATAAGGCGTCAAATCTTCAGTTTTTAAGTTTAGCCCCTTGAAGAGGTCAGGATACATGATCTCGGCTGCACTGCCCTAATCCACCATCACTCTCTTTACATCATAGCCTCCGATTCAGAGGGTAATCACTAAAGCATCATCATGAGGTTGAAAAGTTCCAATCTTGTCCTCGTCCGAGAATCCCATGACTAGGGACCCACTTAACTTAGCTCTCTTCGGCTCGTGGGAATCATCCTCAGGGCACAGGCGAGCCACAGACATTACTCTGGAGGGGCATGACCCTGTTCTGCCAGGCGCCGCAAAGATAACGTTAATAGTTCCAAGAGGGGGTCTTGGAGGATTCTCCCTTTCTGGTCGAGTATTAGTCTGACTACCCAAACTGCTGGAATGATGCAACAGCTGTTTCAATTTACCTTCTCGGACAAGTTGGTCAAGGTGATCCCATAAACTTCTACAGTCCTCAGTAGTGTAACCATGGTCTCTATGATATTGACAATAGAGATTTCGGTTTCTCTTTTCAGGGTTTCCCATCATCTTATTGGGCCATTTGAAGAAGGGCTCATTTTTAACCTTTTCCAAGACTTGGGGCACAGGCTCTCGGAATACAGCTCCGACTACATGGCTGTTACTGGATATCTGCTGCTCAGTATAATCCCTTCTCGGCCGGTTATTATAATACCTGTCCGGCCTAAATTCTCTCCTTTCTTGAGGGACAAGCTTAGCTTTCCCTTTTCCTTGTTGTTGTTGTTGTTGATCATCTTCAATCCTTTTATACTTATCCACTCTATCCATTAGTTGTTGCAAACTGGTGACCGGTTTCCCTGTCAAGGACTTTCTCAGGCCGTGCTCAGAAGGAAGCCCAACCTTGAAGGTTCTGACAGCGACCTCATCAAAATCCCCATCAATCTCGTTAAACATCTCCCAATACCTCTCGGTATATGACCTCACAGACTCTCCTTCCCTCATTGTCATTGACAACAGAGAATCTAGGGGTTGAGGAACTCTGCTGCATGTGATAAACCGGGAGCAGAATGATTGAGTGAGCTTCTTAAAGGAACTAATGGAATTAGTTCTCAACCCGTCGAACCATCTCATTGGCATCGGTCCCAGGCTTGAGGGAAACACTCTACACAACAAAGTTTCGTCCTGAGAATAGACCGCCATCTTTTGTTTGAATTGTCTTACATGTTCTACAGGATCGGTACGTCCGTTGTACATGGAAAACGTAGGTTGATGAAAACGTCTGGGAAGCTTCGCCCTTTCTATTCCCCGAGTAAAGGGGGACTTAGAAATTTGGCTCAGAGCCTTTTTCATGACCTTAGTTCCCACCCCCTTTCTAGACGAACCTTTTCTCCTCCTCTTATGAGGATGTTCATCTTCATAGGAATAGGATTCACTGGGCGGAGTTTCTGAGCATTCCTTGTAACTATCCTCTCCTTCATCGTTGGAAGAAACATCTGAACTTGAAGGGGTTTGATTTCATTGTGCTCGACGAAGCTTCTTTTTTAAGTTTTCTATTTGTCGTTGCAAACCCTCTTCATTAGCGCGCTCTTGCACCAAATGGCTCCTTCGTCGATAGCCACTTCTCCTAGCATGGATCGTCCGCGAGCTGCCCTCTCGTTGGTTATCTACGTGATTTTCCCGTTCAAGGTTATGGAGTTCACCTTGTTGATTGACGTTCCCTGATTCTGCATGAGATGGACTGGTCTGTTGTGGTCCTGAACCTGCCATAACTGTCATAAATTTTTACTAGCGCTAACTCTTCCCACAGACGGCGCCAATTGTAGGGTCACAAATCGTAGCCCACGCCCAGCTGGAAACAGGGGATGGGCCCAATAAGCCCAATACAATAAATTTGTAAGAGAGTGGGCAAAAGAATTGGGCTAATAAAGGGTCTTACAACAGTTAATGAAGGTTAGGAGTTTGGCCGAGGAGAATAAAACACACAAGCAAGTGATGACCTCAGGTCTGAGGAGCAAGTTTTGGATGAATTGGTTATTTCAAGTAATGTTCGAGGGGTAGGTTCTTAGATAAAATGTTTTTTTTAGGTTGTGTTCTTCCAGATGCTACAGTAACTCTTTCTTGATGTTCTTTCTTTTTCTCTCGTGATCCCCTTCTTCTGGAGGTTTTACTCCATTATATAGTCCTTCATTGTTCGATCCTATCGTCCACTTGTCTACCATCTAGCCTGATACTTGAGTTTCTGTTTCTTCTCTCACAGTTTTTTTATTTTCTGGGGGTAAAGGTGATCGAAAACACTGTTCAGAGGTCTTCTCCACATTAATGCGGTCAGGAAAGCTGCTGTAATGCATTTAATGCGGTGGTAGCAGCTTTTTCCCAAGATATTTCTTCATCCTTATCCCTTCCGTGTACATTTGTAATTTATTTTCACCTCTGGAACTTCCTGGAAGGTGGACTAGGGGGGGAGACGAGGCCCACCTCACCGACATATGCCAGACCCGAGGAGGGTATTCATCTCGGATCAATATCCCTTGACACTTACATGCTCTACTGTTAGTTACGAGGTTTTCCTATGATTTCCTCTCCTCGGACGCATTATTGATAAAATGTGGTACTTAAGCCCACTGCAAGGGCCCAAGTTTTTGCTCCCCCACAATTTGTATTTAAAATTGTGCTTAAAAGACAGGCTTTTAGATCGAATAGTAAATAGCATTTAATTAATATGAACTTTGGTATACATGTTAAGAACATAGAAAATATGTAATTCAACAATGAAAATTTTGAGATATTAATCCAATTAGAATGTATTAGGTGGTGTAATACTACTTAGAGTTACACTATGTGAAACTTAAATCCAACTCATACATACACACAAATAGCGACACACAACATGAGGATTGATTTTATTTTATTTAATTTATAGATACAATAAAGTTTTTTTTTAAAGTATCTTTTTATATGTACGGGTTGTTTTATGTAATAGTCAACTCATATATGATCATCTTTACAAACAAACGAAAAAGTCAAAAAACTCATATATGCTCATATATTTCCTATATATATCATATTATAGCTTATAGTTTGTTTCTAAATAAATAAACTAACACAGTTTTGGGCCTATCCATGAAAGCCCATGAAACTGACTCTTAGGACGGCACTAGTGCCTCAAATACAAGATGAAATCGAAAATCCAATGGCCATTTGAGTTCCCCTGACATGATAACGAAGCCTGAGCCACGGGACATCAAAATCGACTGCACTCAAGATGATGCCCCCTTGGGCTAAATAGGCATGGCCCTCTCACTCAAAGAAATTTGTCGGATCCTGTACGATCCTTAGGAAATGTATTACCTTACCTATTCGGACACTCTCCATACGTTAAATACTGAATGATTTAAATTTGTTTGAACAATTGGAATGGTAGGATTAGTTCTAACTTATTCCCTTTTCCTAACAAGAAGAAAAGGAGATTAGACAAATACCTCAACTTAATCCCCACTTATGGGGATAAGGGCCCGGAGCCCTCCAATAAATACCCCATCCCTAAATGCAAAGAGGAAGATGATCCCAGGTAGAAAAGAATAGCTTTAAATATGTTTAAATTATACAGGAATAGTTTTAGAAATCACTATATAATTGATAAGAAAAGATAGCTCCAAAAATGTTTAGAGTCAAACTTTGTTCAACCCAAATTATGGATAAACTTATGAAATTTAACGTGAAAAAATGGTTTTATTTATTTTTCCTTTATTTAATAAACAAGTTAGATGTAAACATAATAGTATATTCAAGAATATTATGAACAAAAAAATTGATAATTTTATATAAAAATCGAAATTATATAAACATAATATCAAATAATTTTATATAGAAATTGTACTTATGTAAACATAATATCGGATTGTTGAAGATATAGATGAGGGACTAAGATACACTAATTACTTTTAAAATTTAAGTGATTGTTAATATTCATAATTCATTTGTTGATAAAAAAAAAATTATACATAATTTGTTAACAAATACAAGGTTAGTAAATTTCATTTTTATAAATTCATAAATAAAAATTAGCCTATTTAATTAACTTGAAATATAGTTTTAACCCGAATTAAGTAAATAATCATTAAAATGGATTTATAAAAAAATACTACAAAATTTTAATTAAAGTAGTGTGGGGGGCAAAAGCTTGAATTTGTATATTGGGCCTTAAGCCCTATTTGCTAATGGGGATGCGTCCGAGGAGGAGCAAATGACTGGGGAGGCCCCAGAATAGATAGTCGCATAAGGAAAGAGTGGAGGGCTAAGGTCCAAGGAGGTTACCCTCCTCGGACCGGACAAATATCAGTCGAGCAAGCATCCGGGTGACTTGGGCGATCTTCCAAGAGACTCTAACAATGAGGATAGACTTCAGGCATGTACAGAGAAAATAAGGACACAAAAATATCTTAGGGAAAAACTGCCACCACCGCATTAAATGCACTACAGCAACTTTCGTAGCCGCATTAATGTGGAGAAAACCTCTGAACAGTGGTCTCAACCACTATCGTTCACAGAGAGCCAGAGAAGATGCTTGATAAAACACATACTTGAGTGCAGGGTTGGATGATGAACAACTGTACGATGGAGATGAATTGGAAAACTTTATATAATGTGAAATATCCTCCATAAGGTGGAGATCGAAAAAACATAGTGAAGAATAATAGAAAGAGAACTACTGTAGCGCAGTGTTGAACTATCTTTCAGAAATAGTAATTTGATTATTAAACTATCTCCTCGGACGTACATTCCATCCATAATTATATGTAGTTTCATGCTCAGTTACACTTGAAATCTTAGCTAACCGTTAGTCAGTCCGCTAAAAGCCCAGTTCTTTCACCTACTCTCTACAAATTTATTGTATTTAGCTCATTGGGCTTATAACCCAACTCTTCCAGGTCTAGGCTACAAACTTTGATGAAGTTGCTATTAGAAATTTCAAGGTTGGTCTGCCATCCGAGCATGGTCTGAGGAAATCTCTGACAGGTAAGCCTGTCACTAGTTTACGCCAGCTAATGGACCGAGTTGATAAATACAAGAGGATTGAAGATGGTCAACAACAAGGGAAAAGGAAAGCTAAAGTTATCCCTCAGGAAATGAGGGATTTCAGGTCGGACCGATACAACAACAACCGACTGAGAAGGGATTATGCAGATCAATCAGGGTCAAACAACACTCAGGTTGTCGATGCAGTCTTCCGAGAGCTGGGGCATCAAGTATTGGAAAAAATCAAGAATGAACCATTCTTCAAATGACCCAATAAAATGATGGGAAATCCTGAAAAGCAAAATCATAACCTTTATTGCCAATACCATCAGGATCATGGGCATACCACAAAAGATTGTAAGAGTTTGTGGGATCATTTGGACCAAATCGTCCAAGAGGGAAAATTAAAACAGTTGTTGCATCATTCTAGTGGTCTAGGGCGCCAAGACAACTCTGGGTCTCAAAGAGATATTCCTTCAAGACCCCATTTGGGAACTATCAATTTCATCTTCGCTACACCAAGCAGAATAGGATCATGCCCGTCTAGGATAATGTCTGTAGCTCATCTATTTTCAGGAGATACTAATCAAGATCCAAAAAGGGCTAGAGTGGAATTTCCGCTGGTCATGGGCTTCTCGGATGAAGATAAGATTGGAACCATTCAACCCCACGATGATGCCTTAGTGATCACCCTCCGAATTGGGGGCTACGACGTGAAGAGGGTAATAGTGGATCAAGGTAGTACTGCTGAGATAATGTATAACGACCTTTACAAGGGGCTGAACTTAAAATCTGAGGATCTAACGCCGTATAATTCTCCCTTAGTGAGTTTTAAGGGGAAGATTATTATCCCAAAAGGTCAGGTCAGATTACCTGTGCAAACTGGTTCAAAGGTGGTAGAGGTAGATTTTATCGTCGTGGATGCATACTCTCCCTATACAGCAATTGTTGCTAGACCTTAGCTTCATACTTTGGGAGCAGTTTCCTCCACTCTGCACCAAAAGGTTAAATATCCGTCCAAGGGTCATATTAAAGAGATACTAGGAGATCAGGTTTTGGCAAGGCAATGTATGGTGGCTGCCATCCAACATAAACCCGAAGATGAATCCTCGATGCATGGAGAAAAGGGGTTGTAGCAGTTAAAATCAGCCGCATTGTCCATCGATAAGCCAACCGAGGATGCGAAGTGTGAAGATTTAGTAAAGGTTGTTATAGGGGACAACCCAAAAAAGTTTTTTCAGATTGGATTTCAATTGCCTCATCAAGAGAGAGAAGAACTTATAGAATTCCTTAAAAGGAATATTGATGTCTTTGCTTGGAATGCCTACGAAGCCCCAAGAGTAAATCCAGAATTCATCTGTCATCATTTAAAAGTTAATCCGTTAATCACAACTAGGAAGTAGCCCCATCGGCATCCATCCAAAGAACACGCTGAAGCAGTGCGAGAGGAAGTGACTAGAATTAAGCAAGCCGGTGCTATATTTCACGGACTTAAATAAAGCTTGTCCCAAGGACCCATTTCCTATGCCCAAGATAGACCAACTGGTAGATGCCACTGTCGGCCATCCTCGGATGAGTTTCTTGGATGCCTTCCAAGGTTATCATCAGATACCTTTGGCCTTGGACAATCAAGAGAAGACTGTTTTTGTTACCCCTATCGGGAACTACCATTACAAAGTAATGCCATTCGGTTTGAAAAATGCAGAATTCACATATCAGAGAATGATGACAAGAATATTTGAGTCGCAATTGGGGAAGAACATCGAAATCTACATAGATGATATAGTGGTGAAAAGTAAGATGGTTTCGGAGCATTTAGGGGACCTTCGAGCTATCTTTGAAATCCTTAGAAAGTACAAGTTGCGCTTAAATGCTTCTAAGTGCTCATTCGGCGTGGGGTTAAGCAAATTCTTGGGTTATATGGTCACTCACAAAGGGATTGAAGTCAACCCCGATCAGATTAAAACTATTAACAACTTGCGATCTCCTCGAAATCCCAAGGAAGTGCAGAAATTAACCGGAATGGCCGCCGCTTTGAACAGATTCATATCTCGATCAGCAGACAGATGCAGACCCTTCTTCCTGTTGATTAACAAATGGAAAGGTTTTAAGTGGACTAAAGAATGTGCCACAGCTTTCCAACAACTTAAAGATTATCTAGCTCGGCCACCGATCATGTCAATCCTGAGCCAAATGAGGTCCTTTTTGCCTATATTGTTGTGGCCCCTTATGCTGTAAGCTTGGTACTGATACAAGTTTATTGTGGCGTACAACGGCCAGTTTATTATGTGAGTAAGTCATTGCATGAAGCCGAAGTGCGTTATTTACCATTGGAGAAAGCTATCCTGGCAGTAGTGCTTGGCACACGTAAGCTGCCTCATTACTTCCAGGCACATACAATTGTCGTTGTTGCCCAGCTTCCGCTTAAAGCCATACTCCGAAGTGCCATTTACACAGGAAAGGTAGCCAAGTGGGGTACAATTTTAGGGGCTTTTGACATCAAATACATGCCTCGTACCTCCAGAAAAGGACAAGTTCTGGCAGATTTGGTGGCCGAATTCACCGAACCCCCAATAGAAGAGTTAGAATCGCAGAAAACATGGATGAAAAATTGGTTGGCACGTTCTCCCAATATCGCCTTCCGGCCTGGGAAGTATATGTAGATGAGGCATCGAATCAGAAGGGCTCAGGGATTGGGCTAGTACTGATATCCCCTGAGAAGGTCATCATTAAAAAATCTTTGAGATTGGATTTTTTGGCTAAGAACAATGAGGCCGAGTATGAAGCTTTGTTGATAAGAATGACCATGGTTCAAAGAATGGGTGAAAAATCAGTAAAAGTCTTCTCGAACTCAAGGCTCGTCGTCGGCCAAGTAAAAGGGGAATTCGAGGCAAAAGATGAAAGGATGCAGGGGTACCTGAGCCAAGTTAAATGTCTACGGTCAAAGTTTGATTCTTTTGACTTGCTACATATCCCTAGAAATGGTAATGCACATGCTAACTCTTTAGCTATGCTTGTAACTTCCTTGGCGCAAGATTTGCCTCGAGTTATTCTTGTTGAAGACTTATACAAACCCACAGAGACAAGAAGAGAGACAGTTCAAATCCATCAGATTATAGCAGGGCCGAATTGGATGGACTCCATAATACAATTCTTGAAAGAGGATATTCTGCCTAAAGAAAGAATAGAAGCTGACAAAGTACGAAGGAAGGCCACTAGGTACTGGTTATCCGAGAACCAGAAGCTATACAAACGTTCTTTTTCAGGACCTTATTTGTTATGTGTTCATCCTAAGTTAACCGAATCGCTTCTAGAAGAGTTGCATGAAGGAATCTGTGGAAGCCATACTGGTAGTAGGTCCCTAGCACATAGAGCTATTACCCAAGGCTATTGGTGGCCAAATATGCAGAGAGAGGCTCTGGAATACGTCAGAAAGTGTGATCAATGCCAACAGTTTGCGCCGAGCATACACCAACCAGAGGGAATTCTTAATCCGCTATCTAGCCCATTGCCATTTGCTCAATGGGGCTTGGACATTGTGAGACCATTCCCCAAAGCAGTGGGAAACAAAAAATATCTCCTGGTCGGCACAGATTATTTTACGAAGTGGGTTGAAGCGGAACCTCTAGCTAACATTAGGGACATGGATGCGAAAAGTTTCGTTTGTAAAAACATTGTCACTCAGTTTGGAGTTCCTCATGTGCTCATCTCGGACAACGGCCTCTAATTCGACAGCAAAATGTTTAGAAAATATTGTGGCGAGTTGGGGATTACAAATAGGTATTCTACTCCTGCTTATCCCCAAGGGAACGGACAAGCAGAAGCTGTAAATAAAGTCATAGTAAATGGGCTGAAGAAAAGGCTAGATGATGCAAAAGGCAAATGGATGGAAGAGTTACCGCATGTGCTCTGGACGTATAGAACAACACCTCGTAGGTCTACTAGAGAGACCCCCTTTTCGATGACTTATGGAGCTGAGACTGTCATCCCTTTGGAAACTGGTTTCCCAATGTCGAGAACCAGTTCATTCAATCTAAGTGACAATGATGAGCAACTGATAAAGAGTTTGGACTTAATTGAAGAGAAGAGGGAAAATACGATGGTTCAATTGGCTTACTACCAGCAAAAACTGAAGCAAGATTATGATGTCAATGTAAAATTGAGACCTTTAACTCCTAGTGATCTGGTATTACGTAAAGTTATGGGCGCTGCAAAGAATCTAGCTTGGGGAAAGTTAGGACCAAATTAGGAAGGGCCCTACCATATCACCTCAGAAGCTGGCATTGGAGCATATTTTCTAGAAGATCTGGACGAACATGTAATACCACGTCCTTGGAATGTAAACAACCTAAAGAGGTATTACTATTAATAAATATTTTCATGATCAATTTATTCGTTCTTTATATAAAGTGTTTATACTTTTTACCTTTTAGTTCTCATAAGTGTTTAAACTTAAATTCAATCATGCCTAAAATTCTCGGACCAGATGATTTGGGTTAGTTAACACTCATTCGCAGTTCTCATAAGTGTTTAAACTTAAATCCAATCATGCCTGAAATCCTTGGACCAGATGATTTTGGTTAGTTAACACTCATTCGAAGTTCTCATAAGTGTTTAAACTTAAATCCAATCATGCCTGAAGTCCTCGGACCAGATGATTTGGGTTAGTTAACACTCGTTCGCAGTTCTCATAATTGTTTAAACTTAAATCCAATCATGTCTAAAGTCCTCGGACTAGATGATTTGGGTTAGTTAACACTCTTTCGAAGTTCTCATAAGTGTTTAAACTTAAATCCAATCATGCTTGAAGTCCTCGGACCAGATAATTTGGGTTAGTTAACACTCGTTCGCAGTTCTCATAAGTGTTTAAACTTAAATCCAATCATGTCTGAAGTTCTCGAACCAGATGATTTGGGTTAGTTAACACTCATTCGAAGTTCTCTTAAATGTTTAAACTTAAATCCAATCATGCCTGAAGTCCTCAGACCAGATGATTTGGGTTAGTTAACACTCATTCGCAGTTCTCATAAGTGTTTAAACTTAAATCCAATCATGTCTGAAGTCCTCGGACCAGATGATTTGGGCTAGTTAACACTCATTCGAAGTTCTCTTAAGTGTTTAAACTTAAATCCAATCTTGCCTGAAGTCCTCGGACCAGATGATTTGGGTTAGTTAACACTCATTTGCAGTTCTCATAAGTATTTAAACTTAAATCCAATCATGCCTGAAGTCCTCAGACCAGATGATTTGGGTTAGTTAACACTCATTCGAAGTTCTCTTAAGTGTTTAAACTTGAGATTCAATCATGCTTGAAATCCTTAGACTGAATGATTTGAATGGGTTAGCATCACAATGTCGCACTTATAGATATTTATATAACTTTTAAGTTGCGCTTGAATGCCTAGGGCTATTGATTGAATTTAAATTAACTTGTAGTATGGCCTGTTTATAAGATATGATAGTATATTTTATTTAAGTTAAAATGGCAAAAGATCGCCATACTTTGACGATGAATCTTATAGCACATATCATGACGTATGAAACAAAAGAAAGATGTCTTCATTGATAATAAAAAATGTGTGATGCATTTCTTTAAAAAGAAACAACAAACAAAACAACAAAAAACATACAAAAATAGTAAAAACCCCCTAGCCTAAGCTTTCGTCTTGGGGACCCCTGGGTCAACAGTTTGGCCGGGCTAAGAGACAGCAGCATCTAAGGCTTTCTCTGTGGGATTAGAAGAATTTTTCTTCTTATCCTAACCTTTATCCTTGCCCTTGAGAGTTTCAATCTCCTTTCCTTGGCCAGCATCTTGGTTGGAGTCTTTTGGAACTTCCAAGGGAGTAGAAGGGACTTGGTCCGCCTTTGGTTGCGCAGATACTTGAATGGCTTGTCCAGGGTGAAAGGATTTAGAACCTGAGAGCTCGTGAATTTCTAAATCGTAGTAAATGCTCTTAGGTCGCCTCAAATCAGAGTCCACAGGGACCCCAGCAACATCAAGGGCTTTACCGCAAGAGATGTCACAGTAATCCCTGCATACAACGGAAAATTCCTTCGTAAGTGTGGCTTGAGTCTCCTCCACCCCAAGCATGTAAGCAGCCTGCTTCTCGGCCTCGGTTACCTCCTTAACCAGTTGGACAGCTTCCCTGGCTTTCCGAAACTCTTCATGAAGCTCCGTCACCAGTTGCTTCTCTGTTGCCAGATTTATTTCATTGTAGTGCAACTATTTACAGATATCTTCAAACTGCTTCTCAGTAGTCTTAAGGACTACTTCAGCACTATCTCTCGTCCTAACCACCTCTTTTAGTTGCTCGGCCAATTTGGAGTGATTTTCCTTTAGGGCGCCTAGCTCTACCTCGACCTTCGGATCGAGCATCGAAAGCTGCCCTGGCCTCGCTGCGAGCACCTTTAACCCAGTTCTCGGCCACATAAACCTGTTGTGTAATCTACGTGACAAAATAAAAATTTTATCTTTAGTATAAAACACAGCAAAAACTTATGAAAATAACCAAGTATTTAGATAGGATAATAGATCAAACCACTTACCATGGCCAGATCCCTCTTAAGGGATAGAAAGAGCTCATGTTGACTGAAGTTCCTGTAGGCCTCCATGTCTTTTGGAAGGAGGAGGGGCTGCTCCAAGGCCTCGGCAACATGACCTACATGCCCTCCATGGTAATGCCTAATGAAGGAATCCCAGGCAATGGGGACACCGTCCACCTCCAATTTAGAAGACCATATGCGTGATGGACGGCGCACTTGAGCCACAGGAAGATCTTCTCGGCTGTCAACAGAGTTGGACCTCCTACTTCTTTGGTCCTGGGACTGCCCCTGCTGTTTATTTCCTTTTGGATGGCCTATCTTGCCCTCCTCAGGAACCTCTTGGTGTCTATTTCTCCTCAGCTCAGGATTGGGCTTTAGCCCGAGATCAACAGGAAGCTAAGGAGGGGAAGGAAGAGGGTTCACTAGGGGCTTAGACTTATTGGCCTCTTGGGGGGAAGGTGCCTTGTTCCTCCCCTTCATGAGCTCCCTCAAACTTGGGGTAGGTTTTAGAGCCATCTCTTCTGCTTCGTTATCTGAAGAGTCCTCCACATAAGTTACTATAGGGGCAGGATTTTGAACGCACGAGTACTCGTCTGTTTCTTCCTCGGCTTCTGATATAACAATGGCTTCTACTTGCGTTTCTTCCTCTTCAAATTGAAACTTGTCAATTTCTTCCTCAAGCAAAGAGGAAGATGCAGTTCCTTCCTCGGCTACAGCTTGTCCAAGAGGCACTTGCTGAAGTGGCTAGGCGGCCAAGGGAATGCCCTGTGGGATTGGATGATCAACTGGTGGAAGATCGTGTGGGGCTAAAAAATGAGGCCGAGACACGTCTATATGAGCCAGAAGAAAGTCGTTTGCCCTGATAACGTTGCTGACGTCTAGAAAAGATCTCAAGAGGGGTTCGTAGTCCAAAATTAGATGGGCGGCTCGAAGTTGTCCGCATCGTTCACAAAAATTTGAGATCTCAATAAGTAGTTGAGTGCGGATACGTTGATTAAACTAATCCGAGGATTTACTTGTGTTTTATCTGTTAAATAAGAGAACTAAACAATTAGAAACTTGGAGTTCAGTGTAAAAAGATGAAAGAAGAAGAAAGAAAATCTTTTTGACATAGCAAAGCAAGGCCGAGGACAAATAACTTAAATCTAATGTTAGAAAACCTAAATCTAAGATACCCCACTTGGCTCTCCTAGCTGGGTTGGGCAAGGAAGACCGTCATGCCAAGGTCCTGATACAATGAGGTAGTCATCTTTCATCCCTTCGTTAGACTTGGAAAGACAAAAAATGAGCCTGACAGCGTTGGACCGGGATTTAAGGTAAAATCCCGCCCCTTTTTGTTGGTGGCCTTCATATAGGTGGACTATATCGTGCCAGGTTAGCCCCAATCCTAAGTGTCAGTCCAGAGCGTCAACTGCTCCTAGAATCCTAAAAAAGTTAGGTGCGCACTGTTGAGGGCAAAGCCTATGGTTACGTAAGTAGTCTCTTGTAATCCTACCCATGGGGATAGTCATTCCTCCCTCTATGAAGGCTATCATTAGGATTATGACTTCTCCTACCTCTCGATCAAATGCTAATCCTTCCGGGGACAATATCGCAATGATACCTCCTGGGGTATATGATATTTATCTTTGAATATTTCTATCAAAGCAGGGCTATCCACTAAACGCTTGAACCTACCCATTTCGAATAAGTAGAAAAGAGAAAACGCTAGGGGTGACAACGGGGTAATGAAGAATGACAAGCCAAGGAGGTTGTCCGAGGAAATAAAGAAAAATTCGAAGAAGTTAGAACTTACGTGAACTAAAGCAAGAACCGATCTTCGAAATCCTTGAGAGGATCTTTGAAAATTTTTGAAAAGTATGATGGATGATCTGATATTTGGTGTGAGTTTAAATGTTCGAATGCTCTGAAGATTCTGAACTATGATGAAGAAAAGAGAAGATAATACTCTTATGAGCCTTTATATAAGGGACTGAAAACGAGGGGAATTTATCCCGCCCAAATCTTAAAGGGAAATACGGTCCGTTGGATCAAAATCCCTCCGTTGGATGCCAGAGACACAGCACCGCCCAAAGTACTTAATGACGCTTCGCGAATTCCAAAGCATCAAAAGCAATGGAGAAATGATTAAAATAACGTCTCTATGTGCGTAAATTTGAATGTCTTTATAGTTTTAACCACCGTTATATTGGCAAGTCAAAATTCTATTTTTTCTCCTCGAGTAAAAGAGAAAAATTAAAATTTTGAGGGGCTATTGTGGGAGCAAAAGCTTGAATTTGTATATTAGGCCTTAAGCCCTATTTGCTAATAGGGATGTGTCCGAGGAAGAGCAAATGACTGGGGAGGCCCCAGAATAGATAGTCGCGTAAGGTAAGAGTGGAGGGTTGAGGTTCGAGGAGGTTACCCTCCTCGGACCGAATGAGTATCAGTCAAGCAAGCATCCGGGTGACTTGGGCGATCTTCCAAGAGACTCCAACAATGAGGATAGACTTCAGGCACGTACGGAGAAAATAAGGACATAGAAATATCTTAGGGAAAAGCTGTCACCACCGCATTAAATGCACTACAGCAACTTTCCTGGCCGCATTAATGTGGAGAAAACCTCTGAACAGTGGTCTTAACCACTACCGTTCACAGAGAGCCAGAGAAGATGCTTGATAAGAAACATACTTGAGTGCAGGGTTGGATGATGAACAACTGTACGATGGAGATAACTTGGAAAACTCTATATAATGTGAAAGACCCTCCATAAGGTGGAGATCGAAAAAACATAGTGAAGAAGAATAGAAAGAGAACTACTATAGCACAGTGTTGAACTATCTTTCAAAAATAGTAATTTAATTATTAAACTATCTCCTTGGACGTACATTCCATCCATAATTATATGTAGTTTCATGCTCGGTTACACTTGAAATCTTAGCTAACCGTTAGTCAGTCCGCTAAAAGTCCAGTTCTTTCACCCATTCTCTACAAATTTATTGTATTGGGTTCATTGGGCTTATAACCCAACTCTTCTGGATTTGGGCTACAAACTGTGACCCTACAAGTAGTTATCATAGTTTTTTTATTACTGCAATAAAACAGTATAAAACCAACACAATCATATATTTACTATAGGTTTAAAAAATTAAAACTCGAATTTATGAACTTTGCATAAACTTTTTTGTATATAAAACTCTGATTGGACCACCGGTCCGACTTGGTTTTCTGTGAATAGGCCATTGGATTTGGGCCAGATTTTTAAGAACCAAATAGGCAGAACTTGTGGGCTACATCGTCCAAAACAGGTTAAACTAACTGTTTTATAGCGAATTAATCATGGGTTGAACCAGTTTGGGTTGCTTTGTTTGAAAAAATTGTAAAGTAAAAAATGTGGTTGTTAGAGCATTCTCATTAAAGGTTGTATAAATGCTAAATGCTATTTTTAGAACCTAAAACCACAAAAAAACACGCTACATCAAGAGTGGCATATGTAAAATTTCTAGCAACTTAGTTACAATAGACTATCAAAGATGATAGCCTACTAGCTCAAATCTTATAAAAAATAATAATATTTTATTAACCTTTCCATTAAAATATCATTTCTCTCTCTCACACTATTTTCTCTCTTTTCTTCTAGAGCTTGACTTCTCTCTTTTGTTCTTTGGTTCACTGGACTCTCTCTCCATCCCTCTCTTGTCTCTCTCTCCCTCGTCATCTCATTCTGGTTCCGAGATGGGCATTATCTCATCATTTTGGTTCCGAGATGGATCTCGTCTCATTTTCTCTCTCTTTGTCTCTCTCTTCGCCAAATCTTTCATCTCTCTTAATCTGCCACCATGGGTATGTGATTTGTGAGGTGGGTTTGTGATTTGTGGTGTTTGTGTGGGTTGGAAATACTCTTAAATTGATGAAGCAACCATAAACAAGCTTGAGCTTGTTTGAAAAATAAAGTTAATAACTCAAGTCAACTGCTACTAAGAACAAAATTAAACATAACTTTTTTTTGGTAAATACAAGAGGATTTAAACCTATGAGTATGACTATGATATCTGCTCCATAATGATTGTTTTTCATAATTAGACTAAATCACAATTGATTTTTTGTAGGCAGGATTCGATCATAGCTTTTTTATTCAATGACAAGACTTTACTTGTGCTAATTGGAATCCTCTACATTTATCTTGATTAGCATATAATTTATTTATCAAGAAACAAAATTTGTCGGTAATAAAATCTCCAATCTTAAGCCATTGATACTCACTCAACTTAGCTTGATAACAACCCTAATTATATGACCACCCTTAAATATATCAACACTCAACTTAGCTTGATGACAAGCCTAATTATATGATCACCCTTAAATATAGGACGTCATGTAATAAGAGATTGATTCAAACTATCATGTTGAATGAATTTAAAAGGAAAACATTATAGGTTTAAATTTCCATGTTCATTTACATATGAATTTTCTTTTTCAAAAACTAATATATATCATGAAAAATGTAAAATTAATCATGGTGTAAGTAAGACCAAAAAAAATTCATGGTGTAAGTAATGACCAATGAGATTGATTGTAAAGTGCCGAACCACACAACATAAAATTTATTGCCCATTTTTGAAAGGTTACATGTGTTACCACCTATATAGCACCCAAAAAATTACAAGAAGAAAAATAAAGAAACAAGCATGCAAAGATGTTCCTTTTTGTAATGCTCTTACAATTATTTTCCATTTTCAAACCACAACTCAAACTGAATAAACTATGAACTTGCACCAAAAACACGGATTCTTTGTTCAATCGGAACCCTGCAGCTCGGACAAGTAGCTTTACCCTTTTTCTCATAGTTATCACTGCAATTAGCACATAGAACTTGGTGAGCACATGGCAAGAAAACAATAGAGGCTTCATCTTTCGTACAAATTATGCATTCCCGATCACCATTGACTTCTTGCTCTGAAGAATCCTCCAAACAATATAATTCATGAAGCAGCTTAGCAATGGATTCTCCTTGTGGTTTTATGCCCTCATTGTATTCTGTGGACACTGTATCTGATGCATGGTGCAACTCAGTGAATTGAGAAGATGCTCTTAGATGTGAAAGTTCTTGCTCAAGTCTTTGTAAATCATCCTTGTGCCGCTGGAAGTCTATTTCTATCTTTAGGCGCAAAGCCTCAAGTTTTCTTTTGTTACTAGCCTCAGCTGCTTCCTTGGAGCGACGTTCCTCCTCCACTTGTGCTGAGGCTAGCTCTTTGGCATTCAGCTCCTGCCTCCACTTTAGCTGCAATAAGAAAATTGCACAGGCATAATTGGTTCACTAGTAAGTACTTATCATAAAAAAAATAATTGGTACAATAGTGAGTACAGCATGTATATGATAGAATACATTGATTGTTTAAGATTAACACACAAGAATTCAGGGGAACTTATAAGTAGCTACAAAAGCTGTGGAGACAGTTGTAGATGCAAAGAAAAATAACAGTGATGAATCCAATAAAAATAGAACGTGAAAAATTGAGCTTAAGGTACACAGACAATTAGATGAAGGTGGACAAGGGTGGTAAACAGAAATTCAGTACAGTAAGCCTAAAGCAAAGTTAAAAGAGTAAGTGACCATGAACTCCAAATAATTTTATTGTTAATTCATCTGATTTGTAATCATATATAACATTTACCCAAAAAAAAAGAACCGCTTTCTCTCACAGAATAATTAATTGATCTTACAGATAAGGCAACATTTTGCAATCTAACAAATTATACTTCTATGCAACATTTTGCTTCAACTGACTGCCAAGTCTAAACTGGTTCCTCATTTGTTATCCTCAACCCATATTACATTGATCATCTATATATCTTACATCATGGCTTTTTTGCACAAATTATCATAGCAAGGGAGCTTTTGAGTTGGCCTCCTACTTCTATTTCCATATCATAAGAAAATGACCCATGTAAATAGACATGAGAGTTTGCATGTGTGTGTGTGAGTTGATACAGAGGTAAATTAATATTCTTAACACACCTCAAATTCTTTCTGAGCCTGTTTGATTCGAACCAGTTGTTGCTGCAATTCCTTAATCTTTTCTTTCTCATCTTCAATCTCCTCCTGCAACTTACTTTTCTGTTTTTCCCAAGCTAAAAGCTTCTTCAGGCACCTCTTCTCCCTCTTTGCAACCTCCAAACATGTCGTAACTGACTCTGATGCACTTAATTTCGAAGCCTCCTTTTCAGCTCTGAGTTCGGCATTCTCAGTCTCAAGTCGTCTCACAGCTGCATTTGCCCGGTCCACTTGACCACTAGCCTTTCTCAAAGCATTCTCCATCTCTGATAGTCTCTTCATGGTTGAGTCCTCAAGAGTCTGTTTCCCTTTCTTCAACCTTTGAGTCTCCTCCCTTTCCATTCTCAACATCTTAAGCTCATTCAGATCATGACAAAGCTTTCTTGCAGCTTGCATTGCCTTCTGGTGAGCCCACTCCTTCCGCTCCTTCACTTGTCTCTCAAAATCCTTAACCTGATGAAGCAGAGTCACTATCATCTCATCCTTCTGATCTTCTGCCACAGAATCCCAACTCTCATCAAGTTTCAGATCACGGAATTTACTCATAACCGAGTTTACAACCTCTTGGTTCTTCAAACACAAAGACTCCTGACTCTGCTCAACTGGAACTTCAGCACCCAATATAGCCTGGGCACCCCCGCGTGACAAAGCACTCGGACAAGCTTGAGACCGTGGCTGCAACTGTTTTGAGTTTGCCCTGAAACCAGCAGCAAACATGGCAACATTCCTTTTCAACAACGACTTCATCGAAGGAGAAAGGTTAAACCTTTTTGGACAGTCAATATCTCTCTGCAAAGTCACCTCTGCCCCACATGTAAAAAACCCATTAACTGGAAACTCTGACCCTCCCCCACTCCCAAAACCCCAGCCACCATGAAACCTACAAAGCGCCGGGGTCACAACACCAACGGAATGACTACCAACACTCTCAACAGCACTAGACACCATAGTACTAGTACTACTACTAACACACCCATTGCTCATATTTGAAGGAAGCACCGGGATTTCAATACTACTTGCCCGACCCACATGAAGATCACTCATAAGCAAACACCACATGGCATCACCCTTACTCAAATGCGGTTTAACCTGTTGCAACAAAGAAACCATACCCGCAAGGGAGTACTCCTCCAACTGTTTCAAATCATTGAAAACGGGTTCGGACTCATCCGAATTCCCATCACCATCACCATCACCATCACAATCACCACCACCAGCACCACAATTACTACTAACACTACAATTCAAATAAGCCAAAGAGTTATGCAATATGTTTGTCAATACATCCATGCCCCCATAGCAATGCCCGTTTCGCAATATGGCTTTGAGGGCAACATCCTCATCATAACCCAATGCAACAAGCTTAGATATAGCTTCATTATACAAAAACTCCAAGTTTTTCAACAGAATTTCCTCTAATTGTTCCTCAGTGCAGTAACCCCACCCATTATCTTCTTGGGTATTGGGGTTGTTATTACAAGAATTGTGGTTCTGGGTCGAATCCTTGAGACCCAGATGACCCAGATGATATTTCAATGATTTAATACCCGAATCAAATATGGATTTGGAGATTGATGTTCTATCTATGTAAGCACAGGGATCAAATTCGGGTTTAAGCGATCGGGTCCTACGATTCGCTCGCATGTGCTTCTCTCTTACAGTGCAACCCATGTTATATACGAATTGTAAAAAATAGAGATTGTTTGATTGATTGATATCTGATAGTATTTTTATTGAAATGATGAAAAAGAATGAAAATTTTTTTATCGGTCTAGAGAAGAGAAGAGAGACTCACCACTGGATTTTTGATGAGGATCGGCGTTTGATATTGGAGAGTTTTGCTGAGACGAAATTCTGAGACACAGAGAGAAAGAAAGCATGTGTGTGTATGTGTCTTATATAAAAGTGAAAGACAAAATCGAGAGCTGACAAATCATGAAGATGCGGTTTGGTTTGGGCTGAATGTATTTTCTGAGGCTATAATGGGCCTAGTGCAACATTTCAAACACTGTCTTTCTTTTTCTTTTGGGTTGTTTGAGTTTAATTAAGCCCAACTTGATTCAAAATTAAATAAATAATCCCAACTTTTTTCTTCTCAAAAAAAAAAAAAAAAAAAAAAAAACTTATTGTGAGCAAACATAACCAAGAATATTGAGGGGTTAGATAAACTTTACATGCTTATAGACTGACAGTTATTTCATCTTATCTTGTCCCACGTAGGTTTTTCTCGTTTCAAAAAAATGATGAGGTGGGAATGGTAAAAAGAATTATATATTTCTACTACATGTAACAAGACACTCATAGTATATGAGCTCATTGGTGTATAAGACTCATAAAATGTGATATTACCCCCTCTTGAGAATGGGGCAAAATCTTTGCCTTGATCATTGAGGTAGGGAGAGGATGAATTTGGTCATGCCACCCCAATATGCTCCAAATATATTTACTAAATTGTTATTATTTATTTGAGAAATAAAATGACTTTTGCACGTGTTGAGAATTTGGTGTATGAGCATTCTAATCTTTAACTTCTATCAAGGTGCAACAATGAGGAGTACTGCATATGAGCAACAAATATGTGGGATATTGCAGTAGATAATTGGAATGACATATATGGATGAGCTGGGATGCTTGAGATTGTTAGCCTTACAATTGACGAGCCAAAGTTGAATAGCAATCTTATTAGGAATGCTAGTATCAATGTTGGTACTAATATTAGCGAAGCTATTGGTAGTGAAAAAGATGAAGTTGTTAGATCGTCTTAAACACTAATCTTTTATTTTATTTTGGTTTCAATGTTATCTTTTGCTCTAATTATATTTATTTATATATATATATATATATAATTAGAGCAAAAGCTAAAAAATATTCAATTAAATTTTAAATTAGATTCCAATTGTTATCTAATTTTACCTCACGTATCCTATCTAAGTTTTTTTTTTTTTAATTTTTGATTTAGATGAGTTAATGCTATGCAAAAGAAGAAGAATCTAGTATAAATAAACCATAAAAAGATCCAATTAAAAAAAAAAGTAAAATCATGTGTATATCCAAAAAAAAAAAAAAAGAATAAAACTCATCCATGACTTAAAAAAATGTGTAATTCGTACACTAAGTTTTTTTTTTTTTTTTTTTTTTGAGAGAGAGAGAGGCACTAGGTATAATTTGAAAATTTGAACTCATATATGTGTGTAATTGTGATTATTTTTAATTGTACTATGCATATACACGGGTTTTACACTAGTAATATTTAATGGCCATGTATTCACTTTACCATCCATTATTGCTCTTAAATTGATATATGCTTATTTATAAATAATAATAAAATTTGATATATGCTTAGTTATATACATCTTCCTCAAAATATATATATACAATAAAATAATTAATTAATTAATACATGTGTTCTATTATATTGTATCCTAATTTTTGGAAATTGTCGTATCATCATGTGTATCACACCTGTATATAGAAACATGCTCTTGTTTCTTATCTACACTCATTCGTTTTTTGTTTTTTTTTTATCTCTCACTTTTTTATATATTAAGAAGATTGAAAAAGTTAGTTATTATTATTTTTATTTTAAAAATACTCTTAATTTAATTAACTTATTTTTATTCTTAAAATATAAAAATAAGATTAAAATTGTAATTTTCTTTAAAAAATTCTTTAAAAAAATCTACCCATGTTCTATATAACTTTCCGTGCCCGCTTAATCTTGCATTTTCGGTAGAAGTAATAATTCTGGAGCAGGCGGTGCCTCAATAGTCAGTCCTAGGAAAATTGATTGACGTTGATTACTTGTCACTTTCTTATATCAATGTTTTGACCGTCACTTTCCCAAAGGAAGAATGGATAAGAAGTAGTAACCCGATAGTTGCGACTTGCAACTTAATAAATCTTATCTGCAATCAGTTTGGTTTAATTTTTAATTGAGCTCATTTTTTACTTTAAATTACAGGAAACCCAACTAATAATTTATTTGGCCCACAGTATTACAAGATAAGATATGAGTCTGTGTTCCCCTAAAACCTGGGGTGTTAATAACACCATAATTTTAATTTTTTTTAACCATATTTCATATACACCTAAATTTAATCTCTTCTTTTTTTTGGTTGTGATAATGACCTAACTTTCTTATTAATGCTTTACATGGTTTAATTAGCTTAATTGATAAAAAAAAAATTTATCGCTACCTTGATTTGAATCTAACCCTATTAAAAAAATTAATGAATATTTTAATCTATTTATTTCAAAAAAAATCAATTAATATCTTGAAGTAATAACAAAAGGCAACTATTATTATAGTTAAGAGCGTTGGAGGATGCTATAGGATCAAATCCTATACTTAGTTACTAAAATAATAAAAATAAAAATTTTTAAAAAATGTACCTCTAATTTGACTGATTCAACTATGGCATCTTTGAAAAATTAATTATGATAGACTTCTACTGATATTCGGCTGATCAATATTACAGAATTATGCAAAGATTCAACAAAAATAAAGCTTTTTTTTTTCTTGAGTCGAAAGCGATGGTCAGCACTAACAAAATTCTGTATTGAAGATCCAAATTTTAATCAAATATTTCATTAATCACTTATATCAAATATTATCTTTTATTCTTATTTAAAAAAAAAAAACAAACAAAGAAACAAATCTTTTATGAGTTCATAAACCACGACATAATGTAAAAGATTATGGAAGATTCTTTAAGAAAATTCCGTGGCCTCCCTATATTCCTTGAACATCCTGTGGCCGTTGAGAAGTAGCATTAAATATTTTGAGGCTCCATTTGTTTTGGTAGAAAATATTATGTGAAGATAATTTTTCATGTTTTCTTGTATTTGTTAGTATCAAGAAAAAAAGAAGTTCAAAGAAAAACTATTTATTGATTTCTCTTATTTAGTATAATGTGAGATAAAGTTGTTTTACAATAAAATTTTCAAGAAAATAACTTTATCTCACATCATGCTAAATAAAAAATTAAAAAAATTATAAAAAAAAGTCAAAAAAATAGCTTTCTATCTCATTTTAAGATTGCCACTAAATATATATAAAAAAAATGGTATAGTTTTTTTCGGAAAAAGCCTTTTTGGAAATTTATTCATTTTCAAAATATATATATAAATATTAATGTCGAAACAAATGAAGCATTTTGTTTTAAGGTTTTCTTTTTGTAATTTTGAATTTGTTCTTAAGAATTAAAAAAGTCACAACAATAATTATAGAGACACCTAATTTCACATCATACTGGAGTGGCTGATTGTAAGCGATGAAAAAAAAAGTTGTCGATGCTTAAGTAGAAACCAATTTTTATATGTTAAAGTTGGTCTCTTTATTTTATTTCATGTCAATCGAAGTGGTTCAAATTGACTCTTAAGTGGATATATGACTTCAAAGGTTTAGGTTTGGGGTTTGGCTTAATAGGACTTTTTGTGAGATGCACAACTTAAAAATGAGAACAAGGAAATGCCTCGATTATAAAGTCTAATTCACCAAGCCTAAGTTATTAAACCTACTCAAACTAAAATATACTGTAGGAAAAGTAAATGCCTACTTAACAAGATGAATGTCTACCACCACGCACCCTTGATGCGGTGATCATTCTATAAGTATAAGTGCTTGTAGGGTGTGAGGTGTGGGGAGTAAGGGTTAGGGTTCAAGTCTCTAGGAGAGAGTTTTAACAAGATGAACGCCTAATTAAATTAAAGTAAATAACCTATAAGTAGTAAGGCTGGGTAACCTCTTTTAATCACTTCAAGGCTATTGTTGCCTTACCATATCAAAAATAAATAAATAAAAGAAGAAGTTACTTTTGCCTTATAAATTCATGTGCTTGGCATGTGTCTCACTTAAAGTAATGCTCGAAATAATTGTCACTCTTTGTGATCATGTGTTGCCTCCAATTGATTAATGCCACTTGTTTTTGTTTTGGTTTTTTTTTTTTTTTTTGTTTTTGCTCTTACCTTTAATTAAACAATTTTTTTTATATAAAATAGAAATTCTACTCTAATATAATTTAAGTAAAGTCTTCATAAATGGCCCTCTCATATCTAGCCACATGTCTTAAATAAAATTTAATCATTTGGCCTATTGTGGGTCCATATAAAAAGTGGCGGGTAGAAAGTGTCTACTAAATAATATTATGCTACTCATTTTTTCTTGGATGCAAATTTTGACAAAATTCATTGTTAGGTTACATATTTTTGTTCTTATAACCTGTATACTTGCAAAAGATCTAGATTATCATAAATCAAAAATATCTCAGCTATAACATATTTATATTTCAAATTTTTTTTTTGTATTAAAATTATTTATAAAAGATGAGTTTATAGAACAAATAATAAATATCTGATTGGTATGATATTTGGAATGATAACTGTAGGGTCCCGATTTGGGAGGGGAGGTGCCTTTCACTATAGATGTGAGCGAACCCAAACTCAATGGGCCCAATACAATGAATTTGGTAGAGAAGCGGGCTTAAGAACTGGGCCTTTGTAAGGACTTCGTCAACGGTCGGGCAGGATCCTTGGGGAATAGGATCGTCAACGGTGTAGTTGAGGAGAGGGTCAAAATCCGTCCTCGGGCCTCATCCAAGGATGAATTCTTCTTCTTCTCTTCTGGTACTCCACCAATAGAACTTCCTGGTGTCTTCCGAATTGCCGTCCCCCTCTTTGTGAGATCTCTCTGGTTATATATATTCTTCTGCTCCCTTCATCTTGGTCGTCTATCTGTCGATTGCGCAGGTCACCACTTGAGTGTTTGTCCCATCCAATGCTTCCCTCCACTTACTGTGAGTTGCAGTGGGCAGCATGGCGCTATTCAGGGGTCACTCCTTCATTAATGCGGCCAGACTGCCAGCTGCGGGCATTTAATGCAGAGGTGACAGGCTCTTGTACAATAGCCCTTTCACCATGCTCCCATAGCTGCCTCTCTACGCTAGTCCCTTCATTTGGGGGATGACGGGGATGGCTACGGTGGATAGCGTATTGTTCTTTCTTCTCAGGACACCAGTTGCCGAGGACACGTCGCTCCTCGGCGATTTCTCCTAGTAGCTGTGGGCCTTCCTTAGTTATCCTCGGACGTTTTCCTCCTCGGCTGGGCCCTCGGGCTTATTATTCGGAATGGGCCGGGGTGCCCAGATCCTTTGGCCCCACAATAGCCCCTTAAAATCCTACTGTCCGGAACCTCGGACGGGGAGTAGGGTTTTGACATTCTCGGGCCTATAACACGGTCGACTGAGCTTTGCTTTCTTACGGGCACCAGAGCTTCTTCGATTATCCATGGTGCGTTCCTGGCGTTTCAACGTACGAGGCGCATCGCCATTGATATTTCCTCTTCAGGGATAACGCGGATTGCTTTGGAATACGGGAAGCATATTCAATGGTGTTTTTATGAGACGGCACGGATTTGGAGACTGAAGGCTCCCTTGGTGTTTTCATTTCGTTTGACATTCTTTCCTTAAGCTTTGTGAATAGTGAGCTTCCCCAGATTTCGCCTTCTATATAAGGCGCCCTGAGATGAATATTTTCCACACCTATTAGCCTTGGAACTCTTCTGAAATTCCAAGTTTCCTCTCTTCTTGGATAAAAAGGATGCCGCCTAAACCATAGGCGTTGCAGCTGAGGCAAAGAGAATTAGGACTAAAGTCCCTCCTATTCTTCAACCGGACAAGAAAGAGGACTCTCCCCCTTCGACCAAGAACCGTAGCCAGCGCGAACCGTACTAGGTTCCTGATATTCCTCCGAATGCCAATCGAGAATGCGCAGGAGTTGGCTAAAGAGGAAGGGGAAGAAAGTGAAGCGAAGCTGCGGGTGGCGATTATGACATCAGGGGGGGCCATCCCCGCCGTTGCAGGCAAACGGCGGGATACGTGGAGGGTGACTTCCTAGAAGTACCGACATCGTATGGTGGGCTAGGTTCGCTTCAGGGCAGCCTCAACAGGTGGAAACCAATTCCGATGCTCCCGCCTCCTTCTCCTCATCACCACATGCGCCAAGCGCACTGGCTTAGGGGCTGTTGAAGTGGAACTGTGAACCCACCATCACCACCAGCCTTCTCTTGTTTATTAGCTAGCTTCGCCGTAAGTACACCTCGGCCATTGTGCAGCTAGTTGTAAATAGGGCTACTTTGTAATCGATGTAAAACACACCGTCCTTGGCTGTTCTGTAATTGGTTATAAATCAGGCCTTCCTCGGCTATTTTGTAATCGATGTTGATATCGCTTCGAATCAGTAAGGTGGATGATCTGGCTTCGGTGGGACTACCGACGTTGGTGGAAGGCCTGCAAAGAGCAAATACAGTCAGAGGAGACCGGAGATGACCGGCCAAACCCCCTTCGATGAAATTGTTAGTCTCACAATTATGGAGTTTCGGATGTTTGGGAATAAAGTCTTAGGAAAATTCTTACCTTCCTCGGGTTCAGACCGGTCCTTTATATAGAGATCTTTGAAACGGTTACTTGTCCAAATAACCTCCCCAAGATTTGTGGAAGCCAACGGGCCTGGAGTTAACTTCCTCAACGGCTATTAGAATTGTAACCGCCAACGGAAGTTTACTTGAGGGATTCGTGGCGATAGTTACGGATTTAGTAACTGCTATAAACACTGAAAATTTTCCTAAGTGTTGTGTATTCGTCCGTCTGGTGTAAGAAGGTTAAGTCGTCCATGGACATCTGGAGATCGTCCATGGACGACCTCCATGGACGATTATTACTGACGATCTTCCTGGACGACTTTACCGTCTACTGGAGACTTCACTGATTAAGTGTAGTATTATTGTCCATGCACACTATCCGTTCAGTGGTGATTCTTGATCCAAACTGCCCTGTTAGCTATGGACGACTCCTTGGACGAACAAGAGTTGGGCTCATTTTTCTACTCCCCTATCAGTTGCCCCTTTGTTCAAGGGGTCGTCCAGGATATTGTTGTGATTTTAAAGAAAGTTTTACTTTTTGTGAGCCACGTGTCGCGAAGCTATTGGTGGGCTGGCTGTGTCGATCCCATTTCCCAAAGGAGTTGCTACGTGTCAATTTTTGAATGGCCAACGTCGCTTCAGTGACCCTGTTGCTGGGGCCTATAAATAGTGCAATTCCCTTTCATGCCCTTCACTTTCCTCTCAATTTCCCTTCTGCCATCTCGTCCAAGAGCCTCGTCTAGCCCTCGTCCTAGTTATATCAGGTATTTCTCCTTTCTTTTTAGGTTTTCATCTTAAAAATCTTTCTGCGTTTCATCATGTCTTCATCCAGTAGTATAGAGAGGGAAATAGACGAGTATCAGGACGTTTCTTCAGGGAGTGAGGGTAGTGAGGATAGTGTAGATAGTGTAGATAGTTCGTCCTGTAACGATTCCTCCGACGAGCATTACTCGTCTGGGGTTCCTGGCATTCCCTTAAAGGAATTCCAGGAATTACAACGTAGGATGGCTTCTAGGTCCAGGGCTAGCTCGTCCAGACAGCCATCTAGTCCTCCTCATGATGAGGAAGAGGACGAGGAAGATATAATTTATAGTTGTGCCCCAGAGGTAGCATCCACCTTAAACGCTGTCAAGTTAAAAACTATTGTAGATAGATACCAAATTCCAAAAGAGTTTAACCCTCGTCTACCCAAGGTTGGAGAATGGTGTTGTTCTCCTTCCTCTGGTCTAGGGGTATATACTTCTTACCTTTTAGCTGGCCTTAGGTTTCCTCTAAATTCCTTTTGTAGAGATCTCTTCCAAAGGTTGGGTATTGGACCTAACCAGCTCAACCCCAATGGTTGGAGGACGATAGTTGCCATGCAAGTGTTATGACGTGAGGCTCTGGAAGGGAACCGTCCAATTACGGTGGACGAGTTCCTTTACTGTTATAAGCCCTCAGAAATAAAGAAATCTGCTGGTTTTTACCAGTTCTCGTCCAGGGGCTCCTATTACAGTTTAATAAAGGGTCGTAGCTCGTCCGACCGGTTTTGGAAATAAGAATTTTTTATTATTTCTGGAAAATGGGCTGGGGACCCAGCTGTTGTGGGTAGTCCCTCCTTCCCACCTTTTACCAGCCCTCTAGGTCGTCTTCGTCCTGAGGGTATGTTTTCTTTTCATTTCATTTCATTTCTTCTTTTATTTCATTTTTCATCTTTCACTCGTCTAACTCTCTTGGTTATGCAGCTATTGTTCGTCCACGCTTGGACAAATTTTATCTGGATTGGATTGACGTAGTTCGCGCCTTCCCTGAGAGGACTTTCCACTATTTAGTAACTCTCAGTCGTCTAGCAACTTGGGGACTTGGTCCAGTGCCAACTGCAGAGAACCTTGGTCACGAGGAGACAACTCGTCGACGTAAGTATGGTCTACATTTTGTTTTCATATCTTTTCTTTTTTCTTTTTAACTGATTTTCCTCGTCATAGGTATAACTACAATGAGGGAAAATAAAGAGAAAACAGTGACCAGTGGGGACGAGGATGCTGCAGCACCCCCATTGGTCCAAGTGGCTTCCGTCTAGGCCGGGAAGAGGAAGTCTAAGACGATATCCAGTGCCATAGACCTAGACGATCTCCCTAGTCGTCGTGGCCCTAAGAAGCAGAAATCAAGTAAGACTTCCCTTCCCAAGGTTCCCAAGTTTATACCTCCTACAGTGAATTTGGACGAACCTCTGGTGGACGTGGAGCCCGTCCAAACAGTCCACCCCGTCCAGAGTGATCCTCCCCCTCAGCCCAAAGCTTCTCGCAAGCCTAGCTCGTCTGAAGCCTCTGATCGTCCTTCGAATCTAGTTTTGGACGAGAGCTATACGTGGAGGACGTTTAAAGGAATCGTCACTGACCGTGAAGTGAACGAGTGCTATAACATGTCAGTGAAGGAGTTTGAACGTTCTGGCGTCCACGACCTTTTTAAGGTAGGTCTTTCTCTCGTCCTTGTGAAAAGAGATTTTTTTTTTTTTTAAAAAAAAATTTTATGAATAGGATGTTTAACTCCTTTTCGTCCATATGCAGGCTATGTCAAAGTTCTATACAGCAACTTGCCAAGCCAAGGAGCTCGCTGCAGAGGCCAAGACGGCTAAGGACAAAGCTAAGGAGCTAAACAATGAATCTCTGCTGAAAAAGGGGGAGGTCCTTAGGTTGACCGAGGATTACAATCGTCTACAAGGAAGCGAGACGAAGCTGAAGAATGAAGTGGAGGAGCTTAAAGCTGACAACTTGGAGAAGGATAGCCGTATCGTCCATCTCGAAGGACAAGTCGCTGAGTTTACCTCGTCCTTGCAGAAAGCACGTGAAGAATTCATAGCAACTTTTAAAAGGTCTGATGAGTACAAGAATCTTCTAGACAGCCACTATGCAGCTGGTTATGAAGACTTTCGTGCTGATGCTAAGGAGGCGTACCCTGACTTGGACTTCAGTTCTTTCAAGCTTCCCCTCGCTACAGAAAGTTCCTTGCTGCAGACGAGTTCTGAGGACGTCAACATAATGGACGATGCCAACACTGAGGTGAACCAGGACGACCCCAAGACGAGCTCGCCCAAGTGACAGCCTTTTTGTTTAGAAGATTTATTCTTTTTTTTTTTTTTTTTTCTTGAAGTGCTTAGTGTTTTGGGCTTTGTTTTACCCTTTCTTTTAAGTTCATTAAGTACAATTGTCTCGTCCAAGATTATGGACGAGCTTTATATACAACAGTTTTATTTTCACAAGTAAAGGGTTTTTTGGACGTGGGTCGTCCACCCTTCTTGAGATTTTATGAACATCTTTTTTCATATTGCATTTAAATATATACATTTCCAGCTTTATGTATGAAATTCAGTTTGCCTCGTCTTGAATACGGGGGTGAATTTTGATTACATCACCAAGATAGAGCAAATTGATTCCTTTTAGCACATGTATAGTTCGTCTATGAATGGCTTCCTTTTTCATTAGATTTATTTACCATCCAAATTTAGGGACGATCATTTTATCGTCCTTGATAAGACCAACAATTTCTCATTCAAATAATGAATTGTTATGCTGGTTCAGTCTTAGCTTGTCCATGATTTGGACGGTCACAGCTTTGATTTCATCTCGTCTTGAGCTTTAGACGGATATGCCTTTGTCTCAGGCTTTATCTCATCTTATGCTTTGGACGGATGCATTTTCATTTCATTTTTAGCTCAGGTTTCATCTCGTCTTTAACTTTTGGATGAATATACCTTGTTCCATTTGAAAGCTTATGGACATATATCCTTTCGTCTAGGATTTTATTCGTCCATGCTTATTTTTCTTTCTCGTGGATTTAGTTTGAATGAATACACAAACATAAAGGATTCCAATAGTATACTTGAAAATACATCATATATATATTTGAAAATCCAAACTTATGTAAACATTCGTCCACAGGTATGGCACATGCTCGTGAGCTAGTGCCTTATTGAATTAAAAATACAAACCAACTCGTCCATGAATAGCACAAAAGTGAGAACACTAATGTACTTTCTAAATGATTATTAAAATACTTAAAACACATGATAGTAGTAAATAAACATGACATACTTCTGCCCGTCCATCTGTCTCGTCCAAGGCCACTTTCATCAAGAGTTGGCACTTATTGATGGTATTTCCTTAGATGCTCAACATTCCAAGGGTGTTCTAGCCTTCGTCCATCCAAAGCTTCCAAATAGTAGGATCCTTGCCTCTTGTAGTTGATAACTCTATAAGGCCCTTCCCAATTTGGTCCAAGTTTTCCGTAGGCCGGGTTTCTTGTTGCCGAGGTAACCCTCTTCAGGACGAGATCCCAAATTTTAAAACGCCTAGGCTTCACCATGGCATCATATTGTCTAGACATAAGATTTTTGTACCTCGTCGTTCTTTGTTCTGCATCCATCCTGACTCCGTCCATGAGGTCAAGGTTAAGACGGAGTTGTTCTTCGTTTTCTTCAGCTTGATACTTCCTCACCCTGTGGCTCATCATGTGTACCTCTGCTGGTATAACTGCCTCACTTCCATAGGCTAGTTTAAAAGGAGTTTCCCCTGTCGAAGTTCTCACTGTTGTTCTGTAAGCCCATAAAACACCTGGTAGCTCATCCGGCCATACGCCCTTTGCCCCTTCAAGCCGAGTCTTGATGATCTTCAACAAGGATCGATTTGCTACTTCTGCCTGGCCGTTGGCCTGTGGGTGGGCGGGTGAGGAGTAGTGATTCTTCATTCCAAGCTGTTCACAGAATTCTTTGAAAGGTGTATTATCGAACTGCCGTCCATTGTCAGACACTAGTACCCTAGGTACTCCGAACCTGCATACAATGTTCTTTCAGACGAAGTTCTTGACATTCTCTTGTGTAATTTTTGCTAAGGGTTCGGCTTCCACCCATTTTGTGAAGTAGTCTATTCCTACCACCAGAAACTTCATCTGCCGAATCCCAGTTGGAAAGGGCCCCAAAATGTCTAATCCCCATTGCGCGAAAGGCCAAGGGGCCATCATTGGCGTGAGATACTCTGCTGGCTGTCTAGGAATGTTGCTGAAGCGCTGACATTGATCACATACTTTTACATATGCCTTAGCATCAGCTTGAATGGTTGGCCAGTAGAATCCGCTGCGGATGACTTTATGGACGAGTGATCTGGCTCCTGAATGATTACCACATGCTCCTTCATGAACCTCCCTCAACATGTAGTTTGCCTCGTCCGGAGCCAAACATCTTAAGAGAGGTTGGGAGAAACCTCTTTTGTATAACACTTCGTCCATAAGTATGTACCTGACCGATTTGACTTTGAGCTTTCTAGTTTCGTCCTTTACTTCTGGAAGCCTTCCGTCCTTCAAGTACGACACTATTGGGGTCATCCAATTTTCGTCACCTTCTATCTGTAGCATCTCTGGAAGGTCTATACTCGGCATATACTGTACTGCATCCAACTCGTCCACTGTTTCACTTGCAGACGCTTCCTTCGCCAGAATATCTGCTTCCATGTTCTCTTCCCTCGGGATTTGAATGAAATCAACTTTTTTGAATTTCTTTACAAGGCGCACTACCTTCTTTAAGTATTTTTTCATTCTGTCTTCCTTGGCTTCACATATCCCATTTACTTGGCTTATGACCAACTGAGAGTCTCCCAAAACAAGTATTGAGTCTGCTTCTACAGATCTAGCCAACTCCAACCCCTTCAAGAGGGCTTCATACTCCACTTCATTGTTGGTAGTCTGGTATTGCAAACGAGCTTTGTACTTTAACTTGTCTCTTTCTGGCGACTGTAAAACAATTCCAGTTCCCCCAGCATGCAACGTAGACGATCCATCTACATGGACGACCCATTTATTACTGTAATCTCCTTCTCCAAGGTCCTCGTAATTCGGAGTGAACTCTGCAATGAAGTCTGCTAGGGCTTGAGCTTTTATTGCGTTTCTCGGTTGGTACCGAATGTCAAATTCACTAAGTTCCACCGCCCATTGAATCAGTCGTCCTGCGGCTTCCCGTTTGTTCATTGCCTTCTTCAGCGGATGGTCTGTCATGACATTGATGACATGAGCTTGGAAGTAATGTCTTAACTTCCTGGAAGCTGTTATCAATGCAAAAGCCAATTTCTCCATAAGCGGATACCTCCCCTCTGCTCCTCTGAATGCTCGGTTAGTGTAGTACACGGGTTTTTGTACCCTTCCTTCCTCTCGGATTAGAGCTGAACTTACGGCGTGTGGGGACACTGCTAAGTACAGGTACAATTCTTCTCCTTGCACGGACGGACTTAATAATGGAGCTCTAGTGAGATAGTCTTTCAGGTCTTGGAAAGCCTGTCGACACTCGTCCGTCCATTCGAATGCCTTCCTGAGGACTTTGAAGAAAGGTAGACACTTGTCTGTGGCTTTCGAAACAAACTTGTTCAAAGCAGCAACTCGTCCGGTGAGGGATTGGACTTCTTTGATATTTTTTGGTGGCTCCATGTCTAGTATGGCTTGGATCTTGTCTGGATTCGCCTCGATTCCTCTTTGCGAGACCATGAAGCCCAGAAACTTTCCTGATGATACTCCGAATGCACATTTGCTTGGGTTCAATTTCATCTTATACCACCTAAGTGTTTCAAAAGTTTCCTGTAGATCATCCAAATGGCTTCCCTCGTCTACGCTCTTCACAAGCATGTCGTCGACATAAACCTCTACATTCCGCCCTATCTGTGGACGAAACATATGATTTACCAACCTTTGATAAGTTGCCCCCGCGTTCTTCAAACCGAAGGGCATCACTTTGTAGCAAAACAAGCCTTGGCTGGTGATGAAGGAAGTCTTCTCCTGATCAGCTTCATCCATCTTGATCTGGTTGTATCCTGAGAAGGCGTCCATGAAGCTCAGTAATTGATGGCCAGCCGTAGAGTCCACCAATTGATCAATACGTGGCAAAGGGTAACTATCCTTGGGACATGCTTTGTTCAGATCAGTGAAATCCACGCACATTCTCCACTTGCCACTTGCCACTTGCTTTCTTCACCATCACCACATTGGCCAACCAATCCGGGTAATAGACTTCCTTAATGAATTGTGCCGTGGTCAATTTCTGAAGCTCTTACTTGATTGCCTTATCTCGCTCCGGAGCGAATACCCTCTTCTTCTGGCGAACAGGCTTTAAAAAGGGGTATACGTTCAATCGATGAGTGATTACACTTGGATCGATTCCCGGCATGTCGTCATGACTCTATGCAAACACGTCAATACTCTTTCTCAGGAACTGGATGAGGTCTTCTCTTGCCTTCTCCTTTATACTTGTTCCAATTCTGGTGAATTTCTCGGGATCATCTTCTTGTAAAAGAACATTTTCTAATACTTCTGTGGGTTCTGCAACAACTCTTCTTTCCTCAATACTCAATGTCTGCACTTGCTCATCCAAAGTCATCATGGCTAAGTAGCATTCTCTAGCTGCCAACTGATCTCCCTGTGCTTGGCCTATCCCGTACTCCGTAGGGAATTTGACTGATAGATGGTAGGTAGATGTTATCGCCTTCCAACTGTTCAGGGTTGGTCTTCCGATAATGGCATTGTACGAAGACGAACAGTCCACCACGAGGAAATTCACTTCCCTGGTTATCTGCTGTGGGTACGACCCTACCACTACTGGTAATGTAATGGTGCCCACAGGCTGCACCTTCATTCCTCCAAACCCTATCAGTGGTGAGAAAACTGGACGAAGTTGATCCCGCTCAAGCCTCATCTGTTGGAAGGCAGGATAGTACAATATGTCTGCTGAGCTTCCATTGTCAACCAACACTCTCCTGGTTGTATAATCTGCAATGAGCAGAGTAATGACAATCGCATCGTCATGCGGGTGATGGATCCTCTCATCATCTTCGTCGGTGAAGGAAATGGCAGGTTCGTCCATCGAATTCGTCCTTGGAGATCATCCAGAGAGCTGGACGTTCTGTACCACTTTGAGATACGTTTTCTTTGATTTGGAAGATTGCCCCATTGAGTTCCCTCCAATGATAATCCTTATCTCTCCAAGTGGGGGGCGGGATGACTCCTCAATTTTTCCTTTCAACTTCTCATCTCTATGATCCCTTCCGACGAAGTGCCTCAGCTTTCCTTGTTTAATCAGATTCTCAATTTGCTGTTTTAGATCGTAACATTCATCTGTGTCATGCCCATGGTCCCGGTGGAAGCGACAATATTTATTCTTATTGCGCTTATTGGGATCTCCCTTCATCTTCTCTGGCCATTTTAGAGAGGGGTCGTCTTTGATCTGCATAAGCACCTGATCAAGTGGAGCATTCAGGGGCGTATAATTTTGACTTCTCCCCGAAGGACCAGTCTTCCTGTTATCTCGTTCATTTTTATCTTCCGTCCGTCCCTTCTTTGGACGAGGGCCTTGTTCTGAGTGGCGTGCTGGATGTACTTCCATCCTTTCAACTCTTTTCCTCTTCTTGGCTATGATCGCATCTTCTGCATTCATGAAGTTCTGAGCTGAATGAACTAGCTTGGCCATGGTTTGAGGTTCCTTCTCATACAGCTTGTGGATAAATAGATCAAAATTAATCCCGTTGTGGAAGGCTGCCAATAGAAGCTTGTCATCTACCTCGTCCACACTAAGGGCTTCTCTGTTGAAGCGAGTGATGAATGACCGCAGGCTTTCGTTCTCCCCTTGCTCTATGGTCAGCAAGCTGGACGAAGAGCACTTGTGCCTCTGCCCCCCAATGAAATTGTTGACAAACAATTTGCTTAACTCTTCGAAAGAACCTACAGAACCTGGGGGTATTTTACTGAACCAAACCCGTGCTGGACCCTTAAGGGTTGTTGGGAAGGCTCTACACATGATTTCATCAGGGACCCCTTGAAGGTGCATCGTTGTTTCAAAAGTAGCAATGTGATCGAATGGGTCACGCGTTCCATCATACGAATCCAGGGAAGGCAGTTTGAATTTTGATGGTAGAGGATGACCATTGATGGAAGCCGTAAAGGGAGAGTCTGTTCTGTGGACCAAATCTTCTATTGGATTCGTCCTCCTTATGTTCTCTTTCATTTCCTCCATGACTTTCTTCATTTGGTCCATTTCTTCCTTCACCGTCCGTGAAGTGGCGCCTCTGAACTGACTTCCAATCTCAGGATTTTCTCTTTCGCCATGACCTTGTGTTTGTCCTTCTCCCTCATGCTCCTCACGTGTCTGTCTTCTCTGATTGATCTCCATTCTTAACTCCTGGTTTTGGCGAGTCAACTCTGCCATTGCAGCCGCCATAGATTGCACATGCTGTACAGACGATGTCTGCATGGCTGGTGCAGATTGGCGATCACGTTGGGGATCACTTGAAGCGTCTCTGCTTCCCTGACCGCCTGGGCTGGTAGCCCTCGACCTGGTCCTGACCATCCTAACCCTTTGTCGCGGAAAAGAGTCACAAAACAACCTCACACTCTTCCCACAGACGGCGCCAACTGATATCGCTTCGAATCAGTAAGGTGGATGATCTGGCTTCGGTGGGACTACCGACGTTGGTGGAAGGCCTGCAAAGAGCAAATACAGTCAGAGGAGACCGGAGATGACCGGCCAAACCCCCTCCGATGAAATTGTTAGTCTCACAATTATGGAGTTTCGGATGTTTGGGAATAAAGTCTTAGAAAAATTCTTACCTTCCTTAGGTTCAGACCGGTCCTTTATATAGAGATCTTTGAAACGGTTACTTGTCCAAATAACCTCCCCAAGATTTGTGGAAGCCAACGGGCCCGGAGTTAACTTCCTCAATGGCTATTAGAATTGTAACCGCCAACGGAAGTTTACTTGAGGGATTCGTGGCGATAGTTACGGATTTAGTAACTGCTATAAACACTGGAAATTTTCCTAAGTGTTGTGTATTCGTCCGTCTGGTGTAAGAAGGTTAAGTCGTCCTTGGACATCTAGAGATCGTCCATGGACGACCTCCATGGACGATTATTACTGACGATCTTCCTGGACAACTTTACCGTCTACTGGAGACTTCACTGATTAAGTGTAGTATTATTGTCTATGCACACTATCCGTTCAGTGGTGATTCTTGATCCAAACTGCCCTGTTAGCTATGGACGACTCCTTGGACGAACAAGAGTTGGGCTCATTTTTCTGCTCCCCTATCAGATGTGAAACATCTTATTTAATGGAAATGGATTCATGGTTTTTACTTGGCGAAATCTTTTTCTCTTTATTGTTATTACTTCCCGTAGATGTTTTTGTTTACTTATTTTCCTTACGCGTGTATTCTTGCATTGCCTCCGCCTTTCCAAAAACAGCCGAGCACGCAAAGATGTGCTCCCTGCTGCGAACTGTGTGACCATTTTTTAACAAGAAGTGCTAGTTTTGAAATCTGCAATCCGAGAAGGTCGTGGCACGTCATGACTTTGTCCAAGACCCGTAGGGGGCCAGGGCGTCTATCTCCCTTCGTCGTCTGATCCGAGGACCCAGGCGAAGCTATGGCTGTACTTAACGCTTGGCGGAAATAAGTTTTGGTTCTACATAGCACCCAGATGGCTGCTACAAGTCACCAATTTTCCCACGAGTATGGGTCCGAGGACTATGCAATACCTTGGTTTTGTCTAACACTTAGATAGTTGTCACAAGTTATTAGTTTTCCCATAAGTTTGAGTCCAAGGACCATGCAATACCTTGGTTCTGTCTAACACTTGGATACTTGTCACGAGTTATTATTTTTCCCATAGGTTTGAGTCCGAGGACCATGCAATACCTTGGTTCTGTCTAACACTTGGATACTTGTCACGAGTTATTAGTTTTCCCATAGGTTTGAGTCCGAGGACCATGCAATACTTTGGTTCTGTCTAACACTTGGATACTTGTCACGAGTTATTAGTTTTCCCATAGGTTTGAGTCCAAGGACCATACAATACCCCGGTTACGTCTCCTGAGGATTCGCCCTCGCTACAGCCCCATTCGACTACTCGAGTGAGTTAGAAGGCACCAACATCGATCTCCAGAAACTGTTCCCACCGCGGAGCCCCTTGAAAGCGTTTTGTGCGGTCGCCGTATTCCTCCACCGGAGTCCAACGGGGGCCGCCTATGAGGTTTGCGGGTCGTCCGGGCCCTGGTGGGGGCGAGGGCCACGCACGTGGCGCCAGACGCTCGCTGAGCTGGGAACCTCTCGGCAGCTCTCCGTTTGCGGTCCAGCAGGTTGGCCATCATCGTTCCCTCTTGGGGGTTTGGCCCTGCCTTGTTCGATTATTGTTCTCACTAGCACACAAGTTCTTCCCACAGACGGCGCTAATTGTAGGGTCCCGATTTGGGGGGGGTGCCTTTCATTGTAGATGTGAGCGAACCCAAACCCAACGGACCCAAAACAATGAATTTGGTAGAGAAACGAGCTTAAGAACTGGGCCTTTGTGAGGACTTCGTCAATGGTCGGGCAGGATCCTTGGGGAACAGGATCGTCAACGGCATAGTTGAGGAGAGGGTCAAAGTCTGTCCTCGAGCCTTGTCCGAGGATGAATTCTTCTTCTTCTCTTCTGGTACTCCACCAATAGAACTTCCTGGTGTCTTCCGAATTGTCGTCCCCCTCTTCGTGAGATCTCTCTGGTTATATATATTCTTCTGCTCCCTTCATCTTGGTCGTCCATCTGTCGATTGCGCAGGTCACCACTTGAGTGTCTGTCCCATCCAACGCTTCCCTCCACTTGCTGTGAGTTGCAGTGAGCAGCATGGCGTTGTTCATGGGTCACTTCTTCATTAATGCGGCTAGACTGCTAGTTGCGGGCATTTAATGCGGAGGTGACAGGCTTTTGTACAATAGCCCTTTCACCATGCTCCCATAACTGCCCCTCTACGCTAGTCCCTTCGTTTGGGGGATGACAGAGATAGCTGCGGTGGATAGCGTATTGTCCTTTCTTCTCAGGACACCAGTTGCCGAGGACACATCGCTCCTCAGCGATTTCTCCTAGTAGCTGTGGGCCTTCCTTATTTATCCTCAGACGTTTTCCTCCTCGGCTGGGCCCTCGGGCTTATTATTCATAATGGGTTGGGGCGCCCAGATCCTTTGGCCCCACAATAACAACATAAAAATCATATAATCCAATTGTGGGATTTTCAAAATATTAATTCAATAAAAAATTTGGGTAACATTACTTAAAGTTAAATGTAACTTGATATATATACTACTTTCAATACTATTTTCAACGTTGAGAAGGAGTTTAAAAAAAGAGTGGAAGTAATCCTAAGTGTACATATAAACCTATATTTATAGGTGCATCATGTGAGTAATAGACAAGAAAGACTAAATTTTATGCAAATTTTTTTTAGGTATAATACATTATGTTCTCCCATTATTAAATTCAAACACACGGTAATGGAGAGTATTGCGCAAGTAATGGGTTTGGGCCTATTAAATATTTAATTTATATTATATTCTAAAACAATCTAAAATATAATTTCCAATTTTCTGAATATTCCTAATTGATATCAAAATAAGTTAACAATTCCTATCCAAAAAAAAAAAAAAAAAGTAAACAATAATCACTCATGTCAAATTACAAAGGACGTTTTGCTTTGCATTTCTAGTTGGCAGGTTATATAGTTCTCGTTAAGCTCTTGAATCTGATTACTCACATAAAATAACCTTATAAATCCCACAAACTGTGTATCTATTATGACAAAATCATAAATCTTTATTTTTGCAAAGAGGATAAATACTACATTATTAAATTATGAAGTCGTTGAATCAATCTTATCCTTACTATAACAGTCTTGCTAAATGAATCTGCAATACTGTAATTGTCCTATGATTATATTAGCATGCTATATAATACTAATGCTTAAGCTTAATTATTAAGTTTTTATAATTAGTACTATTCTTTTAGGGAAATATCAATTGGGTGACTTATTTTATTTTGGTTGCTAAGAAATACAATTCAATTCGATAACTTGTACCATAGATCACCTTATTCACCACTTGGACCTTTTGACCTACTATACATCACTGATGACATAATGAATTCACAAGAGATCATTAGAGAGAGAGAGATATCTAGATGAAAATTGAAATATACACAATATAACGTTAGGGCTTACGGCAGTTATCTTATGAGGTCTATGAGGGGGATGGGAAATTAGTTTCAGTTTGGAACCTATTCTTAAAAATGGTTTTTTTTTTTTTTTTTTTTCTTTAGCTTTATCACTGATAAAAAGAAAGGGGGGGCAAATTACAACTTATCCACATGTGGTTTGACTGAAATTTAACTTGCCTACTTGAAGTTTGAAATATGATATTTTACCCACCCAAAGTTAGCTTAATTAGATTTCCATAAACCATCTCGATTAAAAACAAGGCCAAATATGTAATTTTGCTCCATTTTTATGTCTCTTTCCTCCAAAAACACAAAAAACATAAAAGTACAAGATCAAAAAGAATCTAGCGGAATACTTGCATCATGGGATTTCAAATCACAAGTAGAAAATGGAGCAAAATTACTATACATCACTTATGACATAATGGATTCACAAGAGATCATTAGAGAGAGAGAGAGATCTAGATGAAAATTGAAATATACACAATATAACATTAGGGCTTACGGCAGTTATCATATGAGGTCTATGATGTGGATGGGAAATTAGTTTCAGTTTGGAACCTATTCTTAAAAATGGTTTTTTTTTTTTTTTTTTTTTTGGTTTTTAGCTTTATCACTGATAAAAAAAAATGGCAAATTACAACTTATCCACATATGGTTTGACCGAAATTTAAGTTGTTTATTTGTGATTTGAAATTTGACACTTTACTCACCTGAGGTTAGCTTAGTTAGATTTTCATAACTCACCTTGATTAAAAACAAGGCCAAATATGTAATTTGCTAATTTTTATGTCTCTCTCCTCTAAAAACACAAAAAACATAAAAGTACAATATCAAAAAGAATCTAACGGAACACTTGCATCATGGGATTTCAAATCACAAGTAGGCAACTTAAATTTCGATCAAACCTTGGGTAGGTAAAGTGTCAAATTTTAAATCACAAATAGGCAACTTAAATTTCAGTCAAATCACATATGAGTAAGTTGTAATTTGCAAAAAAAAAAAAGATAAAAAAAGAAGAAGAAGAAGACTATGATGGAAAAATGAATTACAAAACACCTTTGAAACATCATCGAGGCAACAAAACACATAAAATGGTTTGGGTATAAATTTAGAACACGGTTTGGGTATAATGATTTTTGAAAACAGCCTCTTTGGGGGGTAAAAAAAAACAAAGTGATACTTTCTGTTTCCATCATTTGTTTCCAATTCAGGAAAAATAAAACCACTATAGATTTTCTGTTTAGCAATTTCTTCTTCTTGCCTTGCAAGAAAGAAGACTTTTCTGATCCAAAAAAAAAAAAAAGAAAAAAAAAAAAAGGAAAGAAGACTTTTTAAACAAGGAAATGGACGAGTTTTAAAAAACGACCAACTCGTACGTAATTGTACTCTCCAATATTTATACGGAAAATATTTACTGTCACCACCCTCCCCAACTATCAAATTATTTTTCATAAAAAAATCAAATTATTAAAAATAAATAAAACCCACAAATACCATTTTAAAATTGGTTGCTTTGGCTCCTCTAAAAACTAAAAAGCTCTAATTCCATGCAAAAAGAATTTGCTTTGTCAATGCCATCATAGAAATTAAAAAACCGTCACATTCGACGTCAAAGAAAATATCCATTTTTAATTAATTATCTCTCTTTCTCTCTTTTTTTTCCCCTTTATATTTACCTGAGAATCTCTTATTAAAGTCATCATGCTTTGTTGTTCATTGCATGTCTACATATTCTAAATTTTTAATGTTTATCACAGACATTCTTAGAATAATATAATCAAAATTCATTATTTTTATTATTTAAATTTTTTGGGATAGATAAGAATCTATCGCAAATTAAAAATTACTTACCTCTTTAATTAAGTCAAAGAGAAACATTCAACTTTTATTGATTACTTCTCCCCCCAATTTCTTTAATCATATTTTTGTGAGCATCTTTTATCCTACTTTGTTTCTCATTTATATGTCCTAATGTTTTAAAACCTTTTTTTATTTATAAATTCGATAAGACTTAAAATTTATGACCTGTATTATATAATAATTACTTTTTTTATTGTTAAAATAAGACATTATTATCTTTTTAGTCTAGTTGGATTTCAAATTTAAATACCATCGCGTTAAGAGTACGCAGCATTAGTTTAAGTCCCTTTTTTACAATAAAAGCGTTTCTGAGTTAAGTACAAGAATCTTGAAAATATGGACAAAATTTAATTATAAAATTGGTTGTAGTTTAAGACTACAACCTTACTCAATATCTTTTTATTGGGGTGAAATTTCACAAATCCACTATTGAATTACTTCTTCTTCTTATATCTTCCATGCTTACAAAATTTCTATAAAAGTAAAAATTTATAGTTATGTCATCAATAAATTGTTTAAATGGTAAGTTTTTGTAATTTAAAATTATGCATAAAATACAAGTTTATAGATTATATAGCAAATAATATCCGATTGACACAAAATTTAACATGTGTATTAAGAGTATAAAGAACATGCAATTTTACAGTTAAGGATCTATTTGGATACAGCTTATTACTGAAAATTGAAAACTTAATACTGAAAATACTGGAAAAAAATAATTTTTAACTATGAATAGTGCCCGTGGGACCCAATTTTAAAGTGACATTTGTGTTTTTCCGTACTTGCGGGTCCCATGAACAGTGCACGGACTCAGAAAAAACGCAAACACTAGCTGCGTTTGCTATCCAAATTCACACTAGCTTTTCAAAATATATAGTAATATTTATTTTATTGAGTAAGGTTGTAGTCTTAAAGTACAACCAATTTTGTAGCTAAACTTTGTCCTAAAAATATTGATTTTTTTTAAAAAAAATCTTTTGAGTTTGAAAAGATTAAATTTGCTTTATTTTGAAAATAAGACCATTTTTTTTTATAATCTAGACAAGGTTTAAATTTAAAATTTTCATTCCACAATAAAAAAAAACTGTATAAGTTAAGTTACTTAAACTTACTATATTTTTAAAATTTTATTACAAGGGTGTTGAAAATATTACTTATTTTATTTTTTTAGTATGAAAAGATTGAATTTGTTTTCTGCTTAATATAGAAGGACTAAGAAAATTTATTTTATTAATTTTTTTATTAAACTCTTATATTTATTATTGAACACCATTTTTAAATATCTTCATTTTTGCTTTACAAAATAATAGAAGTTAGAAACTTTAGAAACTTCTGTTTCTAACTTCTATTATTTTGTAAAGCAAAAATGAAGATATTTAAAAATGGAGTTCAATAATAAATATAAGAGTTTAATAAATAAAAATATAGTAAATTTTATTAGTCCTTCTATACATATACAATTTAATTTTTTTTTTGTTTTTTTGAGAATCATATACAATTTAATTTAAACATAAGAATACGAGATTGATATAAAAAAAGAGGAAATTTTTTTTTTTCTTCCCTTATTTATTTATTTATAAGAACCAAAGGTAGACAGCCCACAGACAGTTTTCAAAACCAAAGGTTGTCTTCTTTCTCTTCAGTCTTCTCTTCCAAAATTCCAAGCCACCATCGCCATGGCTGTAATACCAAAGCAAGACCCTCCATCACCTGCCTTTGTAGAATCTGTAGAAGAAATCATGAGAACCTACAGATCACTGCCACCAAGACCATCCATTGAAGAGGTTGAGGCTGCAATGTCTGTGCTCAAAACTGTGAACACTGAGGAGGAGATGAAGCTTGAGGAAATCTCAAAGCAAGAGTCTCCTCCCCAAGGTGTTCCTGAGGAACTGTTCTCTGTACTGCAGCAAGTGAGGAGAACCATGGTCTTGTTCCAGAGCCATGAACAGAGGAAAGAGGCTCTTCACTTGGTTGAGCATGACAAGATGTTTCAGACCTTTGATGATCTCATTCAGAGAGCATCTGGATTGGTTTCTGGGGATACCCAGAATGAGGAACATGTTGTTCTGAGTCACCCAGTTGAGAAATTTGGGGGAGAAATTGTAATCAGTGATGAGACGTTGTTGAAGAAAAATGAACATGAAGAATCGAAGGGAACAACTTTGAAGGGTTTGGCTAGGAGTTCTTCGTCAAAGGCTTCTCTTTTCTCTTCAGGAGCAGGTTAGTATATATTTCTCATTTATTTTGTGAATTTAGTTAGTTTTATGAAATTATGCATGTACTGTTGAATCCTGTGATTGAAACAATTAATGAAAGGCTTAATATAGAACCCATATTAATTCGATATCAATTTCATCACAAAAAAAGTTACCGTTTTGGGTTTTATTTTAGATTTTAAAGGCAAAATTGTTTATAGATGACTTCTTTTTTTGTTTTTGGTAATTTGTTGTTTTCCTGCATTCTGTGTTGTTTTATGAAAAATAATTATTTTTCCTGGTTTTATGTTGTTGTTGAAGCTAAAAATGTGGTAGGAAAATTTAAATGACTTAAATTATGGACGAAAGCTTAATTGTTCTATTAACCTTACAGTCAGTCGAGTTCATAGTTATCTATTAATCCATCTTTATGATTTGTTTTATAATTGCAAATAGTTGTTTTCCCTTGGAAACTAGGCCCATATGGATTATTAGGATAGTTGAAATTAATTCAGTGGTCTTGATGTTGTTCTGGGTGTATTTATAGGTGGTGTAGAGTCTGAGAAATTGAGTCTAATGAAGCTGGCATCCCTTATAGAAATCTCTGCTAAAAGTGGATCAGTAGCCCTTGATCTTAAAGGAAAGTTGATGGATAAGGTGGAGTGGCTTCCTTTATCAATTGGGAAATTATCGACTGTCACTGAATTGGATTTATCAGAGAACCAAATCATGGCTCTGCCACCCACTATTGGAGGCCTCAGTGCCTTGACAAAACTTAACATCCACTCAAACCAAATTATAAACCTTCCTGACTCATTTGGGGAACTGATCAATCTCACTGATCTTGACCTCCATGCTAACAGGTTGAAATCACTGCCAGCTTCTTTTGGCAACTTGATAAACCTCATTAATCTTGATTTGGGCTCAAATGACTTCACTCATTTACCAGAGACAATTGGGAGTTTGACTCGCTTGATGAGATTGAATGTAGAAACAAACCAGCTTGAAGAATTACCTTACACAATTGGATCTTGTTCATCACTTGTGGAGCTAAGATTAGACTTTAATCAGCTCAGGGCTCTTCCTGAGGCAATTGGAAATCTTGAATGCTTGGAGATCCTCACTTTGCACTATAACAGAGTTAAAAAGCTCCCGACAACAATGGGCAACTTTTCCAATTTGAAGGAACTTGATGTCAGCTTCAATGAAATTGAGTCCATACCAGAAAACCTATGTTTTGCAGTACGTCTCAAGAAATTGAATGCGGGGAATAATTTTGCTGACCTAAGGGCCTTGCCAAGAGCTATTGGAAATCTTGAGATGCTTGAAGAGTTGGATATAAGTGACAATCAAATAAGAATATTGCCAGATTCTTTCATGTCTTTATCAAAATTGAGAGTTTTCCGTGCTAATGAGACTCCTTTAGAAGTGCCACCAAGACATGTAACCAAATTGGGTGCTCAGGTAATGTTAGATCACCACTTTGGCTTAATGCAATTTGTCTTTTGCTCTGTTACATTTTGGTCACTTTCCATTGACTCATTCAACTTCTTTATTCATTAGGCTGTTGTTCAGTACATGGCTGATTTTGTTGCTAAGAGGGATGCTAAATCTCTACCATCAAAGAAGAAGAAGGGATTTTGGTCCTGGATTTGCTCAATATTTCTCCCCCACCAGAGTAATTCAACCAAAAATAAGTAATTGTCAAAAGCTTAATTGTTACATTGGAGACTCATGTTCACATGTATCTGGCATTTTAACTAAGTGTTCAATATTTTGCAGTTTATAGTTTACAAATTGTTCAGTGATATTACAAAATTTTCAACTTTTGGTTTTGCTTGATGGGGGTGTAATAGGAGAAAGTGTAATAACAAATTTTCTCCTATACTATAAAGAACATTACTCTAGTTTCTTTTATCATTTTGTTGAGATGGATCTGTGTATGAATTATTTGAACCTTACATGTTTTGTCTATTAGACTATCTATTTTGATTTTAATTGATAAGTAGCAATTTTTGTTATGTAATTTTTTGAGTGAAGTATACTTTTTAGGTTTTACCCTTAAAATATAGGGTTGTTTTCATTTTGATTTTTTACATTTCTAAATTTTTATTTGGTCCCATTATGTTTGATTTCATTTTTATATTGGTCTTGCAACATATTCCCGTTAATAATTTGACCACCCATGATAAGATTTTTCTATCTATAACAATGAATTTTCTGCATTCCACAGCAATTTAAACTAGTATTTCATGAAATAGTAAAACATGAAGGTCATTGAATAGTTTGACTACTAACAAAAACAATATTTTCAATATGAAAACAAAATGAAACCTGAAGGGGGGAAATGAAAACTGTAAAACTAATAGGGCCAAAATAAATATAACCCTAAACTTTAAGGACTAAAACTACACTTCTCATCTACTACTAATATTTTAATATTTTCCATCAATGCTGCCTTAGATATCACCTTTTGTAAGATGTTTCCTGGCAGCCGTTAAACTTTTTTTGTTTTTGTTTTTTTGTTTCTTTATTTGAGAAAGGACAGCCGTCAAGCTTATCACATGATTCTGAATTGAATTCTAAAAGCATTTTATGAAGCAGAAAATATTTAATATTCTCTTTCCCATCCACTTATCTTAGTTAATTAGTTTAGTTTCGTGTGAATTAAGAAAATTAACTACCGCCACAACTTTGTAGCATAACTGGTTGACACATTAATGTTCAAGTCTCCTCTCTCAAACTGCAATATTTCTTTTTAAGAAATATCAAATTTATTTCAATTATGTCTTAAAGTTAAAGAAAAAGTTCAGTACTTTCTTTTGCGTATACACTCATCCGCTCACAGTGTTTTCTTCTTTTCACATATACAATATACTAACATATACTCGTTGCGCTTACAAGTTTGTAGGCTTTACAAAAAAAGGTTGTCAGAAAAACTCAAATCTTGCTATCTCTCTTTTTTTGCATTACTTCCCAAGAGATTTTTTTTTTCTCTCTCTCTCTCTCTCTCTCTCTCTCTCTTGGTTCATGCCCAATTATGTTATTTTTCTCCTCTTCCCACAGGAGAGAACCCATGAGTCAAAACTATCAAATTCTTTGTAGTATTATCTATTTACAAGACCCCAATTCCTATTCCTTGTGGATAAAGAATACATTAATTTTTTAAGGTCAAACTTTTATTGGTTTCTAAAATTTACAAAAAGTTTGTTTCTGGTCCATAAACTTTAAAAAATTCTTTTTTATCCCTAAACTTTGTAAAATTATTTTTTCAATAGTTTAGAGAAAAAAATAAGCACATAAGGATATGAAATATTTTCAATAATTTAGGAACAAAAAAAAAAATTCAATAGATTATGGATGAAAAACAAAGTGTTTGGTAAAATTTAGGGATTAAAATGATATTTTAGTCATTCTTTAACAAGAAATGGATTTTCCTTCCATTTTAAGGACCTGTTTTTTCTTCCACATTAAGAAAACCAAAAATTAACCAAATTTATCATTTTTTTTTCAACAAGGATATTCAATTAGTTTTTCCAATTCACATTTGGAGTTTGAGGCAATTTTCCAATACTATATTCATTTATTTACTTTTTTTACATCTCATCAAAGAATTCGATAATATTAACCAGCTGCATCATATAATAATTTTGTAAATTATTTTATACATTAAATGATATCTTTAATAAAGCTAACTGGCCTCAAATGGTAGACTTTCTAGTCTTTCTTTAAGAATAGTTTTGGTAAGTGAAATCTAGAGGATTTTGATAAACTTAATTTGTACGTACTTACTATTTATTATCTTTATTAATGATTGCCGTTATTACCAGAAAGCCTACTTTGGGAATTGCCCATATTATTATTTGGACTTGAATGAGATAACGGTCTTTTCCAAATATATTGGTTGCTAACGTGGCATTGGCTGCTTAAGGATAACGTTTAATATTGGAGGCCCGGAGGGTGACAAAAGTTGACTTTTTTTTAACTGTACTGCTTCCAAAAACATCTCTTTTTTACTTTTTTTTTTAAATTTTTATTTAAAAAATTGAACGGTGGCCTTAATCTGTTGGCTGTCAATAAGAACTTCTGTGAGTTCTGTTTATTCAAAATTCCAAATTGCTAGTAATAAATTAATTTATAATAATAATAATAATAATAGGTATATACCCTATAATAAACTCTACATAATTTGATTGATAGTTGATCAGCTTTATCTGAAGTAGTTTTATGTCTTATATGTCAAACCTATTGTTGGATTATATTGCTTCCTTGTATGTTTATATTAATAAAATGTGAAGATAATTGCCAACAAAGGTGGTTCAGTTGGTAAGGCTCCGATACTTTGTCTAACTCATTTAAATTCGAGTCTCGTTATTAGCAGTCATTTGTTAGTGGACATCCATAAGGATTGGTTGCATTAAAAAAGAATGAGCTTTAACCCAAATGCACTATCCAAAGGTAGGCATAACTTAACTAACACCTATTTTTAATTTACCAAAAAAAAAAATTAAGATAATCAACAATCAATGAATATTTCAACTAAAAAAGTTTTTGAAATTTGTCTACTTCAAAATATTAATTCACTCAAATGTTAATAAAGAGCATAACATTGACAAAGAAGTATTCTATATATATGAGCTTATTCAAATTATATATGGTATAACTTTTGGTAATATTGGGTCCGTTTGGATTGAACTTATTGTTGCTGAAACTGAAAACTGAAAACACTGTAGCAAAATAATTTTTAAATGTGTGAATAGTATTGTAGGACCCGTAAACAGTGCATAAACAGTGTTTTTTGTCCACTGCACAGTAAAATCATGTGATTTTACTGTTCACGCGCAAGGAAAAAAAAACCAGAAAATGTAAAACGTGGACGCAGCTTTCAGCTTAAACCAAATGGCCTCATTGTATTACTTAATAACTTTCTATTAGATATGTTTCTTAACAAATTAACCAATGATTTGCATGATCTCTTTATGCCCCTATATGCATAAAAAAAATATCAACATGATTTTCTCATCTGTTATTTAAATTTGAGTTTTTATAACTTTAAAATTATATAAAAAAATATGAGTTTATAATCAAATAGAATACATGAATAGATTAAATGTGTTTTTCATATACAAAGCAATTCTGTTTGTGCCCATGTATGCACCACTATCCATTATTCAAATTCAAGCTAAAAATAAAAAATAAAAATTGGCTTTATTGATTAAAACATATGGGCAAATTACAATTTACCTACATGTTGTTTGGTTGAAATTTAAGTTCCCTGTCTGTGGTTTGAAATTTGACATTTTACTCACCAGTGGTTAGCTCAATTAGATTTTTGTAACCCACCTCTATTAAAAACAAGGCACCGTATATAATTTTGTTCCACTTTTATGTCTCTCTCTCCTCCAAAAACACAAAAAACATAAAAAAAATACAAGATCAAATAAGATAAAAAAGAATCAAATGGAACACTTGCATTATGGGATTTTTTTTTTTTTTTTTTTTTTTGGGTATACAAGGAAGAAAAAACCAAACACTAAACAGGGGAAAAAGAAACAGGGCAAAGCCTGTTAATACACTGCCCACGGCAGTCAGCCTCAACAAAGGGAATGATATCCACAGGGGGGCTAGACAAGACAACAAAGTCAGTCTCCATGGACGCTCCAAACTTCGCCAACTGGTCCGCACACATGTTTGCTTCTCTGTAAACATGTCTAAAACTTACTCGGTTAATCTGACTTGCCAATTGTCTGCAATCTTCCATCAAAGGAGAAGCAACAGCATTTGAATTAGTCTGAACTAAGAAAGCATCTACCAAGGCTTTGGCATCCATTTCCACAATCAAGGCTTGGACTTGGGCTTGCACACAGAGAAAGAGACCATCTCTAAGGGACCACAATTCTGCTAGGAAGCTATTCACTAGACCAAATTTTCTGGCAAAACCAAGCACCCAGTTACCATGCTCGTCTCTAACCACACCTCCCCCTCCAGCTAAGCCGAGAGAATCAGCTGAAGACCTATCTGTGTTGAGCTTCTTCCAGCCGGAAATGGGCTTCTCCCATCTAATACTTTTCATCATCATTCTTTTTTCTGCTGTGTGACTATGAGCACAGTAGGTATATTCCATCACTCGACCCAAAATCTCCTTGGCTACATTCGGATACTGCACAGCACCTTTGAAGACAAAATGGTTCCTATTTTTCCAAATCATCCATATTGCAAACAAAAACACTTGAAACCACGGCAACTGACCTGCCCTCTGCCTAAGCTTCGAATTGCAATTAGAAACCAACCAATCCTTAAGGTTCTCCACAAAAAAAACTGAATCTGAAGGGAGAACATCAAGTTGGTGCCAAATGTCTCTAGCCGAGGGGCAGTCCCTCAAAGCATGGAGAATGCTTTCCGGACCATTGCGACAAATGGGGCAAGAATTGTCTATATCCATACCTCTAGCCGTGAGGCATTCCCTAACACTGATGCTGTGGTGCATGCACTGCCAAACAAAAGATTGGATTCTTGGCAATGTGTTGAGCTTCCAAATCCACTTCCCCCTAAAAGGCACCTCCAAGCTAGGCGATAAGGTCAGAGAGTACGCTGATTTAAGATCAAAATCACCCTTAGAGGAGAGTTTCCAGGCCAATTTATCTTCTGCTCTTGCTGCTAAGGGAATGGGAGTGGCTAGAATTTCCCTTTGAATATTCTCAGGCAGCTCCATCTGCAACATATCCCAATCCCAACCACTAAAATGGCCAACTTCCTTAACTTTAATCCCCGAAGCTTCAAGAGTCAACGGCCCTTGGATGGCTTGCCTTAAAGGCCCGATCCCTGCCCAATTATCATGCCAAAAATCCAAATTACTTTCAGCCCCAGGGAACCATCTGGTACCTTTTTTGAAAATTTCCTCACCCTTCTTTAGACTCTTCCACACTCTAGAGGTAGACAACTTGTTACTATTCCTCGAATTCAGCCTCTGATGATTGCAATACTTCAGTCTTAGCACCCTTGCCCAAGGCGCTTTTTCTTCAGTATGGAACCACCAATTAAGCTTTGCAAGCAATGCCGTATTCCTGCCCCTAGCTGTTTGGATCCCCAAACCCCCATCTACCTTCGGTCTAGTAACCTTGCTCCAACCAACCCAGTGAATTTTTTTCTTATTTTCAGAAGAGCCCCATAGGAAATTCCTATTAACTCTATCAATACCCTCTAGAACCTTTCCAGGCAGCATACAACTCTGCATAACATAAGAAGGAATGGTGGAGGAGGCAGCTTGGATAAGGACTAATCTGCCTGCCATAGACAGGAGGTTTGCTTTCCACCCAGCTAGCTTCGATTTTACTTTATCTAACACAAAATTAAAATCCTGATTCGAACCTCCTCGGTGTCTAATGGGAAAACCAAGATATTTCCCCAAATGACTTGTTGACTGGAATCCGAGAATGGATACCAAGGCTTCCTCTTCATCTTGACCCACATTTGGAGAGAAAAAGACTCTTGACTTAGCATCACTAATAATCTGTCCAGAATCTGAACAAAACTTATCAAGGACTTCTTTAATAGCCATACAATTCTCCGTATTAGCCTTGGCAAAAAGGACCAAATCATCGGCAAAAAAAAGGTGGGAAAAAGAAGGGCCGCTTCTAGAAGCTTTCACAGATTTCTAAACACCCTCTTCACATTTTTCTTGAATTAACTGCCCAAGATACTCCATGCACATAATAAAAATATACGGAGATAGGGGATCCCCTTGCCTTATTCCTCTAGTTGGAATAAAAGGCTCCAAGCTGCCTCCATTAAAGAGGATAGAAGTAGAGACGGAAGTAATGCAACTCATGATAATCTCTATGAGACTAACTGGGAGATTAAATCTACTCAACATACTTCTTATAAAACTCCATTCAAGCTTATCATACGCCTTTTCAAGGTCAATTTTAAGCGCCATGTACCCCACTTTTCCTCTCGTTCTGCCTATAGTATGGATGACCTCTTGAACAATGATTGCATTGTCCACCCCTCGTCTTCCTGGAACAAATGCTGCCTGACAAGGGGATATAATCTTATCTAGATAAGGCCTGATTCTCCCAACCAACACTTTGGAAATAATCTTATACACAGAATTACAAAGGCTTATGGGCCGGTAGCTCCCAATAGTCTCAGGACCTTGAACCTTAGGAATAAGGACTATATTAGTGCTATTAAGATACTCAGGAACCTTCCTCTCCCTAAACACTTTCTTGATTTCTACTCTAACCGAGTCCCCAACAATAGTCCAAAAACGCTGGAAGAAGCCAGCATGAAGACCATCCGGACCAGGGGCTTTAAAAGCCTTCAAGGACCATAAAGCAGCCGTTATTTCCTCCTCGGACACCATATGGCTAATGCTCTCTTTTTCTTCCTCCGATAACTTGGCCTGCCATTGAGAATGGAAGTTCAGCTCCCAACTGGCCGAGACCTGACTAGTGGAATAGAGCTTGTAGAATCCTTCCCTGAAATAATTCATAACTTCCCTTTCCTCTAAAATCCAATCCCCTGCCCCATTTTTAACAGACACAATCTGATTCCTTTTCCTCCTGGCTAGGGCTAATACGTGATAAAAGGAAGTATTACGATCACCCATCACCAGCCAATTCATTCTGGCTTTTAAAGCCCAGAGTTCTGTTTCTTGACCATTCACCATGTCCAAATCCTTGAGAAGTTGATGCTCAAGCAGGATCAGAGGGGGAGAGGGATTATTCGCCATTGCCCTTTGAACCCCATCTAAACGAGCCATGATTCTCCTTTTCTTGGCAAAGATATTCCCGAAATGATTTTTATTCCACACCTTAGCCTCCTTCGCAAAATTCTCAATATTCTCCGGAAGCTCTATAGACCTATTCCACGCCTGACTGACAACTCTCGAAAAGGAAGGGTCGGAGAGCCAGAAACTTTGAAATCGGAAAGGTCTGATAAGATAATTCGACCTCGTAGGAAGAGTTTCAAGAAGAACAGGGCAGTGATCCGAGTGACATCTCGTAAGGTGGGAAATTCTGGCTTCTGGATACAGGAGACACCAGCGGATTCATGAAGTATCTATCTATCCTTTCCTAGATGAAACAATTAGCATCCCTCTTATTTGTCCAAGTGAACTTTGGACCATTGAACCCTAAATCAACCATATTACACCTATCTATGCAATCTTTGAATAACAGGGATCTATTGATACTCACTGGTCTACCCCCTAGCTTATCCTCATCAATAAGAGGTTCATTAAAATTCCCAGCTATCACCCAAGGTTTATTGTGCATTTCTGCCACTCTGGACAGATTGTTCCACAACACACCTCTCTCCTCACTCCTAGGACTGGCATAAATTGCAGAGAAAAACCAGGAGAGGTTAGAGGATAATACCTTCACTTCCACATGAATCTCTTGTTCTGTAGTAGCCAACAGATCAATCTCCACCATATCTGCATTCCACAGCAGCCACAAACCTCCAGAACGACCAATTGTCTCCGTATGAATTACGCCATCGAAAGGGAGTCTGTCAGTAATTTCCCTTGCTCTTTCTCCCCCAAGCCGGGTTTCCATTATTACCATAATTGCCGGATTATGAATCCCTACCAAATCCCTAACATGCTTCTGAAAGTTGGGTTTCAGAACACCCCTGCTATTCCAAATTATAAAATTCATAATGATAAGAAAAGGGAGAAAAAGGAGCTCAAAAACACAAGCAGCCGCTCCGCCACCATCCTCAAAATCCATCCCTGCTTCTCCATCCTTTGCTGTGTCCAGCCCCTCCTTGGGAACAAAATCGGCCACTCCACCAAAACCCTCCTGTTCATTACCTTTGCTGAAATGGGTAAACTGAGCAAAGGAGTCCGCTTGGATTGCAGTCTCGGGATGGCCATCGGTAGTGGCTTGAATACCAGGCTCAGCTTGGTGGCACTCCGGTAACCCACTACCATCACTGACCTCACAGCCACCGGATCGGTCTGAGCACATATTGAAGCCTTCTCCTCCTCCGGTGACATCCTGCCAGTCCGAAGCCACCTTGGAATCTTCATTCTTCTTCTTCTTTCCCTTAGCCTTAAATCCCACTTCGGATTGGACCTCAGTAGCAAACTGAAAATTCCCATCCGGTCTTCCCACTCTTCCATCAGAGACGCGCCAATTCCAACTCTGAGAACTTCTAGCTTCCAACTTCGAAGGAATGGGATTACCTCTGCTCCGAGCTAGCCCTTTTTTACTCCTAACTGACGGGCTCAGCTGCGGACTGGGCTCATGGTCATCCGAACTCCTTCCCACCTTAAAAGGGCCCAACTCATTAACCTTAATACTTGGATCCGGTCCAATAATTATCTGAGGATTTGCCTCCTTGGCCCAGCCCATCGAATTGGTCTTCATCATAGGCCCTTGCCCACTTGCCTGATGCGCCTCTGCTCTCCCCTGTCTTGTGTAACCTTCCAAACCTGCAGCATTCTTAGCGCCACGCTGTCCCATTTTCTTACGTGTCACAATCATCCAAGGCCCGTACGAGTCGTTATCCCTCGCCGCTCCACTATCTTCTGACATGCCACCCCCATTGGTTGTACTATCCGTGCCATGCATTGTGCGTGAACCTGCTGAGTCACCCTGCTCAACGTTGCCTCCTCTCACCGGTGATGTGTGAGACCGGATAAGATGAGGACAGTCTTCTTTCTTATGTCCTAACCTACCGCAAGCAAAGCACAGTTTCTAAATCCCTTCATAGACAACCGGTTGCTCAAAACTACCTATAAGCACTGTATTGACGAGCGGCTTGTTCATATCCACTTGAATACATAATCTCGCATATTTTCCTCTCGCTTCCATGGTAGTTTGAGCATCGATCCGCAAGACTTTACCAATAGCTTCTCCAATCTGTTTTAACACCTCCGTTTCATAGAGTTCCAATGGCAGTGCGTGTAACCGAACCCACACCGCAATCGACGAGACATTGGCCGTTGCTGGTTTAAAAAATGGTTCCCAAGGTCTAATCGATAAAAATTGCCCTCCGATGAACCAAGGGTCTTTCTCTAGAACTGCATCCATATCTTCTTTCAAGGTAAACCGGACGGAGTAGAAATCGTACCCTAGATCAACACAGTCCAGTCTACCAGACGGTTTCCAAAGAAGCAGAAGCTTACTTTGGAGGAAGTTGAATCCAACCGATTTTCCATATAACTTTATTATCAACGATTGAGACCACGGTCCTCGAATGCGCAACTTCGTTTCCCTCGAGAGCTTCACCGCGGCTAGACCTTCTCGGAGGTCAGTAACCTCATCATCTGACTCGGCGTCATCATCCATCAAATCCGTAAATTCAAAAGCTTTAGCAAAAGCTCCTGGAATCTCTCCGACAAGCTTGTCTCTAAAGGGCGTTTTAGGTGACCCCCATCCGCTCTGACATCTTGTGCTTGACTGCCTTCATCCAGACCGCCTTGAACCTCCGTATGGAACTCTGCATGATGAACGTCCTTCACTTTCTTTTTGCTACGCGATAACTCAGCTTCCTCCTCTCTAGAGAGAAAACGGTGCTTAGAGGGACCCATTTGCATTATGGGATTTCAAACCATAGATAGGCAACTTAAATTTTGGTCAAACCTTAGGGGTAAAGTGTCAAATTTCAAATCATAGGTAGATAACTTAAATTTCAGCCAAATCACATGTGGAAAAGTTGTAATTTGCCCTAAACTTAATTTGAAAGATGCATATCATCTTTACTGCTTGTAGATTCACTTGAAAGATTTTAAGCTATAATTAATCTCACCAATGCATGCGAAGATAAGTGTAACCCATCAACATTAATTAATAAAATGCTGTGCTATCATAAATGATCCCATGTATTTTATGTATTTAACAATTTGGTTTGGTTAGAAAGTCAAGGTTAATACCAAATGTCTTTGCTTGTGTTTTCTAGGGAGGGTGGGGAGTGAGGAGAGTGCTAATTGTATAGCTTAAAGAATAGTTAACTATAGAATTCACTTGCGGTAATTAGTAATAATATATGTCTATTTACATTTGGAAAACAAAACCAAAAAGAATAAAGAAAAAACAGTCAGTAAAAAAAAAAACGTATTTAATATTAATTATCTAAATCATTTCTCCATCCACCAATACTCATGACCACTGCAACATGGTCCAAGAATGAAGAATTGGTCCAATATTGGCACCAGAGTCTTTGTCAACATAAACATGCGTTAATTTTTTTGATGAACTAAAATGAGTGAGTAGAGACGACTATTGTGGCATATCCTATGGGTGTGACCATTGAGACACTCACCCGCTATGGCATATACGTTAATTAGTATCGAAAAGCAATATACATATATACATACATTAATTAAATATAAACAAAAACTGCGTTGACAGTGTGCCTTATAAGGTTGGGCGTCACTCTTTGACAAAAATATTGTAAAAGCCTGGACTAAGGCCGAAGGCAACAATTTTTTTGATCCTCTGATGGCTGAAGCAGATGTGATTTTATGGGATTTGCAACTCTAGCCGTTTTAGAAGAATTCAATGACATGTTATCATAGAATTAGGAGACTCAAACTTGCTTTGAAGCCATTAATGGTCCAAAAAGAGTGGCTCACTGACTATTAAAAATATTATACAGACTATTTTAGAACTTAAGGAATACATATTTTTCAAATTGTTCTTTTGTATGGTCAAAAAGGAATTCAAATTTTGTGATCAATGTTCTTGTAATGTTGTGTCTGTTTAGGTTAGCTGTTTTCAGAAAGTATGTTTTTTAAATAAATAAAAAACAGTTATTTTTAAACGTTCATTTTGAAGTAATTTTTAAAATCATAGTTAAAGTTTTGGTAAAATCTATGAAAAGTGTTATCTCTATCAATTAAGCCTTATTAAAAAAGACTTACACTCTGTTTGTTTTGATGAAAAATCTTCTGTAAAGATAGTTTTCTGTGTTTTCCAATATTTGGTAGTATAAAAAAAAAAGTTAAAAAAAAATTATCTTTGGTCAACTGAAAAAGTATGGCTTATTTTTAGAGATTGTTTTCCATTAAATTTTTTTTAGAAAACAACTCTATCTCACAGTCACAGCAAGCTAAATAAGAGAAGTTAGAAGATCATTTTTCAACTCATTTAAGGTAATTACCAAACATAGAAAAATAAGATAGTTTTACATAAAATACTTTTTAGAAAATGACTCATTTTTTAGAAAATATTTTTGTCTAAACAAATAGAGCAGTAGAGGTAAATTGCAGCCTTAAAAAGTTAAACTTCCTGTATGTTCTCCAAGTGGCAACTAAAAATCCATTATAAATCCAACTTTTGCATGGATTTGCTGACATAATATTCAATGAGTGGCACCTGATTGAATGGATAACACAAATGAAAATGGAAGAGAAATACACAAAAAAACGAAATTAATGTAAAATAAAAACTAACAAGTTCCTATAATTTGTTTGGTAATGTTGTTCTAGTAAGAGCATTCTCATCAAAAGTTTCAAATGCTAATATGCTATATTTTAATATCTGATTCTAAAAAAGCACACTACATTAAGGGTGCTATATTTAAAAGTTTTAACATCTTAGTTACAGTAAAATGTCATCTTTGACATCATACTGTAGCTGAAATCTTTGAAAAATAAAAATATTTTATTATCACTTCAATTAAAATAAGAATTTCCCTCTCATACTCTTTATATCTTTCCTTCAATTAAAATAATAATAAAAAAGAATATTTAAATGAAATGGTAAAAAAAAAAAATAGAAGTTTTGATGTTGGATGTATTGTAAAGTGATGTGTTAAATGTTATAAAGTGGCTTCTTTAGTTGCTAAATGCTAAAATCTTTAAAACTCTTGAAGGGAATGCACTAACTATGTTTAAATGTTATGAAAATACATGTGGGGTGAAAAAATATTATGGAAATACGTGTTTTATTGTTTAATCAACACAACCAAATAAGCCTGAAAAATTTAGTCCTAAGAGTTTCTAACCCCATATGCTTTCTTCACCCAAAAGTGCATACTTGTTCCATCTTGTCCATTTTAATATATATGTATATATATACATACATACATACACACACACACACATATATATATATATATATATATTAAACCCAAAGAATAACACACACATGCACAAACACATATATATATAATATTTATTTATTGTTTGTTTTAGAGAGTTTTAACCAAAGATCTGATCCTAGTGATTGTTATTTATCATCAGATCAAGATACTAATTGGTTTTTGGTGTAGGTGGAATCAAACTTTAGATCTCTTATTTGATGACAATAGACTTTACCAATTGAGTTAACTAGAACACACTATTTATTTGTTGTTTATACATGAAATGTTTGTAATTTTGACTTAACATATGATATTTTCTTATGTAAACAAAAATATTTACATTAAATAAGTCTTTATATCTTTGCAAAAAAAGTAAATTTTGATATGTCTACCTAGAGTCCGAATTTGGTAAGGATGGAGTGTAAAACTCATGTATTACTTCATTCAATAAGAGATTGCCACATGAACATTTTACTTAAAATTCAATATATCCTACCACACTTAATAATATCTCAATAAACTCCCAATTTGGTTGGATTTATATATGGGTATTAGAATTGATTATGTGTGGTTGTGCTTATTCTTAAATGAGATTAAATTTTGTAAGGGTGTAGTGTAAAACCTATGTTTTACCCATTCAATCCTAATATGTCACATTATTTTATCACATATTTAAGAATAAACACAACCACACATAATTAATTCTAATACCCATATATAAATCTAACAAAAGTGGAAGTTTATTGAAATATTATTAAGTTTGGTAGGATGTATTGAATTTTAAATAAAATGCTGATATGACAATTTCTTATTAGATAATATAATACATGAATTTTACACTCAATTCTTACTAAATTTGGACTCAATATTTAAAGAGGAATTATGCTCTTTCTCCTTCTTCTCTGCTCTTTCGTTAACTTATTGAAAAAAAGGCATCGTGATTCCTTCTTCCTTTATTTTTCCTTTTCCCACCCTCTCCTCTACAATTAGAAAGATGAAAAAAGAAAAAGAAAAAGAAACAAAAAGCCAACAACTTCTGCCTTAAAAATAGAATGACAAAAACAGGGACAAAGGAGGGTGCCAATGAGGTCACCTCCAGGCTTTTGGAGATATATATAGGTTCTTGACAAATATATCTTCAGTAGAAACCTTCTTTATATTTCAAAAAATAAAACTTTTTATTTTTATTTTTATTGTTTTGCATTTGAATTTTTTTTTAAAGATAATTACAATATGTTGCTAACTTTGCAACTCAAACCCTTTTCTCCCTAGACTCTCAAGCACTTTGTGCATGAGGGTGTGCCAATTTAGCTACCAGGCCTTTGACTTTTGTATTTAGAGTTAGATATATAACACCATGTTTATTTATTTATTTAAAAGAAATGACAATTGTAGATTTTGTTCGGAGTTAAATAATTTTATTTCATGCGACTTTTATTTAGCATGTGTCATTTGTGAAAAATAAGGGTTTTTTTTTTTAAATTATAAAATATTTAAATATTTACTTTTTTATTAAATTAATTTGTAAATGTCCAAGCATGTAAAGTGAAATTTATTATTAAAAGATTTTAAATTGATTAAATTTTATATGTTTATAATTTTTAAAACTGTTACTTTATTCTAGCCACGTAATATTTAATTTATATAACAAAATCTTGATCTAAAATGTTCTAAAAAAATATTAATTGTTATTAATATGATTTAAAAGATGATTCACAGATTACAAATTGATTAGCTGACAAAAATTATTTTGAGTTATGTGAAAACTAACTTGATGTAAATGTTTTTGTTATATATATGAGAAAGTAATATAATTGACAAAAATGACATATGTTAGATTATATTCTAGACATACTTTATATAAAAGTAATATGTACAATATATTTATCCCATAAAAAGATTTATATGATTAATACATTTTTATTATTATAAATTTTTGATAGATACATCATAAGGGGAAGATGGATTTAAACATTAAACATATCCCCTAGAAACTATTTAAAAAGCCGAATTAACTATTGACCCAGAGTGCCTTCATTACTGATAGATTGATCACTGATGATATTTTAATTGCATTTGAATCTTTGCATCATGTGAAGAATAGTTGTACAGGGAAGAAAGGTTTTATGGCTATGAAAATAGATATGAGCAAGACTTATGATCGGGTGGAGTGGGTGTTTTTGGAAAAAATTCTTATCGAGATAGGATTCCTGCTCACATGGGTGGCTTTGATTATGGAGTACGTTACCACTGTATCATATTCTATTCTCGTGAATGGTGAGCCAAAAGTAATATTCTAGATATACTTTATATAAAAGTAATATGTACAATATATTTATCCCATAAAAAATATTTATATGATTAATACATTTTTTTTTAATTATAAAATTTTGATAGATACATCATAAGGGGAAGATGGATTTAAACATTAAACATATCCCCTAGAAACTATTTAAAAAGCCAAATTAACTATTGACCCAGAGTGCCTTCATTATTGATAGATTGATCACTGATGATATTTTAATTGCATTTGAATCTTTGCATCATGTGAAGAATAGTTGTACAGGGAAGAAATGTTTTATGGCTATGAAATTACATATGAGCAAGGCTTATAACCGGGTGGAGTGGGTGTTTTTGGAAAAAATTCTTATCAAGATAGGATTCCCGCTCACATGGGTGGCTTTGATTATGGAGTACGTTACCACTGTATCATATTCTATTCTTGTGAATGGTGAGCCAAAAGTAATATTCTAGATATACTTTATATAAAAGTAATATGTACAATATATTTATCCCATAAAAAATGTTTATATGATTAATACATTTTTTTTTTAATTATAAAATTTTGATAGATACATCATAAGGGGAAGATGGATTTAAACATTAAACATATCCCCTAGAAACTATTTAAAAAGCCAAATTAACTATTGACCCAGAATGCCTTCATTACTGATAGATTTATCACTGATGATATTTTAATTGCATTTGAATCTTTGCATCGTGTGAAGAATAGTTGTACAGAGAAGAAAGGTTTTATGGCTATGAAATTAGATATGAGCAAGGCTTATGACCGGGTGGAATGGGTGTTTTTGGAAAAAATTCTTATCAAGATAGGATTCCCGCTCACATGGGTGGCTTTGATTAGGGAGTGCGTTACCACTGTATCATATTCTATTCTCGTGAATGGTGAGCCAAAGGGTATGATAGGCCCTTCTAGATGTCTAAGACAGGGAGATCCCCTTTCCCCTTATTTGTTATTTTTTTGTGTTGAGGGGTTGAATGCTCTTTTACAAAATGTTGTAACAAAAGGAGATATACACGGCTTCTCAATTTGTAGATCTAGGCCTAAACTAACTCATCTATTCATTGCAGATGATTGCTTAATCTTTTGCAGGTCTACTTTAGAAGAGTGCAATAAAATTCAAGAGCTATTGGCCTATTATGAGGTAGCTTCGGGTCAAGTGATTAATAAGGAGAAAACCACTCTCTGCTTTAGTAGAAACACAAAATAGATTAGCTCATAGTTTAGCTAAAAAAATAGTTTTATATACTGAGGCATGGGTAGAAGCTCTATCTAGGGAGGTGGCTGATGTTTTTCAGTTAGATCTATCCTGAGTTTTGGTTGCTTTTTTAGTTGTTTCATTAATAAAATCTTCGCTTACATTTTCCTCAAAAAAAAAAAAAAAAAAAAAGAAGAAGTAGGAGATGTAGAAGGAAGTGGGGCCATGTGATTTGTAAGTTGTTTTTTGAATTTTAAAATTTTGTATTTCGTTTTTTCAATTGTTATGTTTTCGGATAAGAGATTTATATTTCAATCCTTACATATACCAAATTAAATTAAATCTTGGAGTCAAAATTGGTCAAACACCGTCAACTATTAATGACTAGCTTAAACTAAAAAATGTTCCTCAAAAAAAAAAAAACTTAGACTATAAAAAAGAAAAAAGGAAAAGGAAAAAAAAAAGAAAAGAAAAAGAAAAGAAAAGAAAGAGTGAAGGACAATTTAAATCGTAACGAGAGCGAGAGAGACGACGTCGTTGCACTTTTCTTTTTTAACTCCTCCCTGGTGCTCTTCTTCCCAGTTCCGAGTTCCCAGAAATCAGAGTTTTGCTTCATTGCTAGGTTGATCCCACTCCATTTCTCTGCTCTGCTCCACGTAAGTTCTGTTTTTTTTTTTTTTTTGGGTCTTTGTATATATTATTACATAATATTTTTTTTATTTATGACACATACCTATTATGTAAACAATGATATAATTAAAGCTGTTTTTGATTGTTGTTAGGTTAATATAGTTTACAAATTCCAAAACAAAAAACCAAGATTCATAACTCAAATTATTATTATCAGTATTAGATTAGATATAATGTCTTTGACAAAGTATGTGTCCAATGAATTTGACGTACCTCGTTAGTTGTATTCTGATGTTGTTTTCTTGTAACCGTTTTTTTTTTCTCATTATTTCAGATTTATGTACCACTTTTTTTTTTTTTTAATATAATTTTAATTTTAATTTTTTTTATTGCTTAAAATCCCAGTTTGAAAATATGCTTTACAAGTCAATGGTGAAGAACTTGTGTGGTTTTTGTGTTGTAAATGTATAATATGACAGACTCTCCTAAAAATTTGCTCTTTTATATTTTGACTCTTTTGAGGATGACCATCAGTTTTGGAATTTTGAAATTGATATCCAAATGGACAGCAAAATGGGCGAAAATCTGCGTATTCCTGATGAAGAAATAAAAAGCACCATGGATAAGAGAGTGGATGTATATATATGGGATATGGATGAGACCCTTATACTGCTCAAGTCTTTGTTGAATGGGACATATGCCGAGGCTTTCGATGGTTTGAAGGATGTGCAGAAGGGTGTCGAAATCGGGAAGATGTGGGAGAAGCACATTCTTGATTTGTGTGATGGTTGTTTCTTCTATGAACAAGTATGTTTTCCTTTCTCTTGAATAATTATTCCCTGCATTGAGATTTTTTGATTTTATTCTTTTAATTTATGGTACAAATCTTATGTGGGTTGTTTTGTGGCTCCAAAGTTATATTGTTGAGTTCCCTGATTAAGAAAAGAGTTAGGTTTGTTGAGTTTGTTTTGATGATGCAGATTGAAAACTACAATAAGCCTTTTCTTGGTGCCTTGAGTGAATATGATGATGGGAAGGACCTTTCTGATTATGATTTTGGCCAAGATGGGCTTGGTCTTCCATCTGACGATGACAACAAAAGAAAGCTAGCATACATGCACAGGGTCATAGCCCAAAAGTATGAAAAGGTATAGTAACATCAGACTGTCTGCTGCATAATTCGTGTTGATCATTTTAACTGACGTGATACTGCTAAAATAAAATAAGAAAAATAAAGTTGAGATTACTTGCTTTTCTAATTATTTATTCACTATAAAGCCTCTTCCCTCTTTATCATTTCATGTAAATTGTGCTCATGTAAGCATACATGTGACCGACTTTGACTAGTATGTTGAGGATCCATAACCAATCCTAAAATTATTGGACTAAGTCTTGGTTGTGATTGTTAAGTAATTGATTAAGCAAAAATAATTATGAGGTTTAAGCTTAAGATGATGATGCTGATATATTGTTGTTGTTGTTATTGTTTATCTCTGCACATTTTTATTTATTTATAAGTATTTATGCTTACAAATATATTCCTTTCACATGATTCATCAAGGTTTGTTTCTTCTGAACCCAATGCCTTTGCCTGTCTGTGTCTTTTATGTTTCTGAGAGTTCATTTATGTGTTTCACTATAGTTATAGGCTAAGCTAGCCAGCATATATACTATATAAAAAGGTTTAGTAGCTAAATTTAGGAAGGATTTTCTTCTTGTATTGTATATGTTTTGTTGAAGATATCAGCTTCATAGGTGAACCTAAGATAGATTAATTAGTAGTAAAACCTATTGAATTGTATTTGTGCTGTGTGTATTTTGTTACAGTTATGGATTAACATAGCTGGCATGCCTAGGAAATATTTAGTGGAAACATTTGGGAAAGGTTTTCTTGGTGCATGTGTTTTGCTGAAGATATAAATTTAATAGATAAAACTAAGTGATTAGTTAGAACATTTGCACAAGGCTTTAGAGAATCTAAAAGTGTTTTGAGTGCATTTGTGTGACTATTTCTGCTTAGTTGTAGATTGAAGATATGAATTTCCTATATAAAACTAAGGTTGCATAATTATTAGTTAGAAATTTTAAGGAGGGATTAATAATATTAAAGTTTTAAGATGAGTGGCATCGAATTGTTTTTGAACTTAGTAAAGTAGGAGTGGAAAGGAGGGATAGTGAAACTGATGATATATATGAAGGGAGAGTTTTGAAGTGGATTCTATGAATGAATGGGGAATTAGTTCATGGATTTTGTAAGATTACAATACCTCCTAGTTGGAAAGGTTATTTAAACATGAGGCCAGCATAAAATTAAATATTAGACTATTAAGTAGTTTGGGAATGAGATGAATCTAACATATTGTTAGATGTTTTGATAAATGAGTGGTAATAGGAAGTAATAAATACAAATCCACAGATAACTGGCAAACAATATTTGGCAGCAGGTTGGTAAGAATCCGTTCTGTAGGATGCTTTGGTTATGCAACAAAACCATTGACTCCGCCAGGAAAGTCTAAATTTGATTCACATTGGAGGCTCTACTAGATTGAGAGGATGTCAAATACAAATACATCAGATATATTCCTAAGGCTTGAAAAATAGACAATATGGAATCACAAATTGGAGCAATTTCTTTGTAAAGATACATCTTCATATTCATACTTGGTATTATAAGCACATTATCACCAATGTTATTTAGGTCCATCCCACTTTTGTGTAATTCACGGTATCTAAAATGTAAGATAAAAGCTAGAAAAAATCTTTTTTTTTTTTTTAAATTTTAATTGAAAATATTCACTTTCATGCTCTTCCACATTTTAGATATTATCAATAAGTTTATATCAAGCATTGCTAATAATACAACATTAACAACCAAGCCTTAGTCCCAAAGTTTTGGGGTTGGCTATTGCAATGGATCCATTCATAATATAGTGACTAAATTTCACTATGTTTGTCAACCTATGGCAACTGTCCTCTTTTTTATGAGCTTGGGGTTGACTGTGAACAAATATTTGACACTAGGCAGGCATTGCCGATAATAGAGCTCGATAATTTTCTCTTTGTGGTTTGTTAGACTTCCTAACAGGAAGTTATGCTAAGATGCATATAAGCATTATTGATGATAAGCCATCTTTTTAGTATAATGTTTCAGTACATATGTTAATGCATACTGCTGAGAATGCTGAGGCATTTCCCGGTCTTAAGCTCCCTACTACTGTCCTATTGATTTGGTGCTCAATAGTCTGGTCACTAGGAATGATATACATTTTGAGCATTCACTTATTTCATGTTCTCTATATATTAAAAATATAGTCAGAATTCAGCCTGAATAAACATTGCCTCACCTTGGTGAACAAGATAGAGTTTTTTACTTTCTTCATCTTGCGATATTGCTTAAATTGATTACTTATAAAAAAAAAAGATATTGCTTAAATTGATTATTATCCCCATTGTCTATATCAATTCCTCTGAGACAGTGATAATTTGTTGAAGTTCATTGAATTTTAACTCAAATTATTAACTAGGATTGCTTTGAACTTTATTCTAAGTCAAATTTTATTAAGCATAATAGCTAATTTACATTCTACAAGTAATCTTAGCCACAGTATGACCTTGTAGAGAAACTCAAATCTCTCTCTCTCTCTTATTTCAGGGTTTGCATAACCTTTTTGATCAAGAGACAATGAAACTCTGGAATGAATTGTATGATATCACTGATAAATATACAGATGGATGGCTCTCATCAGGTATGCTACTAGTCAGCGTGCAGCTGCAGAGAATTCAATCAATTCTGTTGATGGTTCCACTGTTTGGTTTAGTGCTTCATTGCTTCCTTCTTGTTGTTGATATCTATTAAATATTTGGCCTTTTGTTTTATCCTTCTTTTTTCACAACTAGGAAAAATTGATTTGACTTGATTTGATCATAAGGGGTAGCAATCTGCATACATAGTAATATACCATTGCTATATAACCTTCACATAATGTAAACCAGGGGCTTATATCTACTAGAAGTTTTTCTATTCACTGATTAGTAACCCTTTTATTAAAAGAAAAGAGGGGAATAACTTAAGTGCATGGGACTTCATAATCTGAAGTTTAAAAATCCAAAAGTCCTAGAAAAAGAATAAGGAGATGCTGCCTAAAGCATACAAGTCAAACAGTTCCTTCCCCTCCAAACCTCCCCCCCCCCCCCCACCAAAAAAAAAACATTTTCTCCTTCTCCCCAAAAATACTCACCCCCACACACAAAAAAAGAGCATATTTTGAGACATCTTAACATGTGTTCCCTCATAGACCAAAAGGGACAAAAGTTCAAATCATACTAGCTTTATGCTAACTAAACAGTAAACAAAGCTTTCCAACAATGTCACAACTTCTGAGCATTACGAGGGAGTACAAGCAGCCATATATCTCTTGCAACTGAATTGTGGAATAGAACTTATAGAAGATGATCAACTGTTCTTACAACTATTTTTGCACTACAAGGCCAAGATCTTTCTTAAAGCAATTGTGCAAACAAAGAAGGCAACTTTTGAAGGGCCTTCATATGCCAATTATTCTTCCATGGGAGTATTAGATCTCTTAATTAAAATGAATATCAAACTTAGTGGTTATCACTTCTTGTAAAGTCCAACACATTCTGTCTTCTCCTACTCTAGTAAACTCATATGAATACAAAAATCAAATTGGCAATCAACAGAATCAACATTGATTCCATTATTGGAATCCCAATATGTTGTATAGGAAACTATAGAGGCACCCTTATCCATGAAAATTGGGAATAAGAAAACGTTTTTTTTTTAGAGCAGCCTTCTGCACCATAGATCATGCCCAAAATGGAACTGAAAACCCTTTGCAATTAGTGTCTTTGGTGTGTGTGAGAACTATCTAGTTTGCCTCTATATTTACATGAAAATAGCAAAAGATGGTGGCAAGGGGGGGAAAAAAAGGAAAAAGAAAAGGGAACTACTTGAATAGTAAACAAAATTGTGCCAACTAGCTCAAATGGCACTTCCTATTCGGTTGGAGGGTAAGGTTATGGGTTCAAACCCCACTAGGTGTGTGTAATTTACCAATAATTAAAAAAAAAAAAAAAAAAGAAGTAGACGAACTGTGATAAGATGTTACAATTTAGAAAAAATATCACTAACAATTTTGTGATTGAAAAGGCCTAATAATTAACTATTTAAATATCTTCTTCTTCTACTACTTATTTTATTTTATTTAAATATAAGGACTTTTTTTTTGGGGGATTAAGTAAGAAGAAAATATTATTGAAAAAGGAATAGCAGGAAAAATACATAGAATTCACGGTAGTGAAAAAAGAGTAAAAGGGATCAAAAAGTAACAAGCAGCCACTAAGCTATTCTAAGAGACAAAAGAAAATCCATAAGTGTAGAACAATCCAAGAGACCCCAACACTGAGACCAATCAAAGAGGGTCCGTTGGCATAAATCTAACAACTGAGCCAAAGATTTCCCAGTATCCTCAAAGGAACGCCGATTTCGTTCAGTCCAAATAGTCCACATTAAGCAACCTGGAACCAAATTCTAGATATCAGAATTATGCTTCCCAAGCCAATGATACCAAAATTTAGCCAAGGTTTTCTATTAACTAAAATAAAATAGCATATGGAATACAGTACAACCTCAAATACTGTTCATGGGAAGTGGGCTTTTCTTAGTCAATTTTTTGTAATACTAGAATTGAGAAAATGTGTCAAGGGCCTTGTAGCCCAACTGGCATCTCCTAGTGTTTCCAATGGAAACATCCATATTACAAATGCCCCCTCGCCATTATAACTATCGAATTATCAAAAAGAACTCAGAAAATGTTTTACTCTCCCTCTCTCTCACTTAGAGAAGGAAAATTTAAAAGACAAGGATGCCAAGGGGAAGATATTAACTTTTTAGAATGAGAAAGCAAAATACAATGGTAGGTACAGGTGCAACTTGGGGAACTTATCTTAACCCAAAATACAAGGATAAACTCAAATAATTGCTAACTGGCAGGTGCAGGTGGAACTTGGGGAACTTAGCTTAACCCACTCAAGCACAACTCTGAAGTCCGAACTTGGAGCAAGCTAAGGTTGGGATTTTTCAATTTTGTGGTGGGCTCAAGTTGAAATCACAACCCAAATTAAATTTGGGCTGGGCTTTGGTTAAGTTTCTTACGACCCAGAACTGACCCCTAACCCAAACCCATAACCAACCCACAATTAGAGAATATATATTATTTATAATAACAGTTAATTAGATGTTGATTTCTCATTGGCTGTCGTTAGTTAGTAAATGTATATAGTTTTGATTTTGTTTCATCCATAAGGTTAATGTCTTTTGGTAATTTAACTTTCTTCTTCTGACATATGTTAGTTTTATATGTCTTTCATGTGTATAATATTCTTATAGTAAGTTTTTTGTTTGAAGAATATCAATCTTAATTATTTATCTTTGTAGTCCTTTGGTATTTGTTAATTTCATTTTTTTAATTATAAGTAAAGGATAAAGAATTTATAACATATCATGTTATAGGTTATTATTCTAACTAGGAGTGGCAATTCGTGTTCGTGTGTGAGGTTTGTGCCATGTCAACTAATGAGTATTCGACTATATGTGTCAACATTAACCCGATACGTTTATTAAACGGGTCAAGATTCACCAATCCTAACACAACCTGTTTATTAAACGGATTAGTCGTGTCGACCTATTTATCAAATTTTATCAAAGCGAAAAAAAAAATACAAATTTTAGTATTGACCAAATTGATCTAAATTATGAATTTTTTTTAAAAAAAATATAAAATCCAGAACTCATAAGTAAATGCATCACAAATAATCATTTAAAATTAAAACATATCTGAATATCACAAATAATCAATCACAATATGTTAAGGAAAATAAACCATAACAACTAATAAGTTTATATACCTACGGTTTGAAGGGTATATTGGTAAAATATTATTTATTAAACAAGTTAGATGGGTAAAACGGGTTCCATGGATTGGACACTAACCTGATCCATTTATTAAACGGGGCAATTGTGTTAACCCAAATATGACACAGACTCGTTAAACCTTAATCTATAACTTGCTAATTTCGTGTCGAGTCGTGTCGTGTTTGTGGGTCGTGACAAATTTTGCCACCCTAATTCTAATTTAGAGCTAAGTATCATTTATGTAATTAGCCTAAATCCAACCTAGCCCAAAGATCAACTTGACCCAACCTAAGCCCAAAATTCTTTAGACAAGGGTTCAGGCTGAGTTGTACAAGTTAAAGGTCTGGTTGGGCTGTGTTGAGGCTCTAGATTGAAAAGCTTAGTTTAGCATGAGTTAACCTCAATCCAGACCAGCCCTCCCATGCTGCAGTCCTATGTTAGGCAAGGAGCCATTATCTAAAATTATATATATATATATATATATATAGGGCAATGATTTCCTGCACACAAGGCTGCAGCTGTTGCTGCATACAGGGACAGGTGACAAAAAATAAGAGAAACACATGTGCAAGCACATGACCAGTTTAAAGAAAGAACTGCCGTTAACCTAACGTTCACGATTTCTCTCTCACATACACACTGTGAGACTGATACACGGCACCCCCTCTCTTCAAATCACTCTCTCTTTCTTTTTTCAAAACCCATCAACACCTCTCTCCTCTATCTCTTTCTCTCTCATCCTCCTCCTTCATTCTTCTCTGGATCCTCACACTAGCAAAAACGATTTCTCTCTCTCTCTCTCTCTCTCTCGTACACAGCAACAAATCACTGTCTCTCTTCTAAACCCCTTAAACGCCTCTTTCTCCCTCTCATCCTCCTCTTCTGTTTTTCTCCATTTTGCTTGTTTCCCTTTCTGCTAATTTCAGTTTTCGATAGCTTACATTTTGGCATTAGTGACTGGGAACTTCCAATTGTGAAGCACTGCATTGAATGATTCTTATGTCCTGACAAAATTTGAGGAATTAAAAAACGAAATCCAGATTACAGTGGTGTCCTTAAATGAACATAACTAAAATTGATGCATCTGTGAAACTATAATGGCATTGATTTCTTACTTATACACAAAAAGCATACGACAATCAACTAAAAGAATACTGTGAAATGAATTACATTACAAAATGAACACTAATTTACAGAATATAGGCCATCCAGCAAGGTAATGTGATGGGCCTAAATCAAACTAAAGTATTTTAGCATATGACAAGCTTTACACTGGGAAAATACTGCTCACTTAGTCAACCTCCTTTTGCATGCTTCAGCATCTGTCCTCCAAAGTATAAGAAGCCGATCAGGTAAAGGCGGAAATTGCTTGTGAAGGGGATTTGAAGAGAGAGAGAGAAATTGTTTTTGCTGGTCTGGTGTTCAAGACCTGTGAATGGCCCCTATGGTGTTGGATTATGGAAATATATCAGTCAGGGTTGGTCCTCCTTCTCTAGCCAAATTGTGTTCGATATTGGTGATGGGTCTAGAGTGAAGTTTTGGCAAGACTGGTGGTGTGGAGAGTCTTCTCTTGTTGTTAGATATCCTGCCTTGTTTAGATTTTGCAGGAACAAGGAGGCTAGTGTGGCTGAGCTTATGCTGTTCGCCAATGGTGTCCTCTTTTGGGATGTGAGCTTCTTTAGGGGGGTGCATGATCGGGATTTAGAGGCTTTGTTTGATTTCATGGAATCCATTTACGCTTCTCCCTTAAGGGGGCTCGGTGAGGATAAAATGTATTGGATTCCTAACAAGCATAAGGGCTTCAGGGTTAGGGATTACTATAAAATTTTAGTTGGCAACACTCTCCTTGGTTTTCCTTGGAAAAGCATTTGGAAGCAGAAGATTCCTTCTAGAGTAGCTTTCTTTGTTTGGACTGCTGCCTTAGGGAAATGCCTGACGATCGATAATTTACGGAAGAGGAAGGTGTGGATTTTGGATTGGTGCTTCATGTGTAAGAGAAATGGTGAATTGGTTGACCATCTTTTCCTTCATTGTCCTTTTGCTATGGACCTTTGGTCTATGGTTTTGGGCCTATTTGGTGTTTCTTGGGTTATGCTGCGCACGGTTTTGGGGCTGTTAGGTTGTTGGCAAGGCAGCTTCGGTCGTCATTGAAATGGTTATATTTGGTCCATCATTCCTCATTGCTTAATGTGGTGTCTTTGGAGGGAGAGGAATTGTAGGTGTTTTGAAGATTTTGAGAATTCCATTCCGGACTTTAAGCTTCTCTTTTTTAGAACCTTAAGGGATTGGTTGTTTGCCTTGCAAAGTCAATCTTTCCCTTCTTTTATTGATTTCCTAGACTCTTGTAATTTTTGTTTGTAATTTCTTTTCTCTTGTTCACTTCCAGTGTACTTGGGTTTCCCTTTTTATCAATGCATTTTATTTACTTATCAAAAAAAAAAGGGGAAGGAGGATGAGAGAGTGCAGTCAGCTATCTTGAATTATTTAGAGTTTGCCGAGACAAGGAGGTTAGTGTGGCTGACAGTATGAAGCTTGATAATGGAGTCCTTTTTTGGGATGTAAGTTTCTTTAGGGGTGTGCATACTCGGGAATTAGAGGCACTGGCTGGTTTCATGGATACCATTTATGGTGCTTCGGTGAAATGGTTTGGTGAGGATAAGATGTGCTGGAAACTTAATAGAGAGAAGGGCTTCCTGGTTAAAGACTATTATAGTCTCTTAGTGGGCTCTAATGACTATTACTTTTTTTGGAAAAGTATTTGGAAACAGAAGATTCCTTCTCAAGTAGCTTTCTTTGTTTGGACTGCTGCTTTGGGGAAGTGCTTAACGATTGACAATTTACAAAGAAGGAAGGTTTGGATATTGGATTGGTGTTACATGTGCAAGTGTAATGGTGAATCGGTTGATCATCTTTTTCTTCATTGTCCTGTTGTTATGGATATGTGGGCTATGATGTTCGGATTGTTTGGAGTGAGCTGGGTTATGCCGCAGTCTGTAGTGGGGCTTTTAGCATGTTGGCAAGGGAGATTTGGTTGTCATCGAAATTGGTATATATGGTTGATTGTTCCCTATTGCTTATTGTGGTGTCTTTGGAGAGAGAGAAATAGTAGGTGCTTTGAAGATAAGGAGAGATCAATATCAGACTTAAGCTATTTTTCTTTAGAACTTTAATGGATTGGTTGGCTGCATTGCAGAACCAATCATTTTTATCTTTTCTTGATTTCCTAGATTCTTATAATTTTTGTTCTTGATTGTTTGACCCCTTGTACACTCCCTGTGTACTAGGGTGCTCCCCTTTTTGATATCAATAAACTTATTACTTATCCAAAAAAAAAAAAAAAAGAGAGGGTAGAGAGGCGTTGATGGGTTTTGGGGAGAGAGAGAGAGAGAAGGCTGCCGTGTATGTGTGAGAGAGAGAAATTAACGTTAGTTTAACATCAGTTCTTTCTTAAAACTGGTCATGTGCGTTGCACATGTGTTTCTCTTATTTTTTGACATCTGTCCCTGTATGCAGCAACTACTGTAGCCTTGTGTGCAGGAAATCCTTGCCCATACATATATAATTTTTTTGTAGGTAATAACTTGTATTAAATGGGTTCAAAAGGGTGCGCCACCTTAGTACACTGGAGGCATAAGTGAAAATAATGAAAGAATACTAACATCAAAAGTTTCACTACAAAATCCAGCATAGAAGAAGTAAAGCAATTAGTAGCAGCTATCCATTCATATAATGTTCTAAGAAATAAGAAATTTATGTCTTGCACTGGATGTTCACATCCTTCAAACATAATATAAGTCAGTATGAACGATAAACTAAACTCTTTTCTTATGGAATCTCACCATCTAGCTAAAAAAATGGCCTTCAAATTGGCTGACTGTGGAAACCAATACATGGAGGATCTCTAGTTTCTAGACATAATGGTACCTCTAATGAAGATGAAGATGATGACCAATCCTACGAATAACCTGGATAAGTTAGTTTCCTCTAGAAGAGAGACAATATCCCTATAATAATATTAAAAACACTTTACTTATCAAAAAAAAAAAAAAAAATTAAAAACACTTACTTCATTTCCTATATATGGCAAGCAGCTCAGCCAAAGAAATTAAAGTGGACGTGGTTCCTGCATGCACCTGTACCCCATGCAATCCATAATTTCTCAAGGGCTAGTTATCAAGAGTAACATTGAAGGTCAAAGTTGGAAGATTTCACAAGAACTGAAATGCTGAAGGATAGAGCCAAGAAGGGTCTGCTGGATGTTCAATTTCTCAATATATCACCAAGGCCTATACCCAAATGTTAATAACAAGCTCAAACTTTTGAGACATTAGGACACTGTTGTAGTGTGTCACCCTAGAGAATGAATGTATGTAAAGGTTCTGTTCCTTGCTTCCCAGATGCTTCAAAGGCATTGAGGATTGGAGTTCTTCATAACAGATTCTTCCTAGACCTAGCAAAACTAGAGAAGATAAATTCTGAAAGATGATATTCTGGACAAAAAAATGAGGAAGAGATGAATCTGCACTTCATTTTGGTGGTCTGTACGTTGGACTAATATTAGGGGATGGGACCCTGTACTTTCCTCCCTTTTGTAGTATGCCACAAGTGGTGATTTTAGGGTGCTACAGCCTTGGTAGGAGCCTCAACTTTAGAAGCAAATTGGAAATCTGACTCTTGTACTGGTTAAAGCTTAGTTTGCTCAGTAGGGCGGTGATGTGGGAAGCGCAAAGACAATTTTGTTTTATTTAATTTGAGGAGTCAATTGGATTTTATTTGAGGTCTATTTAGTTAATTAGGTTATTAGTATTTTACATAGTTCCCGAGAGTCAAGGTTATTTTGTAATTCAATAATTGGGCTTTTCTAAGAATTAGGTTTAACCGTTTAAGTCATAGTAGTCTATATAAGCACACTATTGTACTCCAATGGAGATAGTTTATAGTTTACTAATGTAATAGAATTATTTTGAGGTTTTTCCCTAAGTAGCTTGGTGTTGTTTCCTAGGTTTTGTTTCCTCTTGCTTGGTGCTGATTATGAACAAATCTAGGTGCTGATTCTTAGGTTATCTTTATTTTTCTGTTCTTCAATTTTTGTGTTTCATCCATTTTGGTTTTCCTATATTAGGGTGATAATATATGGGTGAGGATTTTTAAAATTTAGGATTCAAAACATTTTGGAGTTAAAGATTCTTCCACTGGGAATGATATCTAAATGTTAACAACTAGACATCATTTCTATTGGATGATGTTAGAGGCCTTGTTTGCTTCCAATTCATTTGGTGTTGTTGCAATGATAAGGCTTCATGAAGTCCCATATTTTGCTTTCTTTGTTGGAGCTGATTGTTAGAGTGAAGCTTTATTATCAAAACTATAATATCAAATATGGTAGGAAGAAAAAGGAAGGTTTGGATATTGGATTGGTGTTATAGGTAGCTATGGAATTATGGTATGTGGTTTTGGGTTTATTTGGAGTAAGTTGGGTTATGCCACAGTCTATTGTGGGGCTCCTAGCTTGTTGGCAAGGCAGGCTTGGTCGTCATTGAAATGTTCATTTATGGTTAATTGTTCCCCATTGTTTAATGTGGTGTCTTTGGAGGGAAAAAAATAGTGAGTGTGTTGAAGATAATGAGAGATCCATACCAGACCTCAAGTTATTTTTCTTTAGAACTTTATTGGATTGCTTGTCTGCTTTGCGAAACAAATCATTCTCTTCTTTTCTTGATTTTCTTGATTCTTGTAATTTTGTTCTTGATTGTTGACCCCTGTACACTCCCTATGTACTAGGGTGTCCCTTTTTTGATATCAATAAAACTTATTACTTATAAAAAAAAAAAAATTTTTAACTAACTGAGGAGGGAATTAAATGGAAAAAAGGGGTGCCATCTCACCTTTAACCAACAAAAATTGAAGAGAATATTTCCCTGTCTAACTTACCCCAAACTACCTTGTCCTGCTGGCTATAGTGTGGTATAAAGCCTCTGTTTGGGAAGCGCGTTTTCCAGCCGAAGCGTTTCAATCAGCAACTTTTTCTTTAAAACTGGGTTTCACGGCACTATTCACACATTTAAAAATTATTTTGCTACAGTGTTTTCAATTTTCAGCAATAAGCGGTATTCAAATAGATCCAAAGTAAGCTGTGGATTTTTTCAGCTGAAAAGCTTTATTCTGTTAAGTAACATTTCTGATCCAGACCCTTGTTACAAATTTTACAACAGCAGGCTGCATTCCACTCAACAGAAATTTTTCTTAACATATTTTTTCTGGAACTTTTCTTGTAATCGTACCTAGTGCACAAAGCTCCCACTTTTTGTGGGGTATTTTCTTGCAATGGTTTTCACTTGTTGAGAGGGCTGATTTTTATGAGCATGATCCTACCTCCTAGAGAGTATGGTTATATTTCCTAGATGGAAACTAATTTCTAACTTCACCACCTATTCCATGTTCTCATTACTAGGGTATTTGAGAACCCATTTACCGTTTTTAGTTGTAATGCTGATAGGCAATATTTAGAATCTTCTGAAATTGATCTCCAGAATTATACAAAATTTTTCCATGCGTAAATAAGATATCCTCCGCCATACTGCAAGAGAAAAGGGTTGTACATGATAAATTCCAACTTCTAAGTGGAGGGCTGAATTTTATAAGTATGATCTTACTTCTAAGTGGAGGGCTGATTTTTATGAGCACGATCATACCTCCTAGAGAGTATAGTTATATTTCATAGACGGAAACTAATTTCTAACTTCACCACCTGTTCCCTGTCCTCATTAACTAGGGTACTTGGAACCCATCACTGTTTTTGCATGTAATGCTGATGGGCAAGATTTAGAATCAAAGTTGCACTGGTATGGATACGACTATTGGTACGGTATGGGTACGGGTATAGGGATACAATGTTTCTTGAAAAACTTAGGGTACAATACGCCGGGGATTTGTTTATTAATTACTTATTAAATATATTTTTATATATTGTTAAGCATTTATTTTTTATATATTGTTAAATATATATCAATTTAAAAACAATAATGGATAATAAATTGAATCTATGAACATTAAATGTTGTGTAGAATATAAACCAAGATCCAAAAGAGTAAATAAAATATAATTAGATAAGTATTCAACATTGAAACCAATATATAAAGCATATAAATAAAAATTCTTACAAGTTTGGGCTATCTCTCACTATTGGGATTGGGTGACAATGGTATCTAAGTCGTATCAGAGATGCATCCTAGATGTATTGGCACTTAAAAAAAAAAAAAATGATCGGCCAAGTATCTTAGAGGTATCCGGTATGATACTGGTACGATACATATCGGATATGGGTATGTGAGTAAAAATGGAGTATCTGTGCATTAGAGTTAGAATATTCTGAAATTGATCTCATAAGGGTTTTTTCCAGGAATTATACAACATTTTTCTATGCGTAGGGAAATAAGATCATTTGCCATACTGCAAGAGAAAAGGGTTGTATCATAACAAATTCCAACCTGGCAACCTCTAAATGGAAAACAGGGTTCCTTTTCATGCCCTTCAAATTCAATAAACTAAAGAGAAATCAACCTGCTTGGTTTAATGAAGAGTCCCTTTCTGCAACTGAAGCAAATATATATATATATATATATAGAGAGAGAGAGAGAGAGAGAGAGGACTTCTTTGTTAGTACCTTTAGATGCATTCAGCCATCACCTATCCTTGCATTATTTTTGCCATAACTCTTCAAAAATTTGCACCATCAAATTTGTCCTACATTTAGGAAGAGAGAAGATGCAGAAGGGATATGCTGAAATAATTTTGGCTGCATTCCCTGCATCAAGAGGTCTCCTCTAAATTTATTCTGACTGCTACCCCCTCTTGATAGAACTTGTTAAAGAGGAGAAGGAGATCAATAATTTGTCTAAATTGGATAAATGTTTGAGAAAACATGCTTTAGACCCCAAATTACGGCTTATATCAATTTTAAGCTAAATACTAAGTTTAGCACAATTGTTGATTTAATTAGCCAATTGATATATGCATGGATACACAAATACAATAGCAAATCCCAAAACAATCACAAGTATCCAAAACACCATGAACCGAGTAAAAACTCTCCAGTGCCTTTAGCACCAACCAATATCACTTGAAAGAATAGTTGCAATACATCACACTTACAAACACTTCAAACTATCCAAATGAAAATGTATTTGAGCTCCCCACTCCTACTTGCACCCGATTGCTCTAATCCTTTCTCCTCACTAGCTACTGGTTCCGAGAGTTGAGCCTCTAGGAAATTCATACGCTCCATGGATAGTGCAAAAAGTGGAGTCTTGGTCAAAGCAAGCCACCCCATTCTATTACCATACATAATTGGGAGGTAAGACCAAGTCTCCTTGGCCACTCCAAGGCCTCTTGAAGATTTAGGGATTGCTCCAGTGACTCCCAGCACCAAGGTTTGACCAAGATCACTCAAGGTATCTATGTGTATAAGGCTTGGGTCTCCTTTATTAGGATTCAACAATTTGAGAGGGTGAAGGTAGAGACTACAATGAGTTTTCTTCTAAGGAAAATGGGTAGTTTTCTCCCTCTTCAATCTGAGAATTGGGTGCGTAAAATTGTGGGTTTTAGAAAGATATATGAGAGGGTTACTTGGATGGGAACAACAGGAAAGTGTGTAATTGAATTCTCAAGTTCTGGCAATCTCGCTCGACCAAAAGTCAGTTGAGTGTCGAGTGAGACACACTGCCAACTGATTTCAAAAACTGCAACTCACCTGAGATGTCAACTGAAATCTCCAACTTGCTCGACCAAGATTGTTGATGCAAAAACTCCATTTCCAGCATTTGGCCTCTCATCTCAGATACAATATTGCCCACAAATGTACAATTACATAGAAGTTTAATTTGAATGAAAATACATCAAAATTGGCACAGAATATGCCAACACTAAAATCCTAACAATGTTCTTGTTAAAAGTGTCTACGATGGGAAATGGTGGTTTCAACTCGTCTCCTTTTAACTTAAAAAGAAGAAGAAGGGAAATAGTGGTTTCAAGAACCATTAATTTAAGAGCCTGATAGCACTTTTGGCAGTAACCTTATAGTGTTTGCTAATTAAACTAACAGGTCCATGGGAAGAAGTTCCCTAATATTTGGATTGAGGGCAAGGAAGACACAGCTTTTTTTCTTTTAGTGTTGTTTCTACCATCATATCATGCCTATCTGCTTGATAATCAAAAACAGGCATGCATCTCAATCTTGTACTTAGGCAAGACATTTCATCCCTGCAGTTATGCAAATGGTCCTTATTCATTGGAATAAGGACATTACTTGGCTTCCCTTTGCCTTTGTGTTGATTGATTTTTGATTTTGTGTTCTATCCTGCCTGATAATCCTAAGTAATAACTTGTCTTGTTGTGGTGTCTGAAATATATTGTACTTGTGCTTCTCTCACAAGTCTAGCTACTTTTGCATGATTGGTTTTACTTATGTTGCTCATCCTCATATTGATGTAGCACGAGCTTTCTTGGAGCAGTGTTCAAGTGGGAAGACAGACACAACTTCAACTGCCTCTGCTGATGGGATGGTTGACTCTACTGATTCAACGTATCAGCATGTTAATGTTCTGGTGACTTCTGGATCACTGATACCCAGCCTTGTGAAATGTTTGCTCTTTCGACTTGACAATCTGATAACACATGAAAATGGTAAACCATTCTTTTCTTCATTTCATGTTTAACTTAAATATTTATAATTCCATTGTTCGAATTAAGCTTTGTTTTCTGACTCATAGGTATCTGAACTGCCATTATCTGTTTTTACTAAAATGGCTTATCATTGCTTTGCCTCTTCCTGTACAATGTTATGCTCTGTTGCCTGTTTAAAGTGTAAGCTTCAGTTGAATTTACAATTTATCCAAAAAAAAAAGAAGTAAGCTTCAGCTGAAGTTTCCTTAATAGATGGCATAGTGTTTTCAGACCATTTTTGAGGTCATTTCTTGTCAAAATAACGAAGGTGGTGATATTGACAATCAATTTTACAGTTTGAGTGAGCTTATGTTGTTGACTGAATTCTAGTTTATTCCTGTTTTGGTTACATAAAAAGGTCGTACCTAGTGTACAAGGTTCTAGCTTTTGTGGCATTTGGGAGAGGTGGTTGGTAGGTAGCCTTACTCTCAATTTTGGTGAGGCTAATTCTTGGGTTGGACTTGAATCTGTGACATATTGCTTGGGTAGAGGGCACTTGCCAACCCACCAAGTTCTGGCCTATTTGTTTTCTCACACACACATGTTTAGGATCAAGTTGTACCTGGTGTAACGTTTTGGTAATGTTACACCACTTTATAACTTTAAATTGGATTAATATTTTGGAAATCCCATTAATAGATTACATGCTATATTTGTTCTTGATGCGTATTGCAAATTTCATGTCACTTGGATATTGTTTACTATCCTATTCATTGATATAATTTTAAACTACTGAAAATTTAAAATATAAACATCTTATGGATGAGATAGGTATTAGTCTTTAATCATCTTGATATTTTTAAGTATGGAGGGTATAAGGTGATAATGTAATCTAATGACGGATTTATAAAGAACTTATTTAATACAAATTTACTAATTGGTGTAATATTAGGAAGAGGTACACTAGGCGTAACTCAAACCTAACTCATATATATATACTCCCTTTTCTACGAGAGTCGTTCTAATTCCCGTGTGGAATTAAATCAATACTTAGTCATGCTAAGACAACCCAGGAGGTAAGCGTACCGCCACTTTAAGCCAAGGGGTGCAAATAGCCAAGCTTAGTAGATAAATCTCATGCCAAAGGTTACGCCTATCCATGGCCGGACCTCTCTTCTTGGCCAGCTTTCATTATACATTTCTAGGAAACTTGTCAGTCGAACACAAAAGCATGACAGTATTTCTACTTATCTAGGGCCGGCCCTAGGCCTAGGCCACTTAGGCCACCACCTAGGGCCCCGTACTAGAGAAAGGCCCCAAATTTTGGGGCAAAATTTGATATATTAAAAAAAAAAAAAAATTAGAGATATAGGAAAAAAAATTAGTTTTATAATTTTCTTCTACTTTTAAGAAGTTCCAAAGTATTGAGTAATGCTAGAGATAATACAACTTTAGATGCTTCGGTCTTCTTTCTCAAAAAAAAAAAAAAAAAGATACATGGGTCTTACAAATAGAGTAATGCTATAGTTTTACAAATTATTTTACAACATTTCTACAAACTTTTATTGTGGTCAACTTCGTACTTGTTCTTATCTGAGCCCACTGATAACATCACTTTTTTATTTATCTATAATCATTCACCATATTATCAGTTTGTAAAAGTTTTTGTAAGAGAATTTGTATCTCTAGTATTTTCCCTTATAAATATATGTGTCACTAATCACAAGAAATAATTCAGATAGGAAAATGCTAGAAATATTATTAATTTTACTTGAAAAGTTTACAAATTGATGTGATAATTAATATGATATGTGGACGTCAATAACCTATTAAATGCATTTTTGAATTATTTTTTGTGATTAATGATACATCTTTGTAAGCCTCATGTTATAAAATTTATAATATCCTTAACATTATTCATTTAAATACTTGTTTATTATCTTCTTGAAGTATTACTAATCACATTCATTTCTACATCGTTTGAAAGTTTTTCTTAGTAAAATTTGTTATAACTTTAGCATTTTTCCAAAAAAGAAGAAGAAGCATATTACAAAATAAAAGGAATAGATTTTTGTTATAAAGAAATTATGATATTAAATATTAGTTAAATATTATTTAAGTGATAACAAAAATACCCCATTTAAATATATCGCCTTAGGCCTCCAAATTTGTTGGGTCGCCCCTTAACTTATCCAAAAGCATAATATGTGGTTTGCAGGTTTAGACCATTTCCTTGGTGTGGATGGCATTAGAATACGACCTTTGACTTAATCATAAACAATAGTGTTGTCTAATGCAGAAGACCTTTTTTAGTAGCGGGATTTTTCTAGAAGCCTGCTGACACATGAGTTGCAAGTGCATGAAATCATGTTTCCTGCCATTTGATGTGTTTACATGGTTCAGTTGTTTCCTGCCACTGCCAGTTGATGCATTAGTTCCAGTTGTTTCCCTTGGCCTAAGTTAGTGTGTGTTTGGGTTAGGTGAAAAAAATTAAAATTATTTCACTATTCAGCTTATTTTTACTACTATCATGTGTCCCACTGTACTATTTCAACTAACTTTTACCTTTATTTACAGTACTTTCTGTAATAATTTTTCAGTTTTAGCAAAATAAGCGGTATCCAAACACATCCTTAATATCGCAATTTATAAAACTTGATTATGCACTTGTCCTGCCCAAAAAAAAAGCAAAAGGAACTTGATTATGCATTTATAATTTTCCTTTTTTATTTTTATTTATTTTTTAATATGGATCTTTGGTAAGGCTATCTACCATAACCTCTCTCAAACCCTGCTAAAGTGGGAGCTTTGTGCATTGTGTATGACCTTTAAAATATATGGATCTCTAACTTTTATGTAAGCTTAAGTTGTAATGGTTAGTGATAGTTCTGCAATTTCTTCAGTTTACAGCTCATGGGAAGAAGGGAAAATCCAATGTTTTCAATGGATCAAGGAGCGTTTCAGCAGTTCAAATGTTCGTTTTTGTGTAATTGGGGATGGATGGGAAGAATGTGAAGCTGCAAAAACCATGAGATGGCCATTTGTTAAGATTGATCTGCGACCAGGCAGCTCTCACAGGTTTCCAGGCCTCACATTGAGAACGGTAGGTTATTATTTCTCTGTTGTATATGGTAGTCCAGGTGCTGAAAATGACAAAGATTAAGTCTCTCTCACCATCTGCACTTTATATTTTTTGCTTCCCTGGAATCTTTATCTGTACATAGAAACAGAGAAACATCGGTGGATGTCGATGTTTTTAAACAAAAGTTATGAGTCAACCAATTTTGATGACCATTACTACATTAATTATGGTCCACATAAACCAAGTGTTTTCCCTGAAGATATCTATGTCATCCGACTAGATTTTTTTTTTTTTTTTGGAATAGCATTTGTAGATTCCATTATTTTTGTATATGTAACATCAAATAATTTTTGTTAAATTTCTAATCCTTTTATTTTTCATTAACTGCAAGTGCTCTATCTATCTCTATCTATCTTGTACACAAGTATGTATATTTTATGTGAGAAAAAACAAGGCAAAGTGATGACTTTCTTCCATGCTTACCATGGAGCTTTTTCCTGAAGTAGTACACGTTTTATGCATATATTTGGAGCATAACAGACCTGCATGTTATTTCTCCAGAACATGCAGATCAAAATTAATGGAATTGATCATGCTTCTTAGTATTAGAATAGCAAATGCTATGCATGGCCCACATTTGAATCCTGGAAATATTTTAGATGCCTGGCTTTGTGGCCTCTATAGAAGTGGCAATCTCTTGTGGACCAATCCTAATGACTCAGACTTTGATAGCTCCAAGTCTCTTCTTTCTTTGTCAACATATTTAGTAGAATCCACCAATCCTCCTCTTCTTGCTGGTTGGAATGTGGTTGAGAATGTATAGTTGAAACTTTTTATCTATGGGGCAGCCTATAGACTGGGCTGTAAACATCTGATGTGATAGGGGATGTAAATGTGGATAGAATTCTTTACTGATATTTATCTGTTGCCATGCAAGTATTTTTCCTACCAAATCATGTGGTACTTTTTAATTCAAGTTTGTCATTAGGAAAGTCAATTTAGTGGAGTGAAAATACCTAAAATGGTTCAAGTCCAACTTCTCGGCAGCTAAAGTGCATGCCTTATCTTATATATTAGGATGAAATCTCAAATCTGGCATACTGGCAAATCAAGTAGATTACTTTCGATAATACTCCCCAAGTGGATGATGTTGAAAACTTGAAGGCATGTCTTTACCTATCTTCAACTAGTGAATTATGTTGTTACAAATAGGTCTGAAATGTTTTGGCTATACCGAACAAAGGGTTGGATTTGGGTACAGATTTTAAAGGGGTTGAACAAAAATAGATTTTTATTCCTCGGACCTTTACTTGGTTTTGATGGGTTCTCTCATCAAGATATGACCCATATATTTTCATGTAACTTGACCCCCCAAAATACTTAAAAGTATTTCTAAATATTTTTTTTCTTATTTCCTTCAATACAAATAACAAAGAAAATACTCAAAAATAAAAGTTGAATAATACACAAATCCTAGTATCTTTATTTACCATATAAAAAAAAAATCTATTTACAAATATGCATTAAAAATGAGTTAACAAAGAGTTGAAATTAAAATTTCACAATAGAACTAAGGTCAAAATCAGATATGGTCCAGACTAAAACAAAGCTAAATGCTGGCCAACTAGTACGAGTAAAAATCTTTTCACAGATCCGGGCTGGCTGCTTGCAGTTAGAGGTACGGTCAAAACTCACCTAACTTGTCATGTTTAAAAATAAATAAAAAAGTTATTCTACAACACCACTGACTATGCATAATTGATAATTCACAATTATTTCATATGGTAAATTATTTCATATATTTAATTGTGATCGACTATTTATTTTTTCATATAAACATATTTTTTCTCTATTACTTACGGTCTGCAGCATCGTGACACTAAAAAGATTGATCTTAGATTTTTTTCATTTAGTGGCAAGGGAATATTTTGGATCATGAACAGCCTGCCCATATGACCGTGTTTGGAGGCCTAAAGATAATCTTGTATGCCAAAAAGTGATATATATATATATATATATATATATATATATATATATATATATATATATTTATTTATAAATGGATCAAAGAGTTCTTGTTACTTTTGTAGGTTTTCAAAATAAACATTAATGGTTCAAATATTTTCCTCCTATTATAACTACTGATTTATATATATATATATATATATATATAAATCAAGACATGGATTTTTCTTTTCATTTTTTAAACTTTGATTCTTTACAGAATTATGCTATGGCATGGCATGGCATGAATTTAGAAACTATTTTACTTTTTTCTTGGTTTTTAAATTAAGATGGAAAAAAAAGGGGACAAGTACAACTGAATTATTGGAGGACAAAATTTTTAAATATATGTATACATAGTGAGAATGATAACCTAGCAAAAAAAAAAAAAAAAAAAAAAAGTGAGAAAGATTGGAGGATATTTCGAGAACAATAATGGGTGGAATATCCAGTTGGGATCAAGTTAGAAATGCGGAGAAAAGCCAAGAAAAGTACAATGTGGGGGTCCCTCTCTCCCTTCGCCTTCTTTATCAAATGGACCTTGTGAGGGTCTTTTAGTCTTTTAACTCTTTTGTATTGTACTAAAGCTTACAAATGGTAAAGGGATTTAAAGGCTCCAGTCCAAAAAGTAGTATTTGGTCTGGCTATGGCTTATACTTCATGTTTGTGGAATGGAATACTAAAGTATGCGTGGTGCTTGTTAAAGTTTCTCAACAAGGGTCCTATATAATAAGAAATAAGATAAATGAAAGAAAAAAAACATAAAAATACTTATAAAGTTAAAAAAATGACATAAAACTATAAAAAAGACAAAAGAAGTGTAAAAAAAAAAAATTTTAAAAAGTTGTTCACAGGCACCTTTGGTGCTCGTTAACACATACCTACTATTAGTACTGTCTGCTTGCTTCTCTCTCTCTCTCTCTCTCTCTCTCTCTCTTGCTCTTTATCTCAACTTTCCTTTCCCCCTTTTTATTTTGTCCTGTCCTTTTAGCCTCATAAATGTTTTTGGTTTTATTTTCCTTTCCTTTTTTGTTTACAAATATTGCCATTTAGTTGTTTTCTGACTTTTGCACCCTTGTGCTATTTTCTGATAAATATTATTTTGTCCTATCTTATTTATTAGGTGTGTTAAAATGATGATTAAATAATTAAGTTTATTATTATTTTTTAACTATTTAAGCCTTTGAGATAAACTAGTAAGTTGCCCAAGCGATACATGAATAATTTTGTGATATTTTATATAAAACGGTTTTGCATCAATTTGTACATGTATTATAAAGAAAAAGTAAACTAAATTAGAGTAAAGAAACATATATATTTTGATATATTAAAAATTAGTTTAGTGGCTTCATTGCATATTTGTAGCCTTCTTAAGGTAAGATTAATTTAAAAAAAAAAATCAAGAAATCAAAAATAAATGCAAAAGAGTAACGGGACCATAAAAATCAACTAATTTGTGTTGTGTTCACATATTTCATACCAGGAAATGAAAATATGCCCAACTCTTTGACTGTCTTCCATTCATCGATAGTGCTAAATTAAGACATGGTGTGGACAAGTGTGTATGCATGTGTCTTATAGATGATTTAAAATTAAATCATGGTAGAATATAGCTTTACATTGTGCACCAAAGTTCTTTCTACTTATATGTGCTCGTTAACACATACCTACTATTAGTACTGTCTGCTTGCTTCTCTCTCTCTCTCTCTCTCTCTCTCTCTTGCTCTTTATCTCAACTTTCCTTTCCCCCTTTTTATTTTGTCCTGTCCTTTTAGCCTCATAAATGTTTTTGGTTTTATTTTCCTTTCCTTTTTTGTTTACAAATATTGCCATTTAGTTGTTTTCTGACTTTTGCACCCTTGTGCTATTTTCTGATAAATATTATTTTGTCCTATCTTATTTATTAGGTGTGTTAAAATGATGATTAAATAATTAAGTTTATTATTATTTTTTAACTATTTAAGCCTTTGAGATAAACTAGTAAGTTGTCCAAGCGATACATGAATAATTTTGTGATATTTTGTATAAAACGGTTTTGCATCAATTTGTACATGTATTATAAAGAAAAAGTAAACTAAATTAGAGTAAAGAAACATATATATTTTGATATATTAAAAATTAGTTTAGTGGCTTCATTGCATATTTGTAGCCTTCTTAAGGTAAGATTAATTTAAAAAAAAAAATCAAGAAATCAAAAATAAATGCAAAAGAGTAACGGGACCATAAAAATCAACTAATTTGTGTTGTGTTCACATATTTCATACCAGGAAATGAAAATATGCCCAACTCTTTGACTGTCTTCCATTCATCGATAGTGCTAAATTAAGACATGGTGTGGGCAAGTGTGTATGCATGTGTCTTATAGATGATTTAAAATTAAATCATGGTAGAATATAGCTTTACATTGTGCACCAAAGTTCTTTCTACTTATATGTGCTCGTTAACACATACCTACTATTAGTACTGTCTGCTTGCTTCTCTCTCTCTCTCTCTCTCTCAACTTTCCTTTCCCCCTTTTTATTTTGTCCTGTCCTTTTAGCCTCATAAATGTTTTTGGTTTTATTTTCCTTTCCTTTTTTGTTTACAAATATTTCCATTTAGTTGTTTTCTGACTTTTGCACCCTTGTGCTATTTTCTGATAAATATTATTTTGTCCTATCTTATTTATTAGGTGTGTTAAAATGATGATTAAATAATTAAGTTTATTATTATTTTTTAACTATTTAAGCCTTTGAGATAAACTAGTAAGTTGTCCAAGCGATACATGAATAATTTTGTGATATTTTGTATAAAACGGTTTTGCATCAATTTGTACATGTATTATAAAGAAAAAGTAAACTAAATTAGAGTAAAGAAACATATATATTTTGATATATTAAAAATTAGTTTAGTGGCTTCATTGCATATTTGTAGCCTTCTTAAGGTAAGATTAATTTAAAAAAAAAAATCAAGAAATCAAAAATAAATGCAAAAGAGTAACGGGACCATAAAAATCAACTAATTTGTGTTGTGTTCACATATTTCATACCAGGAAATGAAAATATGCCCAACTCTTTGACTGTCTTCCATTCATCGATAGTGCTAAATTAAGACATGGTGTGGGCAAGTGTGTATGCATGTGTCTTATAGATGATTTAAAATTAAATCATGGTAGAATATAGCTTTACATTGTGCACCAAAGTTCTTTCTACTTATATGTGCTCGTTAACACATACCTACTATTAGTACTGTCTGCTTGCTTCTCTCTCTCTCTCTCTCTCTCTCTCTTGCTCTTTATCTCAACTTTCCTTTCCCCCTTTTTATTTTGTCCTGTCCTTTTAGCCTCATAAATGTTTTTGGTTTTATTTTCCTTTCCTTTTTTGTTTACAAATATTGCCATTTAGTTGTTTTCTGACTTTTGCACCCTTGTGCTATTTTCTGATAAATATTATTTTGTCCTATCTTATTTATTAGGTGTGTTAAAATGATGATTAAATAATTAAGTTTATTATTATTTTTTAACTATTTAAGCCTTTGAGATAAACTAGTAAGTTGCCCAAGCGATACATGAATAATTTTGTGATATTTTGTATAAAACGGTTTTGCATCAATTTGTACATGTATTATAAAGAAAAAGTAAACTAAATTAGAGTAAAGAAACATATATATTTTGATATATTAAAAATTAGTTTAGTGGCTTCATTGCATATTTGTAGCCTTCTTAAGGTAAGATTAATTTTAAAAAAAAAAAAATCAAGAAATCAAAAATAAATGCAAAAGAGTAACGGGACCATAAAAATCAAATAATTTGTGTTGTGTTCACATATTTCATACCAGGAAATGAAAATATGCCCAACTCTTTGACTGTCTTCCATTCATCGATAGTGCTAAATTAAGACATGGTGTGGGCAAGTGTGTATGCATGTGTCTTATAGATGATTTAAAATTAAATCATGGTAGAATATAGCTTTACATTGTGCACCAAAGTTCTTTCTACTTATATACCCAAAACAAAAAATATCTAACCAAATTAGATAAACCTAAATTATATCTAAGCACTTAATTTAAAAAAAAAAAAAAATTTATTTGTAGGGGTTTCGACGTTTAGATAGTGGTGGGAGGCCAGTATAACGGAGGTGGTGACCTCTTAGATTCATCTTTCTCTCTCTTTCAAGTGTTTTGTTATTCTCAGGTATTCTATTTTGGTAATATATAGTTATAGGGAAGAAGGGTCCAAATATAGGTATTGGGCCGTGGGCCGTGTCCGAGAACATCAAATAGCCCAAGGACAGGTAAATACTAACGAGGACGTACCAATTAATGGGCTGTGAAAGAAGTCTAGTCCTAAGGAACTGGAAACGTTGTTCAAGGAGATGTGTCTCATTGGCTAAATAGAGTAGAGGTCAAAGGTCCAACCCTTCATCAAGGACAAGGCAATAGGCAATCGTGTTGGTAAGGATAAACATCATATGGGGATAAAACAAAAGAGAGTTGGGAAATATCTAAGAAAAAAGCTGTTATCACTGCATTAAATGCTCTGCATCTAATCTCTTGGTCACATTAATGTGGAGGTGATATCTGAACAGTAATTTTCAGCCTTACAGCTACCCCCAAAGACTTCAGGAAGTTGCTGATGGGACAAGTATCAAGGCCAGCAATCTGATCTACATGTGGAGGGCTGAGATGAAAGAGGGAAGGAGAATATAAAGGGGAAAAACCCCATTATAGAGGGATCATTAGGAAATCTAAGGAGAAATCACTGTACACTTAAGCATAGTAAATTTGTATAAGTTTGAGAGAAATATATAAGAACAAATCTCCTCGGACTTGACCAAGGAGAGCTTTTTTTTGCTTAAACTTTTTGTTGTGTTCTTCCCAACCATAACTAACCTATTGTGACTACTATCTACTTATCTCATTGAAAATTCATCTTCAAGCCAACTCTCTAACAAATTTATTGTTTTGGGCTTTTTGGGTCATTGATCCTTCATTTGGGTTTTAGGAGCAAAAAGTTTCTTTACAATTGGTGTTGTCTGTGGGAAGTTAAACATTCTTAAGCTCATTCAATCATGGTAGGATCAAGACCAAACCGTGAAAAATCTATAGGATCCCAACGTCAAGATCAATTTCTTAATCTTGAATGAAGGAGGGACTGTGAAGTTAGTGTGCACACCACTTATACAAGTAGAAGTCATTCTAGAAGTGGAAGTCATGTATCCCATGGAGAAAACACCAGGAACATGCAGCTAGAGATAGATCATTTATGAAGGAAGTTATGTCGTAAGCAAAGGAGAGGGACTCCTTCAAGCTCGGAATTTTATTTTGATGATGATGATGGTAGCTACAGGCCCAGGGTAAGGACTCCTCCTAATGAGTCTTTCTCTTGTGATGCAGACCGCCATCATAGGCGGAGGAGCAGAAGCCTATCTCGCAGGGGCTTGGGAAATGATGCTATGGGTAGGGCCTTGCGCCAAATCTCCAAGTCACTATTCACATGAAGGATTGAAGGGGGAAAACTTTCTTGGCGGTTTACTCAACCAACATTTACCAGGGTAAGGACTCCTCCTAATGAGTCTTTCTTTTGTGAGTCTTTCTCTTGTGATGAAGACCGCCATCATAGGCGGAGGAGCAGAAGCCCATCTCACAGGGGCTTGGGAAATTATGCTATGGGTAGGGCCTTGCGCCAAATCTCTAAGTCACTATTCACACGGAGGATTGAAGGGGGAAAACTTTCTCGACGGTTTACTCAACCAACATTTACCATGTATAATGGTAGGATGGACCCAGTGGAGCATGTTAGCTATTTCAACCAGAGAATGGCTGTCCACTCAAGGAATGAAGCCTTAATGTGTAAGGTATTCCCACCTAGCTTGGGGCCAATGGCGATGAGATGGTTTGACTGATTAGATTAATGATCAATTAGCTCTTTTCAAGAGCTTACTAGGGCTTTTGGGGCTTGATTTGTTACTTGTAGCAGGGTTCCTCGTCCCTTGGATTCTTTGCTGTCTATGGCCATGCGAAAGGGAGAAACTCTGAAAACGTACTCAGATAGATATTGAGAGATGTTCAATGAAATAGATGGAAATTTTGATGATGTAGCAATAAGAACATTTAAGGTCAGCCTGCCCATCGAGCATGATTTAAAGAAGTCTTTGACAAGGAAGCCTGCCAGAAGCATACATCAGCTCATGGATCGAATTGATGAATGTAAACGGGTCGAGAAGGACCAACAACAAGGAAATAGGAAGGATAAAATAATTCCCCAAGACTGAAGGGATTTCCAATCAGATAGGTACAATAGTAATAGGCCGTGAAGAGATTTTGTTGGACACACTGGGGCTGCTACAACCCAGGTAATTAGCAATGTGTTCAGGGAGCCTGTACACCAAATTCTAGAGAGGATAAAGAATGAGCCATATTTCAAATGGCCAAATAAGATGGAAGGAGACCCTACGAAGCACAATCAAAGTTTTCATTGCTAGTACCACCAGGATCGATGACACATTACAGAAAAGTGTGGGACTTTATGCGATCACCTGGAACGGCTGGTTAAAATTGGGAAACTGAAGCAATTTTTATATCAACCCAATGAACAGGGAAGCTAGACAGGGTCGGCATATCAAAGCGATACTTCTTTAAGACCGCCTTTGGGGATGATCAATGTTATTCTTGCTGCCCCAGGTAGGACTGGTTCTTATCCATCTAGGGTGATGTCTATAGCTTGACCACATGCTGAGGATTTGACCCCTAATTCTAAGAGGGGTAGAATGGAAGTCCGACCAACTCTAAGCTTTTCTGATAAGGATAAGGTGGGAACTCTATAGCCACATGATGATGCCTTGGTGGTTATCCTTAACATTGAAGGGTACGAAGTGAAGAGGATTTTGGTAGACCAAAGCAACGGTGCAGAGATCATTTACCTTGATTTGTACAAAGGGCTTAAGCTGAAGCCTGAGGACCTAGCTTAGCATGACTTTCCTTTGGTGGGGCTTGATGGGAAAACAGTCATTCCAAGGGGCTAGATTAGATTACTTGTTCAGGCAGGGTTAAAGGTCATGGAAGTGGATTTTATTGTGGTAAATGCATATTCCCTTACACGGCTATTGTGGCGAGGCCTTAGCTTCATGCCATAGGGGTTGTTTCCTCCACTTTGCATCGAAAAGTGAAGTATCCTTTAGGGGATCAGGTCGATAAATTGATTGGAAGTTAGTCTATGGTCAAACAATGTTTGGTGGTTGCAATTAGACATCAGTCTAAAGGTGAACCCTCAACTATTACAAAAAGGGGAGCTACAACAATTAAGGAGAAAGGTCCTATTCTCGGATGTTGTGGCAGATGGGGCAAAGCGTGAAGAGTTAGAAAAAATCATCATTGATAATGATGAGGGGAAGTTTTTCCAAGTAGGAGTTCAGTTGCCTCCTTGGGAGAAGAAAGAACTGGTTGTTTTCCTCAGGAAGAACGTTGATGTGTTCACGTGGAGTGCTTATGAAGCTCCAGGGGTTGATCCAAATTTCATCCGTCATCATCTAAATGTTAATCCATCTATCACCCCTGTTAGGACATATGTGATTCAATGTTAGGAACATATGTCAATATTTTATATAATTGGCTAATCCTTTGACAAAACGCACTTTACTTGTAATTGGGTAGATCTAGGATGTGTTTAGTACTTCAAGGAACAATGTTTCAAGTTCAAGTGTTAAAGCAATGTAAGTCTGTCCAAGAAACAAATGAGAAAGTGCTGGATTTTGAAACTCGACAGCTAGCATCTATTGAGGTTTAAAAGCTATTTCAGCCTGTGGCTTGATAGCTAGCTCGATAGATGGCTATCTATCAAGGTTTATAAAACTCAGTTTTTCAGAGCTGTTTTTCATCCAATTCGTGAGTATGTGTTTAGGTTTTCTTTTCTCACAACCCTAAATATATATAAGGATTATCTTAAGGGCCGTTAAAGGTTGCATAGTTGCACAAGTGTGAAGCAAAGTTTTGTTCATGCAAATTGTGACCGGAGATAGATTTTGCCCTAGTTCATCTTTCTCTTGAAGAAGTTGCTGTGTTTGTACAACTTAGGGTTTTGTAACCAAGGAGATTCTTGATTTTCATCGTGTGATGAACTAAAGAACTTTGCAACAAACATCTTTTTCAAGTTGGTGATTAAGTCGCATACTGGGATCCGCGCATCTATTGATTAGTCATGCACTGGGAGCCGTGCATTGAAAAGGAGAGATTGTCATTACATAATAAGTCTAATTGGGTATTGGGGTAAGGGTTCAACTGTAGGTTGGTATAAGGTACTGTGACTCCTTTACTTGTAACTACTTGTTTTGATAATAGTGGATTTTCGAGAGTGGTGACCTTAAAATCACCCAATGGGGTTTTTATTGTATAGATTTTCTCCATTCGAAAACAAATCACTGTATCAATTTAATTTTCACTGCATTTAGTTTAATTGATGATTTGTTTGTGCTGCCACACATGTTGTATGTTAATCTGATTAATTAATCAACTTGGCTAATTAATTGGTTAATCTATTACAAGAGGTCAATACATTCTTGGCCAATCAACCCCTAAGAAGCAATCACCTTGGCGCTCTTCCAAAGAACATTCTGATGCTGTGAAAGAGGAAGTGATCAAGCTTCAGCAGGCAGGAGTAATAAAAGAGGTGTTTTACCCTGAGTGGTTGGCCAATATGGTGGTGGTGAAGAAGAAGAATGGAAAATGGTGAGTATGTTTGAACTTCACAGATTTAAACGAAACTTACCCCAAGGATCCCTTTCTGATACCTCAGATAGACCAATTGGTGGATGCAACAGTTGGTCATCCTTGGACTAGGGGTACCATCAGATACCATTGGCTCTGAGTGACCAGGAGAAGACTGTTTTTGTTACGCCTACTGGGAATTACCATTACAAAGTGATGCCTTTTGGATTGAAGAATGCAGGATCCACTTATCAACGGATGATGACTAGATATTTGAACCTTAACTTGGTAAGACTATTGATGTCTACATAGATGATATGGTGGTGAAGAGTTTGGAAGTATTTTTAAAGTGCTGAGAAGGCATAAGCTATGTCTTAATGCTTCTAAATGTTTTTTTGGCGTTAGTTCAGGAAAATTTCTGGGTTATATGGTCACTTATCATGAAATCGAAGTCAACCCTGATTAGATTAAGGCTATCAATAATTTACAACCTCCTCGGAATCCCAAGGAAGTCTAGAAATTGATAGGAATGACTGCAACCCTGAACCGATTTATTTTTCGGTCCGCAGACAAATGTAGGCCTTTCTTCCAATTGTTGCACAAATGGAAAGGATTTGAGTGAACTAAAGAGTGCGCCTTGGCCTTTCAGCAATTGAAGGATTATCTTTCTTGGCCACCCATTATGTCCAGGCCTGAGGAGGAGGAAGTTCTTTTCACCTATATTGTTGTGGCATCCCATGCAGTTAGTCTAGTATTGATAAGGGTGGACAATGGAGTACAACGACCAGTCTATTATGTGTGCAAGTCACTACATGAAGCAGTGGTTTACTATTTGCCTCTTAAGAAGGCTATTTTGGCTGTGGTACATGCTACACGAAAACTTCCTCATTATTTCCAAGCTTACATAGTTGTGGTTTTATGCATATATTTGGAGCATAACAGACCTGCATGTTATTTCTCCAGAACATGCAGATCAAAATTAATGGAATTGATCATGCTTCTTAGTAATAGAATAGCAAATGCTATGCATGGCCCACATTTGAATCCCTGGAAATATTTTAGATGCCTGGCTTTGTGGCCTCTATAGAAGTGGCAATGTCTTGTGGACCAATCCTAATGACTCAGACTTTGATAGCTCCAAGTCTCTTCTTTCTTTGTCAACATATTTAGTAGAATCCCACCAATCCTCCTCTTCTTGCTGGTTGGAATGTGGTTGAGAACGTATAGTTGAAATTTTATATCTATGGGGCTGCCCATAGACTGGGCTGTAAACATCTGATGTGATAGGGGATGTAAATGTGGATAGAATTCTTTACTGATATTTATCTGTTGCCATGCAAGTATTTTTCCTACCAAATCATGTGGTACTTTTTAATTCAAGTTTGTCATTAGGAAAGTCAATTTAGTGGAGTAAAAAGACCTAAAATGGTTCAAGTCCAACTTTTCGGCAGCTAAAGTGCATGCCTTATCTTATATATCAGGATGAAATCTCAAATCTGGCATACTGGCAAATCAAGTAGATTACTTTAGATAATACTCCCCACGTGGTTGGTGTTGAAAACTTGAAGGCATGTCTTTAACCATCTACAACTTGTGAATTATGCTGTTACAGAGAGGTCTGAAATGTTTTGGCTATACCAAACAAAGGGTTGGATTTGGTTACAGATTTTAAAGGGGTTGAACAAAAATAGATTTTTATTCCTCGGACCTTTACTTGGTTTTGATGGGTTCTCTCAACCAGATATGACCCATATATTTTCATGTAACCTGACCCCCCAAAATACTTAAAATGTATTTCTTAAAAACAATTTTTTTTTCTTATTTCCTTCAATACAAATAACAAAAAAAAATACTCAAAAATAAAAGTTGAATAATGCACAAATCCTAGTATCTTTATTTACCATATTAAAAAAAAAAATCTATTGACAAATATACATTAAAAATGAGTTAACAAAGAGTTAAAATTAAAATTTCACAATGGAAGTAAGGTCAAAATCAGATATGGTCCAGACTAAAACCAAGCTAAATGCTGGCCAACTAGCACGAGTAAAAATCTTTTCATAAATCCGGGCTGACTTCTTGCAATTAGAGGTACGGTCAAAATTCACCAAACCTGTCAAATTTAAAAATAAATAATAAAGTAATTCTACAACACTTTTTATAACGCTTAATTCACAATTATTTCATATGGTAAATTGTAATTGACTATTTGTCTTTTTCATATAAACACACGTTTTTTCTACTACTTAAGGTCTACAGAATCTTGACACTAAAAAGATTGATCTTAGATTTTTTTTAATATTTTTTATATATATATTTTTTTCAATTTAGTGGCAAGAGAATATTTTGGATCATGAACAGCCTCCCCATATGACCGTGTTTGGAGGCCTAAAGATGATCTTGTATGCCAAAAAGTGATATATATATATATATATATAAATGGATCAAAGAGTTCTGTTACTTTTGTAGGTTTACAAAATAAACATTAAAGGTTCAAATATTTTCCTCCTATTATAACTACTGAATTAAAAAAAAAAAAAATCATAACATGGATTTTTCTTTTCATTTTTTAAACTTTGATTCTTTACAGAATTATGCTATGGCATGGCATGAAATTAGAAACTATTTTACTTTTTTCTTGGTTTTAAATTAAGATAGAAAAAAAAGGGGACAAGTACAACTGAAATATTGGAGGACAAAATTTTTAAATATATGTATACATACTGAGAATGATTAGAGGACATTTCTAGAACATAATGGGCGGAATATCCGGTTGGGATCAAGTTAGAAATGCGGAGAAAAGCCAAGAAAAGTACAATGTGGTGGTCCCTCTCTCCCTTCGCCTTGTTTATCAAATGGACCTTGTGAGGGTCTTTTAGTCTTTTAACCCTCTCTTTTTTTTTTCTTTTTTTTTTTGGTTGAGAAACCAGACCCAAGGGCCTGCTAGATTGATAAGAAAAGAAACTACAAAGCATCACGAGCTACAAGAGGAGCTATATCGTCAAGAACAGATTCAATCCAAACCTGAAGCTCATTACTAGACTTGGACTTTCTAGCAAGAAAATGGGCGACTAAATTGCCTAGTCGTTTTACATGAGAGAAATTACAAAAACGTAAGTCACTAGCTAGGATAAGGGAGTCATTTATGACATGACCAAACTCAGGATGGTTTGAACCTCCATCTCGTAGAGCATTAGTTACTATCTCTGCATTGCCCTCAAAGGAAGCTTCAAAAATACTCAACTCCTTAGCAAACAGGACTGCTCATCTACAAGCAAGAGCTTCCACCGTGGCCACAGAGAGAGGAAGGGGAATTCTTTCAGCCATTGCACCAATCACACTACCCTCTGAATCACGAATGACCACCCCCAAACTAGCGGCTCCCATCTCCTTGAAGATTTCCCCATCATAATTCACCTTGTAGAGTGAGGATATGGGAGGGATCCTCTTGACCCTACGGACTAGTGTAGGAGGATGATGAGCTTGTTGAGGTACTTGGGATGTGGAGAAATCATGGAGGAATAGCAGAGCTTTGGAGCGAATGGCCTGATGGCTATAAGAAATGTCCCTCATATGGTCAGAATTTCTTTTCTCCCATATCATCTAGAAGATCACAGCCAGGAGGTTCATATCAATGCTACCTTTGATCCTGAAAATCATTTCCAGCAAGTTCGCAAACTTGATAAACTTATACTTGAGAAATTTTTTACTCATCTTGTCAACTTCCCAGATGACCCTTAGAGCAGGACAACCCCACAACACATGGATAGTATCTTCGCAAGCAGACTTACAACCTAGATAGGAAATCGATGGGACCACATGTCGTCTCCACAGGTTGTATAAGGTTGGGATTGCATTGTTTGTTGCCTTCCACATAATGTGCTTGACCTTGTGAGGGACTTGCAAATTCCATATTCCATTCCACAATTGCTTACACCTCCCAGGGTCTGAATAATTTGCGAGGGGAAGTCTTTTAGACGAGACTAATAATTTATATGCACTGTGAGTGGTGAACACACCCTGGCTGGAGGGGAACCAAACCTGCTTGTCTGGGAGGTTGTGAATGCTTAAGGGGATACCAGAAATAATTCTAGCTTCATGTGTTAGGAATTCTCATTGAATCAGATCTGTGTTCTAGGTGTGGGACTCTTCATCAATCAAGGCACTAATAGTTGAGTTTGGATTGAGGGATGAGGGTGGGGATAAATAAATGGTAAAGGGATTTCAAGGCTTCAATCCGAAAAGAAGTAGTATTTGGTTTGGCTATGGCTTATACTACAATTCGTGGAATGGAATACTACAGTACATGTAGTGCTTGTTAAAGTTTCCCTAATGTGGGTCATATATAATAAAAAATGAGATAAATAAAAGAAAAAGACATAAAAGTACTTATAAAGCTAAAAATAATGACATAAAGCTGCAAAAAAGACAAAAAAGTTGTAAAAAAAAAATCTAAAAAGTTGTTGTTAATGGGTGTAATGTAGTGGGCCTTTTTTGCAATGTTGGGCTGGGCTGCCTCCTGCGATATTTGGCCCAAATGTTTTGAGTAAGGGAGTCGGGACCGATCTAATTGTAACTCACTTTGGTCCGGCTTGTGCACAAACTATACCCCGTTCGCCAGAGTAATCACAGACCCATGGCAGGCAGAACCACTGTGAGTAAGTTATGGCAACATATATAATAAAGATGATATAAGAAACACAATCACTACTTTTAGCCACAATAAATGAAAGAGAGTAACAAAAGGCTCTTTGTACACAGAATAAGCTAAGTGAAGGATAAAAAGAGTTAGCAAAATCAAAGTGTTAGTTTGCCACACCAAGTAATTCACGGGGTTGAAACCAAGAAGGGAAAAACCATTCCTTCAACGCGAGTAATCTCAGAGAAGAAATTAATTGCTTTGAGAGAACAGGCCTAAATGGTCCATGCCCAAATACAGATCTTTTGCCTTTTATAGAGAACAAGGCTATTGAGGGAGAGAGGAAATCAACCTATTGGTGCATGCCTGCCGTTCTAAACTTTATGTTTTTCTTTTCCTTTCCTTCTTACTTCTTAGTTTTCTTTTTTATTTTGTTTTAGTTCATTTCCTTCTCAATGCTTACTTTTGGGTTATGTTTTTCTCTAGAAATTCCTATTACTGTGATTTTTTGAATATAGAGCCTGCTGTGACTGGTATTTACTGTTTTAGCCCTTAACTACCTTTTTCAAGTGTGGGTGTCCTTGCCGACCACTTATTGGTCGTCAGTGGTTCAGCCACCACCACTTATCTATGCTGGCTATGCCACTTCCTACTACCAGACAAAGAAGGCTATTTTGTTTGTTTGTTTGTTTGTTGTGGCTTTTTCTACTCGTTACAGTGTGTGTGCTCTCTCTCTCTATCCCTCATGGCATGCACCTGGTGGTTCCAGCTCATCCTTGCTTTTTTTGGGTGGCATGTCATCCAAGTAGGACATTTCCCACAAAAGAGCCTGAGCAAGAACCCCAGAATAGGTTTCCCTCTCTCTCTCTCTCTCTCTCTCTCTCTCTCTCTCTCTCTCTCCCCACTGCTAAACCATGCCCTCTAACCCAGGACCCACCACTTCCTATATTGGCTAGGTACAGGTTGGTGGTACTTGAGTCTTGCGCATGCTTCACCTTTTTCACTCGCCGCTCATGCATTTGCCGTGTTTTGGAGATTGGTCTGTACGTTCTGCCATGCACTTTTGGCTTCTTATGGTGTGGGTTGTTTTCCGATCTGCCATTCTTCATGACTTGCTTCTTTTGGGGATTAGGCCTTGTTCGATTATGGGCCTTCCTTCCCCTGGCCTATTCTGTGTTCACTCCGTGGCCTTGTTAGCATTTTCATGTCGTACCACTCTGCTATTCCTGCTGTGATGTTGTTTGACTCAATCTTGCTGGGCCTTTTTGGGCCTGTTATTTATTTCCCTTCCAGTGACTCAATGTATTCACTGGTACTTTTCTTACACTGTTTGCGGGCTCCTGTGTCCCATTTTCCTCTTGGGCATCCTTGGGCTTCCTCGGCCCTTTTCCAATCATGCTTTCCCATGGGCCTTTACTAACTCTCTTGGGTTTCCCTGGTCCAATTACTTTATACTTCATCATTGGGTTTGATGGGTCTTCCATTAACCCCTTACTTTCTTTGCTTACATTACTTTGGGCCTGCTGTGGCCCATTCTTGCTTTTCTACATACTGCCAATGGGTTTGATTCCTCTCTCTTTCTGGACCCATTCAGACCCGTTTGCTTCTTCAGGACCCAGTTTATGAGCATATGAGCCATTCATTCCTGCCACTTGGGCTCAATGGCTTTTTCTTGCTTGCTAACTTTGGTCTGCCCATGTTGTTGGGCCTTTTCTCTTACTGGCCTTTGTAAAAAATGAGCCTCAACAATGGGCATCTTGCAGGTGCCGTTAACATAACCCCCCTGTTAATACTGTCTGCTCGCTTCTCTCTCTCTCTCTCTCTCTCTCTATAACACCCCATAATTTTGATACTAATTTAATTCTTATACGTAAATTAAAAAGGAGGCCTACAATTAAATGGATTTAATTGATTTGAGCCTAAGATATTAAAAATAAGATAAATACTATGAAATATGAAGCCCAAGTAAGATGACATAAGTAAATATATGGGCCTTGATAAGGTTTAAAAAAAAAAAAAAAAAAAACCCTAGTCTTTTACTTCTTAAGCTACACGTGTATTTACTGATGGGGCTTCCTTTTGCTTTAGCGACAAAACACTACTGAACCTTGCTTTGCTTCATTGTGGCTGTGAGTGGAGACTGCAGGTATGGCTCTCTTCTGCTCTAAACTTAGGAAGGTTGAAATACTCAATGGCTAGCTTTTGTTCCCACTCTTATAGCATCTGATATTGGCGTACCTAATAGAAACAAATAGGGGCTGATATTATGGATCTAAAGCAAGGATTATTATATTAGAACAAGGATGCTTTATGGTTTATATATATTCGTTTATAGCCTCACCCTGACATGCATCACACTTTTGTTATTGTCTAAATACTAGTCCAACGGCATCAAGGGAATAATAGGCAACTATATTGATAATTTAAGGCTATTACGTCGCTTCCAATATTAGATTGAATATATAAAATAAATTTTTATGCTATGAAGATTTAAAGCTTTTAAAAGGAGAGCTGGTATTTGATGGATCCCAATCTGGGAATTTGACGATGAAGTTAATGTTATGATCTTCTATTACATCCATACAATTGTAAATTGTGTGATAAAGAATGTCCCAAGCTGCCTCAACTTGATGAATTGCTTTGCCATAGCGTATGTGGGAATAGGACTTAGATTGAATATATATATATATATATATATATATATATATATATATATATATATATATTAGAGTGAATAGATATGAATAAAACATATGACTGTTACATTCAAATTGATCAGATATTCATTATTCGGCCATATTGAAGTCTCATGAATATCTATGATTATGTTAATGGAAAATTTGATTAGCCAGCAATATTTTTAAGTCCAAAAAACTGATCAAAGCTGAAAGTGAATTAGATAGTTAAGTGAATAAATAGAGAATTTTGGATATATCAGTATTGTTTAGGATAAAATTGTTTAAGTGTGAAAATTGATTTTAAGTGGGAAATTGTGTATTGATGGACCTATCTTTGGTGTTGCTAGGTTCTAATTCTACGGATTTGTTGTGATTCAAGGGAGGTTGGTTTCATATTTTTGCAACTAAGAGGTAAGTGGTGTTTACTAATTTCAGGGGTTTTCCCAAACAATGTTAATTATTAAACTATTTTATATCAAAAAAATATGTAGATATTCTATATATAAATTGATATTTTATAAATGCTTGATGTGTACATTGACTATTCGTTTTATGAAAAACTTGTGGGACAACCTAAATTTATTTAAACTTGTATGGGTTAATATATCCTTATATTTTTGAGAATTATGAATGAATTATTTTTGTGAGCATCTTAAATATGTTTTGAAAACCTATGGCAAGTCGTGATTAAAAACTCAATATTGTGTTTAATCCTTAGCAAAGGACAATCATAATGCAACTAGTCCTTAGCAAGGGATGGTTCTAGAAAAGGGGACAGTGCATATTTGATAGCTCCTTAGCAAGAGAGTATACTATTGAGGATCCAAAAAGGAAGCTCTTTCATAAGAGAGTGCACCTTTAGGTTCCAAAGGAGTCATCCTTAAGAAAATGGATGAAAAGGACATTCTAATCCTAAAAGGGGACATCACAACCCTATCAACAGGGCGTAAACGTTGACCATGAGAAAAACTTAGGAAATTATTTATATGATGGTATTGATATATATATATATATATATATATATATATATATATATATATATATATTATGATGGCTCACAATATTAAGATATTTTTTATATGAAATATTTGATGATAAAATATTGATGAGTTACAAGATATGAATTTGTTGTAAGAATTATTTATTTGAAAGGTTTGTTCCCACACCCTAATGTTAGTGAATTCCATTTATTGAGCTATCTCACCCCCCTTTATTTTCCCATTCCAGATACATTAGAAGGATTATTGGAGTAGAGATTCTCGAAAGACGACAATTATGAATTATTTTGTGGAACTAAGGATTTTATTATTATTTTTATGGTATTAAACATTGTACTGGAGAATTATTTTGAGGATGTTTTATCTTTGGTGGATTAGAGTTCTGACATTTGCGATGAGATTTTAGGTTGCTAGTTGTTTTTATTTAATATTTTTATGGATTATTTAGATTGAATAGACTTTTATTGCTTATGATTTTGAGGCGTTACTCTCTCTCTCTCTCTCTCTCTCTCTCTCTCTCTCAAATTTCCTTTTCCCCTTTTTATTTTGTCTTGTCCTTTTAGCCTCATAAATGTTTTTGGCTTTATTTTCTTTTCCTTTTTTGTTTACAAAATATTTCCATTTAGTTGTTTTGTGACTTTTGTACCCTTGTGCTATTTTCTAGTTAATATTATTTTGTCTTGTCTTATTAGGAATGTTAAAATGATGATTAAATAGTTAAATTAATTAATATTTTTTAACTGTGTAAGCTTTTGACATAAATGATAGTTTTTCTCAAGTTACATTTGTAGTGGGCCTTTTTTACAATGTTGAGCTAGGTTGCCTCCTGCGGTATTAGGCCTAAGTGTTCTGTGTAAAGGAGTCGGGACTGGTCCAATCAGTAACTTACTTTGGTCCGGCTTGCGCACAAACTATGCCCCATTTGCCAGGTTTTGATCACAGGCCCATGACAGACAGAACTGCTTCGGGTAAATTATGGTAGGCAGATATAATAAAAATAACACAAGAAATAGTAGACAAAATGAATAAAAGAGGGCGACAAGAGGCACCCTGTAGCCAAAAGTAGAGAAATAAATGGGGAATAATAATAGTGGGGTTATCAAATCAAAAAGGGAAAAATCAGTCTGCCATGCCAAATAATGCTGCAGAGCTGAAACCAAGAAGGTGAATCACTTCCTCAGTGCGACTAATTTCCCAAGGGAAAGAAATTAATTGCTTTGAGGAAATGGGTCTGAATGGTGGGCCTGAATGGTTTATGTTTAATGAGGATCCTCTGTGTTTCTGATAGAGAGCAGGGCTTTAGAGGGAGAAAGGAAATCAACCTATTGATGCATGCCTGCCGTTTTATACTCCATATTCTCTATCTTTCCTAGTTTTTGCTTTCTTTCTTTTTTTCTTCCTTTTCTTTCTCGGTGTTTACTTATTTTGTTGCAATTCTCTCCTAGAGGTTGCTATTACAGTGCTTTGTGATTGTGATCCCCCTCTGTGCACAACAAGGCCCCTTTTTTATAGTGCCTGCCGCGACTAGATTTTACCATTTTAGCCTTTAAGAACCTTTGTCTGGCTTGGGTGTCCTTGCCGACCACTTACTGATTTGTCAATCACCCAGCCACCACCACTTACCTGTGCTGGCCGTGACACCAGACAAAGAATGCTATTTTGTTTGTTTACCTGTCGTACTATAGTGTGAATGCTCTCTCTCTTCCTATCCTTCATGGCATGCACCTAGTGGTCCCAGCTCATCCTTGCTTCCTTTGGGTGGTATGTCATCCTAGCAGGATATTTCCCCCAAAAGAGTTTGAGCAGGAACCCTAGAATAGGTTTTCCCCTCTCCACACCGCCAGACCATGTCCTCTTACTTCTGACCCATAACCTCACCACCTCTTGTATTGGCTGGGTACAAGCTGGTGACATTTGGGCCTTGCGTGTGCTTCACTTTCATGTATATCTGAAATCTGCCTGCTACTAATGCGTCCGTCGTGGCCTAGAGGCTTGTCTGCACATCCTGCCACCCGTCCTTTGCTTCTTATGGCGTGATCCATTTTCTGGCTTCTCATTTTTTTTAAAGCTTGCTCTCTTTCGAGGCCGGGCCTTTGCTTGGCCGTGGGCTTTTCCTCCTTCATCCCAGCCTCTTGCCCTTTTTTGCAGTTTTTGTGTGTCCTGCCGTACTGCTCTGCCATTCCTATTGTGACGTTATTTGACCCAAGCCTGCTGGGCCTCTTTGGACTTGTTGCTTACTCTTCCCTCAATGACTCAGTATAGTCATTTAGGCCTTTTGGTTACGTTGGGCATCCTTGGCCCATTTACTTTCCTTAGACCCTTTTGGCCCTTTTTCTAACTCTGCATTCCCATGCGCTTTTGCTAACTCCTTTGGACTTCCCTGACCCAATTATCTTATCCTTCATCCTTGGGGCTCATGGACTTTCCATCAGCCCTTTACTTTCCTTACTTTCATTACTTCAGGCCTGCTGTGGCTCATTCTTACTTTTCTACATCACATACTGCCCATGAGTTTACTTATTCTCTCTTTCCGGGCTCCTTTAGGCCCGTCTACTTTCTCAAGGCCCATTCGTTTATTTCATGGGCCTGCAATCCATTAATCCTACCATTTGGGCTTAATGATTTTTCTATTCACTTACTAACTTCTTTCTGCCCATGTTGCTAGGCTCCTTCTTTCTTTTGGGCTTCCAAAAATGATCATCAACAACATTTACATAAACTGTTGAACTCTTTGCAATATCAAAGAAATGAGCATTTATAATCCATGCATCAATACTATAGTGCTCAAGCTTTCTTTGTACTCACTAACTTCATCTTAATTTTTTCAAAAACCAAAAAGTAAAATTCAGGAAAAAAATATATAAAATATATTAAGAGTGAGTTTGTGAATGACTTATTTGTGGTAGTTTATTAGTATAGTGTTTATAAAAAAAAAAAAAAGAAGTTTTTGACAACTTTTATTTTTATTATAAAAAAATAAAGAAAAATTACACTTTTCTACTATAAATTATATCCTGTTTTACATTTACCTACTCTAGACTACAAGAATGCACGATCAGCCCTTTAAACTAAAACTCATGTAATACTTTACCCCTCCCAATATGTTCTTAATTAAGTCTAACGAAATGTAGCATTAAAAGATAAATTTACCCTCTACCTTTTGTTTTGGAGGGAGGGGTAAGTTGGTCTTTCAATACTAAATTTTGTTAGACTTAACTCCAAAATAGAATACAGATGTTAAGTGGGTGTTTGGTTTAGGAATTTTCATCACTTAATTCTCACTTTTCAAATTTTGTGGACCCCACCTTAAGGATGCGTGTTTGGTTCAATTTTTTATCTCAATTTTCCTGACTCATTACTCAAAAAGGTGAGTTAGAGTAATGAAAATTGAAAACAATTTTTAAGAGTTTTAAAAAACAACTGAGTTATGGGATATGAGATATGAGTTATGAGTGATGAGTTAACCAAACAGGCCCTAAGTATTACAAAGTTATAACTTTGGATAATCAATTATACACTTTAATAGATCTGAGAGTAAAGTATAAAATTTGGTATAATTTAAAGAAAAATATAACTTTTATGTTAAACGTGTGACACAGTGTGCATTTAGAATTTGCTTTAAAAAGTTTTAACTTTTGCCTATCTAACTTTCAGAGAATAATTTAAATAGAGCATATGCTGTTTTAACATTTATGATACACTTCTGCAGAACATGTCAATCCTGTCCGAAATTTGCTTGGCATGTCGTACCTGACAATCCTAAATGATGAGCGTACTACCAGACCAGAAAATCCCATTAGATGCCAATTTTACTGTAGATTATTGTGAGATCAAGATGACTGAAATGAAGATGTAGTCTGACTATTCTTTTTTTTTTTTTTTTTCTTTTTTGTGCTAGGTAATTGTTTATGCAGGGGCTCGAACCCTTGAGTTGAAGGTCACTAAGGAGACCGGGTACCACTTGGGCCAGCAGGCCCGGTGGTGATGTAGTCTGAGTATTCATGAAAGCGACTAAAAAATTCGTGTATAATAGCCTGTATACCTGGAAAAGCACTCACTAGTGAACTCATATTTGGCACACGGTTGATCTAAGGAATAATGTTATTGGAACGAGGATTTTCACATTTTTCGTAGCAGTTAAATAGACTTTTTTTTTTTTTAATAGGTTAGTATTTGCAATAATGTTATTGCTCACAGACATAACGTAGGCCTTATCATTGTTCAATAACAGCCAAAGTCTGAGAGGTTGTTTTTGCAGCACTACATAAATGCATATACTAATAATATATATATTGTTTTGGTGGGTATTTTGTGAATAGATACACTCTATTTGAGGTCTTAATATAACTTACTATATATTAAAATTCTCGATGTTAAAGATATATTAGCCCATTAGTGTAGATCTAAGCTTGATTCTACTTTATGTGCAAGTTAAGTTTTCTACTTATACTAGAAGTATATTAGTCTAAGGTTTAGTTTACTATATGTACCCATATTATGGTTCATCATAATACATGTTTTATATTACACTCTTATATAATAAAGATGTAGTTATTAAGAGTTTCCTTTGTGGACATAGTGTTGGATAAATACATGTTTGTATTGCATACAAAAAATTCATAGTGGAAAATTAACTAATCTACTTCATTCGCAATTGATAATATGTACTACGTAAGTTTCAAAATTTGAGAACAAGAAAGTGTGTCTTGGTGTGGTGAAATTCAAAAACAAAAGATTAGAAGTACTTGGGAACACTTTTAATTTTCATTCCAATTCCACTTGATGCCCAAGAAGTGTGGTCTCTCAATCAGTTTCCAATGGGAGAATAAGAGAGTGTCCAACACTCACATACAAACCATTTTATTCCTTATATGATCTTAATGAAAGACCCCTTATATAATTCTGTATGTTTTTCTTCTTATATATAACTGATTATCTAATTGGGCTAACCTTTTGGGCTATTCCAATTGGGCTTTAGTGTGTGGCTTGGAGTGGGACCAAAAGGGAACAAATAAGACTCTAGCTCCAATGGGTCTTAGGCTTTTCTGTAAACTCTTGACAAGTCTAAAATTACCATCAATTAAATTCAATACCACTATATGAATATAATTACACTCTAGACCTTATTAATAAACTATATCCTAGATTTTATTATACATGCAACCCTTTCATTAAAATATTCGTAGTAATACGAAGTTATGATTGATGACTGTCACTTTGAAAATTACTACATTTTAATAATTGAGTACCTGGTTTAATTCTTTAAGTTATTCATCATATATTTATATATTTATGAAATTGTTCATAAATATATACTTTAGTAACTCCTTACTAAAGTGGTTGGGCCCAACACTCTGAATAACCAAACCCATTAAACTTATCCAATTTCATTAAAATATTCGTAATAATATAAAGTCATGATTGTTGAATGTTACTTTGAAAATTACTACATTTTAATCATTGAGTAATCGGTTTAATCCTTTAAGTTATTCATCATATATTTATGAAATCCAATTTCATAAATATATACTTTAGTAACTCCTTACTAAAGTGGTTGGGTCCAACACTCTGAATAACCAAACCTATTAAACTTATCTCAAGGAAATATTTTATAACTCCATTAAGAGATTATGAATTCCATTTTGAGAATATATGTTCCATCAACATTAAATGTGGCTGCCCAACATACTGAGGTTTTGATAGTGACTTTAGATTTCACTCTTAATATATCAAAACAACCTACACCTCATGATCAAGTTTATTATTCTCTCAGGATTTAGAGTTGATATAAATAGAAGTCGTGATATTTATTATTCATTTGACAGTCGTTAAGAAAATAATAAATCTCACAGTGGTCCAGTTCAATAAGTCTTAACTCTTAAAACATATCAACATATCAACTAGAAGTCTCAATTTTCATGATCAAGACAAATCATCTTATTTGATATGTTATAGTCTTCATAGATGAAATGCCAAATTTCATCACTGACTACGAACTAAAATTCTGAGTTTACAAAGAACTTGGAATTTATATCTTTTGTGACTAAATCACATAAATCACATACTATGCATCTCATGGACTAAGATAATGTCTCATTAGTTCATTTATAAATAGTCTCATATACTTAAACAATTTAATTATTTATGACATGCCAATAAATTGGATTTTAGGGTATAAACCCCAACACATAGACCGTAAGGCTAAACTACGTAACCTAGTGTTCTTGTGTTCATATTTTATGCTCCCCTTTTTCGCATCTATTCAAGCATATTCAACATGAAATATATCATAGTTAACATTTAACTTGGTATCAGAGCCACTTTCCTAGGGCCATGGTTTTATGTTTTTATGGTATGTTTAAGAGCAATCTTTGTCTTTTTCGGTATTTCTTCGCTGCATTCATCTTCTTTGGCTTCTCACTACTGTCGTCAAAACTCTTCGGTATAGTCATGTTATTGTTAGAAGTCACATCAACACTGTAAGACCATTGGCTTCCTCAAACCACCATCACAGAGCCAAATTTCATTTAAGGGATTTTCTTAACCTTATCAAATCTCAAGGTTTTATCAAATTTCCATCTTGAGTTTGAGAGGGGGTGTTAAAGATATATTAGCCCATTAGTGTAGGCCCAAGTTTGATTCTATTTTATGTGCAAGCCAAGTCTCCTAGTTGTACTAGAAGTCTATTAGTCTAGGGTTTAGTCTACTATATATACTCATGTTATGGTTCATTGTAATACAGGTTTTGTATTGTACTCTTATATAATAAAGATGTAGTCATTAAGGGTTTTCTCCGTGGACATAAGCTGTAAGGTTGAACTACGTAACCTAGTGTTCTTGTGTTCCTATTTTATGTTTCATTCTTCCGCATCTATTCAAGCATATTCAACATAGAATATATTATAACTAATATTTAACTCTCAATATTTGTCTTGAGTTTAATTTTCATAAATTTAAGGGTGTATATAGTGCCATATCATTCAAAATTCTATAAACAAAGTTTAGTTATAAAATTGGTTGTAGTCTTAGGCTATAATCTTACTCAATATCTTTTTATTAGAGGTGAATTTTGACAAATCCACCATTGGATATCATCTTCTTTTTATATCATTTATGCTTGCAAAATTTCTAGAAAATTAAAGACTAATAGCTATGTCTTTAATAAATTTTTTAAATTGCAAGTTTTTGTAGTTTAAAATTATTCATGAAATATAAGTTTATAGATCATATAGTAAATAATATCTGATTGATACAAAATTTGGCATGTGTATTAAGAGTGTAAAGAACATGCAATTCAATGGTTAGATTTTCAAAATATTTAATAATGTTTATTTTATTGAGTAAGGTTTTAGCCTCATGTTATAATCAATTTTATAGCTAAACTTTGAACAAATTCTATTAATCATAAAACATAATCTCTCTATTCAAAGCCAATGAAAAAGATCATTTTTCTATGCTTATGGATATGACTTCAATTATGTTATATTTATTAGAAAATTTAAAATAAAATAATAATATTTTGTTACAAAAGTTGTTGGGATTGTGAGTGAGAGACAAAAAAAGAATGAAATAGAAGCCAAAAGCAGAATTTACGTGATTTGTTCTGAGAGGTTTACATTCACGGCAAAAAGACCTCTATATATATATATATTGAAGAGGCTTCATATTTATTATTAAGTTCTATATATTACAATGAACCCATTGAATGTATTTTCTAATAAGGTAAATTCTAGCAAACAATTTAATAATTAAAAAAAAAAACTATGATTACCATACTTAAACCACAAGGAGGATTAAGATTACTTTATTTGCACTTTAGGTAGGATCAGGGTGGAGGATGGGAGAGAGGGGGGGGGGGGGGGGGGCAAAACCCCCTAGATTTTTCAAAAATGTCCCCTTCTCCATTTTAATGTTAAAAATTTTGTATATTACAATGAACCCTTTGAATGTATTTTCTAATAAGATAAATTCTAGCAAACAATTTAATATATAAAAAAAAACTATAATTACCATACTTAAACCACAAGGAGGATTAAGATTACTTTGTTTGCACTTTAGGTAGGATCAGGGTGGAGTATGGGGGGAGGGGGGGGGGGGGGGGGGCCAAGACCCCCTTGATTTTTCAAAAATGCCCCCTCCTCCATTTTAATGTTAAAAATTCAAAATATTGAGTAAATTTTAGGTAATGGCCCCCCTTTATTTTTTTATTTTTAAAAAAAAGTATCAATGCTCTTTAATTTATTGTTGTCTCCTTTATTTTCCTTTCAATGTAGAATTTTTGTCCTATATATGTCATTAATTTTAGGAGCATTTAAAGCATAGGTTTATAAAAAATATATAAGTAAATCTCTTCAGTAAAAGTTTTTTTTTTCCAAAAATAAAGTCATACGTAGTGGCGACGCCACTTGGAGGGCAGGGTGTTCCTGGGAACACCTTGCCCTGAAAAAAATAATTATATATAATAGTTTAAATTTTTTTATTTGTTTACCTTAAAAAAAAATATAGGAACACCCTCAACCATAATCAGGAATACCCTCAAAATTTTGATGCCAAACAAATTTTGAACTAAAATCTAAAAAAAAAAAAATGTAAGAGAGACATAGAGTGAAAGAGTGAGACGGGACATAGAGTGAAAGAGTGAGATGGGTAAAAAACTGAAGGTGGCATTTGCTAATTCTTTGAGCTTAAGGTGGATTACTCATGAAACTTCGACCTTCACAATGTTCACATATTTGTAGCACAAAGAGAATGGGTGGCAAAGAGAGTGTGGTGCCTTGTAAGATAGAAGTATAAAACACAGAGATAGAGAATTTGAAAACTAGGGGCTCTATTCGGGTAAAGATGGTGAGATTAGGTGGGGTAGGTGAATATTAAATGGGCACCCAAGCAAATATTGATACGTTTTTTCTTTTCTGGCAAATAGTGTCCTTTAGGTAAAAATTTAACATTAGCTAACAGTTAAAAATAGGAGTACCACTCGTTTAAAAAAAAAAACACATTGTTAAAAAAGACACCCAATTAATGGTATATAAACCACATTGTTAATTTCTTTTTTTTTCTTTTTTTTTCCTTTTGAGATTTTTTGGTGTATAGAATGTAAATTTGTTTTGGTTTTAAGAACATTTTTTTTTTTTTAAGCACAAATTTCATGCTGGTCAAATCTTGAATTTTTGCTAGTATTTACTGAAACGTCCCAAAATAGACCGAAATGATTTGAAATTTTTTCAAAGTGAAATAGAAACACCTTGGACAAAATTTCTAGAGTCGCCACTGGTTATACGCATTTATATTGAGAGAGTTAAGAATACAATGATACATTTTATATGGCCCCATTGAGAAAATTTTCTAGCTCCGCCATTGGGTAGGATTAGATGTAATGAACTTGGACTTGAGTGATCATATAACAAACTTGAGTATCGATTAGGATTGTGCCTTGATATCTTTAGCATCTCACTCAAACTCAAGGTGGAAGCCTAAAGAGAACTTATTTGGAAAGATGGTAAAACCTTGAGGGAAAATGTAACTGGATTGGTTGCGGAGTAGCTAGACTAGGGTGTTTAATGTGGAACAAAGGCCAAATGTATGCAATGATTGAGACTCAAATATGCGCACAATGCAGATCATACATGCGTATTCTATTGATCAAAGGATGGTTTGAAAAACTGTAATTAAAGATGATAGAGATGCATGACCATAAAGAAAGCCAAAATGCTGTTAATCAAAGGCGTGGTCTTAGTAACATGGCCTGAAGATGATAAAGACGCATAACCAGAGAGAAAGCCAATAGATGAGGATACCTGTTAAGTGACACTCTGTTAATTATATGGTTGAGAACATTTGATAAGAAGGAAAACTGGGAATCAGGTATAAAAGAAAGATGCATGTGCCTATTGAATGTAGTTGAAATCACCAAGATTGTCTTTCAAAAAATTACTAGATCTAGACATTATCCATGATAAGTGATAGATCATGATGAGCCCTATAGAGTGGCTGGCAATGGCGGTAAGAGAAAGAACTTGGATCTAGTAACTAAAGATATGGATTAATGAAGATAAAAAATATTTGACTTTGATACCGACATAAAAAAAGAAGATAAAACTCAACTATATTATGTTAGAAAAAAATGTTCGGCTTAGGGGTGAGAGAGACAAAAAATAGTCTTTGATACTTATATATTTATAGCAAAAGTCCTTGTTAGTTATGTATTTATTATTAAGCTTTGCGTACTACAAGAAACCATTTGAAGGGTATTTTTATTAAGTTAGTCTTTAATTAACATGAATTCTAGTTAGTTTAACAGGTAAAGTTTTTAATAGTTATATAAGAGATTTGGGGTTCAATTCCCGCCTACACCTAAAACTGATTGGTGTCTTGGTCTGATGATAAAAAGTTAATTAACAAAAATTGAACTAATGTTATAGTACTTGAATTATAAGTAAGATTATGATTACTTCAACTACAATCTAAGTGCAATTAGATATAATAAATTTGGACTAGACTTATGTTACAAACTTGGATCTTAACTGGGGTTGAGCTTTGATATCATTAACAAAATTAATTTCTTAATTTTTTTTTCCTTTCAGGTGAGACTTGTATTCTCATGTACATTCGATTGGATACTGACTAAATCTTAGGATAAGGAACCAGCAAACATAGTCAATCAAACCATGGCAGTGTGTATTGCAATAATGCCAAGCACACTGCAACACCAGCTAAAGACTAAAGAGTCAATGGGCTTTCAATCCATATTTCAAGAGTAAGCAGAGCTGCAGAGTGAAAGTGAAATTTGACAGACGGTCCCGATTCCTCTGTTCTTCAACGTGGCTAATTGTGAGTTATCCAATTCTCTGGAGAAAGAGGGGTGTAAGGCTGGTTGCGTCTGGTTGCGTTGCATCAATCACGTGCAACTATTAGATTACCACCAATAGCAAAGTAGAGAGAGGGTGGGGGGCCCAGAGTTTCAGAAAAGGTTGATCTTGATATGCCTCCAACAGAAATGGTAGTTAAAAACGCAACATCTATCTATTGGAGAGTAGGAACAATGAAACTTTCACTGCACCCCACCTTACACCTCCGAATGAAAGGAAAAATGATTGAGCAATGCTAAGAGCACATAATTAGCCACAACTCATAACGTGGAGAGTTATGAGCAGTAGAAATGTGGTTGTAAGTACATATGCATCCACACAACTTTTTACACCCAACTTTTTTCGCAATACTTTAGTCCAATGTCCACTAACATCCTGTCTCTCTCTCTCTCTCTCCACTTCATCTGCTACAAGTTGCAAAGGTATGTGTCTGCCCCACTTCCACGATGTTAAAGCTCAATTTCATTGCCCTATGAAGTGGATTTAAGTTTCTTTCCTTTTTTTTCCTGGCATCTTCATCACTGCTTTTGCTTCATGGGTTGCTTTTAATGCAAAATTTCTTAATCGGGTTTGGTAATTTTTAATTGTCTGACATCCTTTTTTGCATGGTCTTTTACATCTCTTTCTTGTGTTTTTCATTGATATGTGGCTTAAATTGCTAGACTATCTAAGGTGTTTTGGCAGGCCCTTTGTAGTAGCATTTTCAAGTGTGCTTTTTTCTCTCTCTATCCAGGAATGGTAAGTATGGGAGAGAATGAGCGTGCTCTGCTTGTCTGAGGGAGTAAACTACAAAGAGCTAGGAAGAGAAAAGAGTAACTCTCCGAGATTTTATAATGCCAGTTCCGCTTGCCCCATACCCGACACCGGCTCCAGCACCATATACACCACCTGCTAATGGTATCTTACACAGTTCCATACTTAGATTAAGCTTTAACAAATTTCAAATCTCTATCTTTTTCATTTCTGATAAATAAGAGGATTATTTAAGAAATCTAGGAATCTTTCGACCACCGAATGATGAATTAGATGTAGTAAGAAAGGCTTTTCTTTTTCTTTTTCTTTTTCTTTACATTCTGTCTTCTAAGAAAATATAAGGTCTAATTATATAATTAATTTCAAGCATAATTTCAAAGGAGAAAAAAAATCCTACCAGTTCATCGAGAAGAATAAATTATTAGATGGGTTAGTCAAATCAAAAGCTAATAAAATTAGCAATACCATTTCAGCACAGTGTCAATGCTGGAAATTAGTGGTTTTGCACTAGTTCAAAGTTGTTATGTTTTTATTAGCTATGACTGATGAAATAGTTTATGTCTATGTCGGTGATCAGGTGCGCAGAGCCAGCTTGTGTGTTCTGGATGTCGAAACCTTTTACTGTATCCCGTTGGAGCAACTTCTGTTTGCTGTGCTGTCTGCAATGCAGTCACAGCAGTGCCACCTCCTGGTATGTTCTCTATTTATTTTGGAGTTTATATAATAAGTTCAGTTCAATTTTGAGTGTCAATCTATATTTGGACTGAACAAGTAAACATGGAAAATGAACACTCAGTTTTTGCTTGTACAACTCTTTGCCAGGCACTGAAATGGCCCAGTTGGTATGTGGAGGCTGTCACACCTTGCTCATGTACATTCGTGGTGCAACCAGTGTACAATGTTCTTGTTGTCACACTGTGAATCTAGCCTTGGAAGGTGTATAACTATTTACAGCATAAACAATTTTACAAGAATTTTTTTTCCTCTCCACCATATAATCTCTTAAAACTTTGAAATATCCTCTGTTCTATGTTATGATTGGCAACCTTACAATTGAGTAATCACTAAATGGGGGCAATCGTCAAATGTATTGTGACAGCAAACCAGGTGGCACACGTCAATTGTGGTAATTGCAGGATGCTATTGATGTACCAATATGGAGCACGGTCTGTGAAATGTGCAGTCTGCAATTTTGTGACATCAGTTGGGGTCAGTATTCTTTTGCACTCACTGGGTAAATGTTAATGGAACTATTAGGTTTCTTGCTATAATGCAAGTGACCCTGAAAATTTAAATTCAAAATAAAGAAAGCATTTCTAATCAGTAAATTGAAATTTAATAGCTATTTAAGGTGTATAATTCATGAGCAAATGAAGCTTCAAGGTATGATGCATGTAGAGTTGAAGCCAACTGCAATATTAAAAAAAAAATATTGAAATCTTTTTTCTGCTGTGTCTTCTCCCTAACTCCTAAATCCACATTGAACCCCCAAGGGGAAAAAAGGATTTGCAAATGGAATCTCATGTGCTTCCAAATGTTTCCATAAGCAACATTATAGATACAATTATCTACGTTCTATCTATGTAAGATGAATTGGGGGACAAAATTAAGATGAATTAGGGGCTGAAATTTGGACTTCGCACATATAACTAAAATATACTTTAACAAATTAAGCTAATTACAATACCATGACCAATTAACTGAGTTTAACTTATAAATATGTTGAGCATAATTTGTCATGCACTAGGTTATCTAAGTACAAACATGTGTATGATCTCTGAAATCTCACAAAAATTATTCTTGAATTTCATTCTTAACACTTTAACCACTTCCTTTGTCTCTCTAACATTGAGAGATACCATATGCAAAATATCACATTAAAGAACTGTATAATACTAAACACTTCCCCCTATTTTGGTACATTTACATTTCATATTTTGTTAACTGTGGTGTCACTGGATGATGCAGGCCTCAGCAAGCACTACTGAACAGAAGTTCAACAGTTAAAAATTTTCATACAACTAAGTTGGTCATTACCAGCTCTACAACCTTGGTTTTGCGTAAAACAATATTCCCCATCAGTGTATCTTTCAGCAAGCAGAAGACCCTTCCCCTAGTCACATGTATAGAGTTATTTTTTTCCCTTGCGTGATGTCTTTTATGAATAAGTATTGACAGGTTGGAATGGATGTATGTAAACTATTCTATTAGAAGACTTTTGAGTGCTTTTGGAAATCTTGAGATAAGATGAATTTCATTTTCTTTTACTTCGACATGTGTGTATGAGTGGCATCAAATACACGGGAAGATTTTACATCAGATACTTTCTGAATTTTTGTTGGGTCAATTTTTCCAAGTACAAACAATTGCTTGGCAGCCATTAAGACACCTAACATTAATTATTTGAGGACCAAAGAGATATTTTAGAGACACTTTTGGATTGATGATTATCTAAAAGAAGTACGTTATTAAATGAGTGGTGATATAAGACCATGACTTTCATGAGTAATCTCACAAGGATTTTAGGATTAGAGAAAATCCAAAAGGAATCTTTAAATAAAGACAACATAGACATGTAATTCAGAATTGGATAAAAAAGTTCCTGCGGAGGATTTTGATACCAAAATATTCAAGAAAAGGTTTGATAACATAGCTGTTTGCCAAGAAAGGGAACACGAGTTCAGTATAGCAAATTATCCATTATAAAGTTTGTAAAGTTGTGATTTACAACTATGTTTTATGTTGGCTTTATTCTATGATAAAAAGTGTTGTAATTGTTTTAATTTTGTTCCTTGTATTTTGTGGGATTTTATTGCATTAGGTTTAGTATTAAGTTGGTGAAAACTCAAGCTTAATTGAAGATCAAGTGGATTTCGCGAGAAGCTTACGAGAAGCTAACCCGCGAAGTAGCCATGTGAGAAGCACATGATTTGAAGCTGAAGAGTCATGCCAGACTGTCAGTTTCGCAAGTGTCTTGCGGCTAAGGCCTTCCCACAAGGTTGTTGCAAAACATTCTTCCTAGAGGATTTTTAAGGGTGACTTTCTTACCCTTCACCCATACTATATATACCCTCATTACCAACAAAAATAAGAGAGGTAATTCAGAGAGAAAAACCCTAGATATGATTTCTACAACACACACACCCATTTTTTAGAGAGAGCTACTCATCTTTAATGAGAAATCATTCTAACCTCTTCTCCTTCTCTCTCCCATTGTTATACATTGAGAGGAGATTTGTATCCAAACACAACTTATACCTTTTTAGAATGTAGAGAGTGTTTTGGAGCTTGGGAAGCTTTGGGGATTTGCCAAAAGAAGCTACTGAGGCTTGGCGGATGCAATCGGGTGTATTGCGGAATTCAAAAAGCTAGACAAGACACGGTTCCGAGAAGCCTTGTTGGAGTAGGAGCTTGGAAGGCTTAGGTACATTGGGTAGATTAGGCTTGGAGGATCTTTTGTTATTCGTGTATTCCAATTTATTGTCTAGTAGATCGATTTACCGTTTGGAGGGCGGCGAAGAGGTTTTTCCCCGAGTTCTTCGGTTTCCTCTTCGATAACACATCACCGTGTAATCTTGTGGTTGCATCTCTCTTCCCTTACTCTTGTGCTTTACTTTTATTGTTTGTTATTCATGTTTATGCACTAGAGTAGTTATAGGTTTATTGCGCTTCATTTACTCTTGTTCCGCACTTAGATAAGTTAGAGTAAAAGCAATATAACCATAATTTTTAATTGGGGGTCTAAACAAGCTCTTGTGTTTTCACACAAATCTGAGCTTTCAAAGTTTAAAACCAATGTCATATATATTGACAAAAGCATAGAAGAAAAATTACTAGCTAGTAGCTAAAATATAGCTGCATATTCTATATATCTTATCATTCAATCATCTCAGCAGTATACAACTTATTCTAATCAACTTCAATTGGCCTGGTCTCATGTTGATTCACATGCCAGAAAAAGTGTCCTAATTTATGTATCCTCTTTAGCCACAACTTTTTTTTTTTCTTGAACTGGAAACATGTTAATGCTTTTTGATGGTGCAATGCTACTTCTTTGTAGCACATGATGAGAACATTTTAACTGACTTTTCATTTTGTGTAGGAGATTTCCAAGGTCTCAAAAAAGCATTACTAGTTCTTTGACAAAACCACTCATCCACCATCACATGGCCATTCTATATCCCATGTGTCACATCTAATTCTTTATTTCCATAAGGGTAAAGGCAGTCACGATCCCAAAGACCCACTCCATTTTTCTTGCATGCTTGATTTTTTGGGATGCAAAATGTGTTTGTTCCAAAAGTTGTATATCGAAGGATTTGTCGATAGTTTTGCAGCAATTGTTTCCCATCTTGTTGGCTTAGAGTTGATAATAGTAGCTAGATTCCTTCCTCATTTGATTCATATAAGAGTGCAATTGCGAGTCCATATTTTGCATTTTTGTCCCCTTCTTTGTTGGCTCAAAGAAGGATTTCTTTTCCTGTTTTAGTTTTACCTTGCACAAAATATTTGTGAGCTCCAACCCAAAATAGTGCTTGTCTGTTTCTAGCCCTAAAGCATCAATGAATGAGCTTTTCTTCATCTTTTCAAAGGAATAAAGGATTTTGAAGCAGTCTAGTCAGATTGATGTGGTGAAGAATTTTTGTTTTTTTGGTTAGCCGATTGAATCGCTTACAGCTGTTTTTAAAACAAAGAACGCATATTAAGAAATTAATGTGCTAAAAAATACATATTTGAATACTATATTATAAAATTGAGAAACATTTATTTTCCTTTAAACATACTTTTCATGCCTACAATTTGGTTCAAGTTCAATTTATTTTGTATCCCCATATTTTAAAAGTTAAATTTCATTCCATAAAAATTGTGACTTCTAAAATTTGTATATGTAATACTAAAAATTTAGGAAAAAAACAAAATACCAACTAAGTTAAATTACCGTCTAAAAAAGTATAGTATGCGCATACCATTATGACAAAGCAACTACTTCCCAATTAGAAGAAATGTGAAACTTCATTTAGGCAAATCATGAAATAATTAAGAAAGTATTACCCTGCCACCTGCAAGTTGATTTTCTGTTCTTTAAATCGGAGTAGAGAAGGGGAGAAGTTTATTCATTTTCTTGACTGTTTGAATAAGGAGAATAGCAAGCAACAAAAGTTCACTTACAACTGTTAGATATCTATTGATGAGCAAGTATTGAATTTTGGTAGAAGTGACTGAAAGAGAGGCAACCAAACAAACGGAGATAGGGAAAAGAAATCTCTACAGAACAGGACAAAAATCACTAACATATGTATCCTATCCTAATAATCTGTATATGCTAAATAGCACAACCTATAACGTTCCTATGACAATATCTATACAGCAGGGACCCAAAAATGTATTATTAAATACATGTAAATAGCTGCAAATTGATTAATGTCCACATTAGTTACTTAAGAAAAAGTTATTAATTTTGGTGATTGTCAATTTTTTTTTTAGATTTATATCTTGTCTCATGATATGGTGTAATAACATAAACACTTGGCTACTTGAAGACAGACCTTGAAGTAGCGTGTGAGTGATGTTCATTAGTGTAGGAGTCATTTGAATTGTTCAATCTTCATCCTGTTCAACCTTTGCCTTTTTACAATGAAAGATATACTTGCCGCCATTTTTTAATAGATTCATATAAATTATGTTTAAACAGGATGATGTAATATAGATTTTTTTTTAATAATTTTAGTTGATAACAATAAAATATTTGTATGATTTTAATTGTAAGAATATTAGAATATTATGGACAACAGACGATAGGTTCATTATATTTTTAAAAATGGAAAATTGTCATAAATAATTGAAGTATTTGGTTGTGAGAGGCAAATGATTTGAAAGCTTCATGTTTGATTCGGACTGGGATGGTGTAAGTTTTGAAATAAATAGAAAGGTAATATACTTTCATGAACTGATTTATTAGATAATCGAAAACAGAGGATGTTGAAGAGTCTTTGCAATAAAAATTTGTAAATTATGTTTAAAGTAAAATAAAATATTGTTTTTGGCTGTTAAGTTACAACACTATTGAGCAACATAAAAAGGTCCTTTTATTTTTCTAACGACATTCAATTATAAAATTTGATATTAAAAATTACTAATGAATCAATTATTGAAGGTAGTATATGTGTGGTAATGGGTAAGATTTTGGCACAGTAGTTGGTGATAGTATATTTAGGTTCCTCAATCAAAAGAAATCCACCTAAATGAATTAGATTTGATTTTTTTTTTTTTAAAATACAACATTGTTTGTATTTTAACATGTTTTTTATAAATAAAAAAAAATTGAAAGAAGAGAGAAAAAAAGATATATATTTTAATAGATTTGGAGGATGTGGTTTAATTTAGATGTTAAATTAAAAGATGATGTTTTGATTGTCAAATAATGAAGTTTGTAATTAAACTTAAATGAGTATATTTCATGAAATAGAAGTAGCTATAGTTGTTGGCTGGTATTGATTTTATTAGTGCTAATGCTTAATTGGATAACAATTTGATTTTCCAAAAAGCTTTTATTATTAATGAAGGAAAGTATTTGATTTGATTTTTTTTTTAACACAATATCAAAAAATAATACAACTCTGAAATAAGTTCATATAGGTAGGAAAATATAAAATTCCAATATCATTTGCGTCTTTGAAGCTTCTTCTTCTTTGATGACTTTTGTTTTGTAGCTTTTCGATGATTGATCAAATCTTGAAAGAACAAGTTATCGTCATTTGGTTCTGCATCTTCAACATTAGAGTAGAACTCATTGATGGGATGGCATCATCATTGTCTTCTTGTTTGGATCCACTTGCATCATTATTTGCGTTTGTTAATGGTTTTGTATCAAGAACTTGAAATGTGTTTTTGTCTGAAGTTTGATCTGCTTTTTTCTTGATTTCATAATTCCCCAATGTTTCCTACAGCAAAGTATGTTTATTAAATTATATTGTAGATTTTTTTTTTTGAATGGATTTGCAAATAAATATAGCAATAGAAAGCTTACTATTGTGGTATCAGCATTATTTGTGGGTGGATCACTTGGATCATTATTTGTGTGTGGGGATGGTTTTGTATCAATAACTTTAAATGTTTTGTTGTCAGAAGTCTGTTATGGACTTTTCTTGATTTCATCCTTTTGCGGCGGTTCCTAAAACACAGTTTGTGGATTAAAACACAATGTTTGATTTTGCAAATAATGGTAAGTTTGTAATTGTTGATAGCTTACTGTTGTGCTATGATCAAGTTTCATTGCCGTTTGATCATTTGAAATGTTGTCAAACAACTTTTCAATTGTATATAATTCCCAAGGAAAGTATAAAAATAAAAAGACACAGAAAAAGTACTATGGAAACCCAATGAGGGAAACAGAAACCATAAATACATGTGACCAAATCTAATAGTGGAGAAGTTCTTGAGTAAATGCAGCTTATTTGATCAGAGTAACTTAAAAAGTAATCATTCAATTATCACTGGCTTGGGCACGAACATTTTTACAAATGCCTCTGATTGAACAGTATGCAATAGTAGTCTAAAAATCGTCAAATTTAAAAGTTACATATCCCCTATCGAGATACTACAAATAAAAAATTGCCTGCAATTTAGGTTTTCCTTCCAATTTCATTAAAAAATTGTCATTAAAAATATATCATTCTCACATGAAATAGATCTATAAAATTAATTAAAAATATTTTTTCATAAATTAATTACATACTTTCAACTTCAGATATTAAATGGAAAGACGTATTGAAAATATATGGAAGTTGTATTGCTCAAAAAAGAACTAAAGACGTAATTTATAAATTTTTTGAAGTAAAGAACTAATTTGCTCCACTTTCTTTTAAAAAAAAAAAAAAAAAAACTAGTTTGAACTAAAGAACAAATTTTTTAACTAATTTGAACTAAAGAACTAAGTTTTTTAACTAATTTGAACTAAAGAACTAATTTTTTGAAGTATGTAATTAACTAAATAACTAAATAAGAGTAAAACATTTTACAATACGTTTTTCAAGTTAATTACATATTTAATGGTTAGTTGAAACTTGCAAGTAAGAACCATCGAGATTAATTGGATGCATAAAATGTATACTATAATGTTTTGCTCTTCTTGAAAGACGTATTTTAATGGGATGCACAACTTTCTAGGCATATTTTAAGTTAATTACATATTTAATGGGAAGTTGAAATTGATACATCTTAGGTGGGGAGAGAGATTTAGGCCTTATAAATCTCAACTAAAAAACACAATTTTAGCACAAAATAAAAAACTTGTACAGTGACTTAAAATTGAAACCATGAATATCAAACCATGTCTAAACCAAAGACCATGATAAACACAAATATGCAAAAAAATTACTGTAAAAATTGAAACACCAAGAAAACAATTTGCTTTGATTCTAAAACCCAATCCATGTTATTCAATCATGATATTGAAGTACGCTCTAATATTAATTGTTGAAAAACAGCAGAAGCAAATAGAATTAAAAACCCAGCAACCAAAAAACTCAAAATGAACAGACCCAAAAGAGGTAGAGATGTAATTAAAAAACCCAGCAATCAAAAATTCAACACCCTAAAAAAGATGCAGTAAACAATTAGCCACACCATAATAGCCTTATAAATCTCGATTAAAAAGCACAATCTTAGCACAAAATAAAAACACTTGCACAATGACTTACAATTAAAACCATGAATATCAAACTAAGTCTAAACCAAAGACTACGATAAACACAATTATGCTGAAAAATTACTGCAGAAAATTGAAACACTAGGAAAACAATTTGCTTTTATTCTAAAACTCAATTCATGTTATACAATCATGATATTGAAGTAGACAGTGGAAGCAAACACCACAACACTATGCTAAGAAATCAGAGTCACATTAAGTAGTTGGAATCACATAAAATTATAATAAAATTTAATAAGGAAAATAGAAACCATAAAGCAAATAATGGGGCAAAAAAGAACTGAGATGTATAGATACCTCAACCGAAGCAGGCAAGTTCTGTCAGTATTTATACACCGTGTGGAATGGAAGACAAGAATGAAGGAAATCAGATAGGTAGCCGTTACTGTGAAACGGTAGAGCAGGAAGGTGGGTAGCTTTCAAACTCTCTGTTTTTTCATGCAATACCTGAAGGCTTCAACATTTTTTTTTTTTTTTTCCTTAAGCTTCCCTCCACGTTACAATCTTCAAATTTTGTCTCCTCACGTTTCTATTTGGTCATGCAAAACCCTGAAGGCTTCAACCATTTTTTCGTTTTTTCTTTGTTTCTTTAAGCTGAACTGATAAAGCTTTAGGTTGGGCTTGATATTGGAACTAAATAAATAAGAGATGGGCTGGATTAATTATACAGATTTATTATAGGGTGATAGTGGAAGTAAATAAATAAGTAGTGGGCTGGATTTATAAGGTTGAAAACTGTAAAAACCATTTTAAAATTGTAGGACAAATTAAATTTTTTTTTAAAAATGACGTGGCAAATGTGGCGCAACATGAGATTAGCAGCATCAAATGCTACACTTTCGCTTTTAGTAATATATAGATATAAATTATTAAAAAATCCAAAAAAAGAAACACAGTTATTCATGAGTCTACCCTTGAATGCGGCTATACCACAGTGCTTCGGTATTGTGCACTCAGTGTGTTTGCACTGTGCAAGCACTGTAGCGGCAACAGTGCTTTGGTTTCGTGAGTCCCTTTTTTTTTTGGTTTGTTTTGTGCTTTTTGTTTTTTTGTCTTTTCTTTCTTCTTTATATATAGTGCTTTTGGTTTAGTTAACCGGTACTGTAGCTACCGTCCCTAAAGTTTTTTTTAAAAAAAAATATTTATGTAAGCTAGTATATATATTGTTATATTGACGCAACAAATTTCATAATATTTTCATAATTATTGACCGGAACTGTAGCTACAGTGCCTAAAGTTTTTTTTCCCCAGTAATCAGTTTGTGTTTTTTTTTTTAATTTTTTTTAATTTTTATGTAAGATTGTATATATATTGTTATACCGACACAACAAAGTGCATGCACTGTAGCTTTTGGTTTAGTTACCGGCAATGTAGCTACAGTGCCTAAAGTTTTTTTTTTTTTTTTTTTTTCCACTAATCGGTTTGTGTTTTTTTTTTTTCTTTTAAATATTTATGTAAGCTGGTATATATATTGTTATACTGACACAACAAATTTCATAATATTTTCACAATTATTAATCGGTACTATAGCTATAGTGCCTAAAGTTTTTTTTTTTTTTGGGTTTGTGCTTTTTTTTTTTTTTCTTTTAAATATTTATGTAAGCTGGTATATATATTGTTATACTGACACAACAAATTTCATAATATTTTCATAATTATTGACATGTCAATTTCTTACAAACCGAAATAAAATAATAAAATATGAGACTGTGACCAACCACAACTAAAAATAAATGTTTTGAGAAAATGTTACAATACTTATTGTTATCACAATATTTTCACAATTGTTAAGATATCAGTTTCTTATAGATCAAATAAAAAAATGCTAAGTCCACAACATTTTAACATTAATTTCTATGGTGCCTAAAGAGTTTTTTTTTTTTAAGTTATCGGTTTGTGTTTTTTTTTTTTTCCTTTTAAATATTTATTTAAGCTGGCATATCTATTAACTATATAAAAAGAGCCAAAGGCTCATGAATAGTGTTTTTTTGGTTTATTCAATTTGTGAGGTGTACTTTTTCTTTTTCTTTTTTCTTTTTTTTTTTCCCTTCAAGTATGCCAGTTTGTTTGAGCTTTGTTTTTGTTTTTGTTTTTTGTTTTTTTTTTTTTTTTAAGATCTTTATATGTTTACTTTGTACTTGCAATGCAAGTTTACATTGTAAATACACAAAAGTGGTTAATATTATACACATTTACACAAAAAATGGTAAATATTGTACAAATTTTGTAAATGTGTACAAAATTTGCCCATTTTTTTGTTTCTACAATATAAATTTACATTGTAATTAAGTACAATGTATATATAGAGATATTATGAAAATGTTGTGATGCATGTGTCAATTCCTTATGAGTCAAAATAAAATAAAATAAAATAATAAAATATTATACCGAGATCTAGCAACTATTGAGGTGTAAGTTATAAGTCAAAATAAAATAATAAAATATTGGACTGGGATCTGTCACGGTTTTATACAAATGAAATTAACTTTTTATGACATAATTATCAAAATTCTTAAAATTAATGTCTCTTTTGATTAATGTAAATCTCTATGTATTTAAAGAATCAAATGATTTATATCTTTATTTTGTGATACAAATAAAATCTAAAATTGATCCTAATCACTACTTTTTTTTCCCATGGCTAGCACGTGCCTTGCACGTGCTGCCCTGACTAGTATCTTATAAATAAGTGAATCAGAAGTTGTGTGAAAGTTAGTTCATAGATTTTTGGGTAGAGCAGTCAAGTGACATTCCGCTTTCAGGTAAACTCCAGGAACAAAAGATCAACACTAGTTCAAATTTCTGTTGAACATGTACTACAGCTCAGGTCCATCTTGATGATCTAGATTGTTAATAATGCTAGATTTTACATAAAGGTGACAGAGATAGCAAGCTAACCTTGCTTTGTCTGCACTTTAGTCCCTTCACAACGATAGTGATGATATTTTCAATTATGCAAAAATGATCTGTACGTATAAGACAAAATTACACCATTTTGTAGTTAAATAATCAATCAGCATATTGAACAAAAGTCATTTTAGTAAAGATTAAGACAAATGAAGTGTCTACTTAACATGTTACTTCTTAGGGGAAACTTTTTTTTAAAAAAAGTTCCTGTTTTATGCATCTTCGCCCTCCAATCACAATAAGGTATCTCATAGAACGGTTCTAGTAGACCACCACCCTCTCGTAACATATATGAATTCAAAAGTATATGTCCAACGTCCGATCATAATCCATTTCATTCAACTCTTAATTTCCTCTCAATTAGGAATTCAAAAGTACATGTCATGATTTCTACCGGCACAGCCACTCAATCATATCGTTAAGAGTACTATATATTGAAAGAGTCTTTGTCGATCACAACTCATCACCAAAAATTTCTGAATTGTGTACATCCATGTGGTCCTGCAAGTGAGACTTTTGAGGTCAGGCGAATTAGTCTAGCCCTTAACTTGTCCTTTACATTGACATGTAATGGTAACGTACAAGAACCGTTGGAGTTTAGAATTTGGGGAAATTATTGTGTACTCCCGGAATACCATAAATGCATGTTCCCTCCTCTCACATAAATGGTGGGTTCTACTAATTAAATTCATGGTGGAACCCACCATTCATGTGAGAAGAGGGAGCATGCATTTATGGTACTCCGGGAGTACCTAATAATTTTCCTAGAATTTGAGCATAGCCGAAGTGTATTAACACAAACAATAAAATAAATATTAAATTATATTTCTGATTCTTAAATTTGGGGGTTGTCTTCATTTAGATCCATTAAAACTTTAGATTATTCATTTTGGTCTATCTTGATTCCGATTTCAAAATGGTTCTTTCATTCATTTTGGTCTAGTTTTTGTCCCAAGTTTAGAAGAGTCATCTTCTTTAAAGGTTATCTAGAAGCCTTGAAATCTATTGATGCAAGTTTTTGGAGGATGCAGAAAATAGTGAATTATAATTAATAATAGCAAGTCCATCTAAAGTCACAGTCTCTCACAGATGCATTCTTGAAAAGTAGGGCTAAATGCATGTGATTATGATTGATTAATTATGATTAGTTCGTAATTAATTTCAATTAATTAAGTGCCAAAATCTCTTTAGATTTTATAGTTTATACTCGAACACAAGAATGTATTAAGTGTACAAAACAATTCATGTGGATAATCATGATTTTTGAAAAATCAAGTAATAATCTCATAAAAAGGATGATTAATTAAAAATCTTAAAACTGATCGTAATTAACCAAAAAACTAATCCGAAAATCTAGCTGGAACCACACTAGACAAGAAACGAGTTGATTCTAAGCATTGCACGATCCCTTAACACTTAATATGAAACAAACATGTAATGATTTTACTCTGAAAGTCTCGCTCATCAAAATTCCAAAACATTCTCCATCAAGATTCAAGACCATCATCAAATCCTCAAGATGATGTGTTTTTGAAGGCATATCAAGTGTCTGATCATTAGGACCCTAAGGTGTTAGATGGCAATCATCAAATCAACAATCAAGATCTTAATTTTACAACTTCCTCATCAAAGCAAGTGAACGATTGACGGATTAGTTTGTAAAGGGGAAGGCAACACCTCTCCATTTTCACAAGAAATCTCTCCTGTCTTTTGGAAGAGGTAGTGCATGCATGTACATCTCCAAATCTTTTTAATCCAAACCTTCAAGACAGCAATATGGAATCTACTAGCTGAACGTACATAGCGTGGAATATTTAATCAGTAATATTCATACATTAAAGGACCAAAAACAAAGGAATTTGGGCAAAAATTGAAAAGGAATATGAAAAAGGGAGGGGAACAAAATACAATCTACATGTTTCTCTCCATAGATCCTCATTCCTATATTGATATTGTACATTTGCTTATTCATCGCCCATGGCCAGCTCCAATGCATAGTCATCCCTATCCTGCAACATTGAACACGACACAGAAATAACATTACCCAAAGAAAAAATATATTGGCAGAAGTTTGACCAATAGTTCTTTTGACTTTTTTTTTTTTTTTCCCTTTCTCTCTTCACTTTTGCTCATTCAATTGTTGTACTTTTCCTGAGTTTTAGAGGGATTAGGAACTTACAACTGGTCCTCGGGCAAAATATCTTCCAAATTGAAGCCAATACACCTGTAAATATCGAGTATTTAAAAATTCCATGACCATATTAAATCAAGCAATAAATAAGCAGAAAACTTCCAAAATACTAAACACTTTTATGTCATTCCTTTTGCTTAAGAGGGAAAAGAGAGGGGAGATTTGTTGAGATAAAAACCCAAATGACACATTTAAGTTGCCAAGATGAAATGGTATGTCCCCTCCCTTCCCTCTTTTTCCCTCACATGCCTCCTGTCCAAGAATGGGACCAAACAGATATTACATCAAAAGGGAAAAGGCTCAATCATGCTTCTAGACACGAAAATGCTGCCAAGAGGACATAGTCTGACTACGAGGGTAGAAAGATTTCAAGAAAAATTTAATCCCACAATCTCCTATAACAAAGAGTAAGAATTCCCCACATAAAAAGGACGGTGCACAAGACTATCCTCCACAACAAAATTATTTAAGAATATAAAATCATTGCAATCGCTGTGGACTTGTTTAAAATATTTAAATCTCAAAGCAATAATTTCTATTTCTATTTGATATCCAAACATGCTGTTAGTATTCTATCTAATTGAATTTCGCATCCATTTATGCTACCTCATCCTCGTCTTGTGTTTCTACTTCAAGGTCAGATGATGGGAAGCCCACACAAAGTAGTGCATACCCCTGCATTTCAGAGAAATTTATCACAGTTTAAAAAGAGAGAGAGAGAGAGAGAGAGAGAGAGAGAGAGAAAGAAGAGAGAAGAGAGGAGAAGAGAAGGTAAAGATATATGGACATAAAACTGACATTGGTAACATCATACATAGACAGTAAACTGCACGAGTGTTTCCACAGTTATTATTTGGCCAGAGAAGAAGGTCTTCCAAAAGAGTGAAAGAAAGTTACCTCACTATAGGACTATAAATAGCATCAAAAGAGTTATGACCTTGGTTGTATTGATCCCATTAAACATGGGTTTTCCAATATATCAAAACAGTATAGAAAAATCATTAAAAGCAATTACATGCATCCTTTGCCAAAGTTTCCACTTGCTAGGTTAACTTATGCGGATTGATTTTGTGATTTATAGTTGCTTTAAATCTAAAAAATATTATTTTATATTCGATCTTACTTCTCAAGTGTTAAAAAACAAAATAAATGATGGAAAATATCTAGAAGGGTGAAATAAGCCAAAACCTTTTTCCAAAGAAAGTGCAAAGAGCACACTATCAGTTAAATGATGTTAGGAACCAGATCCAACATAATATGCCAATTACATAAGTAACATTGAGTAATATATAACTCAGCACCTAGAGAGAGAGAGAGACAGACCTTCGATCTCCTTATTATCACTGAAAGAATGATTAAGATAGAAGGGAAAAACTATTCTTTAATTTTTTTCTTTCTTTTCCATTTTTTTTTTTTTTGGGGGGGTGGGGGGCCAGAGCAAAAACTTAAATAATCCAAACTAAATGGTTAGTGGAATTTTCCAGTTGAACCAGTCCTCCATATTAAATATTTATGAAACAAAATTTTCATTTCTTTTAGTTTCCTAAACATCTCAGCCACCAAATTGAACCTTCAAGATGAACTTGTTCTGTCAAATTGATCAATCTTTCACCACTGGCCCCAAATCAGAACGTATGAGTTAACAAATTGATTTGCCAACCACAACTAAACAAGAAAGGGAAACCCTCATTTATGGTCAATATAGGAAACCCCCAAGTAAACAAGGAATTGTAATCCATTTAAATGATGGCAATAATACAATACCTTCGATTTCAATTCTGCAGATATTCCTAGTGCTTCAGGCTGTCTAATTTGTCCAGATTTTACACGTACAGCACAGCTAGTACAACAACCTGTAACATAAAAAAGCTTTTCAGAGAGGACAAGTTTAACCAGTTATGTTACAAGGCCGATGTTAATAATATTAATTTTTTTTGGGTAAGTGCTGGAATAGCCAATAGCTTTATTGTTATAAAGTATGAATATGGAGCAAAAATTTGAGTTATGGACTGGGATACTTATCACTGTGTACGCTGAGAACACTCAAATTTAATATGAACAGACTTTCTGAAGATTCTAAGGCATCTCATGCTGTTATAGATATTCAAAGTTCAAACCTCAACTAAATCTCACAGCTAATCTATATTGGTACATGCCATTTTAGGCAAATCCTTTCGTCTGTTACAAATGCATTCAAGCCCTAAACCAACAAGTTGTAATGAACCCATAGCTGCAACCCAGTCCAAGACCCATCAAGACCAGCCCAACAGAGCACAATACACATTTGGAGGATCAGACATGAGACTATCATCAAGAAACTTGTTCAAGACTAACCAAGAGCAGTCAGTTTGTTACGAGGATTTATAAAAGTTGTCAGTTGGTTAAAGAACCAGTCTATAGTTTTCTTGATGCTAGCTTGTAAAATCCTAGTATAAATAATATGCACCCATGTATTCATAATAAAGACAAGTCAAAGACAGTTTGCAGCTTAAGGATGTGCATAGACTACAGGGCACTCAACAAGGAGACTGTCAAAGACAAGTTTCCAATCCCTATAGTTGATGAACTCCTTAAAGAATTTTCTGGCACTGTTATGTTCTCAAAGTTGGACCTGAAGACAGGGTATCATCAAATCAAAATGAGTGGAGAAGATGTGTCCAAGACTACTTTCAGGACACATGGGGAATTATGAATTCCTAGGCATGCCTTTTGGTTTGACCAATGGCCCTTCAACCTTCTAGAGCCTCATGAATGATATGATGTTTTTAATCCATTCTTAAGGAAGTTTAGTCCTTTTCAATGACATCCCTATGTATAGGAAGACACTGGAAGAGCATCTAATCCACCTCAATAACCTGTTGGAGACCTTGTAGCAACACCAATTGTATGCCATGAATTCCATCTGTCAATTTGGATGCAAGGAGATAGACTACTTTGGCCACATCATCTCTAATGAAAGAGTCGAGACTGATCCTAAGAAGACAGAAGCCCTAGTCAGTTGGCACTCAACAACTTCCTTGAAATCCTTAAGAGGATTCCTAAGCCTCACTGGTTATTACAACAAGTTTATCAAGGGGAATGTCCATCTCGTTGCTCCCTTGCCAAACTTACTGAAGAAAAATTCCTTTTCAAGGGGATGATGCAGCTCAAGAAGTATTTGAAGAACTTAAGAAAGCTATTTGTAATCTATCAGTCCTTGCATCACTTGACCTCTCCAAGACATTCATATTAGAATGTGATGAATCAGGCCAATGATAGAGAGTTGTCTTGATGCAAGAAAGGGGGGCCATAGCCTTTCACGACCAAGTTCTTAGGGAGAAGATCCTGCATTTGTCTACTTATGAGGAGGCCCTATCATCTAGGAAAGCCCTTCATTATTAAAACTAACCAACAGAGTCTTAAATTCCTCTTAGATTAGAAAATCGGCACCCTCGTTCAACAAAAATGGGCAGCCAAACTTATGACCTACATGTTTCAAATTGAGTATTAAAAGGGGAATGACAACAAGCCTTGTCCAAAAAAGAGGGAAGACCCAGCAAAATAAGCAGCCCTATCGTCGTAATATCCATTGTCAGGGTGTTTTGAAAGTTTTTTTTAAACATTGCTTTAAGATGTTGAATCTTTTATGTTGGGTAGTTTGAAATTTCTATGTACTAATTGTGTGGATGGCTTAACTATTAAGTTGTATTTTTCAGAATGGTTTTGAATTTTGATATACTACGATATGGGTTTCTGCCTATACCTTAACTTGAGTTGATACATATGCCCACATTCCAAGTGCTTATCTTGCAGTATTACATAAAATTTAATTTCCAAAAACACACATAACTCAACTAATATCACTATAATGTAAGCTTAACTACAGGTCTACAGCATTAACATTATCATTTCATTGCTTAGAGAACAATACCGTGCCTGCAAGCAAATGGAAGCGAGACATTTTGAGATTCAGCTGTGTGCAATATATACTGGTCCTGCTTTCTCAATATTAAAAAAAAAAAAACTGGGATTATTCTCGTCAACAAACAGAAGCATATTGATTGTAAAGTAACACAATTCAACATTTTCTATATTCTTAGCGCTTTTTCCCGCGTTTTTCTCGGGGACCAAACAGGGGGGAGAGAAATTTCGTACCTCGGGCACGAGGAACTCGTGAACCACTCCGCGTTGTCTGTCGTGAACAGTGACTTTATGGGTCGGGATCGAGGGGGAGAAGTTGTTGTTGCCACCGGCTCTACCGGTCTGCGTTTGGAGCTCCGACGTCGTTTTATCGCGGCGACATTTCAGTGAACTGAAGCGGTGATTGTAAGTCTTCGGCGAAGAGAGTTGCCGGTACAGCGAAGTGCAGGAATTACAGGGAAGTCTAAGAAAGTCCATGGATATTATCTCTCTCTCAGACTATCTCTCTATCTTTCTATCTCTTTGTCTCAGTCTCTTTCTTTGATGCCTATTGCTTTTGGTCGTAAAAAGGGTTATAATGGGAAGTGGCGGTAAAAAGTGAAAAATGAGCAAAAACTAGTTTATTCTTTCTTTCCACGGGTCGCACGTATGGAAAAGTTATTGAATATGAGATTTTAAAAAATATTATTTTTCCCATCAACTCCAAAATACACCGGTATCAGTCTATGTATCATTGTATAAAAATACAATTGTACTATAGTAATTGTATAAATTTATAAAAATACATTTGTACTATAATAATTGTGTAAATTTACATAATTATTATAACACAAATGTATTTTTGCATAATTATACATAAACTGATGTAGGTGTATTTTGAGGTTGATTGGACAAATTGGTGTCTTATGCTACTTTAAAACTAGTGCAAATACTGTTACAATGAAATCAATGTAAAATTATAGGGGAGGGGTCCAAATATAAAATTGAAAAAATATACTTTTATATATATATATATATATATTTTAAAGCCTAGGGGGCCCCTAGTCTGATACATATGCAAATGCAAGTATGTAATAAATTGAGATAGAGTTCAGCATATTGAAAAATTAAAACCTAATTACAAAGAGCACAAGCACAAATACCTGATATATATCTACAATTCTACATAAGAACCCTAACAAACCCATTCAATCTTGGAAATATGAATAGAGAAATAAACATTCAATGAATATTCATATAAACTGCACGACGTCCACCTCATTCAATGTGTTTAACAATAAAATCCCTAAAGACTTTCTCTACCGTATGTGTATTGTAAGCTGCACCACGTCCACCTCTTGTCTTCTCTTCCCGTATAAATTTCCAACAAATTCTTATCGAAGGGGTATTCAAATAATAGGCTTTTAAAAATAATGCATTAAAAATATAAAAGAACATATGGGTGAGGTGTAAAATTGTGGAGCTTGCAAAGCTTATGTGGGCACAACAAGAGAAAGTCAACTATTGGTCAAAGTTTTTTGGTTATAGATGAATTATTACAATTCTCCACATTCAAATTTTTAACAAAAGAATGATTCTTTGATTCAATCTTTTTGAAAAGTTCTTCAATCCTTAAGGTATACAAACGTAGTATTGATTTAAACTCCAAATCTTATCTATTTTGACTAGATGATGGATCAAATGGTCTTTGCAACATAGGATCGGTATTAAGTTTGGGTCTATAGGGGGTTCAAATGAATCCCCTAAGCTAACATATATATATATATATATATATATATATATATATATATATATATATATATATATATATATATTTTACCCCTAAAATAAAAAATTGAACCTGATCTTAAATTTTTTTTTAAATCCAACTGAAATAAGCTCGAATATGATTCTCTTAATAATCTATTCTTGCAAATAAAGTTACAATTAATTTATATATTTGACCAAATCTGTGAGTATAGTAATAATTGATAAAAATATTCTAAGCAATAATAATCAAAGTTCACTAAACAATAATAATTAATATATATATATATATATATATATAATATGAGATAGAAATCATACTTTAACTTAATCTAAATGTATATTTGTGAAACTTCCTCTTAGACTCTTGAACCTTGATCCTTACCTTTTCACCCCACAAAAACTTGTACTTGTGAAGTGGCCATCAAGCTAAAGGTGTATGGTGGTATTGTATTTAGAAACAATAGATTATTTCCAATATTTAATCTTAGCAACCATAATTAGTATGTTCATTATATTAAGAAACAATATACCAAATGAATTTATAATTTATCTTTTACTTTCTTCCTAGTACTATGGACAATTTGTAGTAAGAAAATCATGTAGATTGCAAGATTTATCTACTAATCAAGATTTATCTTTTTATTAACCCACTAGAAAAAATTCCTAGAACCGCCACTGTTACAACAGAAATACAATAAATATTTGGCTATATGCTTGATAGAGACTCATTTTTTTGTGTTCATTAACTATTGTTCATATCTAAAGACTTTTTGGTTGAAGTTTTTTTAGGGTTTTAGAGGTTCGAATTTGTAGAGCTATAATGATTTGAAGCATTTAAAGTTTCTAGAGGCTATTAGAACTTTATTCTAGTAGAATTTTGAAACATAGAAGAAATATTCAAATTAATTCTCTTCGAGTGGTCTTGAGACCGTTTATCTTTAGATCTTTAATGCTTCAAGATTTTTTTTTTTTTCAATGGGGTATGAGATTGTGCTCTATTTATAGTGGTTTCTCAATATGAGTCCCTCCTTGATCTAAGCTGAAGTTTCCTAATATCTTTGATGATAGTATTTCAGATTCGATCCTCAATTTTTGTCATCTTTTTTCAAAATAAAAAAAGGAAAGTAGACCTATATATATATATATATATATATATATATTACTTTAGCTGTTGAACAAGCCTCCTGTGGAGGTTCAATTCTTTACAACATGCCATGTGTCTCATTTCCATTTGATATTATTTACCAGAGTTCGATTTTGATAAAAATGAGGTGTAAAACCTACGTTTTACACAATCTAATAAGAGATTGCTACATCATCATGTTACTTAAAATTCAGTACATCCTACCACACCTAATAACACCTCAATACTCAATAAACTCCCAATTTGGTTGGATTTATATATGAGTATTAGAATTGATTGAGTGTGGTTGTGCTTATTTTTACCAACCCATCAAAAAATATCCAAATATCCTCCATGAAATAAAATTGGGCCTCCACAATTATTTCCTATCTCATTACCAAAATTGGGCTACAATATAGACTTTCACTAAAAAGCCTAAAATCTTATAGTTTACCTAATCTTATATATATATATATATATATATTGAAAAAATTTTAACTTTTAACGTTTGCTCCTGATGATAGATTTTTATCACAAAATCAAGATACCTAATCTTATATTACTATTTGGTAAAAGTCTAAAACCGGCCCAATAAACCAAGAATTCATACATTGCCCAAAAGTCTAAGACGGAATACTGCTTGGGAATATATTCAAAGCCCAAGACGATTACTACTAGGAAAATTATTACAAAGCCCACGATGATTATTGCTTGGAAAATTATTATAAGACCCAAGAAGATTACTCCTTGGCAAAATATCAAAAGCCCAAGACAAATTCTGCTTGGAAAATTATTACAAAGCCCAAAATGATTACTGTTTGGCAATATATTCCAAGCCCAAGACGACTATTACTTAGAAAATTATTACAAAGCTTAAGACTATTAATGTTTGGCAAATAATACAAAAATATATATATATATATATTTATAAGAATAATACAAATATTTTGTTTAAAGGTCAAGATTAATAATTTTTGGCAAATAAGACTATATTATACTACTATGGAAATTACTATTCAGAAACCCATGGAAAATATTATTTATGCTAGCTCACATGAAATATATACACTATTTTTATTAATAATTAAAGCTCATGTAAATTGCAAACTCATGGTGTGTTATTTATCTTATAGGGCCCTAAAGAGTGACAACAAAGTTGCAAGCCCAAATAAGAGAGTCACCAAGACAAGGCCCACCTAAAATGCTTTAGCCCATGTGACAAAACCCAGCAATAAGCATTAGCAAAAGAGGTCCATATGTGTAACTAAGACAACTAGGCAGTTTCTCCTTCAGTTCAGCACTAACCAGATGCCTGTTGGACGCACTACAAAAGAAACTAAGGCCTTGTTTGGATTTTTTTTTTCATCACCCATCACTCAATTTCCATCATTCATCACTTAAAATACCCTACCCGTTTGGCACCATCACTCACTTGTCATCACTCAATATTTTTCACACTGTTTGTGGGCCTCAAACCTGTCACTCGATGCAGTTTTTTTTTTTTTTCTTCAACCCCCAGTACCCAAACTCACCGAACCCAGTGAAGAAAAAAGAAAAAAAGAAAGAAAGAAAGAACTAAAGATTGAAAATATTCTACGATGAAAAAAAAAAAACCAGAAACCCAAACCCAGTGAAAGAAGAAGAAGAAAGAAAGAAAGAAAAGAAAGAAAAAACTGAAGACCGAAAAGACTCTGTGATGAAGAACAAAAAAAAAAAAAAAAACAAACTGACAAGATTCTAGTGAAAAGGAAGAAAAAAAGAAAAAAAAAAAAAAGAAAAGAAGAGAGAACGAACTGAAGAACAGTGGAGAAGAAAGGGGGGAAAAAAGGGTCCAAAGGTGCGACTGACCCTGACTAGTGGGTCCCTCCATGTGTGTTTAATTACCAAAATGTCATTGGAAACTGAAAACATCTGAAATGTGTTTTCAATTTCCATAACTCATAACTCAAAAATCAGATAATTGAGTGATGGAAACAAAAACTGAAAACAGAGTTATGAGAATCTAAACGGACTTCTCAGCTATGGATCCCACCAGTTTTAAGTTATGAGTGATGGAAACAAAGTTATGAGTTATGGAAATCATAAATCCAAACAGCCCCTAAGCTCTCTAACTGAGTCCAAAACTGGACACCGATCAAGTTAGGATGACATCGACACCTTTGCCGCCTACAGCAACTAACATGAACAAGACCCAACAGCTGGGCTGTCACCAAAAACTGAAAGAGCAACAACTGCTCTTCTTCTCCTTCAAGTTTCGGTCACAACTCAAATGAGCCATGACTAGACCTCTTAAGCTTTAACTAATCAATTTATTTATTGTTAAAAATATACTAAAATTGATTCATGAACTAAGACCATGAATTTCAAAAGGGAAAATTTAGGAAAAGTGGTTTGGAGGGCATCAGAAGTTGTCCAGCAAAGTTTCTAGAAGCAAGTTCAATGGCTAACACCTGGTTTCGGGTGACATCTCCTACTTCCCGAAACTCTAAATTTAATTACAGCAATCAAGGTTTCTAGCTCTAATGAATGCCTTAATCCTATTGATGGAGATCAATCCTCAAATCTCAGCATTTAATGCTAAGAGCATCTCCAATGGATTCTTTATCTATTCTCTATCTTATTTAAATATTATTTTTTCATTATTTTTTTATTCTTTTTTTAATATTTCTTTATTCTTCCTTTATTCATTCCTAACTGCTATATTTTTCAAATTCCCAACTGCTATATTTTTTAAATTTCATAACATTATCAAATTTTGCAGCAGAAAGAGAACAAGAGGAGAGAATATATATATATATATATATATATCAAAAAAATCTAATTGCTAATGTACAGCGGCCTATCAAACTTGATAAACTACTATTCATGAGCAAAAAATAAATTGTGATTTAGAGAATCCATTGGGGACCCTTTTTTTATTTTCATTCTCTATTTTAGCTACCTGTTTTTTTCAAATACACTTTCTAACAGATTCTTTATTTATTCTCTATCTCAATTAAATATTATTTCTTCATTATTTTTTTATTATTTTTTTAATATTTCTTTATTCTTCCTTTATTCATTCCTAACAGATATATTTTTCAAATTCCCAACTACTATATTTTTTAAATTTCATAACATGTTCAAATTTCGCAGCAAAAAGAGAACAAGAGGAGAGAATATATATATATATATATATATATTTTAGTTGTTTGATTTTGTTGGTTGACTTCAATAATCTCACGATGCTGGAATCTGAGAAGACAACAAGAAGAATCCAAGAAAAAATATAAAGGCAGAGCCTCCTTTCACTTGTTCTGTGAGAAGCAATAGAGAGAGAGAGTATGAGAGAAAAAAGAAATCCAGAAGAAAGAGAAAGAATTGATGCTAATTTGGTTGACTAATATCCCTCTTTGTTCAAGGACTAAGGTATGTCAAGTTTAGAGGACTAAACCTATTTTAAGGGGGGAAGAGTGTAATACCCCAATTTTGTTTTTATAATTATCACCGCACCTTGTCATTTTTAATATAGAGTTGAGGTACTATATGTGTGTGCACAATAAGATGGGAGTAAACAATTTTGTGGTGCTACAAATATGTGAGAAAATTAATGTTTTAGTGCATACAATTTAGTGCGGCAATTAAACTAATAAATAAATAAATAAAAGATGAAGATGTTTTATGGGCTTCTTGGAGACTAAAGAGATAGCTCAAGTGGATTTTAAAATCCAGCCAACTACCCCACCAAGCCCACATCTCTGATGTGTTAAAATATAAGTTGGAGAAAAAGATAAATTAGGGTTTTCATAGGAAGGGTTTTATCAAGGAGGCTAAGAGGTGTTTTTCCTTGGAGTTAGAGCACAAACAATTGAAGAGGCAATTAGATTGTTCAAGGTATGATTTCTCACCATTAGGAACAAGAATTAAAAGTTTGTAAGGTTATCTTGGAATCAGTTGTAATGTTAGATTGTTTAGAAATTTGATTTTGGTCCTAAAATTCTACTTATATTTTACAGTTAGATTTGCCACTGTGTATCTATGAACAAAGGTATTATTACGTTTTCATTAGGATATATATATATATATATATATATATATATATATATATATATATATATAATTCTAGTTTTGGGCCATCATGTGTAATCCATGAACTAAGTCATGGATCAAGATATTATTCATGGAGATGGCCTTCATGTGTTCATCAAAGTTATATAATAAGATTCTAGGTTGCCCACTATGTGAACAAGCCATGGATTACAAATATCTATTCTAGTATATGGCTCTTACATTTTCATTTGGGTTTTATATTAAATCCTAGGTCAATGATATTTTTGGCTACTACCTTCCTCATGGCAATATGAGTTTCGATTAATACAAGGGAATATTATTGCTTAGAGCATCATTGGTTAGAGAAACTTTAATTTAGTGTTAAAAGTGTTATTAGTTTAGCAAAGTATAATCCTAGTGAGTCCATTTGTATAGTTCTATAAGCTTTATATTTTGTAGAAGATATTAAGTATATTTCCATGATTGATTATAGGTCCTATTTAAGAGTATTTTGAGACTATTTGGAGGGTGTTTTAGCTGGACTTTTAGAGTGATTCAAGTGTTGTAAGTAATTATGCATAATATGCATAAGTTTTATTTTTTAAGTTCTTAGAAGTCAAAGGTTTTCAAAAGTTATGTTTTTAAAGCTTACATTTTCTAAAGTTTATCGAAAGCATTATTTTTTTATCATTGAAAGAGAAACTTCAACTTTTATACAATGTTTTAAAGAGAAACTTCGAATTTTAAATGACGTTTTGAATGTCCAAATCTCATTTAAAAGATGATTTCTAAACTAAACTATTTTCCGAAAATAATTGAGTTTCAAAGTAATTTTTCTAAAAAGGTTCTTGTTCTTTAAGTTTGTTTAAAACCAAGTGATTTCAAAGTCATATTCTAATTTTTCAAATGGTATTTAAGACGTTTCTTTTAGCAAATTGGGTTTTCAAACTTACTCAAGAATTGTAAAAATATTTATATAAACTCTTCAATTCTTATTCATTTCCTAAGAGAGTCAAGCATCATTTGATTTATGTTCAATTCGATATTGTGATATTCGCTATGCCTTTATATTTGGAATAATTGTTAATATTAAGAAAATTATTCTATTTTGTATATATTTTGTTTTGTGATATGTGACTCAAAATGAATGTTTTTAGAATTAATCAGATATATCAGATATATGTGTAAATCCGCTCACATGATTGTATGTGAGAATATGTGTTGATCCCAGATATATGTGTAAATTCGCTCAAAAAATTGTATGTGAGAATATGTGTTGATCCCTCACTAGTAGGGGTTAGATGTCGGTATCTGCTCACAGGATTGTATGTGAGAATATGTGATGTGTATATGTGACACTGTGCTCTGATTAATTATATGTATGTGATTCCAAATGATTTTAAGATGTGACTGCATATGTATTAAGTGATTCATTATATGTTTTGTGAAATAATTATTTTTGGTATCATTGAATGAGTTTGTGAAAAAGCAAAATACTCGTGCTTTGCTTGACTCTATTCTGTTGTGTATCCTGTATAATTACTTACTAGATGTGTGGCTCACCCCATGAATTACTACTATTTTCATATTAAAGTGTAGTTGGGAATATAGAACCTTTGGATCGTTTTGTAAGGTGCAAGGTAAAGCGTGGAAGTTGTAGGTGACTTCGGCATTACTTGAAGACTTATAGAATAAGTTACCTTTATTTTGTAATTCATGTTTTATATTTTGGAGATTATTTACAATTTGTGGAGTTTAGATTTTTGTAAGAGGTTATTTATTAAGAACATTGTTTCTTTGGAGTTTTAATTTATTTTGGATCTCTGGAACATGGATTTTGATGCATGACTAACCTACTGAACTTATATAACTCAATGAACATAATAGATCCAAAATAAATTAAAACTCCAAAGACACAATGCTCTTAATAAATAACCTCTTACAAAAATCTAAACTCCACAAATTGTAAATAATCTCCAAAACATAAAACATGAATTACAAAATAAAGGTAACTAAAATTCTATAAGTCTTCAAGTAATGCTGAAGTCGCCTATAACTTCCACGCTCTACCATACACCTTATAAAGCGATCCAAAGGTTCTATATTCCCAACTACACTTTAATCTAAAAATAGTAATTGATGGAGTGAGCCACATATCTAGTAAGTAATTATACAGAATACACAATGGAATAAAGTCAAGCAAAGCCCGAGTATTTTGCTTTTTCACAAACTCATTCAATGATATCAAAAATAATTATTCCACAAAACATATAATGAGTCACTTAATACATATGTAGTCACATCTTAAAATCATTTGGAATCACATACATATAATTTATCAGAGTACAGTGTCGCATATACACATCACATATTCTCACATACAATCCTGTGAGCGGATACCAACATCTAACTCTTGCTGGTGAGGGATCAACATATATTCTCACATATAATCATGTGAGCGGATTTACACATATATCTGATATATCTGATCCATTTTAAAAACATTTATTTTGAGTCACATATCACAAAACAAAATATATACAAAATAGAATAATTTTCTTAATATTAACAATTATTCCAAATATAAAGGCATAGTGAATATCACAATATCGAATTGAACATAAATCAAAAGATGCTTGACTCTTTTAGGAAATGAATAAGAACCGAAGAGTTTATATAAATATTTTTACAATTCTTGAGTAAGTTTGAAAACCCAATTTGCTTAAAGAAACGTCTTAAATACCATTTGATAAATAAGAATATGACTTTGAAATCACTTGGTTTTAAACAAACTTAAAGAACAAGAACCTTTTTAGAAAAATTACTTTGAAACTCAATTATTTTCAAAAAATAGTTTAGTTTAAAAATCATCTTTTAAATGAGATTTGGACATTCAAAACGTCCTTTAAAATTCGAAGTTTCTCTTTAAAACATTGTCTAAAAGTTGAAGTTTCTCTTTCAATGATATAAAAATAATGCTTTCAATAAACTTTAGAAAACATAAGCTTTAAAAACATAACTTTTGAAAACCTTTGACTTCTAAAAACCTAAAAAATAAAACTTGTGCATATTATGCATAATTACTTACAACACTTGAATCACTCTGAAAGTCCAGCTGAAACACCCTCCAAATAGTCTCAAAATACTCTTAAAAAGGACCTATAATCAATCATGGAAATATACTTAATATATTCTACAAAATATAAAGCTTATAGAACTATACAAATGAACTCACTAGGATTATACTTTGCTAAACTAATAACACTTTTAACACTAAATTAAAGTTTCTCTAACCGATGATGCTCTAACCAATAATATTCCCTTGTATTAATCGAAACTCATATTGCCATGAGGAAGGTAGTAGCCAAAAATATCATTGACCTAGGATTTAATATAAAACCCCAATGAAAACGTAAGAGCCATATACCTGAATAGAGATTTGTAATCCATGGCTTGTTCACACAGTGGGCAACTTAGAATGTTATTATATAACTTTGATGAATACATGAAGGCCATCTCCATGAATAATATCTTGATCCATGACTTAGTTCATGGATTACACACGGTGGCCCAAAACTAGAATTATATATATATATATATATATATATTTATATTTATATTTTTATATGTACAAATCCACTTAAGCCAAAATCACGGATTTCTTGAAATTCTGTGGCTCAATTTAGGATTATATATATATATATATATATATATATATATATATATATATATATATATATATATATATATATATATATATATATATCCTAATGAAAACATAATAATACCTTTGTTCATGGATACACAACGGCAAATCTAACCGTAAAATATAAGTAGAATTTTAGGACCAAAATCAAACTTCTAAACAATCTAACATCACAACTAATTTCAAGATAACCTTACAAACTTTTAATTCTTGTTCCTAATAGTGAAAAATCATACCTTGAACAATCTGATTTCCTCTTCAATTGTATGTGCTCTAACTCCAAGGAAAAACACCTCTTAGCCTCCTTGATAAAACCCTTCCTATGAAAACCCTAATCAACCTTTTTCTCCAACTTATATTTTAACACATCAGAGATGTGGGCTTGGTGGGGTAGTGGACTAGAATTTAAAATTCACTTGAGCTTATCTCTTTAGTCTCCAAGAAGCCCATAAAACATCTTCATCTTTTATTTATTAGTTTAATTGCCGCACTAAATTGTATGCACTAAAACATTAGTTTTCTCACTTATTTGTAGCACCACAAAATTGTCTACTACCATCTTACTGTGCACACATATATAGTACCTCAACTCTATATTAAAAATGACAAGGTGCGGTGATAATCATAAAAACAAAATTGGGGTATTACATATTAGCTTCTTAATCTTAGGCTCAATTTTTTATGAGATTGACAAAAAGAAGGCCGAGAAGAGTAGAAAAGGCAAGGAGGCATCAGCACAAGCAAAAAGGAGTTACATCAGCCTGTTGGAAAGGGAACTCCTTTGTGTGGGGGTACCATTCCAGCATATCCACTAGGAGGGTACCGTCCTGGACACAAGTATTAACTATTAATTAATGGTGTAAGGGAGAACTTACTGTTAAATTTTGCATAGCCTTTTTAATCTCTGTGGTTTTTTTTTTTTTTTTTTTTTTTTGGTAGAAAGGAAAAATTCATTGAAACTAGGAAATCAAAGATACAGAACAACGTCTCATAGAATACAGACCATTCAAATCAAAATGAAAACTTGTCTCCAAGTCCACAGGCGGACTATTAAACAGAATGAAATCATCACTTTGGGCAGCACCCTTCCTGGCCATGCCGTCTGCGCATCGATTTGCTTCTGGATAGCAGTGATTGAAGCGAATAAGTCTGAACCTGGTGCTTAATTGCCTGCAATCATCTCTGTGGTTTATCAAAAAATAATAATCATCTCTATGTGTGTGTAGTTTTAGCATTGTGTTTACTGAGTGAGTGTCATCTTTATCTTTTGAAATGGCATAGTATAACTTTAATATCAAGTATCAACTACCGCATAAAGTCACCAAATTCTTGTAATTAAATGACATCTTTTTGCTTGCTTTCTTTTATATATATTATATAAGAAGAATTACAAAATTTGGTTACAAACTTGGTTATATTCAATAGTTACAGCTCTACTCAATATTTTTTTTATTGGATGTAAATTTTGCCAATTCACAATTGGATAACATTTTCTTTTTATGTTCTTTATGCTCGTAAAATTTCAAGAAAATCAAAGTTCAATAGCTATGCATAAAATTATAGTCTAAAATTTTCAAATGTTTAAATTTCAAATTTTTATAGTCTAAAATTATGCATAAAATAAGTTTGTGAATTGAATAGTATATAACATCTTATTGGTACGAATTTTGATATGTCTGTTAAGAATATAAATAGCATACAATCCAATAGTTATATTTTCAAAAATATAAAAAAATATGTAATCATATTAATTATTTTAGTAGGAGTTATAGTCATTGACTACAATCAAGTTTGTAACCAAATTTTAACCAAACCAAAAGATGATTGTTCTAAAAAAAAAGTTTGAATAATTATGTTTAACAATTAAGATATTGTAATATAAGTTTTATGAATACCACTCTTGAACTTTGACCTGAACGTGAATTTGGTTGAACATTTATTTTCTAACAAATTAGACCTTTTTATTATGACTCTGTTAGATTCATAGATTTAATTACATAACGTATACATGAAAATGATGTTATTTCAAAATTATTGATGATGTGAATTAAATTATGTGTACATCATGTCTTTAAATGAGTTGGTCTTTAATGGAAAATATTACTAAAAGGTTTAATTTGTTACAAAACTAAAGTGCAATATATTAATTGTTCAAATCACAAGTTTACTATGGTGGTGTTAATGGCAAACACATAGTAGCGTTGGTGATTGAGATAATAGCATTAGTAGTGGCAATATCGACTACATTATTGGATGCTTGCCTCACCACCTCACAGATCTTCGTATTGCAATGCTTGCACGATTTTGCACCGTGCTATTATTATAGCAACTTCCTACCAAAGGTCGGGCACCCACAATCTCAACTTTCGAGAGTCATTTTCCGGGTAAGGCATTAAAATATTTTTGGGAAAAAAATATACTGTGGACCTATTTGGTAGAAGAGTTTGAGTAATGTTGTTTGTTGTTTATAGTTTTTTGAAATACGTATGGATGAAAAAGTATGTAAAAATGCGTGTAATGTTGTTTAAAATTTGAAAATAAGTTGTTTAACAAACCTACCAAAAGATTCTCAAAAAAAAAAAAACAAACCTACCAAACATGTTGTCAATTTCTAGCTCACTAGATTTAATTAACTTAGTTTTAAAGAAATCATTAATTTCTTGTAAGGAATCAACTTAATTAGAACCTTCCTTGATGGTATTGATGCTCAACTGGAAGCCTTGGTCCTTGGAGTCATGCAAGTTGCAGCAATATCAACAATGTATTGAATTCAGCCATGTACTTCTTCTATCACTCAAGCAATTACTACCATTGCATTTGAACCAAAGCCAAGCGTTCAAAATTCATCAAATTGCATTTTCTGTGTATACAAATAGACAACACTGATGTCAAACACTAAACTTCTACATTTATGGCCAGATGCAACAGTTGCCAACAATTACAGATCGATTAGGAACCATATGAGAAAATCCATGGATGCATGTCAACACAGACATTGATACAAAGGGTTGCAGCAGGGTTCCACAGTCCATACCAGACAACCAATCAAAGATGTTTCTAAATCAACAAATTGACAACATACTTGTGTTTTTTCACTAACAAACCCTACCACCCAGAATTCTGATTACTTTCTTTTTAAGGATCCTCTATACCCACTGCAATCTACCTTGGTGCTCCACACACTGTCGAATTTTCCCATCAGGAGCCAAGAGCAAGCTCTTCACTTTAGCCGGCCTGGTACTGTACTTTACTTCAAACTTTGGAAATGACCTTTGATGCTCTTCTGTAGAGGTTGATGACTCCAGCAGGATCTCATCAAGGAACTCATCTGCTACATCTCCATCTTCATCTATCCTAAGAGCCTTGGTATACCATCTCAGACCCTGAACATAGACAAAATGAAACCAAAAATTTAACTACTTGATGAGACCAAAAAGTATCAATGAAGAAAAATTATTTAAAACACAACTTCTGTGCAATTCTGACAAATATGCTCATAGGCAGAGGACAAGGAATGTCAATTAACAAAAAAATATGCTCATAGGCAGAGGACAAGGAATGTCAATTAACAAGAATCAACTGCTAACAGGACAGAGGAGTAAGGCAGTGTATTGCTGTGTGCCTAGCATGTACTTGACTTCTACATAAGGTTTTATTTTACTAATCATTAGCAATATAAATGCATCCTGATCACTGATCACTAATGGAAGGAAAGAACTATTATGGGAAACCAAAACAAAACTTCTGTCAACTTCCTAGACCAACATATCCGGGTTTGGGAAATACATGTCAAGTGTTTTAGTCAATATTGACAACGGGTGTCAACAAGAACTGTCAATGATATATACCCTGCAACCAGAACAATGAAATAAAAGCAGCCAAAGGGAAATAGTGAAATACTATGAGTTTGGAGTTTTGTCACAAGAAATAGCATTTAATATGTATATATATATTTATAGGTAATAGATGTCTTCATTAAAAAAAGTATGTCATGTTCATTATGATAATATATATAACTTAACCAATTTAGAAATCAATAGAACTTGCATCAGAACTTGTCCCCCAGTGAATTTTCCAGGCCTCAATGTCACCACAAACTAACTGACATTCTCTTGCATGGATGCAGCCATCCGATGGGAGCAATGAAGCATAAGGTCACTAATAAACTGCATATCCAGAAAATTAGGATAATGACGGTTGCTTTAGACAAGAACTCTCGTCTGTGCCAGAGTATGTATGAGATCTTTCTTGGATATTGTTCATATCCTACACCCATTCTAATTAAATGATGACAATAAAACTTAGGCCTACAATTAAAGAGAATAGGAAGTCCACTAAACAGGAGAGAAACCAATTTGGTATTTACAAGATCATCCATTCTTCTAAATACATGCTCTGAACAAGCAAAAGATCCCATCTCATGAGTATAAACTTAACACAACATTACTGATTTAAATAGCCATACCAAAAAAAAAAAACACGAAATCATTTTTTTTATGTTTTTTCTTTTACCTTTATTAGTTGATGGGCAGCAAATAAAAAAATATCAGAATCAGCATCCCAGCATTAACAAACTTGTATTATTTTGGGTATGTTAAACATATATTCATATTTATCTCTACAATCAGAAAGAGCGCTTCCAGAACAACAAAGCCTTCATTAACCAAATTTCAAAGTAAAGAACATCTCTCACAAGCTAAGGCCATAGCTCAAAAGATGCACCTGTGTCCAATAGAGTGTCTATAAACTCACAATTAGTTTAGTTAGTCACACCCAACAAATATATGTACTTTATTTCCTTGCCTTGTATCACATTCTGTAATAAATTTCTTTTGGCTGAATAAAACAACTCTGGGCAGCTTTGAACTGGTCTTCATCCAACAATTCACAAGATTTGATGCAGAAACATATCAAATAGTGTAAATATAAAAACATAACTGTCACTAGATCCATTCCTACAGTTGTTTCATCAATAAAACTGAAGAAAATGTGCTCAGTCAAGTTGTAAGGCATCGCTTCTCCATGGTTTTTGAAGTTGAGAGTTTCAACCCAGTGAGTGCCAGTACAACCATTCGGGCCCTCATCACCAATGCAAAAGCTTATATATATTTTCTCTTTATCTCTGGAGAAAGCTTTGAGAGGGCGATCAAAGCATGTTTTTATAGGGGTGGCAATAGATAAATTTTGGTATGGGACACCTAATCCCTATCTCTAATTCATCTAGAAATACCACTCCCCCCCCCCCCCCCCCCCCCCCAACAAAAGTAAAAAAAATGCTCAGTGAGAGTCCAAATCACATGCCCACTTAGTGTCTATTTGGCATCAGCTTATAAGCTCAGTTTTTAGCTTTTAACTTTTATGTACAACTTCTTAAAACCTCACTTTTTCCCACATTTTCTCACTTTTTCAAGGTACAAGTATACTTTAGCATACTTTCAACAAAAAGCTAGACAAGTAGTTCTCAAATGGCCACTCAATCTGGTCATTGAAGACCAATCCAATCCATCATAAAATTTAGTCTAGTTTAGAGAAAATATATAGAGAATGAACCTTGGGGAAAGTTGTGAGAACTTGCAAGGGCAACAGCCATAGAGTAAAAGAAATTGTGAGGAGTGAGTTTTGCTAAGAGTAGAAAGGGTTTGAGGAAGACAATCGTAAGCTGGAAACAAGGGAGGTAGACAAGAGAGATAGAGAGTAGCTGAGATCAACAACAACAAGGGATGAAGACTTACTTTCTGGGGGATGGCAGCTACAAGCTGAGACAGGGAGAATGAGGAATAAAAAATAAAAACTGTAAAGGTAAACAAGAATATTTATATTGTCAGGTCAGGGGATGGGGATGTGGCAGAGAGACCAAGACCAAGACCTGTCCCTGCCCCCACCACCCCCCCAAGGAAAGGAAATCTATCTTATTAAGGGCAGATCAGACCAGGGACTTGACAGGGTAGGAAATTTTTCTGTCCGTAGTTCTCATGTTGCATAAAGTTACACACAAAATGAAAAAATAATTTTTCCCATTCATTTTCTTTGTTATGGGATGATATACATGCAAACTTAAATTTTCTTATGTGAAGTACCACAGCTGTTCATTAGTTCTGAAAGCAAGTAGTTTGGTTATGTACATTCTGGTAACAATGTTCTAGATGTCTAATTTCACTTACTGGCCCAATTTCTCCTCATTACACCACCACATGCAACATCAACCAACTAAAGAGAAACCTCACTTGATAAGTAAAATCTTCGCCCATGCTGCTGTCCAAATTAAGAACAAAACCCTCTTTGGGACCTTAACACACCAAATACTCATCCAAGGGAAATAATTAGCCTTTGTACCTAGGATAGACTCGTAATAAAAGCCTCCTAGGGATATCAGAGTACGTAAGATCTAGAAAATAATTCACTGAATCCAATTCCCAATCATGAAACTCTATAAAATCTCATGTTCCAGCTCCTCCCCACCCCATCTAACTAAGGTATTCTTATCAAATGAGCAGGCGTATAAATCAAGATGTGACTCCTTTAGAGAAGAATTCCCAATCCAAATAGTATGCCAAGACCTTACTCAAGTGCTTGCCCACAAATCGGAACGCACAAACTGAAGAAAATTGTCCCATCCTGCCCTAATGCTCCTCCATAGACTACACCGTGACACCCCCCCACCCCCCCCCCCCCCCCCCCCCCAAAAAAAAAAAAACAAAAAAACTGGTTGCAAAGTCCAACCACCTCATTCCTCCTCATACTTCATAGCGAGAACCCATCTCAATAACTGTGTGGCCTCATCCTGAAATCATCATAACCATTTCCCCAATAAAACTTCCTATTTTTCGAATCCCCAAACCACCTGTACCAATGGCAAAACAAACTGTTTCCCATGCCACCAAGGAGAACTTGAATTTCTCATCTGAGGCACCACACAATAAGCTGCTCATAATCTCTCTAACCCATTCATCACACTAGTGGGAATAGTCAATATAGAGAGGTAATAAGTTGGTAAACTCAAAAGCATACTTTTTAATAACGTTATCCTCCCTCCCTCTGACAATATAGCTTCTTCCAACTAGACAGTCTGTGTTCCATCTTCTCCAAAAATTACTTTGATATATAGCATGAGACAAGTATTTCCAGTAAGGTCAACCATAAAAAAATCCATTTTTTGAATTAACCAATGAACCGGGATTATATTGAGTACATATAAAATAAGTAGAAAATCAGAGGCAAAAAATCAATCAGCAGCAGCAAGAAGTTGGCCTAAGAAAATTACAAACAAAAGGAGACAGATATTGAAATTAAAAATGTTAATATAAGCAACAAGTGCAAATCATTAGCCAAAGCATCATCTAGCATAAATAGTGAAGAACTACTTGCTCCCAAATGACAAAAAAAGGTAGCTCATGTGCCAGACTCAGCATTGACAAACCTCACTAAAGCTAAATGCCATCGCGCTCCTCATTGTCCTGATTGTTGTTCTGGCCCACACAACAATTGCTACTGATTTTAATATAATCTTGAAAAAACTAACATCCATTGCTTCAAAAGTATTAACTACCAACTAATAGAGATGAGGTAGCTTGAAGAGGCCATGGTTGTTCATCTCAAAAGAATTCTGTACTGGTGTTGGTTTTTTAAAAATATAACCAAAAAAAACACCTTTGATCCAAGCTTCCAAGTGATCAAGACTGCACAAGCACTGATGCACAAATGAAATGAATATGCAACTGCAATCATAGTGCAAGCTTTCAATCTTCACAACAAGACTAAGTAAGAAATATGATTGGATCTAAAAATAAAGGGTTAAACTACAAGAGCCAAAGGCACTAAAGAGCTAAGACAAATTAGCTAAAGAAAAGCATTTAATTATGATGCATAACACAATATACCTTTTTTTCACCAATGTTTACACACGCACCAAAGACAAAGTTTGGTTACAAACTTGGTTGTAGCCTAAGACTACAATTTCACTAAATATCTTTTTATTGGATGTAAATTTTGACAACTTTACCATTGGATTACATTATCTTCTTATATCCTCCATACTTGCAAAATTTTCAGGAGAACAAAGATCAATAGCTATATCATCAATCTATTATTTAAATTGCAAGTTTTTGTAGTCCAAAATTATGCATAAAAAATAAGTTTATAGATCATAAAGTAAATAACATTTGATTGTCACAAAATTTGATATGTGTGTTAAGAGTGTAAAGAACCTACAATCCAAAGGTTAGATATTCAAATATGTAGCAATGTTAATTTTTTTTTTTTAAAGGAAGTTGTAGCCTTAGACTACAACTAAGTTTGTAGCCAAATTTTGTTTTGCACCTAATGAGTCTTGAACCCACGACCTCACCTCTACCTAGCCATACATAAAAAAAATTTACTAAAATATGTAGGCAATGAAGCCTTGTAGGCAGAATGTCAGATTGACTTTCTCATGATAAATTGCCTCAAACCTGTCCCCCAATAGCCTTCATGGTCATAATAGACAGCTTAATCCAGATGCCAACTTTAGAAATATTTAGCTTCCACCGCACAAGTGTCATGTATCCACCATAGCATAGTGCTGCCAAGTGTCTTTGGCTTGATCACTGTGATTATTACCTCCCTATAGGTTTCTCAATGTTGACAGATACACCTTTAAATAAGTAACCACTCACCACCACATAGCCCTATGGCTCAAAGAATAAATGTGTATCTCGCAAAACCTACAGGTCCACCTGCCCCGAACTGGCAACACCTACCTCATGCATGTTTGTCACTATATTTATACTATGGCATGTCATTACCTTTATGAAGTACCACATGTCAACACATTATTCAATTGGACACCCCTAATCTTCAACTACTCAAGATTTGAAATCAAAAAGGACCAAGAATGGCTCATCATAAATTATGGTTGTCACTTCTAATTCATTAAAGTCAACTTTTTTTCATTGAAAAAATTTCCTAATTTAGATTCTTAACAATAGATAAATGAAAAAAAATGCAAATTCACAGTCCAATAGATAACTTTTGTCCCTTGAACCATCCAACGCTGATATCTCATTTATAAAGAAACATAAAATGATTTCCACCAGGCACTAATGCATGTTGTGCCAAATAAGAAAAATCGCACAACAAAATTAAAGCAGGCACTACAGAGATGTTTGGTAAGTTGTGACTTCATGTAGAGGAAGGACAAGTTATAAAGAAAGAAAACCGCAACATATACATGAGGTGGTCATTTGAGATGGAGACTTAATTCTAAAGAACCACAAAAACATTGCAGTAGGGGTCACTGAATTCTACAGAGGAGCGTATCAACCATTTGACAGCCTACAACACATTAAAAAGTAATTATAGGAACAAGGTCAAAAACACAAGGCAGTAGTAAGTCTACAAGGCACACAAGTCTCATGCAAGATGAAGTTATAAAGGAGCAGTTATCAATTGAAGACCATAAGAATAATAAAAAATAGTTGGTTGCAACACCATTTGAACAAGGGTCTAAAACTTGCCCTACCTTAACACAATTATAACAACAATCAAGCCTTAGACTAAAATTTTTTAGGGTTGCCTATGTATCCTCAATAGACTACTAAGGGCCGGACACATTTAATATTTTCCGCCGTTCTATTCTATTAGAAATCATACTCTGTATTACTTCCCTAATTAACATGTAATTTTTATTACTTCTAATGATGTTATTTTTGGGCTTCCTCTACCTATTGTCATTCCCTCAACTCAAACCAAGTCATCCTTTCTAATTGGTTCATTGCTAACTCTCATCCAAACACTATCAAACCGTCTCAATCGACTCTACCTCATCATCGTTTAGCTATTGCATTTAGCTTTCTCATTGCCAGTCAATACCAATGATCTGTACCTAGAATGCGTTGCTAGATCTCAGCTCTAGAAAGCTATTTCACACTCATCTTTTCATCAATAAAGACTAACCCTATTTTTGAGGGGATTTACTCATTTCGAATCATTTCAGTGTATTTCCACTTATCCATCACAAAATATGTTGACTATATTTCCACTTAACTATAGCCATTTTATAAATATGTTGCCTTTTAACATCCCAAAATTCAGTTTATTGAGCATAACTGGTTTTATAGAAATCTTGTAAAAATACTCCTTTCACTTAATATGTACTATTTTACAATCACTATCACACAATACCCTTGATGCACTTCCCCACTTCATTGATCATGCTCTTAATCCTATGAGTCACTAGCTTCTAAACAAACCCAGCTTAAGTTTCTTAGTTTGGAGGATTGTAAACCATCTTCAGTTCCCCTTAAATCAGTGATCCACCCCAAATTTAATTATCTCAACCATAGATCTTACCTATCAACTTATCAAAAAATAGATCTTACCTATCAAAAAGTTAATTCTATCTGTCATTTGAAATGTCCACATATAGGGTGCCACCTTGATAACTTTCCTTAAAAATTGGTTAAAAGCTCTCTCCATTAAGGCAACTAAAAAAAAAACCCATTAAACTAAAATTACTTCAAATAAATATACAATCTCAATAGTAGCTTTTTCCAATTATGTAAAGTTTCTTGTCATCAAATAAGAAAGATTCGGGGTTCAAATCCCAATTACACAAAAACCCAATTGGTATCTTAACCCGATATAAAAAGCAATCATCACAGAGCAGCAAACACCACAAATTGAAATTGAATACATTGGGGGGGAGAAAGATGAAAGAAGAAAAGACCTGAACAGCAGCGTCGGGGGGAATACAAGGAGAGAGGAGAGGTCCAAGATGGGGTCGCTCGAGCGAGACCTGGACGGGAACACTGAAGCCTCTACGAGGAAGCCCCGTTTCTTGGAAATGGGCAGAAGACCGATTACTATTGCTATGGGTCTGAGCTTCGGAATTGTTGTTGTTGTTATCGTCGTCTTCGTCTTTGGATTCGTGATTGTCGTCTTTAGAGAGCCCTAAAAAGCCCGCTATTTTCCTAAACAACCCCATCGGGAATTTGAGAAGAAAAAAAAGCAGCTGGTTGCTCGGTAGTTTTTGTCCAGTATTTGTATGGTTTGTGAGAGAAAAATTGAAAGAAGATATTAATTAATAATTAAATAAGAAAGATGTTTGGAAGAGAGAAAGAGAAGTGGTGGGAAGAAATGGAAAGTATAAGAGTGGGTGGCCGTGGTCTTTTTCGGGGTTTCTTATGGCTGGCTGGGCTTATAGACTCACGCAACAGCTTTTCCTTTTTCTCTGCCTTTTTTGTTTTTGCTTGCACACCCAAAATTTTGGTGCAGCTTTTGGGTAATACTGTAGCTTCTTTTCTTTTTCTTTTTTTTGAGTAAAGGGTAATACTGTAGCTAATAGGGTCTCATTATCCTTCGGGTTTTCAACTTTTTTTTTTTTTTTCCCTTTTTTTTTTTATTTATTTAATGGAGATCAAATAGAGGTCAGTTTGTTTCCTTTTTTTTATTATTCCATTATTGGGGAGAGAAAATTTGAAACACGTGAGTGCCCATTGAATTACAAGCATATATTTAAATAACTGTTTTCAATTTTTTTAGAAATACGTGTAAGTAAAAAAAGTGTAAAAATACGTATAATGTTATTTAAAAATTGAAAATATATGTTTAAATACATGTACAAAACGGGCCCTTTTAAGTTTTTTTTTTAAATTAGTTTAGAACTCATGTTGTACGAGGTATGGCCTCAAGCCCATTGGGCCTTGGCCCGAACATTCTCAAGGACCAAAATTGAGCCCAAACCTCATGGTAAGTTCATATCATTTTGGATGCATTATAGACAAGCCCATGTCAAGCCCATTATGACTTGCTTAGGAGTGCGTTTGCTCAGAACAGCCCAAGTCCTCGATAGCTCGGTATTGCCTTAGGGAGTATTGTTGCTGGGCAATCTTTTGGAGGCGGAAATCAATTCCAATACCATTACCACTATTTCCAATGGGGCATATTCCTTGTCAAGAATAATCAAATTGGACTCCACTCACATGAGTGAAGCCAGAAGCTAATCATGGGCACCCCACCAACCTCAATCTATAAATAGAAGGAACGAGTAAAGAAAAGGGTCGGTTGGTGCTAGGTGGAGAAGGAGAGAGTGATGAAAAGAAAACACTATCTAAAGAAAGGAACTTAAAAGGAGGGTGGGGGGAGTTCATGAAGGTTGAGAAGTGTAATTAGGATACTTGAAGGGGAACTACCCTTAGTAAGAAATTTCAAACCCACCTTACAAATAAGTTGTGAGCCCAATTTTAAGGCTGGTCCGTTAAACAAAAGTTGGGTGCGCACAATTAGCGCCGTCTGTGCGAAATCTCCTACGTAGCTATGGTTCTACCGAGATTCATGCGGGGAAAATATTCCGAAGACAATCAAGGAGTTACGCTGAAAGTGGCTCTAGGAGATCTTCTCGGAGATCCAGTTAGCGGGAAAGAAGGCAGAAAAGGCGTGAAGACAGGGAGTATGAGCAGGGGGAAAAACAGTCTGGTCTTGGAGAAAGGTCGTTTCAAACACACCGGACATTATCAGGCAAATCGAGGCATGAGCATTTTGACAAGAAGGACGAGAAACTCGAATGCTTACATAGATTAGTAAGGGATTTGGAGTTTGAGGCAAGAGGTAAGCATCGGAGAAGAGACTGCGAGGAACTTGCAAAGGGGTCAGCTAATGTGAGGGGTGGCTATGGAGAGACGTCCCATCAATCCAGTTCCCATCGATATCAAGATCGGTCTCGGGAGTATGAAGACTGGGACTCAATTTCCTTGGAGGGCTGACGACCCTGAAATGCCGCCATAGATGTTATGAGCCGAGCATTGTGTAGAACTGCTCGATATATCAAACAGGCACTAATGCCAAGCAGATTTACTAGACCTCCATTTAACTCTTATGACGGGAAAATGGATTCGACAAAGCATGTAAACCATTATATCCAGATGATGTCTTTGCACAGTCATAACGATGCGTTGATGTGTAAGGTGTTTCCTTCAAGTCTTGAGCCCATCGCTTTAAGGTGGTTCAATGGGTTGAGGAAGAGCTCGATTCATAGTTTTGCTGGGCTGATTTAAGAGTTCGAGGTCCAGTTTATGACCTGCAGCCAAGTGCCATAACCAGTGGACACGCTGCTGTCTATGAAGATAAAAGCTGGGGAAACTTTCACAGCTACACTAGCCGATACTGGGAACTGTACAATAAGATCGGTAAGGGTAATGAAAAAAATCGCAACAAGCACTTTCCAGTTAGGATTTCCCGAGGACATGAGGCAGTTGATGAGCCGTACTGAAGAGTATAAACGGTTAGAGGATGATCGGCGGCAGAACAAAGGCAAGGCCCTGATCAAGAGTCAACCTCGACAAGGGGGTTTTCAGTCAAGGGCCCGAAAAGATTTGGGGATCCAGGAACCAAGCTCATAAGCAGGGTAAGTAAACGTGACGTTCAAGGAGCCAGTGCACAAAATTGTGGATCAAATTAAAAACGAACCATACTTCTGGTGGCCAAACAAGATGGGGGGTGACCCATCGAGAAGAAATCAAAACTTATATTGCACTTATCATAGGGATAAGAGGCATACCATTGAATAATACAGGGTGTTAAAAGATCATTTAGAGCAGTTAATAAGGGTGGGGTACTTAAAAAAGTCTGTTGTGGGCCCAAGAAATCAAGAGGCCGAGCAAGGTACCCGACCTCGGGTGAATCCTCTTCCACCCCTTTTAGGAGTGATAGAGGTCATCCATGCAACTTCAAGGGGTACCCTAGTGACTAGGAGGAGAGGGGCATTGGTAGTGGTTCCCGTAGAGGGTTGTCAGGACGAACAACCCTCCAAGAAGGAGCTGAAGTTTACTTGGGAGCCCATTGCCTTTAATGATGACAATTTGGAAGGAAAAATCCAATCGCATGATAACGCTTTGGTGGTTACGGCCCGGATAAATAGTTTTATATTAAAGAGGGTAGGTAGACCAAGGAAGTGGTGCTAAAATGATGTATCTCGACCTGTTCAAGGGGCTTGGTTTGAAGAATGTGGACCTGTCTAAGTACGATATACCCTTGGTAGGGTTTAATGGTTAGATGGTGATCCCAGAAGAGCAGATTTCGCTCCCCATAAACATGGAAGGCAAGGAAGTAATGGTGACCTTTATAGTGGTAAATTCATTTCTCCATATATGTGATGGGGGCAGTTCCATCTACATTGCATGTTAAGGTCAAATTCTGCACCAAGCGTGGTATTACTATAGTAAGGGGAAACTAACAAGTGGCTAGGCAGTACTTGGTGACCGTTGTTAACCGGGAGATTAAACTAAAGGAACCAACTGAGGAGGTCTCCTTATAGCAATTACAAGAACCCCAGGAAGGAATGAGGGCTAGCTATGCCGAGAACTTAATAAGAGTGAAGATACTGCTGGACGAGGATAGGAGTTTTCAAATAAGAGTAGGTATGAAAGACAAAGATAGGGTGGAGATGTTGTTATTGCTTGTACAGAATGTGGATGTATTTTCTTAGAGCCCATACAAAGTGCCTGAGGTAGACCCCAAATTTATAGTTCACAAACTTAATGTAGATCCATTATTTCCTCCCAAGAAGAAGTAGCTAAGGAGGTCGGCTAAGGAGCATGTCAAGGCAGTCAAGTAAGAAGTTAAGAGCTTCAAATAAGCAGGGGCAATAAAGGAAGCTTTCTTTCCAAAATGGCTTGCAAAGATTATGGTGGTGAAAAAGAAAAATGGGAAAATGAGGGTTTGTGTAGATTTTATGGATTTGAACCGGGCATGTCCAAAACCCTTTCTCCATGCCAAAGATCAATCAACTAGTAAATGCTACGTACGGGCACCTGAGGATAAGTTTTCTAGATGCTTTCCAAGGTTGTCATCAAATTGCCCTAGCTGCCGAGGATCAGGAAAAGATAGCGTTTTCGAAGTACTCCGGTGGCATAAGCTGCATTTCAATGCTGACAAGTGTGCTTTTGGAGTTGGGGCTGGCAAGTTCCTTGGGTATATGATTACTTACCGAGGAATAGAGATTAATCCCAATCAGATTAAAGCTGTAAAGCGCCTCAGGCCACCAAGTAATTCAAAGGAAGTCCAGGTACTGACCAGAATGCTAACTGCCATAAACCAGTTTATTTCCAAGTTTATAGACCAATGTCATCCATTTTACCAGCTTCTGAAAAATGGAAGGGATTCTAGTAGAACGAAGAATGTGAAAAGGCTTTTTAGGATTTGAAGGAATATTTGGTACGAGCACCTATGTTGTTAGCCCTGGAGCTCGATAAGGATTTATTCATGTATCTTTCAGTGCCCTAGCATGCCATGAATGTCGTGCTGCTGAGGGATCAAGGTGTACAGCAGTCAATATATTATGTCAACAAAACTTTGGTTGATACCGAGACAAGGTATTTACCCTTGGAGAAGTTGGTGTTAGCACTAGTACATGCTACAAGGAAGTTGCCCCATTATTTTCAAGCTCATATCGTCTATATATTAACTGAGTACCCCTTGCAGTCATTGTTGAAGAGATCTGATTTCACGGGCAGGATAGCCAGGTGGGGAACTTAGCTGGGCTCTTTTGACATTAGATATAGACCTAGAAGTTTGGTAAAGGGTCAGTTTCTTGTTGATTTTATTGCAGAGTTTTCCCCGAGGAGGGAGATGAAGATAGTTTGTCATGTAGAGGTTCACTTAAGGAAGGTAGTTGTGGATGGTGCGTCTAGCGCACTAGGGGTTAAGGCTAGAATTGTCATCATCACCCCGGAAGGGATAAGGCTGGAACATTCTTTTAGGTTAGGTTTTAGGGTTTCCAACAACAAAGCTGAGTATGAAGCCTTACTTGCCGGATTGAGAGTTGTTTTGAATCTAGGTGCCTGGGAAGTAGAGGTTTACTCAGATTCTTGGTTGGTGGTTAATCAGGTGCAAGGAAATTTTAAAGCCAAGGATCCTCGGATGATGGAGTAATTACGGTTGGTAAAGCAGATTATGAACCAATTTCTAAAAGCAAAGGTGGTTCAAGTGGCTAGGGGGCAAAAATGGCATGTTGACTCTCTGGCCACTTTGGCGTCATCACTGATCGAAGAGGAACCTCGGTTAATCAAAGTGGACCTGGTGGCGGAACCGAGTATTGATGCAAGGGTAGGTGTTTCAATGGTGGCAATATCCAAGCCGTGTTGTATGAATCCGATCATTGACTTTTTGGCCGAGGATCGAATGTCGGTCGATGAGAAAGAAGCGGATAGAGTATGCTAGGTAGCTGCTTGGTATTGGTTATCGACAGACCTTAAGCTGTACCGAAGGTCTTTCGGGGGGCTGTACCTTCAGTGCTTGCATCCTAGTAAGGTTAATGAGCTCTTAACCGAACTCTATGAGGGAGTGTGCGGTAGTCATGTTGGGGGACGTTCATTGGCCCATCGAGCAATGATCCAAGGATTTTAGTGGCACAAATGCATAAGGATGTTGTCGAATACGTACGGAAGTGTGAGCAGTGTCAAAAGCACACCCCGTTGATCCATTAACCAGCAGGGAGTTTGAATCCTATCAGTAGCCCATGACCCTTTGCGCAGTGGGGGCTAGACATTGTTGGTCTGTTCCTTCGGGCTACATGAAACCGAAGATTTGTTCTAATAGCCGTGGACTACTTCACTAAGTGGGCAGCGGCTGAGGCATTGGCTAATATCCGGGATGTAGATGTTAAAAAGTTTGTGTGGAGAAACATAGTAACAAGATTTAGAGTACCTAAATCCCTGGCATCTGATAGTGGGTTGCAATTTGATAGTAAAGCCTTCCGTAAGTTCTATAGCAATCTCGGTATTAAGAACAGGTATTCCACCCCGACGTATCTGCAGAGTAACGGTCAAGCTGAGGCTACCAACAAAGCAATTATGAACGGTTTAAAGAAAAGATTGGATGGTATTAAGGGTAGGTGGGCCGAGGAATTGCCCAACGTTTTGTGGGCATACAAAACGACCCCCAGAAGGTCCACGGAAGAAACTTCATTTTCTCTAACATATGGAACGGAAGCAGTCATATTGGCCGAGGTAAATTTGTGCAGTGGTTGGGTTTCAGGATTTACCCTTACCAAGAACGATGAGTTAATGGTGAAGCAGCTGGACTTGTTAGAGGAATACCGGGAATCAACAACTTTATGGCTAGCAGAATATCAACAAAAACTTGCTCAGCGGTACAACAGGGATATGAAGAGAAGGGAGTTTAGCACTGGAGACTTGGTACTACGGAAAGTAGTAGGAAACACACGAAACGTCAATACGGGAAAGTTAGCCCCAACCTAGGAAGGAGCATACTATCTGGAAGACTTGGATGAAAGACCACTTCCCCGACCATGGAATGTTCACAATTTGAAAAAGTTTTATCACTGATTGTTGGTGTGTAGTAACTTGGGTTGAGTATAATGTAATATGTGAACAATGTTTATGCGTGCAGGTGTATTCATACTCTTGGCCTCATCATTATTAAGTTGTCAAACAGATGAAAACCTAATGTTTATTTTCTCTAAGGACAGAAACCTGTGCTCAATTCGATTTTAATCACCGACCAGGTAAAAACCTAATGTTTATTTTCTCTAAGGACAAAAACCTGTGCTCAGTTCGATCCTAATCACCGAATAGGTGGAAACCTAATGTTTATTTTCTCTAAGGACGGAAACATGTGCTCGGTTCGATCCTAATCACCGAACAGGTGGAAATCTAATGTTTAGTTTCTCTAAGGACAGAAATCTGTGCTCGATTCGATCCTAATCACCGAAAAGGTGGAAAACTAATGTTTAGTTTCTCTAAGGACAGAAACATGTGCTTTGTTCGATCCTTATCACTGAACAGGTGGAAACCTAATGTTTACTTCCTCTAAGAATAGAAACTTGTGCTTGGTTCGATCCTAATCACCAAACAGGTGGAAATCTAATGTTTACTTCCTCTAAGAATAGAAGTTTGTGCTAAATTCGATCCTAATCACCGAGCAGGTGGAAACCTGATGTTTATTTTCTCTAAGGAATAGAAGTTTAAGCTCGGTTCTATCCCAAACACCAAACAAGTGGTAACCTAATCCCTATTTTTCTAAGGAAAAAATAGGTCACTGGAAGAGGTGAAGTCCTTATCCCTACTATACTTAAGGCAACTACGCTTGGTTAATGCCAATCACTAATCAAGAGTAAATCTTAATTCCATTTCACAATCACTATAAATGAAAAAATAAAAATATGGCAAAATTTAATAACAATTTAGAAATTATTCATAAAAATAACCAAATGGATGTCCTGTCACCACATCGTGGTGACTAAGTAAACTGAAATAAACATGAATTAAAATAAAACCATTGTTCCGTCACCACATCCCGGTGATCATAGTTAAACCGAGCAAATAAAAAATAATAGATAAAGAAAAGGAGAAGCAAAAGAATAAGGCAAGTTAAACACTGTGCTTAAGCAGAAGGGTCAGTAGGCTGAAGTGGGGCAGTGTCCTCAGTGGGCTGTGTTGATACGTCCTTGGGGAATGATTGAGCTTGAACATCCCCGGTAGGTTGGGGGCCGTGCAACGCATCATTAAGGTTGCTGGTGACTTCAAGATCAACTAACTCCACATGAGAATCAATTCCGTACACTAGCTCCCTCATGCTGGGGGTATCCTCTTCATCGTCAGCATCGGAGGGATTCTAGGAAGGGAATTTGCTCAAGATTCTTTAGAAGGGAATCATCAGGCACTCCCCTGGCTTGTAAAGCAGCCATCCATCCTTCCCCAAACCAATGCCTCCATGCTTGATAGACAATGGGTTCCACAGAGTTTTCGGCGTCTGCGTAGCCCTCATTATACCACTTCTCTTCACAAGTTTCAAAGGCCCCCTTGAGGTTGGCAATCTCATCAGCCTGTGCCAAATTCAAGCTCTTCGCTTCGGTCAATTTAAGCTTTGTTCCCCCCAGTTTCATGTCTATCTCTATCAACCTCTGCTCTGCCAATATTCAGGCCTTCTTAGACACCTAAGCCCTCTTCTCGGTGGCCTTGGCAGCCTTGCCGTTATCCTTTACAGTGGCTACGACAACATCTTTCAAAGCCCTTTCTTGGTCAGCGTCCTCAGCAGCCTCTTTCAATTGGTCCTCTATTACATGAACCAATTGTGCGGCCTGGTAGTACAATAACAATGAACATGAAAAGGAAAAGAAATACAAGTACATTTGTACAAGAGAGAAGAAGTGGTGCATTACTGCTATTGTATGCCACTGCAACAGGCAACTAAAGACTCATCAGTGCTGCTCAAGAAGAAATGCACATCTTCAAGAAGTTGAAGGCCCTACACCAGGCTTCGAGCAATGCGGCCACCCTCACCTTGGGCCCAGGTCCTAACATTGGTCTTCATAGGAAAAGGCTCATTCCCAAGCTTGAAGATGGTCTACCAACCCACTTCTTGGCAGGAAGAGGATGCCACATTGGACCCGGCTTGCATGGCTAATCGAACGCTGCTAGCAAGTTCTCGGATGACTATGCCTCTTAATGTCCAGGGTGGTTGGTTTTTTGGAGGAGCATTCGAGACTCTTGGTGGTTGGTCGGTTGTGCATTGCCTTTTACAGGTTTGGGTAGGAGAAGGAGGGGGGGAAGTCTGACCCCTACCTTAGGTTTGTTGTTGTTGCACCGCTAGATGGGCGCCGGGTAAAAAACTGTTAAGGGTCATTAATCGTTTGACCACCATCTCGTCTTCGCCTTGGTCAGTGTCTACTTCGGAAGAGCTTACTGTCTTGGTTGTTGCTTGCTCGGCTGAACGAACTTGGGCTTGGAATTGTTCAACAGGTTTATGGATAGTACGATTATGGGAGAGAATTTGTTGAATTGTCCCTCACTGGTACTAGTGATTCTGCTCTAACTAGCCAGGGACCAAAATCCTGAGCTTCACCTACAATGAGATTAGGAGGAAGGAAATTGGGGTGTCGTACGTCAATGTACGACAATAAAGGGTTGTCCACCAAAAGGGCTTCCAAATGGAGTAGACTAGATTACAACACAGTATTAGATGAGATGCACGGAGCTGCCCGTCAGAATTCACGAATATTTCTGATCGGAGCACAAAATTTAGATCTCTCACATGCACAACTCTGATGTCCGATTTAAACCTTTTACCTTTTGCATCAAAATAAGACGAAAATAGGTTAATACTTGTTTCAACAAAAATAAGGACGAACAAAACACTAAAATCAAAACAATTAAATATGTAGGGTACCAACCAACATCACATGGCAAAGTTAGGCAAGTGAGCTTGCCGATGAACTAGTTGCTGCTCACTCAGACATACTCTCCCATCGAGTTTCTGTTAGAATCGGGAAGGCACAACAATATGAGCCATACCCGTACATCCCTAACCTTAAGGTTTTAATGTTACCGCATAAATTTTACATAAAGTTTATGTTGTGGTCTTCTAATTGTAACCCGTATATTTGGTTTAAGCAGTTGACACAACTCACGACTTGGTAAAAATTAGGGGGAAGTTGGTCAAGACATAAACTATAAAACCTAAGGGTACTGAGTATTAGGGGGTCCACGAGAAATCTAACCCCCCTTCCAAAATGGCCATTAAGGGAAAAAAAACACTACATAAGGGCGTCGCTGAAGAGCGATGTCACCCTCATGGCAGTAAATTACATCTACGTCCCTAGGAATATTGTAAACTGCCCTAAAATTAGTCAGAGTTGCTACGGTGTCAAGAAGGTGCGAGTAACCCATTCCTATACTAGAGTGAGTAACCCATTCCTATACTAGAGTTGCTCTAGGAAGTGGTGCTCTTGGTTGGAGAACCTATGCATGGGAGAAGTATGCTTAGCAGAGAGAAAGTTGAAGGAGTGGGTAAGCAAAAAGTAGTTTGAAGAGGCAAGAGGAACTATTTATAGGGTGGAAGCATTTAATGGAAAAGGAAGCAAGAAAACCTTTTTATATTCATTTTCGTAACTCCCATATGCGTGGCCTCGGTTCACCAACCGTCAGATCGTAATTATGGATAGACTTGATAGCTTGACATAACGCTCCTTTTGAGAGGGCATTAATAATCATCTTGCTCGTTTAATGGCTAACGATTAGACTTCCCAAGGAGTCCCTATCACCTTTTGGATTGTCCTTAATTCGCTTCCGGTAACTGGACACGAATCAAAGGGGGCTATTGTATAGGGTATGGCCTTAGGCCCATTAGGCCTTGGCCCAAACATTCTCAAGGACCAAAATTGAGCCCAAACCTCATGGTAAGTCCATATCATTTTGGATGCATGACAGACAAGCCCATGTCCAGCCCATTATGACTTACTTGGTAGTGCGTTTGCTCGAAACAGCCCATGTCCCCGACAACTTGGTATTGCCATAGGGAGTATCACTGCTGGGCGATCTTTTGGAGGCGGAAATCAGTTTCAATGCCATTACCACTGTTTCCAATGGGGCATATTCCTTGTCAAGAATAATCAAATTAGACCCCACCCACATGAGTGAAGCCAGAAGCTGATCATGGGCACCCCACCAACCTCAATCTATAAATACAAGGAGCGAGTAAAGAAGATAGTTGGTTGGTGCTAGGTGGAGAAGGAGAGAGTGATGAAAAGAGAACACTATCTAAAGAGAGGAACTTAAAAGGAGGGGGGAGTAGGGAATTTGTAAAGGTTGAGAAATGTAATTAGGATGCTTGGAAGGGAACTACCCTTTGTAGGAAATTCCAAACCCACCTTACAAATAAGTTGTTAGCCCAATTTTACACCTAGTCCGTTAAGCAGAAGTTGGGTGCACACACATGTATATACACTTATACAATAAAAACATATACATGAGCGCGCGCGCGTGTGTGTGTATTTTAGAGAGTTTTAATTTATGGCGTCCGCTACTAATGATAGCTCTTTATTATCAGACTAAGACATCAATTGGTTTCTTGTGTAGGCGGGGATTGAATACTGATCTCATATTATATATACTAATGTGTAGCCCCATGCATATATACAAGTACAATTAAAAATTATTACAATTATATGATTAAAATTATACATTTTTTTTAGAAGATGTTCAAATCTCTCTCTCTCTCTCTCTCTCTCTCTCTCTCTCTATAATATATATATATATATATATATATATATATATATATATATATATATATATATAATTAGAGTTTCAAATTAGATTCCAATTTTTTGCCATGAATCCTAAATTATTTATTTTTAAAGAGAGTTTTATTTTATAATTTTAGAATAAAATGTGGGATCACATCATAAATATTCATCCAAGTGAGTTATTGATTACAAAAACCAAAAAATATAGAATAAATGAATCGTAAAATAAAAAAATTGCTTGACAATAACAAAAATTAAGAAGTAATAGAAAAATTAAAAAAAAATAAACATGGATAGTTTGCATTTTATACCTAATAATATTCTTGCAAGACTTTTTAAAGAGTTAACAAAATATAAGAATGACTATTAATAGTATTTAAATTATATATAGGAATTATACTATACATCTTATTGTATATCTTTAAGTGTATTCATGCATACAGTAGTAGCTCCAGAAATTCTTTTAAGGGTGGTCATTAAAAACAATTAAATTAAAAAAAAAATAATAATAAAATTTGAACATATTAACATTATAAAATACATAAATACATAAAGTTTTAAAATTTCATTTCACAAGTTTTCATTAGTTTCACTATCAATGTTATGAGCTACATCTTTTTCAATGTATACAACCAAGTAATTATTAAGCTACTGATCTCACATTCAATTACTAACATATTGCCTAAATAAGTATTAATATAAACAAAATGCATTATCTTTTTGAAAATATATATCACATAAATCCAACCAACTCAGCTAAAGACTAAAGCAAGCACTACATTTTTTTTATATATAAAAAAGAGTCATGTTAACGGGTGACCTTAAGGCAATGGTTAATAATCCATTTTAGGAAAATTTTGACACCACTTTTATGAGAAATTGAAAAAGTTGTCAAAACATTAGTTTTTTTTTTTTACTTTTTCCATAAAAACTTTCTTTAAATGGATTGTTAACCATTACCCTAAGGCATCCGTTAGCATTTCCCATTAAAAAAAAAAAAAACCATTTTAAAATTTGCCATTTGAAAACACAATTTAAAAAATCACAATTAAACGTTTGATTTGAACTTTTAGGCTAATTTGTTTGTTTGGGCAATTTTTGAAAAATGCTACATTCATAATATTTTTGCAACACTTTTACAACAAATTCTAGATGGAAAGTTTTTATTGGTTCTAATTTAGAATTTGTTAAAAAAATATTGCAAAAATATTTTTGTAGGGGTATTGGGCCCAGGAGCTCATTATCTATGTATATATTGGGCTTGAGGCCCAAGCTGAGGACAAGGGGTCGTCTAAGGAGGAGTAAACATTGTCAAGGAAGCCCGTGTTAGTAAAAGAAGAAGTTAATTTTGATCATAATGGCCCAGGAGGTTGGACCGAGGATGAATGCCTCCTTGGCTAACCAAAGCTGAGGTCCGTAGAGGTGGTCTGCCGTCCAGGGGAATGTTCCAAGAAGTTCTGTTGGTACGAATAAGCATTGCAAAAACAAATGATAGAAGGGAGTCCTAAAATATCTAAGGAGAAAGCTACTACCACCACATTAAATACTCTGCAGTTAACTCTCTGGCCACATTAATGTGGAGGTGATATCTGAACAGTAGTTTTCAGCCTTATAGCTATTACATTAAGACTTTAGGATGGTGCTGATGGGACAAATATCAAACACTAACCATTTGGTCTACACGTGGAGGGTAAAGATGAAAGGGAAGAGAGTATAAAAGGAGAAGGAAGCAATGAGACAAAGAGATCGAGAAATGAAAAGAGAAACATTGTAGTAATCAAGAAACAAATTTTTAATCAAACTTGTGATTAATATATAAGAATTGATCTCCTCAGACTATGTCGAGGACGATTTTCTTTAGTTTAAATCAATCTAGCTTCCTATTCTTGTCATTTGAATCCACTTTATTTGTTGTCCAACTCATTTTAGCCCAGTTTTCCAACCCACTCTCTACAAATTCATTATTTTAGGCCTAAGTCTATCCATCTTTAGGGCTAGGGACTCAAATCTAGTCCTTACAATTGTGAATATTTCATTTCTTGCAATTTTTTGTTCACCATTCAACGGACCAAAATTTTGGAGAGGTTGAATTTTATTTTTAATGGGCTCCATTTTTATTAAGGGTGTTTAAGTTTTTTTTTTTTTAGGGTGGTCAAAATTTTTTTTTTCTAGGGTGGTCAAAAGACCCATATTAATTTAAAACTCAAAATTTTTTAAGGTGTATTAAAAAATAAAAAAATTTCAAGGTGGTCTTGTGACCACCCTCAGTAGTACTCAACGTCTCCCGTATAGGCATAAACATGGGGTTACAAGCTAGTTATACATAATATTAGCTTACATTTTTTTAAGCCATACGTTTCTAAAATATGTAATAGTTTCTCATATTATATATATATATATATATATATATATATATATATATATATATATATATATATAAAATTTAGAATTTAATTGATTTTAGACTCTTCGATTTTTGCACCTAATAATTCACTTGCCACAAAAATTAAAAACTTAGATAGACTGATGGTAATTATATATGGTATTAATTTACACCTTTTTAAACAATACATTTCTAAAACTAGTTCGTAGCCTCGTGCATATACATCAATACAATTAAAAATAATTACAATTATACAGCACTAAAAAAACAAAATACTAAAAATCTACCACTTCAGCATTTCGTTAGTACACATAAGATTCAAATTAAATGGATATTGATGAAAGGACAAAATTGAAATGTTACCAAAAGTTTAAAGACAAAGAAATGAATTTTGAAAGTTTAGGGATGAAAAAACAAAGAAGCCAAAATAATAATAATAATAATAAGGTGCAAAAATAAGGTTTTTTTTTTTTTTTTTTTTTGAGAAACAAAATAAGGTTTTTCTTTCGAAGAAGCAAGACTATGGAAGATTGTAATTACCAATTATTTGGTGCCATGTGTCTTTATTTTTTTTTTATATAAAAAAATAAGTGCTCTATGTTAGATTATTTAATGCTAGAAATATACATGCACTAAAAAAATACTAAAAATCTAGCACCTCAGTATTTTTGTTAGCACATGTAAAATAAAATTTAACGGATGTTGAGGAAGGACAAAAAAAATTGAAATGTCTTCAAAAGTTTAAAGATGAAAAATGAAATTTTGGAAGTTTGGGAATGATAAAAAAAAAAAAAAAAAAAAAAAAAAAAAAAAAAAAAAAACTTTGTACAAAGTTCAGGAATGAAAACAATTTTTAGCTAACTAATTAGTGTCTTGATTTAATAATAAATAACAATTTTTAAGAATCAATTATCAAATCTATCAAAAAATAAATAGATTTTTTTCTTTAAAAAAAAAATTTGTGTATATTGTTTAGGAATGAGAACAAGTTTTATCTAACCAATTACTATCTTGATTTCTTTCATTAAAAAAATTACTATCTTGATTTGATAATAAATAATAGTTATTATGAATCAATTATCGAATATATATTAAAAAAAGGAAATATATTTATTTATTATAAAACAAACTTTGTGCAAAGTTTAAGAATGAAAACAAGTTTTAGCCAACCAATTAGGGTCTTGATTAGATAGTAAATAAAAATTATTATGAATCAATTATCAAATTTAAAATGAATAAATAAAAAGAAATATATTTATTCATTATAAAACAAATTTCATGCAAAGTTGAGTAATGAATACAAATTTTAGCTAACAAATTAGTGTATTGGTTTGATAATAAATAATGATAATCATGAATTAATATATTTATTTTTTAAGATTAATTGTAATTAGTCCAAAAAAAGAAATACATTTTTTTTTTTTTTTGAGTTGATAAATTTGATAGTTACAACTATAGGGGAAATTTGAACCCTGGATTCTCAGACGGAAACACCATAAAATACGAGCTATCAAGGCTTTTGGTTATTTATTATAAATTTTCAACTCAATCATAAGGAAATCACCATATGTTTAAATTCTAAAAATGAAATATATTAATTTTGTTACAATCTTTCAACTTACCGTATTAAAATCACAGTCTTTATTTTCTTTATGAAGAAGAAAAACCAATTTCATATGAGATATCCAAGACTGACATTATATAAGAACAAAAAGTTGTTATTATTGGAAACATTGAGAGCCTTTGTAATACAATGGAGTCCATCAAGGTTTTTTTCCCTGTAATATTCACACTTCCCTCTCTATCTTTTGCTTATAATGATTTTGGTTCTCTAAATTATGAGATCAAGAAAACAGTTCCTAAAGGCCCAAATCCTATCAAGTCTCCTGGAACACCCCTAAAGGAACATCCTATAGTTTTTAATGATTTTGATTTTCTAAATTATGAGATCAAGAGGAAAGTTCCTAGCGGCCCAAATCCTATACAATCTCTTGGATCCTATTGTTTCTAATGATTTTGGTTCTTTAAATTATGAGATCAAGAGGAAAGTTCCTACTGGCCCAAATCCTATACAGTCTCCTGGAACACCCCCTGTAGAACATCCTACTGTTTCTAATGATTTTGGTTATTTAAGTTATGAGATCAATAGGAAAGTTCCTAGCGACCCAGATCCTATACAGTCTCCTGGAACACCCCCTATAGAACATCCTATTGTTTCTATTGATTTCGGTTCTTTAAATTATGAGATCAAAAGGACAGTTCCAAAGGGCCCAAATCCTATCAAGTCTCCCGCAACACCCCCTGTGGAACATCCTTTAGGTCCTAGTGGCACAAAGTCTCTTGAGTCACCCCTTCAAAAATATATCAATATGTTGCCATGATGCTCCAAGATTTAGGTCACTTTAATTTGCTTCATGGAATATCAGGCTAAGAATGGAGAGAGACTTTCATTCCAAATAATGTTAGCCTACATATTACCTGTAGGTTTTTAGACCCCTTAAAACACAATTGGATTAACCTAAGAATTTAGCCAAGTTGTTACTTAGTCAAATTAATTAAATCTAGGTTAACACAATCAAATAATCATATCAAGTATAGCAGTGGAAATATAAAGAACACAAAGATATGATCACCCAAGAAAACAAACCGGTAAAAACCTGGGGAGGATTTAACCTAGCTATCCTCAAGGTAAACTTGAATCCACTATCTTGAGAGAATCGAAGTTCATACAATAAGACTTACAAGCCCCTACGCTCGACTTCTTATTGCTACCCACCAGTAGAACTTACTGACACGACCACGTGCAAGCTCCGAATCCACGAACTCATTCTTTCTTGGATTCTCCACCAAATACAAGCACACCCGCTTGTGTTTTCTTTAAGCTTCAATGGTAGCAACTGGAATGATCATCAAAGTGTAGAAAAATCTTCTCCTTGAAAACCCTAAGTTTATGTGAAGGAAACCTCTTCAAAGATCTCACAAGAGATTCACATAAACCGCAATATGAGCAATACAAAAACGTGGCTAGAGTTTCCCTTATATACCTAGGGTAAATTAGAAACCTAAATCAATTAAAACTCTTTAGGGCTGAGTTGGAAAACCTATTTAAAAAAACGTCAGGTACGATTTTCGATTGATCGAGCCTAAGTTTCGATCGATCAAAATGTACTAAATCTGTTTTTTAAATAGCTTAGTATTACATTCCAACTTTACAACAAAGAACCAACTTTGAACACTTCTAAAACAACTTAAATACATTGTTTTGATCATGGTTTGCCAACAATACAAATTAGGATTCTAAATACATAAAAAAGTCTTTGGAACCTAACAAACTCCCCATTTGGCAATCCGTGACAAAACACAACTTAAATAGCTCAAAGTTTACAAGTAAAAACCCTTTACAAAATAATGCTCAAAAACACAAATTCAATCTAACTACTATCCATCAGTTGCAAGAGTAGACAGCAACTCAAATGAATCAACCTGTATATTTCCTGAAACACTTAAACAAAATGCATAACCGCATGTGTGGAAAAAAATACAAGTAAAGAAAAATAAAAATCTTGATTTCAAACACAACTAATAAAGACATATAATAATGAAGAACTCATAATCATAAATCAATAAGAAGTTTGAAACAAGAACCACAAAATATACTCCCCCTAACATGTCTAACCCAACAAAATAAAGACAATGTGGCAAGAGCTAAAAGATAAAATACAAAGTGAAGCACCTAGATACAATCTAAACAACTCCACAAGCTCCAACCAATCAAAAAATAAAGTCTCCCCCTAAAAAAACAAGTTCAAAGAATGCCAAAAACATCTCTCATATGTACTCCCCCTTTTTGTGACGGAATGCCAAAGGGCAATCAAAATCCATCATCAAAAGGAGGTGGCGATGAAGAACTCTGAAACCGTGCCAAATCTGCTCGTAGACCTCTCTCATCCAAAATGTCCACCAAAACCTGTCCTTGAGTCGCCTGAATGGTCAAGACATGATCCAACGTACGTCGAATGTTGGAATCATCCGAAGTAGTCGGTGGAGGAACATTAGTAGCAGCAGCAGCACCTGTAGAGGAGGGAGGAGGGGGGACACTACTAGAGGATGCACCACGAGAGACCGAAGGATCAGCTCTCAAATGAATAGCCCTCTAACGAAGGAAAGTGGCACCTAGAGGACCAACAACATGGACAGGCTCACTAGAGGGAAAGTCAGCCAGACTTAAAAACAAAAGTATCCTATGAATGAAAATAGGATATATAAGTGCATGTCCTATGACAGAACTCCTATGAACTTCGTTCAAAGAACGAAGGAATAAGTGAGGAAAACTGATAGAAGCACTAGACACAAACGCATATAAAAACACACATCGCTCCAGAGGGATGGTGTGGAGATGAGAAATGGGCCACAAGGAATGACAAGCAACTCGAAGAAACAAATATGCGGTCTCAGTAAGCGCAGAAGACGTGATCCGAGGATCAGAACCCCACTGGATAGATGATCCAGTGATGTGTGACATGACCTCATCAATAGGAGGTGACTCATCATAGGGATAGACCGGATCAGTGACAATCGGAACCCTAAGAGCCTCAGCCACTACCCTAGGGGTAATGGTGAACTCCTCACCTCGTATCCAACTCCGAACAACGGTGTTGAAATCATAGATGTGACAGGAGAGGTTAGAGAAGAACTCTCTAATCAAAGCGGTCGGGGGTGGATGATCTATCTCTAAGAGTGACAACCAACCTCTAGACTCAAGATTAGCCCTAACGGCTGGATCGACCTCATTGAGAATCACAGGACACTTAGCCCAAATCTTACGTTTACTATTAAGTTTCTCATAGGCCTCACGCGCACGCTCATTCCTAAACAACTGAACCCTAGGAGGAGACACAGCAGGGGTAGAGGGAACCTTATTAGCTCTAGTCTTCCTAGGCATGGTGCTAGAATAAGGAACAAGAGCACAGAAAAAAAAAAGGGAAAAACAACAAAAACAACACCAAAGGCAGACTGCAAGTTAGCCAAAAAAAAAAAAATATAGAACAAGAAGAACTATATGATGCATGAACATATTAAATGATATGATGCATGAGCTAATGCAGAAAAAAAATCCAAATTGAGTTCAAACTCACAAAATTGGCTTGAGCATAGAGTTTCTAACAAAAACTCAAAAAAAATTCAACCACTTGTTAATTTTTCAAAAATAAATTGACCAATTGACCATTACACAAGTTAGAAAACTAATTAGAATGATTAATTACATCAAAACAACAAGCCAATTTCATCAATTTCAACTCAATTTAACAAAATTCCCAAATCAGATTCAAGCATAAACCCTAGAATTTTCAATTTTTCATAAAACCCCAAATTGATCAAATTAATCAACACCAATCATGAATATACCAATATCCCATCAAAACCCAATGATCAATTTCAGAAAACAAGCCTTGAATCATAAAAAATCCCAAAAATAGATAGGTCTGAAAATATCCTCTAAATGCATGAAAAAATGCATGAAATCATGAAAATAAAACAAAAAGGAGGGATAGAATGGTCTTACCGGCCTTAAGGGAGGAAAACCTTGCAAAAATTGAGGAAGAAAACGACAAAAAATGTGATGTGCTGCCTTGCCAAGTCGGAGAGAGAAGAAAAGTTGAAAAACTTTTTGAAAAAGATGTTTTTGAAACAGTCAAAGAACTATTTTAAAAAACTTGAAATACGATCTTCGATTGATCAAAAATCAGGTTTGATTAATCGAACCAGGCAGAGGCTCACATAAATTTTAAAGCAAAATTTCGATTGATCGAAAAATAGATTGGATCAATGGAAATTCTGGAAAAAACAGCTTTTTAAGAGAAAAACCAGATTTTTTGAAAAACTTACCTCAAAGCATTGAATATAACAAAACAAATGCATGAGTATGAGATGAAATGCTCTCCCAAAAACAAGATTTAAATCCAATTTTCCAGAAATTTAGATTTTAAACAATCTCCCCCATTTTTAAAGCAACAAAAACAGTTTTTGCATAAAAACCCAAAATAATTTTCAAACGTGGTTGGTCAGACCATAAACACACACAATTACATGTCCAAAGTTTAGCAAAGAGTAACTTGTGTTGTGTGTGCAACTGGCAAAAAGCTTGAGATACATGTGAGGTGATATAAGAACAGAAATCAATCACAAAGTCTACACAATTCATCACATAGAATTTAAAAGAGACTATCACCTAAAGAGTTACATCATATAACTCCCACATCTCCTAGAACATAAGCTTGCAATCATGTAAGTTTCTTGAATTTTGCCTTATAATATATACACCAATTTTGAATTTAAGTGATTTGGCATTTAGCCTAATAGTATACACCAATTTTAAGCAATTTATCAATTAAACCGATGCTTCACCTTATGTTCTTTTTGTACATGTGCTACACTTTCTCAAGTACAAAATCTTATGATATGCACTAAGGTGTTTATAATTGGCTAGTGCATAATGGTGAGATGGTTATTTATGCAATTCTCAAAAGGATCAAGTCCGACAATCAAACAACATGTGACTTCAAGATTAAGACAAAGTGATAAACACTATAAACATCTTTCCCACACAACATGTTCTACAAAGCTTTCACTAGTAAAGTGCAATAAATAAGCTCATCAAATCTAAACAAAGTACAACAAAACATGTCATGTGAAAATAAATTGACCAACCTTGTTTTCAAAAACAAAGAGAATTGCAAGAACAATAATGTGCTTCCTTTTTCTTTCCATCATTTTCTTTTTTTTTTCTTTTTTTTTTTATTAAATAAATAAAAAAAAACACTTAGAATGAAATGCATGAATGTAATGCAATGCAAATCCTAGAGACAAAAGAAAAAAACACAAAAACCAAAGAACAATGGTCACAAAGGAAAAGCAATGAAGCACAAGGACCATATCAGAGAGACTTAGTTAGTTTGAGTCTTTTGCATCCAAAACTTTTTAGATGCACCACGAGCATTGGAGTTTGTATTCACATTAGAGTGATTTCCAACTCCAAGATTGGAATAAAGGTTGAGTGTCTTTACCAATTCACCAATAAGTGCTATAGGATCTTGTGCTTGAGGCACTGGCACTTTTGGCTTATTTGCTCTCTTAGCAGCTTGCAGCTTGTAACAGTTTGGACGAATGTGTCCAGACTTCCCACAAAAATGACACACCCAAGCAGGCTTACCATGCATCTTGTCCTTAGAAAGGGTAGACACCTTAGGTTTAGATTCTTTCAGATCAACCTTAATCTTTCTAGATGATGAAACTTTAATGGGTTTAACTACCTCACTAACAGGGGGTTTGACAGTTTCACTCACAACCTCACTCACAGAAGGTTCAGAAGAAGATGAAGGAACAAAGTGTCTGGAATGGGAAGCAAACACAGAGATGCTTTCAACAAAACCTATACCAGATTTGTCAGAAGGAGACTTTTGAACACTTAACAGTTGATCAAGTTTAGAACTAGCAGATCTAGCAACAGATAAATCAAGTTCCAAAGATTTAACTTTATCAAGCAATAACATATTCTCAGTTTTCACATTGTTCAAAAGTTCATTAGCATCAAATAGTTTAACAAGCAGATTCTTCTTATCAAGCTCAAGAGATTCAATCTTTTTCAGGCCAAGTTCAACACTCATAGCATCCTTTGCAGCAACTTTGCAAAGTTTATTGTAGGCCTCTTGAAGATTTGCATCTTCAGAGAGTTCCCCATCAAAAGGGCTCTCTTCAGCAGATATGCTTTCACTTACTACAGCAGTAGCTGTGAAAGTAATGAAGTTTCCATCCTCGTCACATTCTGACTCATCATCAGAAACTTCACCATCATTAAGGGTTACAGCCATAGCCTTACCCTTAGATTTCAAGTAAGTAGGACATTCAGATTTCATGTGACCATACCCTTGAAATCCAAAACACTGAGGACCCATAGAATTATTAGAAGATTGACCTACTTTTTCTCTAGTTTTGTCAATAATGTTAACCTTAGTGGGATCATTCTTTCTAAAATTTCTAGGTTCAGCAGTGTTCACACCTCTTGCCTTTCTATTGTTATTTCTGAGAAAGTTTCTAAAGTTCTTGGCAAGGTAAGCAATCTCTGTAGCAGAGAGCTTATCATCAAATCCATCAATCTCAACATCATCAATTGACTTAAGAGCCATTGATTTGGATTTGCTAGTTTTGGGTAGGTCCAGCTCATAAGACTGAAGAGATCCTACAAGTTCATCAACAGGGATGGAGTCCACATCTTTACTTTCAGTTATGGCAGTTACCTTGGGTCTAAAGTTCTCAGTTAAAGATCTAAGAATCTTCCTAACAATTTTAGGTTGATCATAAATTTCACCCAAGTTATAAGCAGAATTAACAATATCATTCAGTTTAGTATAAAATTCATCAAAAGATTCATCATCAGACATCCTAATGCTTTCAAATTTAGAAGTTAATTGCTGCAATTTATTGATTTTGACAGCTTTTGTGCCTTCATGCACAGTTTGGAGAATATTCCAAGTAGTATGAGCAACCTCAACATTTGAGATTCTCTTAAATTCCTCCATAGAAACAGTGTTAAAGATAGCATTCATAGCCTTGCTATTAAACGCAGCTGCTTCTTTTTGAGAAGTTTGCCACTCACTAACAGGAGTAGTGAGCTTCTCCCATTCGTATTCAATGGAGTTCCAGACTCTCTCACCAATGGATTTTAGGAATGCTTTCATCCTTACTTTCCAATAAGCATAATTATTCCCATCAAAGTGAGGAGGAATAACCAGAGAGTGTCCATGTTCCATGACAACAGGGGTTAAGGATCAGCTCAAAGATCAAAGGATCAAAAACAAGAGAGCTACCTGTTCTGATACCACTTGTAGGTTTTTAGACCCCTTAAAACACAATTGGATTAACCTAGGAATTTAGCCAAGTTGTTACTTAGTCAAATTAATTAAATCTAAGTTAAAACAATCAAATAATCATATCAAGTATAGCAGCGGAAATATAAAGAACACAAAGATATGATCACCTAGGAAACCAAACCGGTAAAAATCTGGAGAGGATTTAACCTAGCTATCCTCAAGGTAAACTTGAATCCACTATCTTGAAAGAATCGAAGTTCATACAATAAGACTTACAAGCCCCCACGCTCAACTTCTTATTGCTACCCACCAGTAGAACTTACTGACACGACCACGTGCAAGCTTCGAATCCACGGACTCCTTCTTTCTTGGATTCTCCACCAAATACAAGCACACCCGCTTGTGTTTTCTTTAAGCTTCAATGGTAGCAACTGGAATGATCATCAAGGTGTAGAAAAATCTTCTCCTTGAAAACCCTAAGTTTATGTGAAGGAAACCTCCTTAAAGATCTCACAAGAGATTCACATAAATCGCAATATAAGCAACACAAAAACATGGCTAGGGTTTCCCTTATATACCTAGGGTAAATTAGAAATCTAAACCAATTAAAACTCTTTAGGGCTGAGTTGGAAAACCTATTTAAAAAAACGTCAGGTACGATTTTCGATTGATCGAGCCTAAGTTTCGATCGATCGAAATGTACTAAATCTGTTTTTTAAATAGCTTAGTATTACATTCCAACTTTACAACAAAGAACCAACTTTGAGCACTTCTAAAACAACTTAAATACATTGTTTTGATCATGGTTTGCCAACAATACAAATTAGGATTCTAAATACATAAAACCTAAGTCTTTGGAACATAACATTACCTACTACGAAAATAAATTATAATTATTTCTACTTATTTTCTAGGCATTTTGCCATAGAACATGGATGTTACATCAATAAGTGATAACAATAAAGTGACTGTGACTATAATGATTAAATATTCTATGATCTTGCTTTGTTATTTCAACCTTTTAAAATCAAGTTAACATTCTTACTCAAAAAAAAAAAATGACATTCAATTAAAAAAAAAAAAGTTGATCTTGGTTATTTATGGGTTATTTATTTCCTTGTATCTTTCTTTCTTAAGTGATAGGGTAGGCTTTACACTTAAGGTCTGTTTGGTTGGAGGTGGAATAAGGAGGATAAAAAATAACAGAGAAAAAATAAATGAGAGAAAATAGGTATGAGTTTTGTTTGGTAATGAGAGAGTGGATGGATTTTTTTTGGTGGGGCCTAGGCATTTTCTCCCCTAGTCCACCAAACATTCATCTCTCCAAATTGGAGAGAAAATAGGCATGAAAACTTGTATTCTAGCTTAACAACAAAATTGCCTCCAATATTGTGCACAAATAACTAATAGGATAAATTACAAAACCTGTCATTGATATTTATAGAAATGACACTCCTCTATTGAGGCTTGTACAACGTAATAGTTAAGTTCAATCTATCTAAACTAATGAAATATTCCTTTCTTAAAATAATTCTTACCTAAAAAATGGATGGAATAACACTATTTTCCTTGAGGTTTGTTGAAGCAAAACAATTCCCCCAACCCCCCCCCCCCCCCCACCCCAAGGTGTGTATAAACAAATAAAAATCGTTTTAAAAATGAAATATTCCAATAGTAAAAACTTAACTATTTCACTTATACAAGAATATTCTGATTGTAAAAACTTAACTATTTCACTTATAAACGCCTCAAGGGTGAAGTGTCATTTCTTGAAATGTTTGAGAAGTGTCATTTTATTAAACCTCATGTGAGGTTGGTGTAATTTTCCTAACTAATATCGTGCACGGTTTAATCACTAATTAATTATATGTAGATTGGAAAAAACTTCCATAATATTAATAAAACTGATTGAAAAATAGATACTGAATTTTAAATGAACAATTTTTATTTTTAAAACTACTTGACGATACCTATTGTAGAAGAAGACCGAGCTTTTTTAATCAAAGTCCACATAGATTTAAAAAATAATAATAGAACTATTTTTTGCTAACCAACATACTACTTTTAGCTTCATGCAAGAAAAATAGAGGAACACATACCTGAGAAGTACTACGGTCGCCTCCAACAATTGTCTCTAGACGTCCATTGTTGGTGCTTCTTCATTTTCTTTGTCGAAGATTCCATATTTTGCTTCAATTTTGGATTCGGATTCCCTTTTTTTTTTTTTTGGGTGTTTGATATATGTTTCTAATGGGGTTCTTTCTTTGTGTAGCTCCAGTTGGGTATTTTAGATTTATGAAATTTAGAAGCACTTCATTGAATCACCATCTCCCACTATTATACTCCTGTCCCTTTTTTTTTTCCTTTTTTAAATAATAGTGGGAAAACATTTTATTATTTCAAAATCCAAATATATCAAACTCATTAGCGTTGCAATTTGATGAAAATTAACAACAGACCTGAATTGAATAAAGTTATAAACCTTTTTTTTTTTTTTTAAATACTAAGTATTTTACCATACACACACAAAAAAGATGGGAGAATGTCTTAAAGAAACCGACAATAGTATATATCAAAAAAGGTCTAACTCTTGGATACACAGCTCATATTTTAAATCTCTTTAACTCACACTCATTTTTTAATGTGGAATTAACCCACTGTTTTTTCTTTTGAGAATTTGAACAAAAGTTAAATTAGAGAAATTAAATTTAAGGTAAGTTAAATGATGCAATTTGTAATTTAGTATAAAAAAAAATTTGAAAGAACAAAAAAAAAGTGAGATTGAAACATGTTTGTAAAGTGTTATGAAGACAAGCAAAAAACAAACATGGGGAAAATTCTCTTAAAATAAGGGTAAACTTACATGTGATGTGGATTGAACTATATGTTACTCTGGGGGACCAACATAGGTTAGCCCCCTATTTTTAAGAGTAAATGCTACTTGGTAAAACAATTTTCATAGCATTGGATTAAAAAAAATTTATGCTTATAAAAAATTATTAATTTTTATTTGGGTTCAATGCTAAATAGTGGCAGAGCCAGAAATTTATTTTTAGGGGGCCATATATAAATTTTTTTTATTGGAACTAAATGGTGAAAATTTTAAATGAATCTCTTCAAGTTCTACTTCCACCATTGACGGTCTAGAAGTTGATGCTCTAACATTAGAACCCAAAAGTGTACTATTTTCTAAATTACCGTCTTCATTTTTTTTTTAAGAATGAATCAATAGAACTAAACTTGCCCCTAAACGTAGACTTATTAAATTAAATTATCACTCATTAAATAAAATGACCGAGATTTAAAAAAATATACGAAAAAAATATTAATAGTCCAAAGATTGCTAAATAAAAGACAAACAATCATTCAAATGTCAATGCATAAAAAATATATAATAAATAACAACTAAATACATGTTAATATAGTAGTATATACTGTATGTAATATATTATTTATTATTATAATAAATAATATATTATAAGGAATATAAAAAAGAAAGCAATGAAAAGTAAAGTAAAAATATCAAAACAAAGTAAATAGTACCTAGGAAAGAGTTAAAAACAATGGATATCAGGGTATAGATAGAGCCGGTCAACTATGGGGCATAGATAGAGCACTGCTGCACAGTTAGGGGACCTAGGGATGAGGGGCTCACGACACAAACAAAAGCTTCAATCTTTCACCTGTGACTTATGTACAAAAAAAGGTGAGGCAAACACGCGTAGACACACAGAGAGAGAGAGAGAGAGAGAGAGAGAGAGAGAGAGAGAGAGAGAGAGAGAGAGAGGCAAAATGTTTTTGCAATTGTGTGGGAGACTTAGTAGTGCAGCACATCAACAAAGTTTCTGACTTTTCAATTTTTCTACCGTTGTGTACAAGTAAGCCCTAAATGTGTTGGGACGAAGATTATAATTTTTTCCCCTTTTATTTGTTGAGTTAATTGTTAAATACCTATGTGTTCATTTTAAAGATGTTGAATGTTTAATTATTGTAACTAGTATGTAGCCCCGTGCATATGCACGGATACATTTAAAAACAATCACAATTACATATATATAATTTAGAATCTAATTACATCTAGACTCTTCTGTTTTTGCATTCAATAATACTAAGTAGTAGCCAAAAATTTGTATCCATTTTTCATGATATTATGCATGGATCAGATATATCGTGGCAAATTCTTCAGAAAAAATTGTGTATTCCACAATGGAATCTGATAAGTGAGATTTCGAGTAAGTGTTTACATAATCTTCTTCATAATTGGATTTGGACTCTTTAATTTTTACACTCAATAATTCACTTGGTACAAAATTTAAAAATTAAATGGGACATGTGGCACAAAATTGAGAATCTAATTAGATTTCCTTTGAGTTATATATATATATATTGTGGGGGGCGAAAACTTGAGCCTTTGCGTTAGGCTTGAGCCCCACTTTTTAATAATAAGGTGTCCGAGGAGGAGAAGGCATGGAAAAGGGCCCGTAATAGATAAAAGGGCAGATAAATATCCTAGGGTGTTGGTCCGAGAGGGTCATCCTCCTCGGATTTGACATATATCAATAGAGTGAGTTTCGTCTTGCTCTAAACAACCTTCCAGGACACTCCAGTGACGAAGATAGACTTCCAATGTACAGGGAAGGGATAAGAACACAGAAATATCTAAGGAAAAAGCTGCTACCACCGCATTAAATACAGTACAGCAGCTTTCCTGGCCGCATTAATGTGGAGAAGACCTCTGAACAGTGTCTACAACCACTTCTACTCCCAGAAAATCAAAAAGCAGTGGGAAAGGAGAGAAAAACTTGAGTACAGGGTTAGAAAGTAGACAAGTGGACGGTAGGATTGAATGGAGGATGACTATATAATAGAGTGAAGCCTCCAGAAAAAGGGGATCAAGAAATATTAGGGAAAAACATTGAAGAAGATACACTGTAGCATGAAGAAGAACACCAACGAAAACAACCAATTTGTCTAAGAGCTTCCTCCTCGGACATCATTTGAAAACAGCCAACCCATCCTAAAAATTGCTCCTCGGACTTGATTTCAACATTTGATAGTGTTTTATCCTCCTCGGACAGATCCATAACACCTATTAACTGTTATAAAACCCATCACCAGCCCAATTCTTTCACCCATTCTCATAAATTTATTGTATTGGGTTCATTGGGCCTATATCCTATTCCATCTGGGTTTGGGCTACAATTTGTGACCCTACAATTGGCGCCGTCTGTGGGAAGAATTAGCGCTAGTGAAGTTTATAACAGTTATGGCGGGTTTAGGACCACAACAGATCAGTCCACCCCATGCAGAGTCAGCTAATGTCCATCAACAAGGCGACCTCCACAACCTGGAACAGGGAAATCACGTAAATAACCAACAAGAGGGCAGCTCGCAAACGATACATGCTGGTAGAAGCGGCTATCGACGAAGGGGTCACTTAGTACACGAACAAGCTGATGAGAAGGATTTGCAATGAGAAATTGAAGACTTAAAAAAGAAACTTCGTCGTGCACAACGAAAGTAAACCCCTTCAAGCTCTGATGTTTCTTCCAACGATGAAGGGGATGCTAGTTACAGGGAATGCTCAGAAACTCCACCCAGTGAATCCTATTCTTATGAACAGGAGCACTCACACGAGGAGGAGAAAAAGTTCGTCTGGAAGGGGGGTAGGAACGAAGGTCATGAAGAAGGCTCTAAGCCAAATTTCTAAGTGCCCCTTTACTCGGGGAATAGAAAAGGAGAAGCTTCCCAGACGTTTTCACCAACCTACGTTCCCCATGTATAACGGACGTACCGATCTTGTAGAACATGTGAGTCAATTCAAACAAAAGATGGCGATTCACTCTCAGGATGAAGCCTTGCTGTGCAGAGTATTCCCTTCCAGCCTGGGACCGATGCTGATGAGATGGTTTGATGGGTTGAGGACTAATTCCATCAGCTATTTCAAGAAGCTTACACAATTATTTTGTTCCCGGTTTATTACATGCAATAGGGTCCCTCAGCCCCTAGATTCTCTGCTCTCTATGACAATGAGGGAAGGAGAATCTGTAAAGTCATATGCTGATAGGTACTGGGAGATGTTCAATGAGATTGATGGCGATTTCGATGAAGTCGCTATTAGAACTTTCAAGGTCGGCCTTCCCTCCAAACATGGTTTAAGAAAATCCTTGACAGGCAAACCGGTCACCAGTTTGCGACAACTAATGGATAGGGTGGACAAGTATAAAAGGATAGAAGATGATCAATAGCAGGGAAAAGGGAAAGCTAAGTTTGTCCCTCAAGATAAGAGAGAATTTAGGTCGGACAGCTACAATAATAATCGGCCGAGAATGGATTATACTGAGCAGCAGGCGTCGAATAACAATCAGTTGGTCGGAGCTGTATTCCGAGAACCCGTTCATCAAATCTTGGAAAAGGTTAAGAACGAACCCTTCTTCAAATGGCCCAATAAGATGATAGGAAACCCTGAAAAGAGAAATCGAAATCTCTATTGTCAATACCATCGAGACCATGGTCACACTACCGAGGACTACAAAAGTTTATGGGATCATTCGGACCAACTTGTCCGAGAAGGAAAATTGAAACAACTGTTGCATCACTTTAGTGGTTTGGGTGGTCAGACCGATGTTCGGTCGAAAAGGGAGAATCTTTCACGACCCCCCCTTGGAACTATCAACGTTATTTTTGCGGCGCTTGGCAGAACGGGGTCGTGGCCTTCAAGAGTAATGTCCGTGGCTCACCTATCTCCCAAGGATGGCAGACATGAGCCAAAGAGAGCTAAACTAGATCGGTCCCTGGTCATGGGATTTTTAGATGAGGACAAGATTGGAACTATTCAGCCTCATGACGATGCCCTAGTAATCGTTCTCCGAATTAGAGGTTATGACATGAAGAGAGTGATGGTGGATCAAGGTAGCGCGACTGAAATCATGTATCCTGATCTTTTCAAGGGGCTGAATTTAAGAACTGAAGGTCTGATTCCTTACAATTCTCCTCTAGTGAGTTTTGAAGGGAAGGTTATTATCCCGAAGGGACAGATTAGACTGCCAGTGCAAACCGGTTCGGAAACGGTGGAAGTTGATTTTATCGTAGTAGATGCATACTCTCCTTATACAACAATCGTTGCTAGACCTTGGCTTCATACCTTAGGAGCGGTCTCCTCCACCCTACATCAGAAGATCAAATACCCATCCGGAGGTAAAATAGAAGAAGTATTGGGTGATCAAACCATGGCGCGACAGTGCATGATAGCAGCCATCCGACACAAACCTAAAGAAGAATCTGTGACTCATGGGGTGGAGTTATAGCAGTTAAAACCACCAATGACACCTATTGAAGGGACATCCGAGGAGGTGAAATGTGAAGACCTTGTGAAAATCACCATAGGAGACGATCCGGAGAAGTTTTTTCAAGTCGGATCACAACTACCTCATCAAGAGAGGGAGGAACTGGTAGAATTTCTTAAACGAAACATCGACGTCTTTGCCTGGAATACTTATGAGGCTCCAGGGGTGGATCCAGACTTTATTTGCCACCATTTGAATGTTAATCCGTTACCAGCTCCTAAAAAGCAGCTCTCTCGTCGTCCATCTAAAGAGCATGTAGAAGCAGTCCGTTAGGAAGTGACGAAACTCAAACAGGCTGGGGCTATTAAGGAGGTCTTCTATCCCGAATGGTTGACAAACACGGTAGTGGTCAAGAAAAAGAGTGGGAAGTGGCGAGTGTGTGTTGATTTCACAGATTTGAATAAAGCTTGCCCTAAGGATCCATTCCCCATGCCCAAGATCGATCAGCTGGTAGACGCCACTGTCGGCCATCCTCGAATGAGCTTCTTGGACGCGTTTCAAGGTTATCATCAAATACCTTTGGCCTTGGACGATCAATAAAAAACTGCTTTTGTTACTCCAGTTGAGAATTACCACTACAAAGTGATGCCATTTGGCTTGAAGAATGCAGGTTCCACCTATCAGAGAATGATGACGAGGATGTTCGAATCATTACTGAGAAATAATATGGAGATTTATATAGACGATATGGTGGTGAAAAGCAAAAAGGTGTCGGAGCACCTTGGAGACCTTCAAGTTGTCTTTGAAATTCTCAGAAGCTATAAACTACGTTTAAACGCTTCCAAATGCTCATTTGGTGTAGGATCGGGCAAATTCTTAGGTTATATGGTTACTCACAGGGGAGTCGAAATTAATCCCGACCAGATTAAAGCCATCACCAATATGCGAGCTCCTTGGAACCCAAAAGAAGTGCAAAAGCTAACTGGAATGGCTGCCGCTTTGAATAGATTCATATCTCGATCAGCAGATAGATGCCGACCTTTCTTTCTATTGATCAACAAATGGAAGAACTTTGAATGGACAAAGGATTGTGCCGAAGCCTTTCAGCAACTTAAAGACTACCTAGCTCGGCTGCCGGTCATGTCCAGTCCTGAGCCAGATGAAGTTCTTTTCGCCTATATTGCTGTGGCCTCGTATGCAGTAAGCTTGGTGTTGATACGGGTAGATAACGGCGTACAGCGGCCAGTGTACTACGTGAGTAAATCATTGCACGAAGCGGAAGTGCGTTATCTGCCACTGGAAAAAGCTATCCTGGCAGTGGTGCTTGGCACGCGCAACTGCCTCACTATTTTTAAGCGCATACAATGGTTGTTCTTACACAACTCTCACTAAAAACCATACTCAGAAGTGCTGATTACACGGGAAGGATAGCCAAGTGGGGTAAAATTCTGGGAGCTTTTGATATCAAGTACGTGCCTCGCACCTCCGTGAAGGGACAGGTACTCGCTGACTTGGTGGCAGAATTCACCGAACCTGAAACGGATGAATTACTAGCACAGAGAGACAAGGATGAAAAATTGGTGGGCACAATCTCCCAATACTGCCCTCCGACATGGGAAGTACATGTAGACGGAGCATCAAACCAAAAAGGTGCGGGGGTTGGATTAGTATTGACATCTTTCGAGATGGTTATCGTTGAGAAGTCTCTGAGGTTAGACTTTCCAGCTACGAATAACGAAGCGGAGTATGAAGCTCTATTAGAAGGAATGGCTATGGTCCAAAGGATGGGAGGGAAGTCCATAAAACTCTTCTCGGACTCAAGGCTGGTTGTCGGTCAAGTAAAAGGGGAATTCGAAGCCAAGGATGAAAGAATGCGGGGGTATCTTAGTCAAGTTAAGATTATGCAGATGAAATTTGAATCCTTTAGCTTGCTACATATCCCAAGAAGTGGCAACGCGCATGCGGACTCTTTGGCCATGCTTGCAACCTCCTCGGCACAGAACTTGCCTCGAATAATCCTTGTTGAGGACCTTCACAGACCCTCGGCAACAGTGAACATGGTTCAAATCAACCAAGTGAGAGTGGGGCCAAGTTGGATGGATTCTATCACACAATTCTTGAAGGAAGATATTTTGCCTGAGGAGAAAATCGAAACTGACAAAATACGAAAGAAAGCTACTAGTTATTGGCTGTCAGAGGACAACAAGCTATATAGGCGTTTCTTTTCGGGGCCTTATTTTCTATGTATTCATCCTGACCAAACCAAATTACTCCTGGAAGAAATGCATGAAGGAATCTGTGGAAGCCATACTGGAGGCAAATCCTTAGCACATAGGGCCATTACTCAAGGTTATTGGTGGCCGAACATGCAGAGAGAAGCTTTGGAATACGTTAAAAAGTGTGATCAGTGCCAGCGGTACTCACCGAGTATACACCAACCAGGGGGAATCCTCAATCCATTATCTAGCCCATGGCCATTCGCTTAATGAGGCTTAGATATCGTCGGACCATTTCCTAAAGCTGTGGGAAACAAGAAATATCTCATAGTCGGCACAGACTATTTTACGAAGTGGGTTGAAGTAGAGCCTCTAGCCAATATCCGAGATGTGGATGCAAAAAGATTCGTCTGGAAAAGCATTGTTACTCGGTTTGGCATTCCTCATGTGCTCATCTCAGATAATGGACTCCAGTTTGATAGCAAGATGTTCAGAAATTATTGTGGCGAGTTGGGGATTACTAACAGGTATTCTACTCTGGCTTACCCTCAAGGGAATGGACAAGCTGAAGCTGTGAATAAAGTCATACTAAGTGGATTGAAGAAAAGATTGGATGATGCAAAAGGCAAATAGGTGGAAGAACTTCCATACGTACTCTGGACATACAGAACGACGCCTCGTAGGTCCACCGGAGAGACCCCTTTTTCAATGACTTACGGAGCTGAAGCTGTCATCCCTCTCGACGACGAGAACCAGCTCATTCAATCCAAAAGACAACGATGAACACCTAGCAAGGGGTCTAGACCTAATTGACGAAAAGAGAGAGAACGCGATGGTTCAATTGGCCCATTATCAGCAGAAACTGAAGCAAGGTTATGATGCCCATGTAAGGACAAGACCTTTGGCCCCTGGCGACCTGGTACTATGCAAAGTTGTGGGCTCGGCAAAAAACCCAGCGTGGGGAAAATTGGGGCCGAATTGGGAAGGACCATATCGTATCACCTCCAACACTGATATTGGAGCATACTTCTTAGAAGACCTGGACGGACTTGTAGTACCCTGCCCTTGGAATGTCAATAACTTAAAAAGGTATTATTATTAATAAATGTGTATTTGATCAATATTTGTTCTTTATGTGAAATGTGTATGCCACTCTTGATTTTACAAAGTGTTTAAACTTAAATCCAATCATGCATGAGTCCTTGGACCAGATGGTGTGGGTTAGTTAACACTTGCAGTTCTCTGAAGTGTTTTAACTTAAATCCAATCATGCATGAGTCCTTGGACTAGATGGTGTGGGTTAGTTAACACTTGCAGTTCTCTGAAGTGTTTAAACTGAAATCCAATCATGCATGAGCCCTCGGACCAGATGATTTGGGTTAGTTAGCACTCTTGCAGTTCTCTGAAGTGTTTAAACTTAAATCCAATCATGCATGAGCCCTCGGACTAGATGATTTGGGTTAGTTAGCACTCTTGCAGTTCTTTGAAGTGTTTAAACTTAAATCCAATCATGCATGAGTCCTTGGACCAGATGGTGTGGGTTAGTTAACACTTGCAGTTCTCTGAAGTGTTTAAACTTAAATCCAATCATGCATGAGTCCTTGGACTAGATGGTTTGGGTTAGTTAACACTTGCAGTTCTCTGAAGTGTTTAAACTTAAATCCAACCATGCATGGGTCTTCAAATCAGATAATTTGAGTTAGTTAATACTTTTTCCCAGTTCCATTAAGTGGTTAAACTTAAATCCAATCATGACTGGAATCCTCGGACCAGATGATTGGGGTTCGTTAATGCTTGTTCTAAGTTTCTTTAAGTATTTAAATTCAAGCACATTACCTAAAGTTCCCATTCGGACTAATTATGTTTATTGTTACTGTTAAAGATACTTGTCGAATTAGTTATATTTATTGTTACTATTTAAAGTTACCATTCGGATTCGTTGTATTTGGGCTGAATTAGTCTTCTAAATCATACATACAATTTTTTAAAAAAAATGATGATAAAACGAAATGACAACAGAAGAATTCTCCATTACTTCATTGATAATGAGGGTGAAATACATGTCTTTAAAAAAATATATATATATATATATATATATATACAAAAGCAGTAAACAAAGAAAATAGATGTATTAATAAAACTAGTGTCCTAAGCTTTTGCCTTGGGAGCTTCTGGGTCAGCAACTTGCCTGAGAGACGGCGGTATCTGAGGCTTGGCTTTTTCCTTTATCTTGGCTCTTTTCCTTACCCTGAGGAGCTTCAACTTTTTTCCCTTGGCCACCATCTTGGCGAGAGTCAGTTGGAGCTTCCGCAGGAGTAGGAGGAGCTTAATCTGTTGTAGGAGCCTCAGATACTTGGATAGGATGCTCGGGGGGAGGAGAGCCAGAACCTGGGAGCTCTCGGATGTCCGAATCGTAGTATATACTCTCAGGTAGTCGTAGGCTAGAATCAGCAGGAATCCCAGCGGCATCGAGGGCTTTACCCCAAGTGATGTTGCAGTAATCCTCGGCTACTGAAGAAAATTCATCAGTAAGCCTACTCTGAGTCTTATGTACCCCCAGAGTATACGCCGCCTGCTTTTCAGCCTCAGCTGCCTCCTTTAGTAGTTGGGCAGCCTCCTTGACTTTGTGAATTTCCTCGCGGAGATCTTTCACCAACTACTTCTCTGTTGCCAGATTAATCTCGCAGTAGTGCAGCTTTTTGCGAAGGTCTTCAGCCTGTCTCTCAGTCATCTTTAGGCTCGCTTCGGCACTAGCCTTCGCCTTAAGGGCTTGTTTCACCTCCTCAACCATTTGTGCTTGTTTATCTTTTAGTGCACCTAGCTGAGCCTCTACGGTATCTCGGGCATCATGGGCAGCCCTCGTCTCTTTGAGAGAGTTCTTCACCTACTCCTCGGCCACATAAACTTATTGCGTGACCTAGTATGCGTCATGATAAAGTGGCTTGTGTTAAAAAAAAAAAAAAAAAACTCCTGTAGGGCAAGTAAACGAAAACGAAGGAAAAATTAGCAGAGTTGCTTACCATGACCAAGTCCCTTTTTAGGGAAAGGAAGAGGTTAGGATGATTAAAACTCCTGTAGGCCGCCATGTCCTGGGGAAGGAGGAGAGGCTATTGTAGAGCCTCAGCCATCAGGTCGGCATGCCCCCCACGATAATGCCTAAGTGTGGCATCATACGCGATGGGCATACCATCGACCTCCAGTACGGGTGACCAAGTGCGTGGAGACCGACGTGCTTGGGCCACCGGGGCTTCCTCTCGATCGTCCACTGAGTTGGACCTCTTACCCCTACGGTCTTGATTCTGTCTGACCTGCTTTTGTCCTTTAGAGGGGCCTAGCTCCCCCTCTTCGACGGTATCTAGTGGCCTTTTCCTCCTTAGGTCAGGGTTAGGTTTCAACCCAAGGTCAGCAGGGATCTGAGGTGGAGGAGGAGGGGGATTTGCAGGTTATCTGGACTTATTTTTATCTTGAGGGGATGGCGCCTTGTTCCTGTTCTTCATTAATTCCTTCAAGCTAGGACCGATCTTGGGGGCCATTGTTTCCTCCTCGTCTGATGTGTCGGCGATGTAAGTTACCACTTGAGCAGGAGTCTGCACACATGAATGCTCGTCTGCCCCCTCTTCGGCCTCCGATACAAGGATTGTTTCTTCTTCAAATTGGAATCTGTCAATCTCTTGTTCAAGGGAAGAAGAGGAAGCTGTGCCTTCTCTGATGATAGCCTCCCCAAGTGGCACTTGTTGTAACGGTTGGGCAACGAGAGGTATCCCTTGTGGGATAGGATGGTCGACAGGAGAAAGATCGTATGGGGCAAGGAAGTCTGGCCGAGAGACGTCTATGAGCGCCAAACGGTGGTCACCTGCTCGGATAGAATTGCCGACATCCAGGAATGACCTTGAAATTGGCTCAAAGTCCAAAATTAGGTGAACTGCACGAAGTTGCCCGTCGTCGTTCACAAAAATTTATGATCTTAGCAGGTAGTTTAGTGCTGGAACGTTGATTAGGCTGAGCTTTGGGTTGGTGAACAGTTTATCTGTCAAGTAAACAAATAACATAGTTAAGAGCCTCGGCAATACCAAAAAAAAAAATAGCTAAACAAATAAATGTAAATGTAGTAAAACGATATCTAAGTGCAGTAAAGTAAAGCCGAGTACTCCTTAAATCTAATGTTAGAAACCCTAGATCTAAATTGCTCCACCTGGCTTTCCTAGTTTGGTTGGGCAGGCTAGGCCGTCACTCTAAGGGCCCGACAGGATCAGGTAGTCGTCTTTCATCCCTTTGTTAGATTTAGGGAGGCAGGAGATCAATTTGACCACATTGGAACGGGAATTAAGGTAAAACCCTGCCCAAGACTCTATATGGCCTTCATACAAATGGGCGACGTTGTACCAAGTCAATCCTAGCCCCAGATGTCGGTCCAAAGCATCAATTGATCCTAGGACTCTAAAAAAATTGGGAGCACATTGGTGGGGGCAGAGTCTATGGGCACGTAGGTAATCCCTTGTAATCCTACCCATGGGGACGGTCATGCCTCCTTCTATGAAGGCAATCATAGGGATTACGACCTCCCCTACTTTTCGGTCAAACTCCACCCCTTCTGTGATGCAGTGTCGTACCACCACCTCCTAGGGAATGTGATACTTTTCTTTGAACAACTCTATCAGGGCCGGAGTCTTTACTAGACGCTCAAATCTACCCATATTTAGCTTGCGAGGTGTAGAATGGTTAGCCGAGGAGGTTAGCCGAGAAGGTAGAGGGAGTTCGAAGAACGAAACTTACGTGGAGTAAGATAAGATGCGAACTGATCTTCTTGTCTCTGGAGGATCTTTGAAGTCTCTTTTGTGAAGGTGTGATGAATATGGAGGTATGAACGCTCTGAAATCGCAAACTCTAATGAGAAATGAAAAGAATAACGTCTGGAAGCTTTTATAGTAGAAAAGAAAAATGAAGGAGACACAATCCCGCCCAAATATTGAAGGTAAAACCTGAACCGTTAGATTAGAGTTCCACCGTTGGATGTCTGTAGTGTAACGCGTTCCAAAGCGTTTAATGATGACGTGTGAGTTCCCAAGCGTCAGAAACTCTCGTGAAATGGCAGAAATGACCATTCTGCATGCCTGGGTTTAAATACCCTTGTGGACTTAATTGTAATTGCAGATACATATCAAAATTATAATTTTTCTCCTCGGATGAGAGGGAAAAATTAGAATTTTGAGGGGCTATTGTGGAGGGCGAAAACTTGAGCCTTTGCGTTAGGCTTGAACCCCACTCTTTAATAATAAGGCGTCCGAGGAGGAGAAGGCATGGAAAAGGGCTCGTAATAGATAAAAGGGCAGATAAATATCCCAGGGTGTTGGTCCGAGAGGGTCATCCTCTTCGGATCTGACATATATCAATAGAGTGAGTTTCGTCTTGCTCTAAACAACCTTCCAGGAAGCTCCAGCGACGAAGATAGACTTCCAATGTATAGGGAAGGGATAAGAACACAGAAATATCTAAGGAAAAAGCTGCTACCACCGCATTAAATGTAGTAAAGCAGCTTTCCTGGCCGCATTAATGTGGAGAAGACCTCTGAACAGTGTCTACAACCACTTCTACTCCCAGAAAATCAAAAAGCAGTGGGAAAGGAGAGAAAAACTTGAGTACAGGGTTAGAAAGTAGACAAGTGGACGGTAGGATTGAATGGAGGATGACTATATAATAGAGTGAAGCCTCCAGAAAAAGGGGATCGAGAAATATTAGGGAAAAACATTGAAGAAGATACACTGTAGCATGAAGAAGAACACCAACGGAAACAACCAATTTGTCTAAGAACTTCCTCCTCGGACATCATCTGAAAACAGCCAACCCATCCTAAAAATTGCTCCTCGGACTTGATTTCAGCATTTGATAGTATTTTATCCTCCTCGGACAGACCCATAACACCTATTAACTGTTATAAAACCCATCACCAGCCCAATTCTTTCACCCATTCTCATAAATTTATTGTATTGGGCTCATTGGGCCCATATCCTATTCCATCTGGGTTTGGGCTACAATTTGTGACCCTACAATATATATATATATATATATATATATACTAGCTTTTAACCCCATGCATATACATGGATTCACTTAAAAATATACAATAAGATACATAATATAATTCATATATATATAATTTAAATATTATTGATAGTCATTTTTATATTTTGTTAACTCTTTAAAAACTTTTGTAATGATATTATTAAGTATAAAATGTAAATTGTACATTTTTTTAAAAATTGTTGTGAAGCACTTTTTTTTTTCCAATTTATTTATTCTAGACTCTTTGATTTTTGTACTTAATAACTCACTTGAATGAATATTTTTGATATGGTCCCACATTTTATTCTAAAATTAAGAAATAAAACTTTTTAAGAATAAATAATTTAGGACACATGGAACAAAATTGGAACTCTAATTGGGAATTCTAATTTGAGTTTCTCTCAGTTTCACCTATTATTATATATATAAATATATAGATATGAGAGAGAGAGAGAGAGAGAGAGAGAGAGAGAGAGAGAGAGAGAGATTAATTACAAAATTGTGTAATTAGTCTTCTAGGATAATCAAGATTTAAATTTTGTTATCGCACTTGAGCAAAGTCTCCTTAATGATCTATTGAACAAGGCCTAAAGTCACTTAAGCGAATCTCGTGCACTTGCTCCCTTCAAACATCAACTTGACTCATGACTTGACTTAACTAATTTATAGTGAATGCAACCTTCATTAACACATGTTTCGGTATATTAAGCAAAAAATAAAAAAAGGTATAGTAATTTGCCAGCCAAAATGGTCAAATGCCATTGTTTTTGAAATATATAGGGATCTACCACTAATTAGGAACTCGAGTTTGGAGAACTCGAGCTCTCCATGGTACTCGAGTTTCAAGGAAAATTTTTAAATTTTTTTTAGGGAACTCGAGTTCCATAAAAAATAGATTTGAAGGCTATTTTTTTCAAAGAACTCTAGTTTCTTAACTCGAGTTTAAAAAATGTGGTATATTGCTAAATACTTCGTAAATATTGATAGATTAATACATATTTTTCCAAATAGTGGTATATGGCCATTGTAGCCGTAATTTGCCAGTTTGAACCTAAATCCTACTAAGGTGAGTACGTTCAAACACCCAAAGAATCTGCAATACACCAAATTTTATCACTTTGTCTCCTACAAAGGGTGGATAGGTGAAAATTATAGTATTCCAATTGCTTAACAAGGTTAATTCAGTTCTAAATTTGAGAGTACAAATTCCTCCCCAAGCCTTAAAAGATGTTGAAATTGATTAGATAGCTCATTTTCCAGTCTAGGAAGAAACTCGTATAGCCAAGTATAAAAGGTTTTTTTGGATACCAAACAGGCTGGCAAAAATTTTTATTTTATTTTTAATAAAGATATTACCAAAATGTATAGCAATTTCAAGATTTAACACTCTGGGTGAAGTCATTGTATGCGCCCTAGGTCATTGTAACCCTCAAATGCTGCTAGGCTTGCCATGTAACTAATATGCTTGGGATATGCCCAATGTAAATCCATCATATACATGGATCCAAGAGTACACCACTAACTTAGGGGTTGTGCAGAGAAGGATATCGCAACCTATTATATGTCCAAGAATTAATTTCGACCCTTATGCAGATGTCTAATGAACCAAACTTGAAGTTTGGAACAAATTTAGGAATGTGTTAGGAACCAAGTTGGGCTGAGTTTAGCTCACGTGCACAAAAGCTTGGATAGCTTGCTTAATCACTAAAAGGATGTCAAGATTAGTCTCATGAGAGTTTAAAATTGTTAACCTTAGAGTGACGCATGCTTTTAAAACCTAATGAGGAGATAATGTGCTCGGCATGTTGACCTTTGCCTTAATTTTGTTTACTACTACAATAGATAGATGAGGGGTCCTAATCAAATATACAGAACCCATGTAGAAATTAACATTCTTTGCACTTCTATAGTTCCACATGAGAATCTTCTTGTTTTTTTTTGGGGAGTGGGGGGGGGGGGGGGGGGGGGGGGGGAGGATCATGTACAATGGTCAATAGGCATGATCTAGCCTTGAACATGTGAATCCCAAATTGATTGGATATTGATTAAGTGGGTATTATTTAGGTGTATGCTAAGTCCAACATCAAGCATAAACTAGGTTGATTTAAGCTTTATTAAACTACAAAGAGTCTTTTTTTTTTTTTTGAATGGAAGATATAGATAAACTATAAGGAGTCTTAATTGTGACTAGACTATTCCTTTTGAGGTATAATGTAATATGGCTAGTGATTTTCCATAGATTGTTATATATCATATCAGAGTAAACCTGGTAATGGAATGTGGCTCAGGGGCACTGCAACACAATTTGGGTAGATGAATCTTGGATTTATGAGTGATTGTGAGGATTTATATTGTAACTTGACTAGTCTTTTTGGGGTATAAGTAGTAAACACAGATGTGGCTAGTGCTTTACTCGTGTCATTACAAATGGTGCCAACACCAAAAATGGACAGATTGGATATTGATTGAGTGTGTGTTGAGCCCTACATCAGTTATATATTGGGATGATCAAAGCTTTATTAACAACTACATGTAGACACCACATCATGTAACCTACATTTAACCTAATCAGGAGGGCAAAATGGTAACTTCACACCTAAATGTAGCATCTTAATTCTAGCCATTGGATCCTTAATTTCTCCTTATTAAAATGATTTCGACTTCATAATAATCAATATGATAAGTCATAAGTCTCAACTAAACCATTAGGTCGAAAGTAATCATCAAATCATGTTAATGGTTAAAATGCATTTGCATGAGTTGAGTCAAATCACATGTGATTATGAACAATTAATTTTGATTGGTCTAATTTAAGTCCAATTTAAAATAAATGAAGTGTCATGATCCTATTGCATAAGACCAAAAATGACCATGTGATTGCATGCATACAATTCAATTAAGTTAATCAACATTTGATAAATTCCTAAATCTTAGTTGATATTTAATTGTAATTGGAAGATTTAATGTTGTCCAAGCCAAGGTCCAAAAGCGGAAATTAAATAAAAAATTAGAACATTAATTGCAAATTATAATTTTTTTTAGAGATAATTACAACATGCTGCTAATCCTGCTGTTGTGAAATTTTAAAATACTCGCAAGTGTACGAACCGTACCAAAGTATAGTTGGACAAGAACGAGGTCGAACCCACAGGGACTTGAATGAACGTAGGAAAATTAATTAAACCTTAACCAAATTAATCCTAATCTAGTTTAATAAAAATTGGTTGTTTGCAATTAAATAAAATAAGAAAATAATAAAATTAAGCAAATAGTTAAACTAAGCAAAAGATATAAAGCAATAAAAAGATGTAAACAATCGAGAGAAAAGAATTAAGATTTTGGAATCCCCCTTGTAAGTCATATCAGCATATATTTATGATCATTAAATTTTCCCAACTCACTACATGATAATCTAGAAATCAATCTTGCTATCATGGAAAGTATCATCATTAAAACTTATGTTTAAAAATCTAAAGCATGTTCTTCTTCGCTTATTAAGTATAAAATTAAATTATCAATTGTATTCGTAGTTAAACAAATCACAAGATATATCCAATTCTAAAAATCAAATCATAAATTGTATCCATTGACAAAAAAATGACAAGCGATATCCAATTTTATAATCAAGAATTAATAAACCAAGCATTCAATTAATTAAGACAAATCCTAAATCATGAGAAAAACATGATTGAACTCATATCTAGAATCTTATTTTAGTCAATTGATATGAAGCAAGAACAATTTAATCATTAAAGAACAACTATTGTGGGAAAAATCAAATCACATAAATATTGCTAATAATCATTAACAATGTTTCATCCTCAACCCTAATTATAAATTTAGCTACTCATAGTAATTGAAAGAAAACACAAAAATAAAATACTAAACATTAAACTAGACAAATAAAATAAAACTAACTGTAATGGAAGAAAACCAAAAAAAGTAGCCGCACTCTCTATACATTCAGCCCTCAACCCTAGCACTAGCCTTCTTGAATTTTGCCCTAAAGAGCCTTTAAATAGGTAAAGAAATCCTATTACAAGTTGAATTCCCGTTTGGAGAAAATCCCAGATTTTTAGGCTTCACTTAACTGACGATTTCGGTCCATTTAATATCTGAATTAGGACTTTTGGTAAACTACAAAGTTATATACCTTTAAGTTAACTTTCCAACCCAACTTGAATCATCTCAATTAGACATTTGAGCAGAAAGTTATGCCAAAAATACTAACTGATGTGCAGGCTGGAATCCTAATCCGAATTGGACTTGGATTTGGTGCAAATTTCCTTTGATTCCTTGCTCCAATTGGACTTAAATTTAATTGGGTTGGCCTTCTTTAACTTCATGCCTGGCTGATGTAAGTTGGCTTGATTCAATTGGCCTAGCCCCACTTTGCATGTAAAGCCCTGTTACCTGCAACACAAAAATATTATTTAATCAAACACAAAATAACATAAAAGTAAGGCTAAATACCTATCAAAAAAAAAAAGTAAGGCTAAATATGTAGATATGTGAGTACTTTATTGTATATATTTCATGCACATCACTCGCAGCTCAAACCCTTTCCCCCTTAGATCCCCAAGCACTTTGTGCATGGGGAGGTGCCAATTTAACTACAAGACCTTTGGCTAATTGCAAATTATAATTGAAAAAAAAAAAAAAAAAAAAAAAGGAAATCAAGCTAACTTAGGCCAAAGTACCTGTTGGTCAAGCATTCATTTGCCTATCAACAAATTAAATAACACATACCAAGTGCCAATCGGCTTGGCACTTGGCCCAAGTTGACTTGAATTTTTAAATTTAGACTCTTGGTTTTGCCTCACATTGCATTAATTCTAAGATTAATTGCCTTCCTTCCAAGATCCTCCATCCTCTACTATACAAGCCTACTTACTCCCTCATTCCAAAGCATACCAAAGTAACCAAACCTCCTCCTCTCTTCCTAGAGTTCAAGTGAAGTAGACAAGAGTTTGTCATATTATGGTCCTCATGAGACTCGGTATTGAGTGAGCACCTCTCAACCTCTCCTAGAATTTCTTCTATCTTTCTTCCTAAAATCCTAAGGAAGTAGGGAAAAGACTTGTCATATCTCGGTCTTCCTTTGACTCGAGGCATTGAGCGAGTACTCTTCTACCCATCCCTTAGAAACCGCCAAAAAGCATCCACCACCACCATGTTGGACCTTGCATGTATGTATAATTTTTTTTCCCTAACTTGTTTATATATTATTGTAATTTTAATCTGGGATCAAAGCAGGCTAGTTGTTGAGTGTTCTTCACATGTCCATCCATACAGTAGGGTTTTGATCTTAAAACTTTTTTTTTTCTCTTCTGTTGAGAAAGTGAAAGAACATGTTAGTTCGAGATGTTCACATGTTTGAATATGGGATATCACAATTCACACACATTCACTATGATTTACCTTTCAATTCATATGCAATCTTGAATAAAGTAAAATTAAGGTGTTTCACATGTACACACATTTAATTTTAAGCAAACAACATGACATGTTTACAGTTTACTTTAAAGCAATAACATGCAACTAATTGATAGCATATTAATTGTATGAATAATGTGATATGTCATTGACCATCATAGTCTAAAAGACTATTTTCACAGGGTAAGGTGGGTACTTAATACCTTCCCACCTTGTAACTTAGCCTCCTAACTTAGATAAAGGGTTTGTATATCAATAATTATTCATGTAATTTTATTTTTGTAAAGTGTAATTAGGACCAAAGCAATGTTCTTTTCTCTTAAATTGTATCTAAAACCAAAACTATGTAATATTTTAGTTACTTCAACAAAGATGTAAAATTGTCAATAATTCAATAAAGATATAAAAAAAAAATTTCAATTATTCAATAAGATGTTTATTTTTTATTATGGTATTTTAATTTTTTAATTTTTTTTTATGTTTAATAAAATAAGTAAAGGTCCATGTAAAACCCTCGATCTAAAATAAAAATGTAATTAGTTGAATCACCATTATGAAAGGCACTAACATGACTCCACCAGTTCGTATGGGTTTGACCCAACCAAGGAATGTTGTGGGCCGGAGATAAGGTCTTTCACAATATAAGAACTCTTAATTGTGACTAAACTAGTCCTGTTAAGGTATAGTGCAGATATAACTAGCACTTTTTCTTAGGTCATTACATGTCACTTCTTAGAGCTTCCCAAATCTTTAGCTTGCAGAAGAAAAGATTACAAAAGGCAGAAAGAAGAGACAAATAAAAGAAAGGCAGAAAAAAAAGAAAAAAAAAAGAAGAAAAAAAAACAGTCACTCCCTGACTCTCTCCATCTTGATTCTTAAAAAAAAAAAAAAAAACACTCTTTTTAGTTGGCTTACTCATCAATTGGTGTTGGCAATAGACTTGGTGTGTTCACAGATCTTCATTTCAAGTTCGTTTTTTATTTTCTCTTCATTTGCCTCTTTTGTCTTCTTCATGGTTTGTTGCTAGTGGTTTTTTTTTTTTTCTTTTCCCGAAGAGGAGTTTGCTCATTGCTACTAGGTTTTTAATCTTCTTTTTGGCTGAACTTTAGTTTAGTTGTACACTTGTACTCTTTACACTTTTTTGTTTGTTCTCTTAAATTTTGATTTCTTTAGATTTTTCTAGAAGGCTATGGAATGGTCCAAATGGACCCACTTAAAGAGTTAAAGTATTGATTCTAGACTTCTAGTCTTACACATTTTGTTTTGTTTTTGTTTATTTTTTTATTTTTTATTTTTTTTATTTATTAAGAAATCAGATTTAGTGGTATGGAAGTTAAAGAATTGATCCAATGATCCTAGTCCTACACACTTTTTTTTTTTTAAGAAATCAAATTTTAGAATTAATTATTTTTTATATATAGTAGATCAAGCTATAATATTTTTGGTTTTTTATTTAATTTTGAAAAACTAAAATCAATAGATGATGATAGTTAAAAAAAAAAAAGTCTTAAGCTTGAATGTTTTCTCACACATGAAACTTATTTAGATATTGATGGCTTAGATTTATTTTCAGAACTAAAAGTTTTAGAAGAAGTTTTGAAAACAAATGATAACTCTCCAATTAATGTACTAAATTATATAAAGAGGCTAGAATTTTTTCCAAATGCATATATTGTTTTCAAAATATTACTAACTATACATGTTACAATTGCTTCCGCAGATAGAAGTTTTTCAAAATTAAAATTAATAAAATCCTATTTAAGATCAACTATGTCACAAGAAAGATTAAGTGTGAGTTTGGATACCAATGAAAAATGAAAATTATTTTACTATTCAGCTTATTTTTGCTACTATTCATGGGCCTCACTGCATTTTTTGGTATTATTCATGGACCCTACTGTATTATTTCAGTTAAATTTTACCTTTATCTACAGTATTTTCAGCAATAAATTTTTAGTTTCAGCAAAATAAGCGGTATCCAAACAGACCATAAGTGGATTAGCCATATTATCAATTGAAAAGGAAATGTTAACGGAATTTGAATGTAAAAATTTAATTAGTAATTTTGCCTCTCAAAAAGCAAGAAAAATAAATTTTAATTGAAAATAAATATGAATTTATAATTAAATATAATAAAAGGCCCCCATTTAAAGCTTTCGCTTAGGGTTCCCAAATTCGTTGAGCCGGCCTTGGTTCCATCATTTCTCATGCTTGAGGTTTAGGGTAGCCAATAGGAGAAATAGTCGTTCATCAAGTTTGAGAGTGTCTAATAGCATTTTGAAGATCAAAATGCACACAGGTGTGTACCCAAATGAAGATCGTGGTCTCCTTTCTATCAAGAATAAGATAGGAAGACGCACTAAGGTAATAAGATAGGAAGATGCACTGAGGTTCTTTTAAGGGACAAAGTTGTCGATGGCAATCGGGCTTCAACAACGCTTTTCCCTATAATCATCCTTGGCCAAACCTAGTACCTCACTCTTTTTTTTTTTTTTGATGAACTGTCAGACTAATTTTGGGCACATAGGGACAATATAAGTTTAAGGTGCACATGACTTATTATAATCGCAAAAGTAAAGCGAGATAGAAGAGCAGTGTCATCATTTTTTATTTTTTTTGGTGTGGATAAACAGCAATAAAAGTAGTGCTATCATTTTACTTTTGAAGGTCACTAGCAAAGTATTTGAGCGTTAAAGTCCATTTGAATTGTGAGTATAAGGGCCGTTTGATAAGAGATTTCTAATAATGTTGTTTAAGTGTTATGGAAATATGTGTGGGATAAAAAGCATTGTAGAACTATATATTGTGTTGTTTAAACAACAATACCAAAAAATACTTAAACAACGTGTGTGAGTGTGTTAGACCCTTTAGAATATACACCACTGTCAATTTCTTTAAGACCTTCTCCCATTCTTTCTGTGTGTGTGTTAAAATACTTAATATTCTTAAAAAAAAAAAAAAAAAAAAAAAACCAAACGGGTCCTAAATCACTAAATTTGTTATCATTGGAGTTTTGGTTACAATTTTCTTATATTTGCCTATGTTATTGAAAAATGCTCTGGAAATTTTTTTTTTGGGTGTTGGCTGACATAGTTAATCCACTATAATAGCTTCTAACCAAGTCTAACCTTCCAAAGTCTAACAAAATGTACACAAAATTCTAAACACCAACGTCTAAATTCACAACAATCCAACCAATAAAATATCTAATGGAACAAAATAGAAAAAAAAAAAAAAAATCAATAATCTCAATCCCACAAATTCTAAGCCAATCTAAAATTTTGACAACCAATATTAATGGAAGGAGGGGGGAGAAGCAAATCTCATAAGATAGAGAAAACATACTTTATTAGAGGTGGATGTCTTGGAATTAAGTGGGTGGGGATGGGGTGGGTCAACGGGGAAGGGGATGATTTGGGTTAGGGGCGAGTGGCAATGGTGAGTATCTTTTAGGAGCAACTTATTTAGAGAATTTAGGGGGTTGTTTGGTACACCATTTCAAACAACAATTTTCAGTTTTTAAATAACATTACACTTATTTCCACACATATTTTCAAATAACAAAATACATGTTTTTAAGTGTATATACCAAACACCCCCTTAACATCCAGGATTGCAAAAAATTTTCTATTTTACTATTTAAAAAGTCATTTTATCTATTGTACCATACCATTTTACAGTACACTCAACATTCCATATTTTATTTTTAGAATACAACCCATTAAAATAACATAAAATAATTTCAACCAAAAAAACAAAAAAAGTCCCATAACCAATCTTTGTCGTAACAACCAGAAAAACACTGCCATCACCACCCTTGCAAACCCAAAAAAATTTAGCCCATCTCAGCCATATCAAACCCAAAAAACCCATGAGAAATCAAACCAATCACCACTAAAATCAACGCCGAAAAACACCACCCACAACCATTAATCTTAGCCATAGAAAAAAAACCAACTGATCTCAATGCCGATAACCAACATACCATCGTTCACCAACCACATTAGAACCCACCAACCACCATACCGTCGTTCACCAACCACCACCAAAAAACCTAAAAACCACCCGCACCGAAACTCAGTCATCACCACTTGAACTTATATCAAACCAAATCGCAACCCACCAACCCAAAGCCCACTGCCACATAAATCACAACCCAACCGCCGAAACTTAGCCCCTCATCGATCCATAGTCACCCAAACAACCACCCAAAATCGATCCATAGTAACAACAACCTAAACCAATCTATGGTATATAAATGTAAACAGTGAGAAGCAGTTGCATTACCGAGAGGACCTAAACAAAAACCCTAACATTAATGGAGCTTCAGTTTGCAATAACCCAAACGAAACCTCAACCCAAACCCAAAAACCCTTGAATCTTCGGTCAGAAGAGAGAGTGATAGAGTAAAGAGAAAATGGGTAGAGAGACAGTGTGCTAGAGTGATGGGTTGAGCGGCATAAGGAGAGAAAGAGTGATCAGCAGCAACATAGGAGAGAGAGTAAATGACTTGGCTTGTGGGAGTATTATTGAGAGAGAGAAAGGAGACGAGAGATTGAAGAGAGAGAATGAAGGAAGATATTTTAGGAAAATAAAGAATAAAGAATATTATTTTATTTATCCAACCTTGCAACAGTAGATTCTATATTTAGGACGTTACTATAGCTGAGTTGTAAATTTTTTTACAACTAGCACATATTTTGGTGTTGAGCTTAAATTTGGTCTGAAGCTGGCGTAAAAGGTGGGTTTTATGCCAGCTAATAAGGAGACGCCATGTCATCATCTTAACAAATCCTCAATTTCAAAAGAAAAAAGAAAAGAAAAAAAGAAACCATCGCATAACAGTTTCAGAGGAAATGATATACCCAAATACCAAAACCAAACGTCATCCACCTCTTCTTAGAACCAAACCTCCACGCCTTTTCCAGATTCAATGCTGGAACCTGAAAAATACATCAGAGCCACCGTGATATTGGTGTTGCAATCTCAAGGGCACTGGCGAAAGTGTTCCAGTGTAACAGTGAGAAGAAAAGTGAGACAAATATTATATACCAGGAATCTTTTTGGTAAAATTATTGAAATATATAGATTCCATTTCTGCTTCTATAATAACTAAAGTTATTTTCCATTTTGAGTCAAAGCAGCGTATACATGACTGTAAATAAAGTTAAAGTGGGTGTCCTCACCTTTGACACCAAGGAAACATCATAGCAACGAAGTAAAAAGACTAGCTAGGAAAATCTGCAACCAGATTCCAGGTTCCAGCATTAAATTCGGATGAGGCGTGAAGGTTCGATTCTAAGAAGAGGTGGATGACATTTGGTTTTGGTGTTTAGGTATATCATTTCCTCCGAAACTGTTATGTGATTTTTTTTCCTGAAATTGTGGATTTTTTAAGATGATGACGTGGTACCTCCTCATTGGCTGGCGTAAAACCCACCTTTTACGCTAGCTCTAGACTAAATTTAAGCTCTTTGGTGTTTGATGTTTTTAGCTTTTTATTGAAAGTATACTAAAGTATACTTGTATTTTGAAAAAGTAAGGTTTTAAAAAATCGTACATAAAAGTTAAAGAAGCAAAAAAACTAGGAGCATCCACAACAGATATGCCAAATGTGCCAAATGCCAAATATTTGGCATATTTGGCACACCAAACACCAAAAAAACCCCTTTAGAGTATCCACAGCAGCTGTGGCATAATTTATGCCATTTTGCCACATCAAAGGCTTACTTTATTATTTTACCACATCATTTTACAACATTCCATTTATCAGATGTTTTATCATTCAATTCTATACATTAAAATAATATTTACTACACATTAAAATAATATTTACAACTCATCAAACACAATCAACATCCACCACACTACTGCCAACAACCAACAGCCACCACCACACAACCACCATCTTCATCCACAACCCAAAACACAATTCAAAACAAACCCATAGCCCACCAACACCAAATCGGAAGCCCCACCACCACCACCACCACCTCAACCACAAACCCCAACAAACCCACCGCCTCCACACCCTCACCTACACCCACTTCCAAACCCAAAACCTTCATAATCCAAGTCAACCTAGACTTCAAACCCACCATCTTCATCGTTGTCATCGTCATCGCCGTTAACCCAGATTCTGACCTCGTCATCGCCGTTAACCCAGATTCTGACCTCGTCATCGTTGTCATCGACACCGACATTACTCCCAACCACAAAAGCTTCAATGACTAACACAACAAACCCATACCCACCCACTGCTGACCCATCCATCGGAACCTATAGCCTAGCCCATCTAAACCCACCCATTGCCGAACCCACCAATCAAACCACAGCAAAAAAAAAAAAAAAAAAAAACCATTGCTAGAGAGAGATCGGCGTGGAAGTGATTGTCAGCGTCGGTGTGGAAGAGCAGTGAGGGTTGGGGTTTGAGAGGAGAGGATTGGGGTGAGAGAGAGGAGAGGATTGGGGTTTGAGGGTGAGACTGACAGAGAGATGAGAGAGAAAGAAGAATAAAAATAATAATAAAAGCATATGCCACATATGTCCGTATCATGGCAAATTTGTGAGGATACTGTAGCATGTTGCAAATTTTATAAGATTTGGAACATATGATAAAATGGGGTTTTTGGTGTTTGGTGTGCCAAATGTGCCAAATATTTGGCATTTGGCACATTTAGCATATCTAGTGCGAATGCTCTTATGAGATGTTCCAAATCTCATAATTTTTTCCATATGTGAACAGTATCGTTCTATTTTGGAACAGTACGGACAAGAATGCTAAAAAAAAAAAGTTTTTTTATTCATTTCTCTCTCATTCTTTTTGACTTTCTCTCTTCCCTCTCTTTCATTTCTTTTTTCATTTCTTTGCCGCTGTTGTTGTTGTGTTTGATGATATATTATTTTAATATATAGAATTGAATGATAAAACATCTGATAAATGGGATGTTGTAAAATGATGTGGTAAAATAATAACATAGGCTTTTGGTGTGTCAAAATGACATTTTTTATAGAACATTTGCTGCGGATGCTCTTATAAAGCTAATTCCAAACCCATTTTGAGTTAATGGCTTTATGGGTACACAATTGACATCCCACGAGCCTTTTTTTTTTTCTTGCACAAATTGAAAATATTTATAATTTTTTTTTTAAATTTAAAAAATTTATACGAAACAAATGTATCCTACAACAAATGGATTTCTATTTTCTACCATTAATTAATCCAATAGAAACTAATTTTTTTATGCATTTGATAGGAACCCAATGGAGTTTTTGTTTTGTTTTGTTTTGTTTTTTTGTTTTTGTTTTTGTTTGTTTGTTTTGTTTTTTTTTGTTTTGTTTTTTATTTTTATTTTTATCAAATGGAACCCAATGGAGTTGATCCTTGTCTCAACAATTGCCTTGAGCTTTCCTTTGGGGTCAGGTATTATGGGCCCGTTTGATATGTGTATTTAAATAACAGTTTTTAGTTTTTTTGGAAATACATGTGGATGAAAAGGTGTGTGAAAATACAGATAATGTTGTTTAAGAATTGAAAATATGTGTTTAAGCACATATACCAAACGAGCCTTAAGTTTTTTTTGGTATTAAGGGCTAGGTATAATAAAGTTCAAACTATAATAAGATACGGCTTATTTTGCTTAAAATTGTAAATTTTTTTTAATTAATGTTCTTTAATGAATTTATTATTCATTGACTTGATTGCAATGTCCGTGTCTCATAAACAGTGCAACAGGTGCCAGACAAGAAAAAAAAAAAACGCATAACAAAGCAAATGCAGACGCAAACCTGGGTTAACCAAACGGACCTTAAGACCCATCGCAAAGTTTGACCTGAGGCTGAGTCGATGACTAGTGACCCTGCGACTTCATTTAAAAAACAACCGAAAAAAAAAAAAAAAAACCCATTTTTCATTTTCTTTGTCTTCCTCACTTACCAAAATTGAAAATTCAACAATTCTCTCTCTCTCTCTCACCAAAAGCACAAGCATTTCTCGATGCTGTAGGCTCAAATCGGCGTGGGTCTTCCAGATCTGACATCTCATCACCGTTCATCTGATCGAGTCTTCATAGTATCTTGATTGATCCCCTGGATCAGAGATGCCGGTGGCCGCTTCGGCTATCTACTTTCTCAACCTCCGTGGCGATGTTCTCATCAATCGCCTCTATCGCGACGATGTCGGGTATTTACTCTCTCTTACGCATGATGTTGAATTTGATGGGAATTATTATGTACAAAAATATTCCTCAATTTTGAGAATGTGACACATCGATGTGACAAGCTTTTGTTGCTAATTAATGGTTTTATGTGTAAAAATTAGGATTTTCAATAATGGGTCAGCTGTATTTTTGGGTAAACGTATCTGGGTATGGCCTGATAGTTGTGACACATCGATTTGACAAGGTTATGTTGCTGATTAACGGTTTTATGTATACAAAGCAGGTTTTTGAATAATGGGTTAGCTGTATTTTTGAGTAAGTGTATCTGGGTATGGTCTAATATTTAGATTTGTTTGTGCTTTCTATGTATTTGGCTATGTTGTGATTTTAAGGTCTTAAATGAGCAATCAAAGTGTACTGAATTTTGGATCACAAATTGACATGGTACATATAATTTGTTCTGTAAATTAGTGTCTTTGTAGGTACATGTGATCTTACCGGACATGAAGCTAGAATTGGTTTATAGGTTCATAGTTTGTTCCTCAATCTACTCCATGTTGGGGGATTAAACATTTGTAGGATTATGAAGAGGATAGTATGTTGGAATTTGGATAGGGCCTTATTGGTGTTGGCACTAAAAATGTTGTTAGTACATGATTTGCCGCCTTGGATTAGGTGGCCTGATTACAAATGCTTTTTAGGAAACGTTACAGACGTTAATTTCAATAATTTCGGTTAGAAGTTTATTTGTTTTAGATGCCAGTTACTTTTTTTTTTTTTTTGATAAATAAGATGCCAGTTACATATTGTTGCTGTGTGCTCAAACTATCTTACAGAGAGTTTATGCGGAGTTGGAATGTGAGATTACTGAAGTTTTAATGATTGGGAATTGAAGTTAGTGAACTCTTTCCTAAATCTCTTATGCTTAAATATCTCCTGAGGAGAGGGGTGTTATAAGCTGTCAAGCTGAGCTGGAGATTGAGAGGTTGTAGTAGTTTTGATGTTTTTTTTTTTTTTTTTTTTAATAATTTTATTTTATTATGAGGCCATTCAAGGTACCAATGCGACTTCTTTCCCATAGAAGATGATTTGGTGTGTTAATGCCCTAAACAGGGTTTCATTATTTGTTTGGTTAACAGCTGGGGCAAGATTCTTACCTGTGAGAATCTTATCAGGAGAGGCTTCTCTTTAGTTGGTTGGTGCAGTATGTGTCGGTGCAGTGGGAAGACAGTGGATCATCTGTTAATACATTCTGATTTTGCATATGTTTTTGGAACTTTTCCTTTAGAGCTTTTGGGATTCAATGGGTGTTAGCAAAGACGGTAGCTGATCTCTTTTTTAGGCGGAGGAATTAGTTTGGGAAGCACTCATTAGATATATAGAACCTTGTCTGTTATTTTTGATGCAGGCACTGTGGAAGGAACAAAATAGCCACACTTTTGAAGTTACTAAAAAATCAATGGCTCTGTTGGAATCATTATTGATTCGAACTTTGTTTAATTGGTCTCGTGCATGGGGTCTTACAAATAGCAATTCGCATTTAGACTTCAATGAATTACTTTACTTTTGTGCATTTATTTTTTTGAAATTATTTTAGGTTGCTTTGTGTTCATGAAGTAATCTATTCTCTTAATAAAATACCTTTACTTATGAAAAAAATGCATGCCCTGCTGATCAAAGTGCCAAGAAATTAAGTATTTTTACCAGTAATCTGTGCCATGACTAGCTTCATTTTCTTTATTTGTGACAAGAGTGCATCCCTTGTGTATTGATGTCAAATTCATTGCTCTCTTGCTGCATGGTCATGCTGTTGAAGGTTCATGTGGCAACTTTATGTAGTTTCTGCTAGGATTTTTTTGTTGGTTTATTGATGTGAAATTACTATTTTTCTTGTCATTTTCTTTTTAATTCTACCCTTTATTGATTGGTTTCTTGCCCCCAAAGCAATAAAGATGTTTTACATTCTACCCTTTATTGATTGGTTTCTTGCCCCCAAAGCAATAAAGATGTTTTACATGACTTTTTTGTTGTTGTGGTTTTCTACGTACCAACGTCTATACTTCATTTCAGGGGAAATATGGTTGATGCTTTCCGAGTCCATATAATGCAAACCAAAGAACTTGGTACATGTCCTGTGCGACAGATTGGTGGTTGCTCTTTCTTTTATATGAGAATCAGCAATGTCTACATTGTGATCGTTGTCAGCAGCAATGCAAATGTAGCTTGTGCTTTCAAGTTTGTTGTTGAGGTAGTCAGCTTTTTCTTCTTGTTTACATTCTTCAGTGGTTGCACCTTTTTCCTTTTTAATATTTTTTTGAGAAGTAGGTTTTCGTCTGTATTTATTTTAAGTTAGGTTATAGTTAGAAGCAGCTTCTAAAATACCTCAACTTTTTGATAAGTAAATAATTGCATTAAAAACTGAAAAAAGTGCTACCCAAGTACGCTAGGTGTATACAGCAGGAACTAGGACAAGAAAAAAAGAAGGAAAACAACAAAAAAGGAACAGCATCTAGGAAAAGCTCAAGAATGCCAAATAATCTAAGAACCCCTCAACTGAAAATTGTGTAGGCGATGATGTCCATTCATGCAAGGAATTTAAGAAAATATATTTCAGCTTAACCATGCTAATCTCTTTATCCTCAAAGCACTGAGCATTGCTTTCATGCCAAATGCACCACATAAGACACAAGGGAACTACCTGCTGCCACACAGTCCCATTACCTCACATACCAAAACACCCTTTCCAATCCTCGATCCTCTCTCACTGAAAGGGGCATTACCCAAAAAACACCAAAAAGGGTGTAAACCAAAGCCCACAAATCTGACGCCATTGCACAGTGAAGAAATAAATGATTCACATCATCTCCATAATTTTTACACCTGAAACACCATTCTGTCACCATGATACCCGTCTTTCTTAAGTTATCTTCTGTAAAAACCCTCCCCAATGTGACACACCAAGAGAAAAATGCCAGCCCTGGCGGGACTGTAACTTTTCAATACTTTTCTAAGGCAATGCCACCCCTGATCAAGGTGCTGTAGTAACTCTAGCCCTGGAAGACCCTTTTTTTAATTATTATTATTATTTTTTTATTGACGGAATTCACACTCAAGAAACCAAATCTTGGTGTTGTAAAGTTCATACTGCAATTGTGTCACAACAACTTTTTCCCAAACTTGCACTGCCCGGATGAACACAGGATGCCAATACATCTGCTCATGTCTGACCTCTACATAATCTGCCACTGTAGTGTCACTATCTCAGGCTAAAAGATACAAATCTGGGAATCTCTCCTTCAGATTGGACCGCCACAATTCATGCCAAAACCGGACTTTTGAGCCATCCTCAACATCACATCTAACAAATCTCACAAAACCATCCCATCCTCTTCTAATGAACTTCCATAAACCCACATTTTATAATCCCTGAACCTCCCTGGAATACCAAAACTTTCTAGAGGAATCATGCTTTAACTCTAAACCTGCCTCCATATTGCCTTCTCTTCACACTCATAACGGCACAACCAGTTCCCTAATAAAGAGTACTACCTTCTTGATTCCCAAACCCCCAAAGTGAGCAGGAGTACAGCAAGTATTTCATTTTACTAAATGAAATTTGAATTCATCACCCATATTACCCCAAAAAAAGTCTCTTTGAAGTGTTTCCAATATATTTTCTACACCCACTGGAATTGGGAAAAGAGAGAAAATGAGTAGGAAGGCTTGAGAACATACTCTTGATGAGTGTGAGGCAAACCCCTTTTGATAGATAGATTCTTTTCCATCTAGCCAGTCTCCTTTGCATCCTCTCAATAATGGGATCCCAAATAAATTTTGCCTTAAAGGGTGCTCCTAAAGGTAATCCTAAATACTTTATAGGAAGAGACGTAATTCGACACCCAAGATCATTTGCCAACTCTAATTTTTGAAAGGAATTTGATAGCTAATACTAATGTTTCTGTTTGTTATGTTTTGCAGGCAGTGGCACTTTTCAAATCTTATTTTGGCGGGGCTTTTGATGAAGATGCAATCCGTAATAATTTTGTTCTCATTTATGAGTTATTGGATGGTATGTAATTTGAGAAGCAAATACGTCCCCACTATTTCTATTTGCATAAATTTACTCATGGTTATTAGACTTGGATTTACTTGGCTGGGTTTTAGCAACCAGTCCATTTCTTCTACTGCATCAAATGAAGTCAAAACTTGGTTAAACCCATTTTAACTGGCTGGGGTTTAGTGACCCATGTGACCTGCCTGGTTTTTAGCAAACCTGGTTTGTTCTATTTGCACCATACAACTCTTTTTCGTTTGAAAAACATAGTTGTCAGGAATTGAATGCAAGGCCACTTAAGAAGATTGTTAAGCTAAACAGCCAATTTGGCTGCATTGATGCTTGTCTTTATAACTTTTCTTTTGCATACAATCTCAGTAGCGTATACACACTTTTTTTGAAAATGAAAATGCATAAAACAGCTCAATGATTAATTGAAGAATATTGTATAAAATCCAGTGGTAAAAACCAATGATGTTAAATACGAATGATACTCAGTAGTATATCATTGTGCTGCTTGTTAGTTGGCGTATGCATGTGTTTCCCTTGCATACTTGTGTGTGCGTGCGTGCGTGTACAAGTGCATTTCTCTGCAGTGTAGCTTTTTACCTATGATTTGTGCCTCTTTTTATCATGCTTACATGCACATATTTGTATTTTTGCTTGCAAATTATGGTTTGTGTGCGTACCAAGGGCGCTACAGCGCACCTATCTTGTTGCTTTTTAATTTACCTTTTTTGCCAATATTGAAAAGTCATGTAGTTTGATTTTACTCAAAATTAATGACCATTATGTAAGTGCGTTGAGGATTGATTTTCACCTCTAATTGCAGAAATTATGGATTTTGGTTACCCACAAAATCTTTCTCCTGAGATTTTGAAGCTTTACATCACTCAGGAAGGAGTGCGCTCACCATTCTCATCCAAGGTTAGTAAGTTGGTAGTTAGGATTTGGTAATTTGATCAATCAATGACTGTTGACAGTCTTCTAGGACCTTTTATTTATTTATTTATTTTTATATATACATATATTTAATTTTTTTCAGAAGTATATTACATTGTTATGCCAGATATGCTTGTGAAAGATGATGTTTGATTTATTCTTCTATTTACATATAATTTTAAATAGGCTTTAATAATTTGTTTCTGCCATACGAAAAAAAAAAAATAGCCTACAGATAAACCTGTTCCTAATGCAACCTTACAAGTTACGGGAGCTGTTGGTTGGCGGAGAGAAGGCCTTGTTTATAAAAAGAATGAGGTGATTCTAATTTTTTCCATTTCTTTTCTGTATTGGATATAGCCATTCAGCTGGATTTTTAAAATTTTTACCCTGTACAGGTCTTTCTGGATATTGTGGAAAGTGTAAATCTTCTTATGTCTTCCAAAGGTGGGCAGTTGTTCTGGAGGTATATTGCATGATTTTTCTTAGTTCTGTCGCTAATAAAACATTTTTGTAAATATAGGTAGTGTTCTGCGTTGTGATGTAACGGGGAAGATTCTAATGAAGTGCTTCCTGTCTGGAATGCCTGATTTGAAGTTGGGTTTAAATGATAAAATTGGCCTTGAGAAAGAGTCACAACTTAAATCCCGTCCTACTAAAAGGTAATTTTTAATGACACATTTTTCTACTTCTTTATTTATCTGCCTTTTATGTCTTTATTTTTCTCTCACCCACTTTATTTTCTTAATGTAGTGTTCCCTTGATGAAATTTGAAATTTATTTATTTATTTTTTACAATATTTCCACTTGTTTCTCTCTCAGTTTCCTCTATGAATTTATTTTTTTAATAAAACTAAATTTGCGCTTGCGATGTCAGTGTAGCACATAAACAATAGGCCATAACAAGCCAGAGGAATGCTTGATTCCACCTCTGCTTGTTGCTTTATTCTTTTACTTTGTTGAAAGTTACAATGAGTAATTACTTATCAAAAAAAAGTTACAATGAGTAATAGTCAATTAGAAATCAAATTTATTATTGCAGTATACATTACATTCTTAATTTTGCATCTCTTTCCATTTTTCCAGGTAGATCCTAAGTTTTTTATCCTGAACTGCATCAGTAATTTAACATGTTTAAAATTCAATGTTTAGTAACAAATAATATATGTATGTATATGGGCTGGGTTCAAATTATATATGGTGTAATTTTAAGCAATGTTACACCACTTAATAATTTTTAGTTGGATGCAATTTTTGACAAATCCACGGTTGGATTACATTTTCTTCATATACATTCCATGCTTGCAAAATTTCAAGACAATCAAAGATCCATAATTATGTTATCTATCAAATATTTAAATTTCAAGTTTTTGTTTTAAAATTATGTTTAAAAGATGAGTTTATGGATTGAGCAGTAAATAACATTCGATTTGCATAATGTAAGCTGAAAGTGGATTTTCAAAATATACATGCAATAAAATGTTATTAGGTGGTGTAACATTACTTAAAATTACACTAGGTGTAATTTCATCCTTTATCTATTTATCTATCTATAAATTATTCAATAACTTATGCAATGCAGTATTGTGCAAGGCTGTTTTTTTTTTTTTTTTTTAAAATAAAATTTATTATTATTATTATTTTTATTATAGATTTTTGGCTAATTACATTATCTTTGACAATGCTATGTTTTGTAGTGGTAAAACAATTGAGCTCGATGATGTTACTTTCCATCAATGTGTGAATTTGACGAGGTTTAACTCAGAGAAGACTGTGAGTTTTGTGCCACCAGACGGTGAATTTGAATTGATGAAGTAAGCTCACTAGTTTTCTCTCATAATATTGTATTATATAATCTGTTTGTGGTCTATGTTGTTCATTCGCAGTAACATATGTAATGACATCCCCCCAACCCTCTCCCCGAAATTTTTAGTTTTATAAACTTTATTCTGTCTGCTTGTCTCATTTTTGAAGTTATCTGCTTTACACACACACACACACGCACATTTAAAAAATTTGGATCAGGAAAAAAAATTACAATTTTGAACTTGTTATTGTTGTGTTTTTTCAACTAGTAATGTTGTGATTTTAAATTTTATTCAAATGGGTGTTGGTTAATACGCCATTTTCTCCACTTCACATATTGGATTTTTTAGACGTTATGAATCGTAGGCACTATTTTTTTTTTTGATAAGTATCGTAGGCACTAATTTTTACTTTTATTATTTCTTATATTTTCTTTTTCTAGGAACTTCCTTTGTATACTCCCTGTGTATTATGGTGGTGCCCCTTTTTGCGCTTTGTTAATAAAGTGTAGTTACTTATCAAAAGGAAAAAAGAAAGAGAGAGATGCAAATATGTTGCTGTAAATCTGACACATCCTTGAAGGGATATAATATTTGATGTATGTATCCGATACATGATATCTGCAGTTGTGGGTGTATACCCTCCTTGGATCTTCTGTTTAAAAGTTCCACTTTTGCTTTATTTTATGATTTCATCATGCTCTGTTTGAAGCAATGCTGGTTTTTCTGCTTTTACATTGCAATGTCCTTTTCTATAAATCATAGATACAAGATACAAGATACTTATTGATGGGAGATAGGCTGGAGGTTCATATATATAAAATTTTTAACTTTCATTTTACACCACTTCTATCACTTGGTGTTTCACAATTTTTGTGTTCAGCTTCCTAGAAGCTAACCTTTTGTTATTATCTTCTTACGTATATGTAATTTTCCAATAACATCTGACAGAAAGTCCCATGTTTTTGCCAATTAGCTCTAGCTCAAATGACACTTACTTCTTTTGTAATAGCAAGGCAAAGTGTGAGTTTGTGGGTTCCAAGATCCACTAGATGTGCTTGTGTACCAATCAAACAAATAAACTTCCATGCTTAGCGTTTTTGGAAATTCTGTGTTTTTTTTTGGGGGGTTTTAATTGGTGACAATTTGTAATTATATTTACCATAGGTATCGTATCACTGAGGGCGTTAATCTTCCGTTCCGTGTATTGCCAACAATTAAGGAACTTGGTCGAACACGCATGGAAGTAAATGTTAAGGTTTGTAATTTTAAATGTTAAAAGTTTCCAATCTTTGAAATGTTGGACGGTATTGCATTAGCTTATTTACATATTCATATTCATGTTCAGGTAAAGAGTGTCTTTGGTGCAAAAATGTTTGCTCTTGGTGTGGTCATCAAGATTCCGGTACCTAAACAAACAGCAAAAACAAGTTTCCAAGTGACATCAGGTCGAGCAAAGTACAATGCCTCTATTGATTGCTTGGTTTGGAAGTGAGTGTCTTAGTTTTCTAACTTCTGAAAGTTTAATTTTGGTTCCTTTTTAAATATATGTTAGTGTTGCAATGTTGTGTGGTTTTATTTTTAAATGTTGTATGTATATAGTCTGATGCAGGCAGGGATTTTTTAAAAATGGATTTAGGGTAAAATACAGACGCTTTTTAGCTGCTTCTGTTTGTTCCTATTCCACTTCATTTCTTGATTTTTTTTTTTTTTTTGATAAGTAATTAGTTTTATTGATATAAAAAATGGAACACCCTAGTACACAGGGAGTGTACAAGGGGTCAACAATTCAAGTACAAAAATGACAAGAATCAAGGAAATCAAGAAAAGAATAGAATGATTGGTTTTGCATAGCAACGACCAATCCAATAAAGTTCTAAAGAAAAAAACTTAACTTTAGGTTTGGTATGGATCTCTCATTATCTTCAAAACACCTATTTCTCTCCCCCCAAAGACACCACATTAAGCAATGGGGAACAATTAACCATATATGACCATTTCGATGACGACCAAACTTGCCTTGCCAACAAGCTAGAAGCCCCACAATGGATTGCGGCATAACCCAGCTGACTCCAAATAAAACCAAAACCATAGACCATAGATCCATAGCAATTGGACAATGAAGAAAGAAATGGTCAACTGATTCACCTTTACAATTGCACATGTAACATCAATCCAATATCCAAACTTTCCTTTTTTGTAAATTGTCAATCGTCAAGAATTTCCCGAATTGAAAGACTTTTAGCTTTCTAGAGTGTTGTCATTGGCATAGACATTTAGAATATGTGGGTGGCATTCCCTTGGTGCATTTTAATGCACTTCTATAAGGTGAAAAGTGGAACTGAAAAGGGGATGATGAGAGGAAGATGTAGGTTTGTGGATGGTAGCTTTCGCTGACTCTTACTGCACCCAAAAGGAAAATGGAGAAAAAGGAAAAAAAAAAAAAAATCCAAAAATCTGTCTGAAACTGGATCTGGGGCAGAGCTTGGTGAGACAGATGAATATCAACTTGCTTCCAAAAAAATTATCGATATCCGTAATTTTTTCTTTAGATAAGTGATATCTGTTAATATATTTAGGATATAATGTATTAATTCCAATTACTATATAATGCGCTTGTGAAAACCTCACTAAATGTAGACAGAATATTATATCATAAGAAAAGATAATTGTTGGTTTGAAATCTGTATAAACAACATCAGACATCTCTGTGAAATGCTTGAAAAAAATATATCACGTTTCATTATTGTAATTAAACAAGTCAGCAGGTTTTAACTGTTGGTAAAAGCAAGCTCAAATGCAAAGTGCCAGAAGCTCTGTGCTTTTTGCCTCTAAAGTGAGGTGTATTATATTTTATTTAAAAAAGAACCAAATGTAAAATGTCGTTACAATCTTAATGTTGTTGATTTACACCATGGATTTGTCATGCCAAATTCAATTTTATGGTATGTTTTTATTATTATTATTATTATTTAATAAAACAAACACTGTCATGTTTGTTAATGTATTCCATGGATGATGCAGCTGTGATCATGAGATAGCGCTCCCCCCACTCCCCACCAAAACACACACACACAGAGGAAGAAAATTGCAAATAAAAGATATAGATTTTTTTTCTAATCATTGCACTATTTTTTATTTTTATAAGTTGAGTTTATTATTTTCATTTATTACTTATGCTCTATATTATGTTTAGTTTGATTTGATGTTGCTCAATTCAATGTTTTTGAAACTTTGTAGGATAAGAAAATTTCCTGGGCAAACTGAGCCAACTATGAGTGCAGAAGTTGAGCTGATATCCACAATGGCAGAAAAGAAATCTTGGACAAGGCCACCAATTCAGATGGAGTTCCAGGTGCTTAATTAATTACTGTGCCACTTGCACATTCCCATTAAAATGGACAGGATGCATTTTTTATTGTTTTGTATGCCGTGATCTTAACCACTTGCTAAATAAGCATAAGAATGGAGAGAATAGACCTTCTAATTTTTAACAAGTAAAAATCATTACATCCCAAGGGGTAGTGCAATCTGCTATGCACCACCTCTCATAAACTGGAGGTAAGTAATTCGAATCTACCTTTCCCCCTCCCCTTGGGGCCAAAAACTTGTTGAAAATAGAAGTAAATGTCATTTTATTGAATAGAGGAGAATGCTTCAACACACAGGGTACAGGGAGTACTCCTAAGAATTACATTCTAAAATTTAAAAGATAAACAAATTCTACAAAAGAAGTGGAATGAACACTGCCTAAGGCAGGCATTTAATCATATGAAGTTGTTAGGAATCAAGATTTGATCAAGATCAATGTAAGTTAAAACCTTTCAGAAGCTTGAACATTCCTCTCTCTCTCTCTCTCCTAATTATCCTTGTAAGACAATGTAAGACTCTTGAGATTTGACTAGCAACAGCATACTCTTTATAGTTGTAAAAGAATAGAATGTTTCTTAAGCCTGTCTGAATGAGGTATGAGTCATTAATCAATTGGTTTGTAACTGCCAAAATAACTTTAAATTGTTTTGAGTTCCTTTAGCTACCTTGTTTAAATCCAGCAGTGATACATTGAACTTATGTGAGTCCTTTTCCCACTACATATTCTCCTGAAAATTTTAATAAGGGTAATCATAAAAAAAATACAATAATGAGGATACATAAAAATTATTAAAAAAAAAAAAGAGGATTTATTTATTTATTTTTAAATAAATAAATAAAAACTGAGAAGTTATAATGTATTAAAAAAACACAGCTGCACCAAGGGGGCACCACTCAAGTAGATAGGGAGTATACCAGAAACCTTGATGGAAGAAAATAAAAAAGTTAAATGAATCTAATCCATCTATTTGAAAAAGGGCCCCCGGGGGGGGGGGGGGGGGGGTCATTGACAATTTTTTTGGATGAATAAGAGAATATTATTGAGCCAAAACGAACTATACATGCAAGCTCAAGACATATCATCAGCAGCATGTCTGCATACAAGACCAGCCTACAGAATACACAGCCTAGGATCCAATACAAACAACCAAGCCTGAGTTTCAACCAGGAATCAAGCCAACCACCTAAACACCTAATTAACTACTCACAAGGTTTGGTCAAAACAAGCTAAGCTGCCCCAGAACCCAGCTAAACATGGAATCTTAGCAATTCCCATAGCCCCATCACTAGTAGAGCGCTTGGTTGGGACATGAGCACACACTCTTCACCTAACATAATTCAAAATTGGCTTTAACCACTTTGCCACAAACTGACCAGTATGCACTCTGCTGTTTCTCTGTCTCCAAATGTGATACACAGTGGCAGCAAGGGCTATCCTTTCCACTTTAACAAACAAGGCTTTTTCCAGTCAGAAGCACTCTCCCCCATTTGACAACCTCATCAGTCATCCCCACTCACATGCTATATGTTGCCTCAGCCACAGCCACCAGTCCTGCTTCCATACCCTCTGAGAGAATGAGTTTATGAGCAATCAAAAAACAAGTGATCCCTAGCTCAAAAAAAAAAAAAAAAAAAAAAGATCCTTGCATTCCATTTTTTGCTTCTGCAGAAACCATAAAGCACATCATCTTGCCAACCCCAAACAGCCAATATATCACAAGTAGTAAGCCTATCCTTTATGGCTAACCATAATATGGAAGCAATGAAAGCATGCTTTGGCACAATAGCATTATCCCACACCATATTCCACCACCCAACTTCAACTTTCCTAATTCGAACTGCCTCCCAAGCAGATTTCCAAGAGAAAATCCCAGTTTTTGTGAGGAACCATTTGCAGATTGTAAATTAATTTTGTAATTTTAATTCTCTGTATATCATTTATTTTCCTTGAGCTGCTTGAACTTACCTCTGTTTTCCTTGCTTTCTGTGAACAAGATTTGGTTGCTTTTGAATTGCGACATGCCTTTTCCTTCTTTTGGTTGAAGTAAAAATGGGAAGGAAAATGGTGAGATTGAGAATTTTCCATGCAAACCTCCATTTTTCTGCCTTCAAAATTTGGTGGAAAAGGGTAAAGAAATTGAGGATGTTATATATATATATATATATATATGTATATATATTGTACTTTATGCAGATTAGAATTTCTTTCCTTACAACCAACAAAAGAAAATTTTATTCATTTTCCATCATTCCACTTCTCTATCCTTTTTGCCAAACACAAATGAGAGAAAAAAAACAAAAAAAATCTTTTCTGTCCTCTGTATATTTTTCATCTCCTCCACTTTTTCATCCTCTCAATCAAACATAACGAAGTTGGATAAAAGAAGAAATGAAAAAATTTTTTGGGTAATTTTGGAATTAATGTTCTATGCCATTCTCAAAATCCTGTCCGCGTACTAGGAGATAATGAATTTACGTGTTTGTAGACCTTTTCAGATTGAGATTAATGATACAGTATTGGGTTTCTAGTGAAGTGGAATCTTCTTAATTTTCTACAATATTAATTATTGGTCCCATGATGTGGCAAAAAAATAATGGCATAAGGAGAGTGACTGAATGAGGGAGCTCACAAGAAATGTAACAAACTTAAGACCTTCAGCTTTATAGTATTCTGCATGGCCATTGGATTATAGGATTTTGGAAAGTGGTTCCTCATTGCCTAATGTGGTGCATATAGAGAAACGGAATGCTTGAAGTTTTGAGGGGTGTGAATGGATCATTCCCAATCTGAAACGGTTATCTTTGGGTTTATTTATTTTTACTTCTCTTTTAGAGGGCTAATTGATCATTGTAATTTGAGGTTGATTGTGATGGTCTTGGATACTTCCTGTGTACTTGGACTTTTATTTTTTTTATTTTTTTTTTGGGAAAATGTTAAGCTATTTCTTTTTTATTTAAAAAAATCATCATCTGCATATACATGTAGACATGTCATTGCACTCTAAACAATGTTGGATAACTGACCTTTTGAAACATCTTTTTTGCAGGTTCCCATGTTCACAGCTTCTGGTTTGCGTGTCCGTTTTCTCAAGGTAATTTTTCTAGATTATTAGTATGCCATACACTAGTAATAAAATGCATCATTTTCCTCATTGGGTTACAAATTTTCTGCAGGTCTGGGAGAAGAGTGGCTACAATACTGTTGAGTGGGTCCGTTATATTACCAAAGCTGGCTCTTATGAGATTAGGTGCTAGAGACTGGAAATGTTGCTGAGACTTAGATGCCTTAAAATGGGTGGCGATTGAAATATTTGTACGTCTATTTTTCTAAGGATTTGAATGGTGGCTCTTACCTATAATTTTTCCTTTCATTCATCCTATCATTTTTTCCTGTAACATATACTATATAGTAAAAAAAGGGGGGCTTTTCTAGTTGTGTGTATTAAATGGTACTGTCACAATATGATTTTGTATTAGATAAATTTGTTTTGATTAATGGATTATGGTAATTAGTTGTGGATGCAATATTTATATTGTCAACAGGTTGGAGAGCTGAAATTCTGATACTTGTGCAGTTAAAGACTTAAAGGGATACTGGAAGAGAACTTACGGTATAATAGTCTCGATATTCTTGAAGGCCTTTGCTTGCAAGTTGTGGAGAATGAATAAGTTGAGTTTATTTGATCAATGGACCTAAAGCCGTTGGGCGTCCTTTCGGTGTTGCAACTTTCTTGGGACTTAATAACATGGTTATTTGGATCTCGAGATCCTATGATCCCATATTCCAAAATCGATCTGGATTGCCTCAAGATCTTTCATATAGTGGGATTGAAGCATAGTAACATCTTGAATCCTAGAATTGTATATGATTGTGATTATGTGTCGACTGTGGATGATTCTACCACGTGATTCATTTTTGGTCAGTTTCTATTCTTTGGGTTTATGAAATAAACAGGAAAAGCCCTTATACTTCTTATAGCAAAGGATGTTCAAATAATCCAATGCTAGGTATCGTTTGGATTTTCTCCCTTCTGTTAATGAATGCCTAGCTTTTGTCAATGCATTGTGCAATGACACCCATGTTTGTATTTGTTTGGATTTTACACCCTTTATCTTTGTAGTTGTCTTGATTTTGCACCCTTCTATATTTTCACTCATAGAAACACCTTTTGCACTCTTCTATATTATATATTCACTCATAGAAACACATTTTGCACCCTTCTATATTTTCACTCACACAGAAACACCTTTAGGGTCCATTTGGTTAGAAAAGTGGAAAAGTGGGAGCGGATAGAAAAATGGGAGGATAGAAGAAATTTAGTTTTCTCTTAGTATTGTTTGGTTGGGAGGGTGGAAAAGTGGAGAGAAGGAAAACTTATTTATTTGGTTAAGAAGAAAAATGAGAGGATAAAAAAGTGAAGTTGGTATAAATTTATAATTATGTCCTTATTAAATAAAACAAAAAAGCAACACATTTTTTTAGCAAAAATATTGTTTATGTGCAAACAAAAATGTCACACAATTTTTTAGTAAAAATAATTGTGCGCGCAAGTGGACCAAAAAAAAAAAAAAAATAGAGCAACTTGACAAAACAAAACAAAAATGAAAAAGCAAGAACAACGTGATGTGTATTGTGCACATGGGCATTTTGATTAGCTCATGAGCATAGTTTTTTCTCTATTTTAGGGAGAAAATTTTTTAATGGGCCTAGGGAGAAAACACTCCAAACCCCACCACACATTTTTTCTTCCCCTCCCGACCAAACACCCTCTAAAAAGCTCTTCCTCTTCATTCTTTTTTTTTTTTTTAATAAATTTTTATTTATTTATATCCTCCCTTAAATTCACTTTACCAAACACAACCTTAGAGAATCTACTAGTGTATTCTTATAGTAAGAAGTTTATTGTTCATGCAAAAGGTATAGATGTTGTTGCTAGGGTTAGTGAAGATTGATTAATTAAAGGATTAGTGACAAGGTTTTATAAGGTTCAGGGCATGCCTAATGTTCATCCTTGAATAAGGATTGAAACCTTTGGTTTCTGGATATTTAGAAGAATGGTAACCTTGAGTTTTGTTATTGTTGGGGAATTGAACAATCTAATTTTGTGTTTCTCAAAAAAAAAAAAAAAAAAAAAAAAATCTAGTTTTGTAACAATTTTGGGTTATACGCTGTCTAAACCAGCTTTTCTCTGTCCTATTAGGGCAAAATAACCTATAACGAACTTGTTAAATTTAAGGAATTTGGTTAGTCAACATAAGATGAGCCAAATTGCTTTTTCAAGCTGGAGGCAATTAGGCCAAAAATTTAAGCAAATTAACAAATTAGCCCGGTGTTGTTTTTTGTGTGTTTGTGGTCAACATATGGGCTTGCTTATGGGCTCATAAAAATCTAGGCCAAATTTACCATATAACACTCATTTTCAAATATATTTGTTAGTTAGCATCGTTTTCAAACTTATTAGCAAACTAACATCGTTGTCACAACTCGAGTCTTGAAAACTTGAGTTCCATGTGCTAGCAAGTGAAACTCGAGTATTAAAGACTTGAGTTCCTCAAAACAAAACCAAAAGAACAAAATTCACAAACACCTTTAGCTCCTCACACTCACAGCTTTAAGTCTATCTCTCACCTTCAATTTCTCACAGGTCTGTATAGCATCCTTCTAGGTCTCACCTTCAAATCCTTCACAGATCTTCACCAGCAAGACCAAACTCAAACCTAACAAACGCGTCGATCGGAACCTGCAAAACTAAAAACAACAAATACGCCAATCTGAACTTGGAAAACCAAACCCAACAAATGCACCGCCACCTCATCCTAATCCCAAACGCCGCTTGGGTTTAGTTCAAGCTGCTGCCTAGAGCCTAGGTTTGTTGCTTCGTGTTACTGTTTTGATCTCACTAGGTTTGTTGCTTCGTGTTACTGTTTTGATCTCACTATTTGTTTTGATCTCACTAGGTTTGTTGCTTCGTGATTCTGTTTTTGATTTCTCTGGGTGTTGTGGTTTTTGTTTAGGTCTTTGTGTTTCTGTATTTGTTGTTTAGAGTCAAGTTCACATGGAACTCGAGTTTCTAAGACTCGATTTGCTACAGTGAACTCGAGTCTAAGAATCTTGAGATGTTAGTGTTTGACAGTGAGCTATGCCATTCTACCTTAAAACCAATTGGTGATGAGGAAGACACACTCAAATCTTTTATGGCCTTCCACATCACACAACGTGTGCCTATTTTTAGAGTGGTTGTAGGGAGTCAAACTGTGGTCCCCCCAACAATCCCTCCCTCATAAGGACACTCCCGTGACTCGGACCCATGACCTTGACTCTAATACCATTTGTCAGACTGTGAGCTATATATGTTATTCTACTTCAAAATTAATTGGTGATAAGGAAGACATATTCAAATTATTTATGGCATTCGACATCACACTATGTGGGTCTGTTTTTAGAGCGATTGTAGGGAGTCAAATTGTGGTCTCCCAACAGTTAGTTTGCTAATTAGTTTGGAAATGATGCTAACTAATGAATTTGTTTGAAAATGGGTGATATATGTCAATTTTGCCCTAAAAATCTACCTCTTGGGTTTATACATAAGCTCAAAATGGGCATACTCTTTAATCTTGATGCCACACTCCTCCGTTATATGGGCTTGGGTAGTGCCCAAAAATTGAAATAAAGTACAATAGAAATAGTAGGCCCAAGAGAATTGGGATTGCTTTTTGTGGGTCTTTAGAGAAAATAGGTATTAACAAGTGACAAGTGTTTAGAGCATTTGATCTTCTTGATAATTGTCTTCAATTCTTCCACATAATATATTTTGCCAAAACACACATGGTGATGATGGCTTGACTACCAAACTAACACATGGCTTCTATGACAACTTACATGTGTCATAATTTTTAAAATCACTAGTGGATTTATGCCAACTAGATGCTTATAAACTTGGCCTATTGATTAATAATAATCATTATAGAATAACGAATGGATGTTGTGGGGTCATGGACCCAAATCATACAATTGGGTTTTGGGATTTGGCTGAGAGTATGGGGCTTTGGCCGAGAGCGTGAGCAGTCCGAGTCCGAGGAGGAATATCTCCTTGGATAAGCTAAACCCAGATCGGGTATAGATCCTAATGACTAAAGTGACATTCCAAGAAGCTCTAGCGATAGGTATGTGCACCATAAATGTACAAGAAAGATGGGAACCCAAAAATATCTAAGGGAAAGCTGCCACCATCGCATTGAATGCTCTGTAGCTAATTCCCTGGCCGCATTAATGAGGAAGTGACCTCTGAACAATACTTTTCTAGCCTTATAACCATCCTCCAAAGACTTCTAGGGGAGGCTGATGGGACAAGTATCAGCCTAAGCCATCAACTATCCATGGGTAGGGTAAAGATGAAGGAAGAGATGTAGTATAAATGAGAATAGAGACCCTAGAGGAAGAGGATTGGAAAACAGAGAAAGAACACTGTAGCAATCACCATTGCACTTGTACTTTGTTTACTTGATTTATATGAGCAATTGCCTCCTCGGACATGAACATTTGCCTCCTTGGACAAGGAGTTCATCCATATTAGCCGTTGTCCAATTCACTAAAACCTAATTCTTTGACCCACTTTCTACAAATTTATTGTACTGGGCTCATTGGGTCAAGATCTCATACATTTTGGGTTTGAGTTGCAAATCGTGTCCCTACAGATGTCATAAATGTATCTTTTTATTTTTATTTTTAAAATCTCTATTATTCATTGCAGACACCAACCTAATCTTATCTATCATCCAAAATAGGGAGTGACTTAAATTACATTTGTAGTAAGTGGTTTAAATTAAATTTATTTGTAAATTATAATATTTAGGGACGACATTATTTATTGTACAGTTAATGTGACATTGATTACATTTATTATGACATTGATTTGTAAGTATTTAGGGAGTGGATTAAATTACATTTGATAGTAAGTGGTTTAAATTAAATTTATATGTAAATTATAATATTTAGGGACGACATTATTTATTATACAGTTAATGTGACATTGATTACATTTATTATGACATTAATTTGTAAGTTTTTTGTAATAAAATTGGTAATGCATTTATTATATTGCTTATGTAGCATTAATTACATTCATTATGACATTAATTTGTAGGAAACTTCCAAATTTACTACTCCTACAAGTTTTAGAAATATGCTACATCTACAATATTTTTACAATAATTTCACAACAAATCTTAAGAAGCAAATTGTTGTAAAAATGTTGTAGATGTAACATTTTTTTAAGTCTTATTACATAAAGCTTACAACCTGATGTGAGAGCGAGTGTGATTGGTGAGTTTCAACCATGTCATAAATGAATATTTGAATTTCCTTTTTGTGAATGATAACACATCAGTTTGTAAGTTTAATGTAATAAAATTTGTAGTAATAGAGTATGTTGTAATAAAATTAATAGTGCATTTAACATTTTCCTATTTTGACTTTATACTTCTATTGGAAGATTTTTAACTTGCTGATTTTGCTTAATTTTTCATATACCAGCATTTTCATTATTGAGTTTATTTATTTTTTATTTTTAATGAGAATTTTGTAACCTTTTTTTTCTAATGGTGAATTTTAATAGATAATACATGTAAATTATTAAGAATTTTTTGGGTCTAAAGTCTGAAACATGGTTACGGCTCTGGAATGGAACGACTCTAACGCTAAGGTCATTTAAATTGCTAGTCTAATTTAAATTTCATCAATAATATGGGGGCTTTTTATATTAAGCAACAGGTCAAAGCTGCAGTCAAATTTTTGTTTTTTTGTTTTTAAATTATTAATATAGAGATCCTCAGAAATTTTTTTTTTTCAGGGTGTGAGAAAATGTAACCACTTTTTAAAAATTAAAAAGGACAACATAGAAAAATAGAAACAACAAATGATTACAAATAAACATTCTATTCAGTGAAGTTGAATTTCAATCAGTTCAACCCATATCTTTTGCCTTGCATTTGATGTAACAATTGTTTCTTTTGTTTATTTAATTTTTATATATTTATGTTAATCTCCTTCGGTGAGTATTGATTACAATTAACTACAAATTATACGGATGAACCCAAATTTCTGAGAAAGTTGGATGACAAACAAAGTTTTATTAAACAGCGAAATAGCGAAAATCGATCTCCACAAAGAAGGTTGCCCACAAGGGATGGTACCTATTCAAAAATCTAAAGTTGAAGATCATACTTATTTCAAGTCTTTCCTAAAATCTCATGGTGGAAACTTTCACTCACTTGGAGTTTCATATCCTCTAGAACTTGTAAGCTTTGTAGTACTCATTTACATATATATATTGGAATTGTTTGGGCTATTGGAAAATCCATGCTTAGTTTCTTCTCATCTCATATAATTGGAATGAGACTTTTTGGCGTCTACTTTTCTAGACTTTCATAAATAATTCTATAATTCAATTAAAAAGTGAGTTAACAATAGGACACATTAAGGACAGAAAAATAATTGAGAAATTAAAAAATGTCCATTATTCTACTCACACTAACAACTCTATATACACATACCCACATAAATAAAATAAAAATCCATATGGTTAAAATAAAAAATTGTATAAAACATCTTTAAAAAGTATTAAAAAAATCAAATTCAGTTTTATTATAAAAGAAAAAGAGTATCTAAACACACATGAAATACGATGTGAAGACTGAAGAGACTAGTTCTTAATTATTTTGGCTTTGCTCTATTTATAATATTGGTTAACTTTCAATCTTAAAATATACAAATGAGAAATAAAATATTTTGGCAACTCTCAGTGACACATTAGCATTGTCTAGTATCTCCCATGGGGAGAACTTGAGTTTAAATCTCCCTCTCCCCATTCATGGAGAGAAAAAAAAAAAAGCATTTTGAACTCATTTTTTATTTTTATTTTTTGAAAATTTGATAGTTTAGAAATTAAATGGAAATTTTTATCATTTATTTTTCTGTTGGAATCACCAAAAAATGTTAGTTAAGTAACAAAATTCTTACCATAACAGAGGGTGTTAAACTGTTAATATGTTAATTAATCCATTATATATATGTTTAGTAGAAGGTGAAATAATGTTAAGGTCAAGGTTTGTACTCGATTGAATATGCCCTAAGAAATAAAATAATACATATTGATTGTTTAAAGTGATACCATCGGTCAATCTTATATAACCAATTGAATTACAAAACTAACAGTATAATTAGTAAGAAGGAAGAGGAGAACAAGGAAGAGAATTGATGTAAATTCATTTGTTTTGTTAGAAGAAAAGAGATGAGAGAAAGGAATGTAGTGAGAAATGATTTCTATGAGTCCCTCCATTTTTTTTTTTTAAATTTCTTCCTTTCCCTCCAAATCCATAACATCATTCTTATAACCTTGGAAGTTTTGATTTTTTTTTTTTTTTTGTGAAATTATTTTATATCCTCATTATTAATTATTGATTTATAGTTTACAAGGATAAAATAGTAAAATATTCTTTATTTATTATCATTTATTCTCTTTTTCTAGCTACTTTCTCTTCTCCTCTGCATACAAACACACATAGATTGGAACAATTGATGTGATTAGTTCAGGGTGTTATATCTACTTCATATTTTTTAAAATATAAACCACAAAAAGAAAAGAAATTCTATTACATTGTCATTCATAAAATTATTTTCAATGACATATAATTTACCAATTATTTCTATACTACAAGTTTGAACAGTTGATGTGATTAATTCAGGTGTTATATCTACTTTTTCATATTTTTTAAAATTTAATTTTATATCACACTATAAGTAATATATGCAATATCATCAATGCATACCTATAAATAATTTTTTAAAAGATTTTTCATAAGATTAAGAGATATACTATGATGAAAGTGATACTAAATAGCTTTTTATTTTCCTTTTATTTAATAATGTCATGATATATTTTTGGATGATTTTTTATTATTACAACAATAGGGAGCATGAATTAGAACCATAGTTCTTCTAACGAAGGAAAGTAAGTTATGTCACTAAATTACAAGACTCTTGATTGAAATGCTTCTTTTATTATATGTCGCATAGAATGATCATAATTGTAAAATAATATTTCATTACTCATTATTTTGTTATGCATATTATATATGATTAAATGATATAGAGGACAAACCTTGGTGCAATGGCAAGTACCTTCCACCAAAATCAACAAGTCGCGTATTTGATTTCGGGAATTAGTCTCTCGAATAAATTGAGGATATATAATATAGTTTACCATAACCTCTCTAACTCTGCAAAATGGAGAGTTTTATATATTGAGTACGACATTTTTATTAGTTAATTGAATTCTAATCAATGTGTAGAGATATTATATTTGGAATTCTTCTAGTACCATATACTTTGACCAAACTTTTTTGGGTGTCAATTGATTATTGGATTACATTAGTTACACCTGGACCCATCATTTAAAACACTTTAATAATCAGTTGACCCCTAAGCAAGTTGAAGTAAAATGTGTGACGACAAATTATATGTTTCTAGACTTTTTGTTATATTCGACTGATTGCGAAATCTAATATTGACTTTTAGTCTGTAAGCCTTGACACAACGGAGGTTACTACATACCATTGAGCAAAGGCAAGAATCAGTATACAGAATCCACATGTGGAATCAGGCAAATACAGTAGAGCTCAAATATGGCTCCAAAATGGACCTGCAGCAGAAACCAACAGTATAGAAGTTGGCTGGGCAGTATATAAGTCTTCCTTTCGTAAAGATATTTTTATTTCTGTTTGTTATATATGTATGTTCATAATCAAATATCTTCAATTCTATTTTATCTTTTTTTTTTTAATATCTTTTTTATTTTTATTTTTTTAATATCTATCACTTTCTTTAGTGTTATATGGCATGATCTAGTGCGTTTTGAATCTCCTCCTCACATTATTTCCACTTATTTCTATAAAAAAGAAAAGAAAGAAGCATGATCTCACAAACTTGATTAATTGTGAACACTTTTCAGTTGTTAGTTTGATTGAGAAAGAAACCTTCATTTATTATCCAAGTATAATATCTGATTTGTAGGATATGAAATCTAGATCTAAATATCGTAAAAATACGTTAGGATATCATTTAATAAATCTTCTATCTTCTATAGTTGCCCAAAACTTTTACATCATATGCCAATTGTACTTTTTTAAATAAAAAATTTAATTAAATGATGTAAATTACTTCAAATTTAACTGTTCACTTTTTTTTTTAAACCGTTGATAAGTGAATTTCTTCATTATTGTGCTACACATATAGTCAACTAGTCATATACAAAGGTTTAGGAGTAAACAAATTAATACCTCTGTTTGAACCAGTGGACGACTTAAGCAGTAAAGAAGTAAACAAGTATATAACAAATTAAGTGCGCAGCCAAAAAAAAAAAAAATAGTAATAATAACAATCAAAAGAATAATACCTCTGTTTGAAAATAAAAGCTCAAATCTCCCATTATTTTTATTTTATTTGAGTGAATTTTAGAAATTGTCTTTCAGATAAAATAAAAAAAATAATTAAAAAAAAAAAAAAACAAAAACAAAAACAAAAACAAAGGTACCAGTCGAATGCACAACCTCTTGAACCAGTGGACGACTTGAAAAAGCAAATTAGCACGTCATAAGAACAGAAACATGGAGTAGAAATTAAAAAAGTCATGAATATGTATGATCAACAAGTCAAAAGTCATAATTTTGTTTACAAAATTTTTCATACCTACAAGATGGAGAGTAGTAAATGATAGATAATAAAGTAATATCAATAATAGATTTAAGTGAGAATCAATGACAACTTGATAACTCAATAATTGTGAAATTTGTTGTGAAAGTATTATATACGAGCACAAATTTAATTGTGTTGTATATTCTGTTCTAGGTACATCCACTTTTATATGGTGATGGTCTCACACGTACTACAAAAAAATCATCCTAAGGCCGCGTTTTTAAAACGCGGCCATAGGGCAAAAAAATGCGGCTATAGCCCCATTTGGCCTATAGCTGCGTTTTTTTAGGCCGCGTTTCATAAAGCAGCCTAAAACCTGCGACTATAGGACTGATCGATCTACGGCCGCACTTTTTAACCGCGGTCCAAGACCAGGTCCTATAGTTGCGTTTAAAATGCGGCCTAAGGTCAGTACTGTAGCCGCATTTAAAACGCGGCCAAAGACCTACACTTTAGGCCGCGTTTTAAACAATCAAGAGGCAAGGTGGCAAACTGACAAAATCATGATCTCAACAAACGTTCAAACAAACCTAAACTTTGCTACAGCCAGGCAATCACAAGTTAAATCATATAATCAGTCACAAAAGTAGGCCAGTTAGCAATCTTTCACTAATCCATTGCTGGTCCATCAACATACCCAGTTTCACATTTTCAAAAGCCAACTAGTTCTTTACCTTGTCATATCAAGGTTGCCAATATAAATTTATTCGCCATATATAATAGCAAGTTCTATAACACCAAACCAAAGCTTAGCTCTCTAGCTAACTAGCAACCATCTTGACTTTTTGACTGGTTTAGTAACTGTTAGTTTCATTAGGTAAAAGAGAAACATGAAAACTGTACCAAACATAGAGCAAAAAAAAATATATATTCTTATGCAAAAGCTTCTTCCAGTTGAAGTCAATTTTCTCACTCACTTCCCATCCATAATTCCTGGCGTCCTACAAAGCCAAAAGAGTGGATTCAGCAAACCAATTAAGGTCAACATATAAACAAAATAAAAATCATGATAACATTATACTAAAACAAAAAAATCGGAATATCACAAACATGGAGATTTTTTTTCCTATAAATAGTAAACAGAGGAATCACAATGTGCCAAACAAAAATTTTATTCTATGGCACACTTTCTAGAAAAGCTTGGAGCCATTGTATAGCTTGATGAATCTAAGGCTGTGTTTGGTTGCGTAAAAGCATTTCCGGAAAATTTTTTATTTTCCGGAAAGGAAAATGTATTCAGGTGTTTGGCTGCGCACGGAATTCGTTTTACGGAAATGAGATTCTGGTGTTTGTTTCCGGAATTCGTTTTACGGAAATGAGATTTACGGAAAATCATTTCCAGCGTTTGTTTCCGGAAAATATTTTCCGAAAAATGAAATTCATTTTTTTACAGAACATCATTTCTCATGTTTGGTTTGTGCAGCATTACCTAAATAAACCTGTAACAATACATAAATATTCATCCAAATTCAAGCATCTGCATTGCCTAAACACATCTGTAACAGTACAAAAATTCTCATCCACTTCAACATCAAAAATAATACTTCAAATATACCCATATTCATTCAAATAAAAATAGCCGCATCAATCGTTCTAGTGTTTGCCATTACACCTCCACGGTGTACAAAAATGATACCTACATATGGTATCTGAATAATACAAATACTTGATTTACGTCAATACTAGTACTACAACTCCAATTAACTCCTAAAGCTACGGTCATAGTCAACATAAAATACATAAATACTCAAAGTTGCGTGAACAAAAAACTATCCAACCACAGCTTCCTTAGCCTAGCATTCTTTGCTAGAAATCCTCGTGCTGTCTTTTCATTCTCACAGAGATGGTCAAACGCAGTAGCGAGCATATCTTCGCTATACCCATCTGCCATCATAGTCATCACCTCATTATAAAGAGCTGTGTAATCAACTGGGCCTCGGTTGATTTCTTTCAAAGCCACCGCTATTTCCTTCAGCTGATCAGATAGATCAGTCAGGACACTTTCATCAGCATTAGAAACTGAATGCTTTCTTTTCCGGGACTTGGAAATTCCCGACCCTGTTGTGGATGACTCAACAGTATTCTTCCCTTTTTCGACTACATCTTCTTCCACATTGTCTGCGACATATTCAGCACTTTCATCGGCATTATGTGGCTCATGCTCAAGATCCACATAAGACTTAGAGAAGCCTCCTGTGGCAGTGTCCTTCCCGACAACTATGGCTAGTTCATCATACATGTCAATTTTTTTGTTCAGAAATTCGGCATGCTTTCTATGCGCCTGTAAGGGAGGAAGAAAGGTATAATAACAATGCAATAATCACTGCACTCATAAATGCAATATTCAATTCAATATTTATGATCTTTTGCAAGTGAGTTTCTCAACCAACACAATTACATAAAGAAATTATACAGTTGCATAAAGTATAGTTGGAAGCCATACCATGACTTCTTCTTGATAAGTCTTTGGGTCGCATGTTATCATTTTGAGATTGTCATCCCAACCAAAACCACTCTTCTTCTGAATGGTTTGAATGGTGGACCACATAGTCCTTAAAGTCCGCATCCGATTCTCTACATACGATGGGTGGCACTCGACCCCAAATTGGGCAGTTATCTCCTTTGCAACAAGTGCAAAGGACCCTGCCTTGAAAGTGCTTGAGGGCTTATTGCCCTTATGCGCCTCTTGTGCAAGTATCCTAAGCATTGTTTCATGCATAGGCGGCAACCACCTGAATTGTTTGTTGCTCACTTTTTCTTTACCCTTTGACATCACTACATATGAAAATTGTATAGTGAGAGTAGCATTTACAAATGAGAGTAGCATTTAGTAATTACGCTCGGAATATGAAAAACTATCCAAACACAACTCCAATACACATACAACCACGCTTATAAATGCGCACAACAAAATGAAACATGCTAACACTGAAAATGGCAATGTAATACCATAAAATAACAATGTAATGCTGCAAATACTTTTTCATTACACCACTACAAGTTTCTAATAAATACATTGTCTTTACAATACACATAAAGAACAAACACATATTACAACAATAGAAATCTAAACATGTTACTACTCTACACTCATACTATAATTAGACCACATAGCTTGGCATATCTCATCTCTCTTAGCATTCCACAGTCTACTGTCTTCAATGGACTCCCGACATGATTGTGTTTCTCGTGGGGGGTCACTAGACTCTACTTCGTTCATTGCATCTTCCATAATATGGTCATTTGGTTCAACACCCATAATGTGATTATGAACCACACAACATGCTAAAACCACTTTCACTTGGGTTTCAAAAGACCAAAATGGTTCTGCATCCAACACTCGGAAACGTTTCTTCAACACTCCGAACCCTCGCTCAATGGTAGTTCTCAATGAAGAGTGTCGGAGGTTGAACAATTCTTGCGCATTCTCAGGAGGACGATCACTAAACTCTTTCAAGTGATATCGCACACTCCGATAAGGTGACAATATACCATTTTTATTACCATACCCAGCATCACCGAGATAATATTTACCTACATATATTAAAAAATAAAACCAAATCACTACTATGCTTAGGAAAACACATAATATTTATTAAACTAATAATCCTAAAAGGTGAAGTAATCGTATAATACCTTCGGGAATTGTAAATCCCCCTGGCCTAGCAAACGCATCATTTAACACACGTGAATCCTGTGCACTGCCTTCCCATCCAGCCAATACATAAGTGAACTTTAAATCAAAACTAATGGCAGCTAACACATTTTGCGTGGTTCCATCTTTACGACCACGAAATCTTCCTTGTATTTCAGGTGGCACAGATGCACGAACATGTGTACCATCTATTGCTCCAACACAATCCTAATTTTCGACAGACATAATGATTTAAAATTACACTTGGTTCATTCACAATTTACAAAAATACACAAGTCGGAATATTTACCTGAAAATATGGGTAGAACCTTCTGCTATTCCTTATCTCTAGGGGTGTATCTTCGCTACGCAGTCTTATTAGAGATCTATATAATTTCAAGACCCCCCTAAGGACGACCTTGAAATATCTATGAACAGTCTCAGTTGATCTAAAGATCCGACTACCCATTACACGAAACCTCACATTATGACCAATAATGTGTAAGAAAATAAATACTTGCTCCGTAATAGACATGTGAACAGTCGGGCGTACGTACTCCCCCTCAGTGAGGATGTGACATAAGTTGTGGAAAGCTATAGGTTTCATCCTAATTTGATTCACACAATGACCCTCACTTCCATGCAGAACACTATTTATGTATTCCTCTCTCTCAACTGCATGATTAACATAAGGCGCCCTAGGCAATTGTCTACGTCTACGTCGCAATGTCTTTAACAATGTAACCCCCGCAATGAGGACAGATGCAACTGAGGCAAGAATTGCGGATTTGGTTTTTTTCTTCATCTAAAAAGTCACAAACATTGTCGTTTAAGAGTTATGTAAACAAATATGCTATTAATTACACAGTAAATACAAACAGCCACTTATAGAAAACATCAAAACCACATTAATAACGAGTACAAAATTTTCAGTATATTCTGATTTTCACAATCAATATATTTATCAACAAATCACAGCATTCCTTTTATGTATAATTGTACTACCAACAAAATTAAATTCTTGAAGAATATTTAATTAATAGCATGTTCAATTGTAACAGCAACAGCCACTCCAATACACAGTATACAACAACCAGTTCTAGTACAGAATATACAACTCCAATATAGGATACACATTAACCAGCTCCAATACAGAATTCACAACTCCAATACACAATACACAACAACCAGCTCCAGTACAAATTTCACAACTCCAATACACAATACACAACAAGCAGCTGCAATACACAATACACAACTCACAGAACAGCAACAGCAACAGCCACAGAACATCAACAACTCTCATCACAACAACTATTTTTACATCAACAAAATTTGTACCAAAAGCAACGGTACCCACATCTCATTTTTGCAACCCACTGAACAAATCAACTACACCCAATACTCATTATCAAGGAAATAAAAATGCCACAGTCAACCAATGAGAGAAAAAAATACAATAAATTAATTCCACATTTTACAGTCATATTTACGGAAAATTTATATATAAAAAAAAAAAAATTAATTCCTAAGCATGACAGTGGGTCGGAGTGAGAACGGAAGTGATGATTTGTGGATCAGAGAAATGGGGTTGTCGGCCAGAAATGGAAAAACATCAAAACCGGAGGAACTGAAAATGGATCGGAGAAAAATGAGGTCGGAGTGAGAAACGTGTTCAGAAAACTCACCGTGAGCGTCGACTGAATCGGAGCTTGGATCGGAGTGGATCGGACTGGATCGGAGTGGATCGGAGTGTGGGTCGGAATTCGGATTGGAGTGGATCGGAGCGGATCGGAGTGGAGTGGATCGGAGTGTGGGTCGAGGCGTGAGCGGATCGGAGCTGGGTTCGAGTGGATCGGAGCTGGGTTCGAGTTGTTTCGTTTCCGGTGTGGAGTGGATCGGAGCTTCGCTCGTGACCGGATCGGAGCTGGGTTCGAGTGGCTGCGTCGAGGCGTGAGCGGATCGGAGCTTCAGAGATCTTGGCTGCGTAGAGGCGTGAGCGGATCGGAGCTTCAGAGAGCTTGGCTGCGTCGAGGCGTGAGCGGATCGGAGCTTTAGAGAGCAGTGCATGTGTGAGAGCTTGTGCGTGTGAGAGCAGAGAGCAGTGCGTGGTGAGAGCTTGTGCGTGTGAGAGAGTTCCGGAAATCAATTGAAGCGAAAATAACGACTGAATCCAATTTCAGTCGTTTTTTGCTTATTTTCCGGTCAAACTGAAAATGTTTTCAGTTTGACCGAATTTTACAGTGCAGCCAAACGCGCGATTTTTCGGAAATTGATTTCCGGAAATCAATTTCAGTCGAAACAAGCGGAGCCTAAGAACAAATGAAATTTCCATTACATCCTAAAGGCACATATCACCCTTCTACTGAAGTTTCCCTATCAGAAAAGAACATCAGACAACTCCAAACCAATTCTGGAGGTTAAGAGCTGATTGTTTTATAATAACTATTAATAATAAAACAAAATTCAAGAAATTGAACTTGATACATGTTGATAGAAAAATTGATAAGTTAATCGCCTAGATACAGTATGATGATTGCAATGAAGACAGTCAAAAGAAAATATTTCACAAACCTTTCTTTCATTTAAAGTTTTGCCACTTAAATGAGTAATCAATATAAGAACACATGATTTCAGCAGGAGTTTTCATTAATTCATTTTATTATTGATACATATTATATTCTCACCTCAAGTTCACCTCTAAAAGATGCTCCATCTTGGAACTTTAGACCAAACAGGCCAAGGAAGTGACATACGAAATTTTGAATTAATCAAGTTGTCCAGAATTATTTAAAATTTCATTCCGACAATATCAATAAAAAAAAATACAAAAGGGTTGAAAATTATTATCACCTTCAGCCTTGCAGTAAGGTTGCTCTCTAAGAAGCTTGGCTCACTCCATAATGGTTTGCAACCACCTACAAATCAAAAAACTGAAATTAAATTGCTGAAATTTAAGAACAGGATGTAATTCTACACAATGTAATTCTTTTTTCAAAAAAGGGTAGTATTTACGACAAAAGCATTCAAGAAATCAAAGAAGTTGCTTAAAATGAGAATACACTAGAACAAGATCCTATATATTTGGGGAATACACCAATAAATTTTCAGAATCAATATGTCATATGCTATGAAAATGAAAACGAGAGTTGAGGTCAGCCATTGTACCTTGCAGAATCAGATTTGAGTCTGTCTCAGCTTTTTCTGATTTCATAGAGAGAGATGAAGGGTGACGGTGAGGGTTGAGATCAGAGATGAAGGGTGAGGGTGAAGGTTGAGATTGTCGATGGAGGGTAAGGGTGACGGCTTGAGATCGGAGAGATGGAGGGTGACGGTGGAGATCGGAGATGGAGCGTGAGGCGAGGGTTGAGATCGGAGAGATGGAGAGTGACAATTGAGATCGGAGATGGAGGGTGAGGCGAAGGTTGAGATCAGAGATGGAGGGTGAGGCGAGGGTTTTTGATCGGAGATGGAGGGTGAGGCGAAGGTTGAGATCAGAGATGGAGGGTGAGGCAAGGGTTTTTGATCGGAGATGGAGAGTGAGGCGAAGGTTGAGATCGGAGATGGAGGGTGAGGGTGACGGCTTCAGATCGGAGAGATGGAGGGTGAGATCGAAGATGGAGGGTGATCGGGCTCTTCAGAGATCGGGCTCAAGGGTTCAAAATGTTTCTGAGGAAAAAAAAAAAAAAAAAAAAAAAACGAAGGGATTGCCCAAAAAAAATTAAAGACAAATGTCCTATGGCTACGTGTATTAAACGCGGCTGTAGCTCCATCCAAAAAAAACGCGGATATAGCTCTAAAAAACGTGGCTTTAGATGTGTTCTATAGCCCTACGTATAAAACGCGGCTTCACGTTTTTTCTTTAAACCCCGTTTTTTAAAAACGGGGCTTTAGGCCGTCTGGGGCCGCGTTTTTATAAACGCGGCCTCACCCCCCCGCGTTTTGTAGTGACGACTTACTGCATATTGGATTGTAAGAGTTAAATTCTTCTTTCAATCTCTTTTTATCTTTTATCTTGTGGTTGGCTGAGAAAATTCCTTTGATTTAATTCATATCAACATCATATATGCAGGCAGATGGCTACCAGAACACTGGTTGTTTCAATGTATATTGTTCGGCTTTTGTACAAGTGGATCAACACAATTTCCTTGGTATGGCTATTAATCCAATTTCGGTCTATAAGGGTAACCAATATGTTTCAGAGTTTACGATTGTTCAGGTAATACATCTTTTTTTTTTTTTTTTAAATAGTAACAAATTTAATTGCTCCTGTTGCTACCAATATCTAGAAAAGAAAAGAATATAATACCAAGAACTTATAAACACATAGTTAATTTTATACCTAATTCATGGGGGGACACTAGGGTCATAACAAATCTATTATTATTTATTAAGAATTAAGAGTATGATATTATAATAAAGTCTACAAAAATGAAGTTCATTATATATATATAAAATTCAATAATGCATTCAAAATAGAGATATTGCGAAAGGTGGTAATCAAATATGCATTTGTGTGGGGATCTAGCTGGGCCGGTGTTTGCAAGTGAAAATTATTTTAAATTTGAATATTAGGGATAGAAAAAAGTTATTGAGCTATAGTTTGATTGTTATTGAGAAAATTCAATGATTTTGGTCAGCAATGCACAATACCAAGAAAATTTTCAATTATTTTATTAGTTATATAGTCCATAGTTTTCCAATTTTTGATTTTCTGTACCAAGTGGAAACCTCAAAAATTATGTTTATTTAACAAAAATGATATCTTTGTTTTCGGCAGGAGCAATCAACTGGTAATTGGTGGTTATTGCTTCTTAATCATACGAAAGTGGGATATTGGCCAAAGGAGATATTCACTCATTTAGCTACTGGTGCATCTTTAGTTCGATATGGTGGAGCCGTATATTCTCCTCCTATCATTAGAAGTCCGGCACCAATGGGATATGGTGTTATGCCTGATGGTTCCTTCAACCAAGCATGTGTTTTTGAACATATTCAAATTGTGAATGCAGATTACCAAATGGTTGATATTGATCCCTCAAAAGTGCATGACTTTTTATCATGATGAAAAGCAATGTTACAAATTGAGGTATTTTGGTGATCTAGGCCCAGACGCTGGGCAAGCCTTCGTCATAGGAGGACCTGGTGGACATGCATGCATGTCATGATTCAATTTAGATTGAGTTCAATAGTTAAATAAAGATTTTATTCCTTCAAATTCAATTTAATTTGATATCAATCACTTGCTTTTCACCATTTTGTCAGGTTTTAATTTTTAATTTTTATTTATAAATATCTTATTTCTAGAATATATTAATTTCTTTTGTTAACAAAATAAATTAATATCCAAACTAGTGTATAACTCATGCATATGCACAGTATAATTAAAAAAAAATTACACCCTTCCATCAATGCACCGTGCCTTGCTTTCTATTAACAGCCAAATTGGCACCCCAATGACATTTTCTGTGTTTGTATTTGTTTTGAGTTTACATCCTTTATCTTTGTTTTTGTTTTGATTTTGTATATATGGTTGGTGAGGTAAGTGAAGCTTGATTAATGTATGGATTAGTGACAAGGTTTTATAATGGGTTTAGGGCATGCCCAATATCAATCCTTGAATAAGGATCGAAACTTTTAGTTTTTGGATATTTAGAAGAATTGTAACATTGAGTTTTCTTTTTGTTTGGATATTACAACAATCTGGTTTTGCATTGATTTTGGGTAAATGTTGACTAAACTAGATTTGTTGTGCCATGTGAGGGCAAAAGGACCCTTAAAGAACCCACTAAATTTAATTGATTGAGCCAATCAACGTTAGAGGTTGTCAAATTTTTTTCTATGGTGGAGGCAATTAGGCCAAAATTTTGGCCAATCCGTCATATGTTCTTTTGGTGTTTGAGAATTGAGGCTAGCATATAGGGCGCCTACTTTTGGACTAATAAAAATCTATCCTGAGACCATGAGTAAGCTCAAAATAGACTCGCTCTTTACTCTTCATACTACACTCCTCCAAAATTTACATTAATATTACATGGGCCTGGGCCGTGCCCAAAAATTGAAATAAAGTACAATAAAAATAATAGGCCCAAGAGAATTGGGCTTGCTTTGTGTGGGTTTCTAGAAAATATATGTATCAACAAGTGATAGGTGTTTTCAATCCTTCGTTCTTCTAAATGAGTGTCTTCAATGGGATGGACAAGTGTCTTCAAATCTTCTATGTGATGGGCATTTACATGGTATATTTTGCTAAGACACACATGACGTTACTACCATCCTAACACATGGCATAACTTCCAACTCTGTGTCATCATTTTTAAAATTACAAGTGGCTTTATGTCAAATATATGATTTAATCAATATAATTATATTTGTAGAATAAGAACAAAATGAAATCTTACAAACATTTTATATATCTTTATATTGAATGTGAATTTTAAAAATCTAATCGTTGGATTGCATGTTCTTATTATATCCTTTATGCTTGAAAAATTTCAAGAAGATTAAAAATCAATTGCTATGTCATCAAATAAATGTTAAAGTTTCAAGTTTTTGTGATCTAAAATTGTGTATAAAAAATAAGTTTATTGATCGAATAGTAAATAACATCCGATTTGAACAAAATTTGATATGCATGTTAAGAACATAAGAAACATGAAATTTGATGGTTAGATTTTCAAAATTCACACCTAAAAAAGAGATATATAAGAATTTTGAAGAGTTTCTCTCCAAATTAGTTTGGAGAGAAACTTTGTTCAATATGGTATGTGATAGTTTTGATTTGGTAAGGCACTAGATTTCTATCACAATATCTCTACACACCAACTGAACTTGGTACTTGATAGAGAGAAAATAATGTTCTAGAAAATGAAAATGCAATGCAAAATATTCATAGGTTTTTTTAGTGTGTAAATTACCCCCCACTGATTGCGGCATCTCACGGATTGAAGGGCGTGTTATTATTGCTGACAAGCAACTAATTTTGACACTTGAAAGCATACAAATCGTAAGAAATTGTTATTATTGCTGACAAGCAACTAATTCATTAACCGTGTGTTTGGGTGAAGAATTTTAAGGCGGGATTTTGGTCACATTATGGGATTTTAAATTACAGTATTAAAAAAAATTCTTGTTTGGGTTTCCAAATCCTACCTAAAACTAAAATACCTCACCAGAGATAATCCCGTAAACCACACACAGTGGCCGAAAAGCTTTACATCCAAAACCAAACCACCCTGGTTCACGGCTGGAGCTCACCTAATTAAATTGCCATGATCAATGGCCAATTGCATTCCCAATAACATTAATAAAGAAAAAAAAAAACGACCACCCAGAGCCGCATTGTTTATGGTGACTAGCTACATTCAACCCAATAATCAAGAAATCATTGTAAAGCACGTGAATATATATACACGATAAAGAAAAACTAATGGGATGAATATAATTCTTCAACACTGAGATTCCCAAGTGTAATCAATCCAATTTCAGTATGTAAGAACTCAACAGCATCAAAACAAGCTTCCAGAAACAGTTGAATCAGAAACAATTTCTCATAAAGACGTGGAAAAAGAATCCGATGCTCTTATGGATTTAAATGTGTTTTTTTTTTTTTTCCCAAGTAGTTACAAGAAATCAAGCCATTAATCTGATTGCACGTAGCTAGCTATATATCCTACAAAATCACGATATACAAACAGGTTCACATACTGAAAAACGAAATGATGATAATCAAGATCAAGAATGAATGATGGAACAAATTAAAGATTGAATCTTGGACCTCTGGAAGGGCGATAGGCTGACGGCAAAAAGGTATGTGAATGAAATCATGATCAGCTGGTATGTTGTCAATTGTCACGTACATTTCCAGCATTTGGGTGTACTCGCCGTAGTTTATGACAGTGTTTCCAAACCCACCAGAGGAAAAGGACGACAACGACAACGGTAAAGACTAGCAAAATCACTATTCTGACAATTAGTTCAGGTGGGAATGAGGGCGAGGGTATTGGGGAGAGATTATTCATGGTGTAAAAGCAGGAGCAAGAAACAGAAACAGAAACAGAGGGTTTGGATTTCTTTCACTTTTTGTTTTTCTTCTCAGGGGTTTGGATCTCAATGCCTTTTTATAGTTGGTTTTGTCAACTTGTACGTAGCCTTTCAAGCTATATGGGTCCAAACTCGAAACTCAATTCTTTCAACCGCCCTAACTGCTTTTTCTTTTATATTTCAGAAATAATCGTTTTTTGGTAATCTATTTCAGAAATAATCACAGTTGTATTGTTATTCACTTATTCTTGATATGAAGTCCACGTCATAGCACAAGTATAGAATTAGAAAATATTTCCCATTAGTCCTCGAATTGCTATGCTAAGAAACAACAAATTAAAATACTCTCTTTAAAAATAAATAAATAAATAAATGAAATCAATTATTACAAAACACCAAAGTGCCTTACAAAAAAACATTTGATCTCATATAATAATATCTTTGTTGCTTTAGAAACTCTATATAGAATGAATAACCACAAGTTGGGTAAGTCAGGATTTATGGTTCTCAAACATTACACGAGTAAAGCCTATAATAGAGTAGAGTGAACTTTTTTGGAAGTGATAACACGGAAGTTAGTTTTAGTGAGAGGTGGATCAATCTTATGATGTAATATGTAAAATTTGTATCATACTCCATTCTTGTTAATAGGGAAACTAAGGGCTTTGGTTTATTCGTTTGGGGTATTCTGTATTCACCAAGGAGACTCACTCTCACCCCTTTTTTATTATTATTGTGTAATGAAGGTCTCCTTAGTCTTATCTCATAGGCTGATAGAGATGGTTCTATAGGAGGGTTTTTCTTTGGGCAAGAGAAAACCCATATTAATTACACATTTACTTTTTGTAAATGACACTTTTCTCTTTTGAATGATAAATAGAAATGATTGTCAAAAGGTTCTGAATATTTTGGAAACTTATGAGAAAAATTTCCCTCCTTTTCAATAAATCTACTTCTAAGGATATGAAGGAGGAAATTCAAAAGGTGTTGGGAACTTGGGAGTCATAGAATTTTTTTTTTAAAAAAATTAAGAGTTTTTTGAGATGTGTATGTAAAACGATAGGTAGCTAAAATTGACAAATAACCTTCTAGAAATTTTTTGCCAAATTCATTGTGAATGCTCTTAGTATAATGAATTATTGTAACTATTAGGCAATTTAGCTAGCTCAAAGCTAGCTAGCTTGTTGGAGAAATATTTAAGAGGTGAACTTGATAGAATTAAGAGTGTACATTCAACCACAATCTTAACTTGATTTTTTGGGTTGGTTTTATCGTGGGTACGTAGATGGATTAATCTTCTTCTTTTTTTTGAGAAATTTTTTTCATTCAACTAATCCAACCCAACCCATGCTATTAATAATTTTACAAAATATAGATTTATTATAAGTTTGTTTATTTGATATATTATAGATTTGTAGTCTTATTTTAAATTTGTTATTTGAAACTTTTTTTTTTATAGGATTTGAGATTTAATTTTAAAAAAAAAAAAAACTATAATGTTACATCCAACTATGTAATATGTAATCATTGATTGAACAGTATAAGCTCAATTTTCTTACTAGACTTGACGAAAATGGCTACAAACCAATGAGTTAAACAAAACCAACTCAATCCACATGGATTGGGTTTTGCTTGAAGATTTCTCAACCGAAAAAGGTTGGAATACCTCAAATCCAATCCAACCAACGAATGCACACCTTTATGTCTCTACGTAAAATTTGGCGATAAAACCTGATTAATGAAAATTGTTGAAAAATGCTTTGTAGTCTATAGACTTCATTTTCGCCTTTAAAAAGATCTCACCATATTTAAATATTATATTTATTTTTTTGATAATTTAGAGAATGAATAATTTGAAATCTGTTTCATCTAATTAATAAAGGAATATGAACCGTCTCTCTAAACTACAAAACTATTGACTTTCCTATATGATATTTCAGGTCAAAAGGCCACACCACAATATTAAAATTTAAAGTTTCATTATATAATTTTCCTTTTGATTTGTTTTGAGAGAGGAGATAATGGAATTAGAAAACTATTGAAGAGGAAAATCTCTTTGGCGTTTGGCGATTTCAGCCCTCCATTAACTAAAGTCTAAACAGTTGAGAAATATGCAGTGCTGGCAGGCTGCCACAAATTCATGTCCCTCCTTGGTTGGGAAAGTCCTACTTAATAATGTCTATTTTTCTTTGTATTTTATTCTAGATTTACATGAATTTTTCTTTATTATTATTTTTATTATCAAACACTATCGATCAGTGTGGTTGGTCACTTTTTTGGGAGGAGTTTTTTCATTGCATGTAGAGCTATAGCCTTTGTGCTGCTCAAAGCATTTCCTATAGAAATCCTTCATATACTTTATGATGGCTGACAGCGACGCCACCTAAAATCACCATTGGTCCATTGCATCTTATAATTTAAATAGCTGCCTATGTATGAAACCTCCTTCCAAAGTTTTGTTCTGCCATCAGCTGAAATTGATGTCCATGGTACAGATTTCAGAGTTGTTTTGCTTAATTTGGATGCGGCATCTCACGGATTGAAGGGCGTGTTATATATATATATTATTTCTGGCAAGCAACTAATTTTGACACTTGAAAGCATATAAATCGAAAGAAATTGTAAATATTTTCTTCGATTTCATTGTATAGACCACGTACAAGTGTATAACCTTCGGTATATAATTTTTATTTATTTCTGGCTGAAATGAAGTAATTCATTAACCGTGTGTTTGTATAAAGAATTTTAAGGCGGGATTCGGTCACATTATGGGATTTTAAATTAAGGTATAAAAAAAATCTTGTTTGGGTCTCCAAATCCCACCTAAAACTAAAATACCTCACCAGAGATAATCCTGTTGAACGTTACCGATCAAAGGACCAAGCCTCACAAGTAAGAGGATAGACCACACACAGTGGCCGAAAAGCCTTACATCCAAAACCAAACCACCCTAGCTCACGGCTGGAGCTTACCTAAATTGCCATGATCAATCACATTAACAAAGAAAAAAACGACCCGGAACCGCATAATTTATGGTGACTAGTTACATTCAACGCAATAATCAAGAAATTCAAGAAATCATTGAAAAGCACATGCATACACGATAAAGAAAAACTAATGGGAGGAATATAATTCTTCAACATTAAGATTTCCAAATGAAAACTTCATTCATTGAGATTTCCAACAGCATCAAACAAGCTTCTAGAAACAGTTGAATCAGAAACGATTTGTCATAAAGAAGTGGAAAAAGAATCCGATGCTCTTATGGATTTTAATGTAGTTACAAGAAATCAAGCCATTAATATGTTGTACCTAGCTAGCTAGCTATCTCTATCCTACAAATCATGATATACAAACAGAATTCACATACTGAAAAACGAAATGATGATAAGCAAGATCAAGAATGAATGATGGAACAAATTAAGGATTGAATCTTGGACCTCTGGAAGGGCATGCAATATGAAATCATCAGCTGGTATGTTGTCAATTGTCACGTACATTTGGTAGCATTTCCAGTTCCTAGGATATATAGCAATTACAAATCCAACAGAAGAAAACGACGGCAGAAACGACAGCAACGACACCGAAACAGACTAGCATTGATAACAATAGGAAAGCAGAGCATCATTTACAGTCAAAGGATGAAGATGATTAAACACGCTTTGGACTCCACGCACGTGTGATTCACTAAGTTAGTTTCTGTGTGGATAAGAGTTAGTTATAACTCGTGTGATTCTGGTATGGCACGTGGCGGTTCAAAACCAAATCAATCCAAGCTTAGAAATGGCGGGAAAGTCAGTTACAAGTTAGTTAGGATTAGAAAGTTCTGGATTCTATTATTATGTGTAAATTCATTTATATATAAGTATGATGTACTGTATTTTAATTCATTCAAGGAAATCATAATTCAATTTCCTCCTTCTCTGATATCTCTAATTCTCTCTCTCTCTCTCTCTGTTTTCTATTCTCTTTTCTTTGCTTCTTTTCCTTCACGCATTGTTCATTCCATATAGTTCTGTATTAAATACAGAGGTCTGTGCAACTTTTACTTGTTTCTTCATGGTATCAGAGCCACAAATGGCTTCCACTGCAATGCCATCTTCATCTTCAACAATGGCATCTATGGCGTCTTCTTCCACTGCTTCCACTGCTTCTACGGCTTCAATCCATTTGATCAATCAACCTCTTTTGATGCTGTCAAACATGTCAAACATGATGACAGTAAAGCTTGACAGTTCCAACTATATAGTTTGGAGGCATCAAATTTCAATGGTGCTCGAAACTTACTCCTTATTTGAGTTACTTGATGATACTCAATCAATTCCTGAGAAATTCATCACAGATCTTTCAGGATCTATTACTGCAATCTTCAATCCAGAATACTCAATCTGGAAATCAAAGGAGAAGGCACTTCTTACCTTCATCAGTTCAACATTGACTCCTTCAGTTCTTGCTCTCACTGTGGGATGTCACTCAGCAAAGGAGGTTTGGAAAGTTCTTGAAAATCGTTTCTCTTCAATCTCGAGGTCACACATAATGAATCTAAAAGGGGAACTTCACAACATAAGGAAAGGCTGTGATTCTGTTGATCTGTATCTTCAAAAGATCAAGGTTGTGAGGGATAAATTGATGGCAGTAGGAATAATTCTTGATGATGAAGAATTACTTCACATAGCCATCAAAGGCCTTCCCAAAGAATTCAATGCCTTTAAGTCTGCCATACGTACAAGGAGTACACAGGTGAATTTTGATGAACTTACAACTCTACTTGGGGCAGAAGAGGAATCATTGAATGAGTCTAATGATGTTAAAGAGACTTTTGCAATGGCAGTGAATGCTACACCTAGATCAGGTAGTGGTGGCTATAATCAGTACAATAATAGAGGAAGAGGAAGAAACAACAACAACAGAGGAAGAGGTAATGGTGGTGGTCGAGCATCTAATGCTTCTCCACATCAATTTTCATCATACACTTCCAATCAGAACCATTCAAATCAGTATCAGTACTCCCCACAGTTTCAAGGTTCAAGAAATGAGAGGCCATCATGTCAGATATGTGGGAAGAATGGACACACAGCACTTGATTGTTACCATCGCATGGACTATGCTTACCAAGGAAAGCACCCTCCAACCAAGTTAGCTGCTATGGCAACAGCTTCAAATGCTACAATTACTCAAGAACAGCCTTGGTTAGCTGATAGTGCTGCAACAGATCATGTCACATCCAGCCTCAATGCACTATCCTTCCCAAAACCTTACACTGGACAAGACCACCTCACTGTTGGCAATGGTCAACATCTTCCTATCACTCACATAGGTAAGGTTCAATTTCCTACTCAACACTCATCCTTACAGCTTAATAATGTCCTTAGGGTGCCTTCAATAGCTTCAAATCTTGCTTCTGTTCACAAACTCTGTCATGATAACAACTCTTGGTGTTATTTTGATGAAAACCTTTTATCTGTTCAGGCCTTGGACACGGGGAGAGTCCTTTACCAGGGCAGGAGTGAACAGGGTGTATATCCTATCTACCCTAGTAAAGCTCCTAATCTGTCCTTACCTTCTAGAGTCTGCAATCATGTAGCTTCCACATCTTCACTTTGGGATTTATGGCATAACAGGCTTGGTCATCCACATGCTCAAGTCCTGCAAACACTTCTCCCTAGTCTTAAGATTTCTTCAAATAATTGTAATAACACATCTTGTATACACTGTCTCAGTGGGAAAATTCATAAACTACCATTTCCTACATCTCATTTTCATGCTCATTCTCCACTGGAATTAGTCCATTCTGATGTATGGGGCCCTGCTCCAGTTTCTTCTGTCAATAAATTCAAGTATTATGTGTTGTTTGTTGATCACTATACTAGGTTCACTTGGATTTATTTTCTTCAGCACAAATCTGAAGTCTTTTCTAAGTTTGTTAAGTTCAAATCCATGGCTGAAACACAATTCTCTTCAAAACTTAAAACCTTAAGGTCAGATGGAGGTGGTGAGTATGTTTCTAAGGAATTTCAATCTTACTTATCTGCATGTGGTATCATCCACCAACTCTCTTGTCCATACACACCACAGCAAAATGGATTGGCAGAAAGGAAACATAGGCACATTATAGAAACTACAATCACTCTCCTGTCTAAGGCTTCTCTACCATTTCAGTTTTGGTCTTATGCTGTCCAACTTGCTGTTTTTCTCATCAACTTGCTTCCTACTGCCACACTCCAATTCAATTCACCATACTACCTATTGTATCACTCCCAACCTGAACTTAATCAGCTTAGGATTTTTGGTTGTGCCTGTTATCCTCTTCTCAGGCCTTACACTTCACACAAACTTGAACCTAGAACCAAGGAATGTGTATTTCTAGGCTACTCTTCTATTTCCAAAGGTTACCTATGTTTTGATCCCCTTACACAGTCTATATATACCTCTAGACATGTGTTGTTCAATGAATCCAAATTCCCCTTTCCTACACTGTCTTCCTCTTCTTCCACACAAACACAGGTCACTCCTATATCACATTCCCTTTGGCTGTCTAATCTTCTTTACCTGCACTCACTCCATCAACCTTCAATTTTAGGGCCTGCACCACAGGCAGTCACTCCTGCTACACCTCTTGTCTCTTCTGTTCTTGATCAACCTTTTCACACTGCTCCTTCCCATGCTTCCCCTAGGCATATTACTACTCACACACATCCATCTTCCACTCCTCCTCTTGGTTCTACCTTGTCTCACTTGCCTGCTCCTATCACTGCTAATGACCCTTGCTCCCATCCTCCTTCCACAGCTCCTCTTAGTCCTGCCTTGCCACCTTTATCCCTACCTCTTGTTCCTGTTAACACTCATTCCATGCAAACTAGGTCCAAGAATGGTATATCCAAACCTAAACTCTGCTACAAGGCCACTCTTGACTATAACTACACTGACCCACCTACCTACAAAATTGCTTCTGCTTATCCAAATTGGTGCAAGGCAATGGATGCTGAGTTTGATGCTTTGCAGAAACAGCAAACTTGGGTTCTTGTTCCTCCTTCTGATCACTTCAATCTGGTAGGGTGTAAGTGGGTTTATAAATTGAAACTTCACAGTGATGGTACAATAGCCAGATACAAGGCACGATTGGTAGCCAAGGGATTTCATCAACAACCTGGAATTGATTTCACAGAAACATTTAGTCCAGTTATAAAACCTGCTACTGTCAGATTGGTTTTGAGCATTGCTGTCAGTCTTAACTGGTCTATTAGGCAGTTGGATGTTTCCAATGCCTTTCTTCATGGCTATCTTAAGGAGGAGGTTTACATGCAGCAGCCACAGGGTTATGTTCATACCTCTAAACCTCACTATGTCTGCAAATTACTCAAATCTCTGTATGGATTGAAGCAGGCACCCCGGGCATGGTTTGAAAGATTCACATCCCAATTGCTTCATCTTGGTTTTGTAGCTTCTATGGCAGATTCTTCTCTATTTGTTTATCAGTCTGGCTCTACCATTCTCTATCTTCTTCTGTATGTTGATGACATTATCATCACTGGTAATGCTCCTAACCAGATTACACTTCTCATCTCAGCTCTTGGTGCCACCTTTGATCTCAAGGATCTTGGCCCTCTCAATTATTTTTTGGGCATTCAAATCACCCCTTCCAAGTTTGGTCTTACCTTATCCCAGACAAAGTATGCTTCTGATGTTCTTCACAGGTTCAATATGCATAACTCCAAGCCTACCAAAACACCTTGTTGTCCTGCCACAAGACTTACTCCAGATTCTGGTATGCCCTTGTCTGATCCTTCCACCTATAGAAGCATGGTTGGAGCACTGCAATACCTTACCTTTACTAGACCTGACTTGGCTTTTAGTGTCCATCAGTTATGTCAATTCATGCAATCTCCTACCACTGCTCATCTGGAGGCTGCTAAGAGGGTTCTCAGATATGTAAGGGGCACTCTTTCTCATGGAATTTATTTCTCTCGAGGTCCCCTTACCTTAACTGCCTTCACAGACGCTGATTGGGCAGGTGACCCCTCTGACAGGAAGTCCACCACTGGATTTATGGTCTTTTTAGGCTCCAATCCTATTTCCTGGTCTTCAAAGAAGCAGTGCACTGTGTCTCGGTCCTCCACAGAAGCTGAATATCGTGCACTTGCCACCACTGCTGCTGAACTTTCTTGGCTTCGCCAATTGTTTCGTGATCTTCTCCTCTTCCTTCATCATATTCCTATTTTATGGTGTGACAATGTGTCTGCCATTGCTCTTGCTTCAAATCCAGTCTTCCATGCTCGTACTAAGCATGTTGAAGTGGATTATCATTTCATACGGGAACGAGTTCTTCGCAAGGATTTAGCTGTTTCTTTTGTTTCTGGGAAAGATAATCTTGCTGATATCTTCACAAAACCTTTGGCGGGTCCTTTGTTTCTTCTCTTTCGTGACAAACTCATGCCTCGTTCCCTCCCCATTCGTTTGAGGGGGGATGATAACAATAGGAAAGCAGAGCATCATTTACAGTCAAAGGATGAAGATGATTAAACACGCTTTGGACTCCACGCACGTGTGATTCACTAAGTTAGTTTCTGTGTGGATAAGAGTTAGTTATAACTCGTGTGATTCTGGTATGGCACGTGGCGGTTCAAAACCAAATCAATCCAAGCTTAGAAATGGCGGGAAAGTCAGTTACAAGTTAGTTAGGATTAGAAAGTTCTGGATTCTATTATTATGTGTAAATTCATTTATATATAAGTATGATGTACTGTATTTTAATTCATTCAAGGAAATCATAATTCAATTTCCTCCTTCTCTGATATCTCTAATTCTCTCTCTCTCTCTCTCTGTTTTCTATTCTCTTTTCTTTGCTTCTTTTCCTTCACGCATTGTTCATTCCATATAGTTCTGTATTAAATACAGAGGTCTGTGCAACTTTTACTTGTTTCTTCAAGCATAACCACTACTAGGACCTTTACTACAATTGGGGTTGAGTGCGAGGGAGAGGGTATTGGGGAGGGAATCATGGTGAAAGCGCAGGAGCAAGAAACCCATTGGTTTAGATTTCTTTCTCTTTTTGTTTTTCTTCTCAAGGGTTTGGATCTCAATGCCTTTTATATTTGGTTTTGTCAACTTGTACGTAGCCTTTCAAGCTATATGGGTCCAAACTCGAAACTCAATTCTTTCAACCGCCCTAACTGCTTTTTCTTTTATATTTCAGAAATAATTACAGTTGTATTGTTATTCACTTTTTCTTGATAGGAAGTTTACGTCATAGCACAAGTATAGAATTAGAAAATATTTCCCATTAGTCCTCGAATTGCTATGCTAAGAAACAACAAAATACTTTTTTTTTTTTTTTTTAAAAAAAATTAAAAGAAATCAATTATTTGCCAGCCATTATTACAAAACACCAAAATGCAGTGCCTTACAAAAAACCATTTGATCTCATATAATAATATCTTTGTTGCTTTCAAAACTCTATATAGAACGAATAACCACAAGTTGGGTCAATCAGGATTTATGGCTCTCAAACTTTACACTAGTAAAACTTATGATAAGAGTAGAGTGAACTTTTTTGGAAGTGATAATGCAGAAGTTAGTTTTAGCGAGAGGCGGATTAATCTTATGATGCTATGTGTGAAATTTGTATCATACTCCATTCTTGTTAATAGGGAATCTAAGGGCTTTGGTTTATTTGTTTGGGGTATTCACCAAGGTGACTCACTCTCACCATTTTTTATTTTTATTGTGTAATGAAGGTCTCATTAGTCTTTATCTCAGAGGCTGATAGAGATGGTTCTATAAGAGGGTTTTTCTTTGAGCAAGAGAAATGTCATGTTAATCAAACATCTATTTTTTGCAAATGGCAATTTTCTTTTTTGCATGATTAATAGAAATTGTGAGGGATTTTACAATTCGCTCCAATACCAATGGGTTTGGTCTGTGATCGAATGCTATAAAAAATTTGTGCCCCCCATCCTTCACCAATTGGTCGTTGGATGGATTGGTAAGGCACACGGTTTGACAAGTGGTATCAGTGCCTGGTCATAGATTTAAGTCGTTGGAGCCGCATTGTGAGGGAGGGATTGTGAGGGATTTCACAATTCGCTCTAATACCAATGAGCTTGGTTTGCAATCGAATGCTATAAAAGATTTGTGCCCCCTCATCCTTCACCAATTGGTCGTTGGATGGATCAGTAAGGCACACGGTCCGACATAAATGATTGCCAAAAGGTTCTGAATATTTTAGAAACTTGTGAAAGAATTTTAAGTCAACAAGTTAAGAGAATAGAAGTGAAATTTCCCTCTTTTTCAATAAATCTACTTCTAAGGATATGAAGGAGGAAATTCAGAAGGCGTTGGGAACTTGGGAGTCAGAGAATTTTTTTTAAAAAATCAAGAGTTTTTTGAGATGTGTATTTAAAACGACAGGTAGTTAAAATTGACAAATGACCTTCTAGAAAAATTTTGCTAAATTCATTGTGAATGCTCTTAGTATAATGAATTATTGTAACTATTAGACAATTTAGCTAGCTCAAAGCTAGCTAGCTTGTTGGATAAATATTTAAGAGGTGAACTAGATAGAATTAAGAGTGTGCATTCATCCACAATCCTAACTTGATTTTTTTGGGTTGGTTTTATCATGGGTACGTAGACGGATTAATCTTTTTTTTTTTTTTTTTTCAAGCTTAGGTTATTAGGTTGGCTTTGCATTGGCAAAGTTTTCATTCAGTTTTTTTTTTTTTTAATTTTTCATTCAACTAATCCAACCTAACCCATGCTATTAATAATTTTACAAAATATAGATTTATTATAAGTTTGTTTATTTGATATATTATAGATTTGTAGTCTTATTTTAAATTTGTTATTTGAATATTTTTTGAAACTTTTTTTTTATAGGATTTGAGATTTAATTTTAAAAAAAAAAAAAACTATAATATTACATCCAATTGTGTAATATGTAATCATTTATTGAAAAATATAAGCTCAATTTTCCTACTAGACTTGACGAAAATGGCCACAAACCAATAAGTTAAACAAAACCAACTCAATCCACATGGATTGGGTTTTGCTTGAAGATTTCTCAACCGAAAATGGTTGGACAGGGTTCTGAAATACCTCAAACCCAATCCAACCAATAAATCCACACCTCTATGCCTCTACGTAAAACTTGGCGATAAAACCTGATTAATGAAAATTGTTGAAAAATGCTTTGTAGTCTATAGACTTCATTTCGCCTTTAAAGAGATCTCACCATATTTATATAATATTTATTTTTTGATAATTTATAGTTACCACAATAGAGAATGAATGATTTGAAATCTGTTTCTTTTAATTAATAAAGGAATATGAACTGTCTCTCTATACTACAAAACTATTGACCTTCCTATATGATATTTCAAGTTAAAAAGCCACACCACAATATTAAAATTTAAAGTCATTATATATTTTTCCTTTTGATTTGTTTTGAGAGAAGAGATAATGGAATTAGAAAACTACGTACTGATGAGGAAAATCTCTTTGGCGTTTGTCGATTTCAGCCCTCCATTAACTAAAGTCTAAACAGTTAAGAAATTTGCAGTGCTAGCAGAAGGCTGCCACAAATTCATGTTCCTCCTTGGTTGGAAAAGTCCTACATAATAAGGTCTATTTTTCTTCATATTTTATTCTAGATATACATCTATTTTTCTTTATTATTATTTTTATTATCAAACACTATCGATCAGTGCGGTTGGTCACTTTTTTGGGAGGAGTTTTTTCATTGCATGTAGAGCAAGCCTTTGTGCTGCCCATAGCATTTCCTATAGAAATCCTTCATATACTTTATGATGGCTGACAGCAAGCCTTGGTCCATTGCTGGTTTGAGCCAGTTTGATCGGTGTCTATATATGAGTAGAGATGGTAAAGTAAACTTTTTTCACATTATAATTCAGGTTAGATTAACATTAAAAGGAAACCCGTGTTCAGTACATAAACCAAAAAAACATCCAACAGTTCACCATTTCATTCACTCCCTTTCATGACAAATTATACATCAAGGAAACATCAAATAGTTCACCATTTCATTTCCATTAATCAATTTTATACTACTCCAAAAAGCCAAAAAGCCAAAAAAGAAAAGAAAAAGAAAAAGAACAATAAGCACATTCTGTTTCTCTCTGTTTGACAAGTTGCTCTTTCGGGAGAGAGATTTTAATGTATATGATTACCAATCAAAGCACCCAGCCTCACAGGTAAGAGGATAGACCACACACAGTAGTGGCCGAAAAGCCTTACATCCAAAACCAAACTACCCTGGTTCACGGATGGAGCTCATCTAAATTAACAACGAAAAAAATAACGACCCAGAGCCGCATTATTTATGGTGACTAGCTACATTCAACCCAATAATCAAGATATTAAAGACATCATTGTAAGGTCATGCATATATACACGATAAAGAAAAACTAATGGGATGTATATAATTCTTCAACATTGAGATTTCTAAATGAAAACTTCATTCATTGAGATTTCCAAGTGTAATCAAAACAATTTCTCATAAAGAAGTTGATTCAAATGTTTTTTTTTTCTTCCAAAAAAGTTACAAGAAATCAAGCCATTAATTTGTTGTACCTAGCTAGCTAGCTATCCTACAAATCATGATATACAAACAGAATTCACATACTGAAAAACGAAATGATCATGATAAGCAAGATCAAGAATGATGGAACAAAGATTCAATCTTGGACCTCTAGAATATATAAATGAAATCATCCTGGTATGTTGTCAGTTGTCACGTACATGAGGATCAACTTCACCACCAATTTGTAGCATTTCCAGTTCCGGCACTTGTTGCTGTACTCTATGATAGACATAAGCTAGTAGATCAACGTAATCAGGGTTAAGTTCCCAAAACCAACAGATGACAAAGGCGACGCCATGAACAGCAAGGGCAACGATACTGACCAGCACAACCACTGCTAGGACCTTTAGAAGAATTGGGAATGAGGGCGAGGGTATTGGGGAGAGATTCATGGTGTAAGCGCAGGAGCAAGAAATAGAAACAGAGAAACAGAGGGTTTCGATTTCTTTCACTTTTTCTTTTCAGGGGTTTGGATCTCATTGCCTTTTATATTTTGTTTTGTCAACTTGAAGCCTTCCATGCTATGGGTCCAAACAGAAACTCAGTTCTTTCAACCGCCTAACTGCTATGGGTCCAAAAAATATATATATATATATATATTTTGAAATTCCAAAATTTAGATTATAGGTCTTGAAGTTTTATTTTGTTTGTATCAACTGTTTCTCTAGCAATATTTTATATTAAGTGCCACATAAACTTATTGTATGCATTTAATTTTTCTAATAAAATGATGCCACATCATTTTTATAGCCAAAATTAAAAAGATCTGTTATAATAAAAATAATATGACACTATTTTATAGAATGAACTAAACAAGCATGACAAACTTATATGGTATTTAATGGAAAATATGGATGAAGGGGTGGCTAATGCAAACCAAATGAAACTTCAGTAATAAAATCTAAATTCTAAAATTTCATGATGTAAAGTCTAATTACCAACAAACTTTAGAAGTGTAATTTGCAATTTCGCTATTCATAAATATTCATGTTTGTGTTGTATTGTTATTCACTTATTCTTGATATGAAGTCCTCGTCATTGCACTAGTATACCAAATATTCACATTACTCCTCGAATTGCTATGCAAAGTAAGTACAAAATACTTTTTCCTTTAAATCAATTACTAAAAGGGTATAAAATTAAGAATACCAAACTCATGGGAAAATGACTTTCATTTTCTTCAACCTCCCACTTATGAAACTGTCTTATGAAAACCGTATTTGAATTATCTGATCTTCCTCACATATTTTCATTCCTTATTGCTCTATCCTTCCTTTTTTTTGGAACTTATATGCAATTTTCTATATCTTTTTTAGCCATGTATGTAAGAATTCCTTCTGCTGCCTATCACTAAATTATATTTTTATGGAGCATTTAAATGTATACTTTTTGAATTTGGGGATAATTTTCTCTAAACCTATTGCGAGTTCAATTTTGTAAATTGCATCATGCACCATTGTCGAAGTAGGGAAATAAGCTCAAAATCAAATTTCAAACACAAGAAAAGAAAAGTATATAGGAAGGGCCTCTTGGGTACATTCAAGATTAGAAAGAGCATCTACATCAATTTGTGCAAATATTTATGTCTATTTTAAGTTTGAACAAAAAAAAAATATATTTTATATAACTAATTTTCAAAAATACTTACATTAGGTTATTTATTTTATAGTATAATTCATTCAAATATTATTTCTATATCAATTTTTATTTTACACAATTATTGTAGCTCATTTTATATTTTACCCAAAAATTGTTTCACTAATAACTTAAGAATGAAAAGGATCTAAATTAGTTTTATATGGTTAAAGATATATGAACCTAATCCTATATTGTGTGTCAAGTATCTATTGTTGTTGTTTTTATTTTTTATTTTTTATTTTTATAATCATTTTGAGTGTTAGTTAGCTTAGTTAATTTTCTAACCATCGTGGGTGTCTATTTGGTTTGTGTGTGTTTGTGTCAAGTGTTGTTTGCTAATAGCTAGTTTGGAAGGAATGAAATGAATGGAATGAAAGAAATTAAAAAAAAATATATATATATATATATATATTCTTTCTTTATTTGAGAGTTTTAATGAAGGAAATGAAAGATTCATTTCCTTATTTGAGAGTTTAAGTGGAGGAAAATGGAATGGGTAGTAGGGATTACCAATTCCTCTCTATTCCTTCATATTCTCAAATTTTCATACCCTAAAATTTAGGAAGAATTAGAAGAAATAAAATTATAGATTAGATGATTTTTTTTATTAAAACTCTCAAAATACTCTTTTATATTCATCAGCAGAATGTCTGCATACAAGACCAGCCTACAGAATAAGCAGCCTAGGTTCCAAAACAAGCAACGAAGCCTGAGTTTCAACCAGGAACCAAGCCAACCAACTAAACACCTAATTAACTACTCACAAGGTTTGGCCAAAACAAGCTAAGAAGCCCCAGAACCCGCTAAACATGGAATCTTAGCAATTCAAATAGCCCCATCACTAGTAAAGCGCTTGGTTGGGACATGAGCACGCACTCTTCACCTAACGTAACTCAAAATTGGCTTTAACCACACTGCCACAAACTGGCCAGTATGCACTGCTGTTTCTGTGTCTCCAGATGTGATACACAGTGGCAGCAAGAGGGCTGTCCTTTCCACTTTAACAAACAACCTTCTTTCCAGTCGAAGCACTCTCCCCCATTTGACAACCTCATCAGTCATCCCCGCTCACATGCTATACGCTGCCTCAGCCACAGCCACCAGTCCGGCTTCCATACCCTCTGAGAGAATGAGTTTATGAGAAATCAAAAAACAAGTGATTCCTGCATTCCATTTTTTCCTTCTGCAGAAACCATAAAGCACATCATCTTGCCAACCCCAAACAGCCAATACATCACAAGGAGTAAGCCTATCCTTTATGGCTAACCATAATATGAAAGCAATCAAAGCATGCTTTGGCACAATAGCATTATCCCACGCCATATTCCACCACCCTACTTCAGCTTTCCTAATTCGAACTGCCTCCCAAGCAGATTTCCAAGAGAAAATCCCAGTTTTTGTGAGGAACCATTTGCAGATTGTAAATTAATTTTGTAATTTTAATTCTGTCTGTATATCATTTATTGTCCTTGCTTGAACTTACCTCTGTTTTCCTTGCTTTCTGTGAACAAGATTTGGTTACTTTTGAATTGCGACATGCCTTTTCCTTCGTTTGGTTGAAGTAAAAATGGGAAGGAAAATGGTGAGGTGGAGGATTTTCCATGCAAAACTCCGTTTTTCTGCCTTCCAAATTCGGTGTAAAAGGGTAAAGAAATTGAGGATGTTATATATGTGTGTGTATTTATATATATATATATATATATATAGTAGTACTCTGTTCAGATTAGAATTTCTTTCCTTCCAACCAACAAAAGAAAATTATATTCATTTTCCATCCTATCACTTCTCGATCCTTTTTGCGTCCTTTTTACCAAACACAAATGAGAGAAAATAAAAATCTTTGCTTTCTTCTATATACTTTTCATCTCCTCCATTTTTTCATCCTCTCAATCAAACATAACGAAGTTGGATGAAAGAAGATACGTAACATTTTCTTGGGTAATTTTGGAATTGAAGTTCTATGCCATTCTCAAAATCGTGTCAGCTTACTATGAGATAATGAATTTACATGTTCGTAGACCTTTGCAGATTGAGATTAATGATACAGTATTGGGTTTCTAGTGAAGTGGAATCTTCTTAATTTTCTACAATATTAATTATTGGTCCCATGATGTGGACAAAAAATAATGGCACAAGGAGAGAATGACCGAATGAGGGAGCTCACAAGAAATGTAACAAACTTAAGACCTTCTTATAGTATATTCTGCGTTTTCATTGGAATATAGGATTTTGGAAAGTGGTTCCTCATTGCCTAATGTGGTGCATATATGGTGCATATAGAGAAACGGAATGCTTGAAGTTTTGAGAGATGTGAATGGATTATTCCCAATCTGAAATGGTTATCTTTGGGTTTATTTTCTTTTACTTCTCTTTTAGAGAGCTAATTGATCATTGTAATTTGAGGTTGATTGTGATGGTCTTAGATACTTCCTGTGTACTTGGAATATCTTTTTTTTTTTTTAAATGTTAAGCTATTTCTTTATTTTATTTTAGTTAAAAAAAAAAAAATCATCTGCATGTACATGTAGACATATCATTTCAAGCTAAACAATGTTGGATAACTGACTTTTAGAAACATCTTTTTTGCAGGTTCACAGCTTCTGGAAAAGGGAAATTTTTCTAGATTATTAGTATGCCATACACTCCATAAATAAAATGTATCATTTTCCTCATTGGGTTAAAATTTTCTGAAGGTCTGGGAGAAGAGTGGCTACAATACTGTTGAGTGGGTCCGTTATATTACCAAAGCTGGCTCTTTTGAGATTAGGTGCTAGAGACTGGAAATGTTGCTGAGACTTCTGATGTCTTAAAATGGGTGCAGATTGAAATATTTGTACGTCTATTTTTCTAAGGATTTGAGTGGTGGCACTTACCTATATCGCGAGATCCTATGATCCCATATTCCAAAATTAATCTGGATTGCCTCAAGCTCTTTCATATTGTGGGATTGAAGCATAAAACATCTTGAATCCTAGAATTGTACAGTATTGTGATTATATGTCGACTGTGGATGGTTCTACCACGTGCTTCATATTTGGTCAGTTTTTATTCTTTGGGTTAAAAAAATAATCAGGATAAGCCCTTTAATTCTTCCTTGTAGCAAAGGATGTTCAAATAATCCAATGTTAGGTATCGTTTGAATTTGCTCCCTTCTGTCAATGCATTGTGCCTAGCTATCCATTAATTTTCAGATTGGCACCCCAATGGCACCCATGTTTGTATTTGTTTTGATTTTACGCCCTTTATCTTTGTATTTGTCTTGATTTTGCACCCTCCTATATTTGGGGCTTCCACTCACATAGAAACACCTTTAGAGAGTCTACTAGTGTATTCTTATAGTAAGAAGTTTATTGCTCATGCAAAAGGTATGGATGTGGTTGCTGGGGTTAGTGAAGACTGATTAATTAATTGATTAGTGACAAGGTTTTATAAGGTTCAGGGCATGCCTAATATCCATCCTTGAATAAGGATTGAAATCTTTGGTTGCTGGATATTTAGAAAAATGGTAACCTTGAGTTTTGTTATTGTTTGGGCATTGAACAATCTAGTTTTGTGTTTCTCCCAAAAAAAAAAAAAGGCTTTGTAACAGTGTTGGGTTATATGCTGACTAAACCAGCTTTGCTCTGTCCTATTTGGGAAAAAGGACCTATAAAGAAGTTGATAAATTTAAGGAATTTGGTTAGTCAACATAAGATGAATCAAATTGCCTTTTCAAGCTAGAGGCAATTAGGCCGAAAATTTGAGCAAATACAACAAATTAGTCCGGTGTTGTTTTTCTGTGTTTGTGGTCAACATATGGGCTTGCTCATGGGCTCATAGAAATCTATCTCTTGGGTTTACATGTAAACTCAAAATAGGCTTACTCTTTAATCTTCACACCACACTCCTCTGTTACATGGGTTTGGGTAGTGCTCAAAAATTGAAATAAAGTACAATAGAAATAGTAGGCCCAAGAGAATTGGGCTTGCTTTTTATGGGTCTTTAGAGAAAATAAGTATCAACAAGTGCCAAGTGTTTAGAAACATTCAATCTTCTTGATAATTGCCTTCAATTCTTCCACATAATATATTTTGCCAAAACACACATGGCCTAACTACCAAACTAACACACCAAACACACACATGGCTATCTGACAACTTACATGTGTCATCATTTTTAAAATCACAAGTGGCTTTATGCCAACTAGATGCTTATAAACTTGGCATAATGATAAAGAATAACCATTATAGAATGACTAATGGATGTCATCAATGTATCTTTTTTAATAAAAAATCTCTATTATCCATTGCAGACACCAACTTAATCTTATCTATCATCCAAAATAGGGAGTGGCTTAAATTACATTTGATAGTAAGTGGTTTAAATTAAATTTATATGTAAATTATAATATTTAAGGACGACATTATTTTACTTTTTAGCAGTTATAACAAAGAAAAAACGTTAAAAGTTTTATTAGTTATCTATTCTTAATTTCTTGGGTAAATATACCATGTACTTCGACAAGTGATATAGTCACTATGGGGCCAGAAGGTTCTAGAGGCTTCGGCCCATTCCATATCAAGTCGAAGGCCCACGCCGAGGAGGAAGAAGTGCCCGAGGACGAATGAAGGGAATCTAGATTGCTAGATTGTACTGCTGAGAACGACCCTGTCCTCGACAGGCCAAAATCATAGGAGAGAAAGATGCCAAGTCGCCCGAGGCAATCCCCTCAAGGATCGTAAAAGAGATTCCAAGCCCTATGGGCTAGCCATAGGAGCATGGTGGAGAAGCAACCCCAGGAGAAGCTGTCACCTCCGTATTAAATACCCACAGCTAACACCTTGACCCCATTAATATGGATGTGACCCCTAGATAGGACGATGGGGGCCGCAGCAGCTCACAGAGATTTCATAAAGAAGGAGGGAGGACGGCCAAGAAGAAGAAGGAGACCCAGAAAAAGGAAAGAGGCTCCTGGGGTGCGAGAGGAGTTGGGGATTCTTGTCCTCGGACGATGGGTCCCTTCTCCTTGGAACGTTGGGCCACCCGATTCTGTGTGTTTTTCACCCCCAAAACAAGCCGTCGCCTCATCAGAGCCTAACTTTTAGACCCACTCTCTACAAATTCATTGTAATGGGCTCGGTCCGAAAATTGAGACCCTACAATTGGCGCCGTCTGTGGGAAAGTTTCTCGTGCGATGATGAGTGCAATAGCTTGTTAAGGTGGGGCCAAATTCCCTAGGGGAGACTATGGTGGCCAGTCTACTGTGCCACAAGAGGAGAACTGCCAGACGGTTCACAGCTCAACGGGCCTCTGGTATCATGTGCGTGGCCCTCACCTCCACTAAGGGTTTGACCCCTGCGAATCTTGAGGCCGACCTCTTTAGGCCCCGATTGAGGAAGGTAGCGGCCGCGCAAAGCACTTCCAAGGGGCTCCGTGGCGGGACTAGATTTGGAAGATTGATATTTGTGCCTTCTGACCCACTAGAGCAGTTGAGTGGGGCTTTAGTAATGGCAAGTTCTCAGAAAGCAAAACCAAGGTCTTACACAGTCCTCAGACTCAAACCTATGGGAAAACTAATAACTCTTGACAAGAATCTAAGTGCTAGGCAAAACCAAGGTCTTGCATAGTCCTCGGACTCAAACCTATGAGAAAACTAATAACTCTTAACAAGTATCTAAGTGCTAGGCAGAACCAAGGTCTTGCACAATCCTCGGACTCAAACCTATGGGAAAACTAATAACTCTTGACAAGTGTCTAAGTGTTAGGCTAAACCAAGGTCTTGCATGGTCCTCGGACTCAAACCTATGGGGAAACTAATAACTTGTGACAACTATTAGGGTGTTAGACAGAACCAAGGTCTTGTACAGTTCTCGGACTCAAACCTATGGGAAAACTAGTAACTTGCGACAACTATCTGGGTGTTAGACAAAACCAAAGTCTTGCACAGTCCTCGGACTCAAACCTATGGGAAAACTAGTAACTTATGACAACTATCTGGGTACTAGACAAAACTAAAGTTTATTCCCGCTGAGCATTAAGTACAGCCGTAGCTTCACCCGGGTCTTCGGAACAGACAACAGGGAGTGATAGACGCTCTGACATCCCCACGAGTCTCAGACAGAACCATGACGCGCCATGACCTCCTCAGATCGTTTGTTCTAAAACTAGCATTTTCTAAATGGTCGCACGGTTCGCAACATGAAGCGCATCGTTATATGCCCGGCTGTCCTAGGAAAGGCGAAGGCAGTGCAAAAAATATATGCATAATGAAAAAAAAAAAAAAAAAAAAAACATATATACGAAACAAAATAAAAAATAAAAAAAGTATTCCTTTTCACCAAGCAAAGAAGGTTCCACCAAGTAAAGGTCACAAGGCCCTTTTCTATTAAATAAAACGATGGCAACATCAATTACAAAATAGCCGAGGAAGGCTCGCTTCACATCAATTACAAAATAGCCGAGGAAGGCTTGATTTACAACTAACTACAGGACAGCTGAGTCGTGCTGGCGGCAAAGCTAGCTAATAAAATGGAGAAGGCTGGTGGTGATGGAGGATTCATAGTCTCGCTTAGGCAGCCTCCAACCCCGTATGCTTGGCGCATGTGGTGAGGAGGAAGAAGAGGCGGCAGCGCCTGAACTGGTTTCCACCTACTGAGGTTGCCCCGAAGCGAATTCTGACTCCCAATATAATATCGGTACTACTAGGAAGTCGCCTTCCATGGGTCTGGCCAGCTGCCTACAATGGCGGAGACGGCTCCCTCTGATATCTCAATTGCTCCCTTCAACTTCGCTTCACTTTCTTCCCCTTCCTCTTTAGCCAACTCCTGCACGTTCTTGATTGGCGCTTGGAGGATAATGAGGAACCTGGCACGATCTGCGCTAGCTACGGTCCCTGGTCGAAGGAGGAGAGTGCTATTTCTTGTCCGGTTGAAGAATAGGAAGATCCTTAGCCTCCGTTCTCTTTGCCTCAGCTGCAACGCCCATGATTCAAGCGACATCTTTTTTGTTCAAGGAAAATGAAAAACTTGGAACTTCTGTAGAGTTCCAAGGCTGGTGGGTGTGGAAGATAGTCCTTTCAGGGTGCCTTATATAGGAGGCGAAATCTGGGGGAACTCACCGCACACAAATCTCAAGGAAGGAATGTCAAGCAAAATAAATTCCGCTCAATTCCCATGGGAACCTTCAATTTCCAAATCCACGCCGCTTCATAAAGGCGCCATTGAATACACATTCCGTATACCAAAGCAATCCACGTTATCCCCAAAAAGAAAGCATTGATAACAATGCACCTCATACGCCGAAGTGCCAGGAATGTGCCATGGGTAGACGAAGGAACCCTGACACCCATAAGGAAACAAGACTCAACCGGCCATGATGTGGGCCCGAGAACGTCAAAATCCTCCTCCCCATCCGAGGAGCCGGGCAGCATGATTTTGAGGGGCTATTGTGGGGCCAGAAGGTTCTAGAGGCTTCGACCCATTCCATATCAAGCCCAAGGCCCACGCTGAGGAGGAAGAAGTGCCCAAGGATGAATGAAGGGAATCTAGACTGCCAGATTGTACTGCTGAGAGCGACCCTGTCCTCGACAGGCCAAAATCACAGAAGAGAAAGGCTCCATGTCGCCCAAGGCAATCCCCTCGAGGATCGCAAAAGAGATTCCAAGCCCTATGGGCTAGCCATAGGAGCATGGTAGAGAAGCAACCCTAGAAGAAGCTGTCACCTTCGTATTAAATACCCACAGCTAACACCCTGACCCCATTAATGTGGATGTGACCCCTGGACAAGACGATGGGGGCCACAGCAGCTCACAGAGCACCAGAAAGAGTGGCCGATGGGACGTGCACTCGAGGATAGGCATGGATGACTGACAAGTGTAGGAGGAGGATGAACGTAGGAGAAGGATATATAACAACAGAGATCTCATAAAGAAGGAAGGAGGACGACCAAGAAGAAGAAGGAGGCCCAGAAAAAAGAAAGAAACTCCTGGGGTGCGAGAGGAGTTGGGGATTCTCGTCCTTGGGCGAGGGGTCCCTTCTCCCTAGGACGTTGGGCCGCCCGATTCTGTGTGTTTTTTACCCCCAAAACAAGCCATCGCCTCATCAGAGCCCAACTTTTGGACCCACTCTTTACAAATTCATTGTAATGGGCCCGGTCTGAAAACCGAGACCCTACAGTCACTATATACAAATTCACTAAAGGATAAAGTGCAAAATACCTCCTAAAATTTAGGTTCTTTTGGTTTTGCCCTCTAAGGTTTCAAAATTTTGATCCATGCCCCTTACATTTGGGGTTGTTTTGATTGGAAGCCTCTCCATTAGAAAAATGCCAATGTGTCTGTTAAGTGACATATAAGCTTGTTACACGTGTTTACATTTTATTGGCATCCCCGCCATTAGAAAAATGCTAATACATTTGTTAAGTGACATATAAGCTTATCATACATGTTTAGTTGTTTCTCAAAAAACAAAAACAAAAAAAAACATGTTTAGTTGGCCCAATGACACATAAGTTTGCCACATGTGTTTAGTTTGTCCAATAACCCTTACAAACTAATGCATCAAATATTTAAATAAAAAATAAAAATATAATTTAGAGATTTTTATTATATTTTTAATGTCACATTGATTACATTTTTTATGACATTTATTTGTAATTATTTTGTAATAAAATTGGTGGTGCATTTATTGTATTGTTTATGTAGCATTAATTACATTTATTATGACATTTATTTGTAATTATTTTGTAATAAAATTGGTGGTGCATTTATTGTATTGTTTATGTAGCATTAATTACATTCATTATGACATTAATTCTTAGGAAAATTCCAAATTTTCAACAAGTTTTAGAAAAATACTACGTTTACAATATTTTTACAATAATTTCACAACCGTTTCATCCTGCATGGGCCTGGAGCATCTTCTGGTCCAACATCCTTTTTTCTGCTCACTAATTAAATTGGGCCCCTCAGTAGCTACTTCAGCCCCCTTCTCACACTTAGTTATTTTTCTTCTCCCCGCCTTCCCCTCCTTATTACTTAATTTGGGCTTTGACCAGCCCACATCGAAACCTCCAGCCAGTCCATCCTTTATTTTAGCTTGTCCCTTTTCATGGATATCCTCCTCGCCCAAACTTAATGCTACAACCTCGCGTTTTTCCAAAATTGAATTTTCAATGTCATCCACTTTCTCCGCAGGATTTGACTTTGGTATCTCCATATTAATTGCCTTATCAATATCTTCAATGATCGCCTCAAAATCCGAAATAGGATTTGATACTTTTGAAATCCCTCCAATCTTGGAAGTTTCTAAATTTGATACCGATTGCTTCGCTGACCCTTTGATGTCTTCCCTCGTTGACACCATATTATTTTCCAACAATGATGCCTTTTTACTACCTGTCCTTGGTCTCCATGGTGTTAAGGCCCTATCCTTACCCACATCTCGTTTTGATCTTTGCATTGATGGTTCCGAATTGAAACCTTTAACCTCAATAGTCTGACGCCTGGCTGGACTAAATTGAAGGGCTCTCAACCAGGGACCAAATTGTTGTTTGTCTACCAATAAAGATCCCTTACTCTTTAGCCACACCTTGCAGTCTTTGTCGTCGTGGGTGAGCATCCCATACCAATAACACAAGTTCAATAGTCTTTCATATTGAAATGCAACCCAGCCTTCATTATCATCGTCAAACATGATTCTACGACCTCGATAGAGGGGAACTAAGACATCAATGGTAGTCCGGACACGCATATCATTTAATATTGTAAAAATAAGTTAGCATATCATTTAATAAATCTTCTCTCTTCTACGGTTGCCCAAAACTTTGCCAATTGTACTTTTTTTAATAAAAATTTTAATTAAAAGATATAAATTACTTCAAATTTAACTGTTCACTTTTTCATTTCTTTTTTTCATTCTTTTTAACCGTTGATAAGTGAATTTCTTCATTATTGTGCAACACATATAGTCATATATACAAAGGTTTAGGAGTTCTAGAGAAATATTTCTCTAAAACTCCTAAACTAGAAATCTAAAAGCAGTAAACAAGTGTATATATAACAAATTAAGTGCGCTGCCAAAAAATAAAAACAATCAAAAGAATACCCCTGTTTGACAATAAAAGCTCAACTCTCCCGTTATTTTTATTTTATTTTAGTGAATTCTAGAAATTGTTTTTCAGGTAAAAAAAGAGGGTAGTCGAATGCACAACCTCTTGAATTGAGGGGGAACCAATGGATGACTTGTAAAAGCAAATTAGCACGTCATATATAAGCAAATAAACATGGAGCAGAAATTTAAAAAGTCATGAATATGTACGATCAACAAGTCTAAAGTCATAATTTTGTTTACAAATTTGTTTACAACGGGCGAGATTGAGAGTTGTAATTGATAGATAATAAAGTGATATTAATGATAGATCTAAGCAATGGCGGCGCCACGTACAGGTCAGGGTGTTCCCAGGAACACCCTGACCTAAAAAAAAATTAAAAAAAAAAATTTATATTTAATCCATATTAGGAACACCCTCAATTACAAAATTAGGAACACCCTCGAGTTAAAAAAAAAAAAAATTATCTGTTATACTTTCAAGCCCAAAAAAAAAATTTGAACTAAAATCTAAAAAAAAAAAAAAAAAAAATTTGGTAATAGAGCCAAGCCCACTGCCCACGACAAGCCAAGCCCACTGCCCATGACAAGGCAAGCCCAACATAATACGGAGGTAGCAAACCCATGGATTCTCACCCAAAAAAAAAAAAAAAAAAAAAAAAAAAACCAGTACAGAGCAAATCAGAAATCAATCCACGGTCACGTCGTTGGCAGAGAAAACCAAATATAGTCTATACAAAGCAAAAGCAAACCAAACCCCATTACCCAATACTGCAATACAGATTTGTTTATAAAAAAAAAAAAAAAACCCAATACAGAGAAAACCAAACCCCAGACCTAGAGCAAACCAAACCCACGATGAGACGGTCACGGCGCAGCTCGCTTTGTCACTCGTCGTCCTCGTCTAGTCGTCGTCGCTCGTTTGCCCCTCGTCGTTGCTCGTCCACCTCTCATCGTCGCTCGTCTACCCCTCGTCGTCGCTCGTCGCAGATCGGTGCTCGGCTGCTCCGGTGCTCGGCCTCAAGGTATTTCTCTCTCTCTCTCTCTCTCTTTCTGAGTGACTGAAATGAAAAATATGAATGTGAGAATGTCTGATGTCTCTCTAAGTCTCTCTCTTTATTCTAGTATAAGTAACTTAGTAACTCTCTCTCTCTCTTTTGAACTGTAAGACTCTGATTGGTCATTGGCTGCCGAATCTTTACTCTCTCTCTCTCTCTCTCTCTCTCTCTTTTTTTTTTTTTTTTTTTTGTTGAGAACCAATCTTTACTCTTTAACTTTATTTTTCTTTCTGTCTGTTTTTTGGCTTTATCTTATCCATTGCTGACTTGCTGTTGGTCAGTGACTCAGTGTGTTGGTGAGATATTGATTATTTTTAGTGTAATGTATATTGTGATTGTGAAATTTTCTGATTGGCGAGTTGTGAGTGGGGATGGTTTGTGCTTGTCTGTTGAGTGGGGTGGGGGGTAGATGGGCTGATGGGCACATGGGGCCGGGTAGTAAATAATAATTAAAGCAGTGTAATGTAATGTGCTGCACTACTTTAATTATTATGTTGTACATGGAATGTATAATGTTTGGCTTTTTTAGTGTAATGTGTACAAAAGACTAAACAATATAACAAATTATCGCTGTATAATTAATAACAAACAAATTAAAGTAATATAATTTATTGTTACGCTAAACAATAATAATTAAAGCAGTATAATTAACCAATACATTATAAAAGACAAATAAATTAAATTATATTAGACTAAATAATAATTAATAATTTTATAATTAATGAAACAATAATATAACAAATTATAGTTTATAAAAGACAAACAAATTAATAAAACAACTAAACAACAATAATTAATAATTTTATTAATATTTCAAATAAACTTATAGTTTATTGTACAAGTACCTTTGTTCATTTCTTTTTTTTTTTCTTTTTTTTTTTTAAAGGTTTTTTGGTGTACAGAATGCAAATTTTTTTTGGGTTTTAAGATTTATTTATTTTTAAGCATAAACTTCATGCTGGTCAAATCTTGAATTTCGGCCGGTATTTACCAAAACATCCAAAATAGACCTAAATGACACGAAATTTTTTCAAGGTGGAATAGGAATACCCTGGACAAAATTCCTAGAGTCGCCATTGGATCTAAGTTAGAATCAATAACAACTTGATAATTGAATAATTGTGAAATTTATTTTGAAAATATTATACATTATTTTATGTACAAATTTATGTAAGAGCATAAATTTGATTGTGTTGTATGTTTTGTTCTAGGTACATCCACTTTTATACGGTGATAGTCTCACACGACTTACTGCATATTGGACTGTAAGAATTAAATTCTTCTTTCAATCTCTGTTTATCTTTTACCTTGTGGTTGGCTCAGAAAATTCCTTTGATTTAATTCATATCAACATCATATCTACAGGCAGATGGTCACCAGAACACTGGTTGTTTCAATGTATATTGTTCGGCTTTTGTACAAGTGGATCAACACAAATTCCTTGGTATGCCTTTGAATCCAGTTTCGGTCTTTAAGGGTAACCAATATATTGAAGATTTTACGATTGTTTAGGTAATACATCGATCATTTAAAAAAAAAAAAAAGTAACAAATTTAATTGCTCCTGTTGCAACAAATATCTAGAAAAGATAAGTATATAATATGTGAAATAAGCATGGTTTTCAGAACCGGACCAAACCGGGAGGTCGGACCGTGAAAACCGGAAACCGGGATGAAAATCGGTTTTTTAAGCCTAAAGAACCGGATTTTTTGTTAATTTCGTGAACCGTTAAAACTGGGGTTGGACCGCAAGAACCGGTGAGAACCGTGCGGTCCAACCCCTTAGCAAATTTTTTTTTAAAAACAAAAAAAAACAACTTAACACAATTTTATTCTACTTAATTAAATTATCCATCTCTTACAAGGAATAAAAAAAATTATAATTAAAACCCTTCAAAGATATTCAACTTTATTTCAAAAATTAATTATAAATTTTAATGTTTTCATGGTTATTATTTTATTTTATTAACTTTCTTATTTAATTATTAAATATATGCTTGAAAATCACTAGATTTCCCTCACATATATAGATATATTGTCAATTTTGCTAGTTTTTTAAATTTAATATCTATATTTAGGCTTTAATTAATTATTAAATTAATTATGACGTCATCACGGTTCGATCCCGGTTCAACCTCGGTTCGACCTCAAAAACCTTGAACCTCTCCCTTTTACGGTTCAATGAACGGTCCGGGTCTGAAAACCTTGGAAATAAGTACACAATAATATTGTACCCTTTTTTTTACATAAATATTGGATTCTAATATAACTTTAATATGTGAGATCCATTATATTTATTAAGAATTAAGAGTATGATATTATAGTACTTCTGAAATATTTTATAATATTTCATATTAATTACTCAATGTTAATAAAGTCTACAACAAATTCCTTTGCCCTCAATTATCAAAGTATCAAAAAAAAAAAAAAAAAAAGTCTACAACTAATAATGAAGTTCATTATATATATATATATATATATATATATATATATAATTCAATTATGCATTCAAAATAGAGATATTGCGAAAGGTGGTTATCAAATATGCATTTGTGTGGGGATCTAGCTGGGCCGGTATTTGCAAGTGAAAATTATTTTCCTCATAATTATTAAATTTGAATATTAGGGATAGAAAAATGGTATTGAGCTAGTTTGATTGTTATTGAGAATATTCAATTCTTTTGGTCAGCAATGCACAAGAAAAAGAAATTTTCAATTATTTGATTAGTTATATAGTCCATAGTTTTCCAATTTTTGATTTTTTGTACCAAGTGGAAACCTCAAAAATTATGTTTATTTAACAAAAATGATATCTTTGTTTTCGGCAGGAGCAATCAACTGGTAATTGGTGGTTATTACTTCTTAATCATACGAAAGTGGATTATTGGCCAAAGGAGATATTCACTCATTTAGCTACTGGGGTGCATCTTCTGTTCGATACGGTGGAGCCGTATATTCTCCTCCTAGGATTAGTAGTCCAGTACCAATGGGATATGGTGTTATGCCCTACAAGGCCTTCAACCAAGCATGTTTTTTTGCACACATTCAAATTGTGAATGCAGAGAACCAAATGGCAAGGTTTTGAAATTCGGACTAGACCGTACGGTCTGATTGGAAAAATCTCAAACCGCTTATTTTTGCGGTTCTTTTAGTCTCAAGAACCCCTTTATGGGAAAAAAAAGTAAGAACCCGTGCGAACCGCGATCGGACCTCACGATTTTAAGAACCGTGATCAGACCGCTTCTCACGATTCCCTACTTTCCTTTGAATTTGAACCTTAAAATAAAAAAAATACACAGAAAAACAAGCTTTAAATTATGCTCCATTCAGAGTAGGAGTTGATGGTGGAGAGGGCCAATTGTTGGAGCGAACGGTCTTTGTAGAGGAGATCGAAGGAACGAGGGGTTTTGACAGAGGAGGAAGGACGGCTACTGTTGAAGCTTGCGTCTGAGTCTTGTGATTGGTTGAATTGACGGAACTACCATTTTTTTCCCCTAAAAAATGGTGGTCCAAAAGAACTAGATCTGAAGTCACAACTCACTATGAACGTCGTTCTTCACAACGCAGCTCCATAGTGGACTAGATGACATCTTTACTTTGTGATTTTGGTCTAGGAGGATACTTCACAGCCCAACTCCACAATGTTGATACTTCATTTTTCAAAAGCCACGGTGAGATGCTCAAATGCCTAACAGCTAACCACCTTGAAACTTTAAACCTTGAGATTTGGAATTATCATGTATAAACCCTTTAAAATTGTACCATTCCTAATCTGTTCAATGGTTAATAAATAGTTAAAATATTTTAATGGTATAAATCATGGCTTTTAAAGATACTGTTATGTTGACTAATGTACAAATTTATTAAAATATTATAAATGATATAAAATATCTATTTAAAATCCATAATAAACTGTGAAAAATACATTTTATTTTTAGTAGTCTCCAAATACTTGAATTTCTTTAAATGTTTAGTCAAGATTATTAATTTTTGTGCATTAATTTTTATTTATTTCATATTAATTAATTATTAAATTAATTATTATGTCAGCATGGCCCGATCTCAGTTTAACTTCGGTCCAACCTCAAAAACTTTGAACCTCTCCCTTTTACAGTTCTTTGAATGGTCCGGATTTCAAAACCTTGCCAAATGGTTGATATTGATCCCTCACTTTGCCCATGATAAAAATCAATGTTACCACTTGCTGTATTTTGATGATCTAGGCCCAAACGTTGGGCAAGCCTTCATCATGGGAGGAACTGGTGGATATAAATGTCCTGATTCAATTTAGATTGAGTTCAATAGTTAAATAAAGATTTTATTCCTTCAAATTCCAATTTAATTTGATATCAATTATTTGCTTTTCACCATTTTGTCATTTTTTTTAAATCTTATTTCTGGAATTAATTTATTTTGTTCATTATGCATTATCCAAATGATTAGATTTAAAATGACAACTAGTAAATTAAATTGCCATTCATACAAAATTAGTAAATTACCCTAAAGTTTGCAATAATTTTGATATAAGCCTTTAAGTTTCAAAATTTTGAATAGCTCCTTGAACGTCAAGTATTGTTTGGATTTACTTCCGTCAATGCATCATGCCTTGCTTTCTATTAACAGCCAAATTGGCACCCTCAATGACAGTTTCTATGTTTGTATTTGTTTTGAGTTTACACCCTTTATCTTTGTATTTATTTTTATTTTGCACCCTTAATGCTTGAGCTTATTTTGATTGTGCATGCTCTTTGTTTGGGGCTACCACTCACATAGGAAAACTTTAGAGAATTTATTGAAGGGAAATGCTAACGAGTACTCTTAGGATATTGGTTAACAATCTATTTTAGGAAAATTTTGACATCATTTTTATGGAAAATAAATAAAGCTATCAGAATATTAATTGTTTTTTTTTTTTCCCCATAAAAACTTTCTTAAATTGGATTGTTAACTAATACGTTGAGGACACTTGTTAGCATGACCTCTTTATTGAATTCTTATAATCAGAAGTTTTAGCTCATGCAAAAGGTATGAATGCGGTTGGTGAGGTAAGCGAAGCTTGATTAATGTATGGATTAGTGACAAGGTTTTATAATGGGTTTAGGTATTACAACAACAACAATCTGGTTTTGTATTGATTTTGGGTTATATGTTGACTAAACTAGATTTGTTGTGCCATATTAGAGTAAGATGACCCATAAAAAACCAGCTAAATTTAACCGATTTGACCAATCAATATTAGATGATGTCAAATTATTTTTTCTATGGCGGAGGCAATCACGCCAAAATTTTGGCCAAATACAAGAAATCTGTCCGATGTTTTTTGGTGTTTGAGCCCAGCAGATAGGCTTGCTCATGTACTCATAAAAATCTATCACTTGAGTACATGAGTAAGCTCAAAATAGACCCACTATTTACTCTTTATGCCACCCTCCTCCAAATTTCCCATTAATATTAAGAGGACTTGGGCAGTTCCAAAAATCGAAATAAAGTACAATAAAAACTAGTAGGCCCAAGAGAATTGGGCTTGCTTTGTGTAGGACTCTAGAAAATATAGGTATCAACAAGCGAGAGGTGTTTTTAAGCCTTCAATCTTGTAAACAAGCATTTTCAATTCTTCAATGTGATGGACTAGGGTTGTTGTAATGCCCCAAACCCTATAGGGTTTAAAGCATGAGAAAGACGTCTCAAAAGCATCTGTACATTTTTCTTTTTTGATAATTCAATCCAAATAGATCGTATTAAGTACCAACATCAAGAATTATCATAATAATTCTATTAAATATACTCTAAAAAAATGAGTTAGAGCTCTAAGCAATAATTACAAGGACCATTGGTCACAAAAGAATGGAGGTTTGAATAAATAATTAAATATCATCAACTTGTCCCATCAGTGGGGAAGTCATAACCACTATAATATACAAAAGAATGAATTAAGTCTACTTTATGATGTACATCATCTAATATCTCCATCACAAAAGTTCAGCCTCCATCAGTAGTTAGTCTAACTACCGTTAGCCACCAAAAATCTGTCTCAAAATGATCGTTACCCACTCTGAAAAATTTGTAAAATAATGGGATGAGACAGAGCCTAATAAGTAGCATAATTAATGGGGTAGGGGAAATGCAAGTTTCATCTTCAATAATAAAAATATGACAAGAATGATTAAATAATGAAACACAAAATTTCTCAAAGTAAATTCCTTGAAACTATATACTATAATCTGTGAGCACTACCAATATACTTCCAAAACCATAAAATCTAACATAAGGTAATTTATCACAAATATACCACACTACCACATAGACCGGTCAAATGATCCACCCATTCACAACTGGCATGATATTGTCCTTTATGGTATGCAGTCTCTTGGCCCCATAGACAGCAGTCTCACCCATACTCTCAAGGTTTTTCTCTCCCCCTACGAGCAGTAGGGAGAGCACGTCAAATATGACATCTTTTGCATGTGGTCTTTTGGCCCCATAGGCAGCAGCCTCACTTAAACACAATCAAGGAACCTCTCCTCCCCATGGGTAGTAGGGAAGAACAAGTCATCCAAAGTGAAAGGACGCTAACCTGGATCTGATTCCGTTGTCACAAAGATTACAGAAACCAAATTGGGTGATCACCAGGAAATCACACATGGTATAGGGTAAAACCATATAAAGCTCACAGGATATATTTCCTTTCAAATACATAGTTTATATCTAGGTAGTATCAGAAAAACCTTAAATAATCTAACTTCCACAAAGTGTGTAAATTTTTCAACTTCATTCTTGTCAAAAAGATTTTCTATCAATTTTCCAAATAATAAGACAAGATAAGCATCTTTAAATTTTCTAATATACCATAAAATCTATGATTTCCTTATCAAAGATTAAATAAAAGATGCTCATTCTTCCATGTTAACAATTCATGCATTTCCCCAAATGCAATACCAAATATGATGCACTTTTCATATATAATAGGGTCACAACACAACACTTTTAAGAAAACATATATCCATATATAATTTTCCAAAATGTGTTTGACCCAAAAACATGGTTATGTTCCAAAAATTATATTAAAAAGCTACTTACCTCGCAACCCACAAAACCCTAATTCTCTAGGCTCCAATGAGATTAGCTAGAACCTAAACAATATCAAGCAAACCTATCACAATAAGCATAAAGCTTGAAATTGTATCTAGCTACAATTAGGAATTGCCAAATAAGCACTTAATTAGAAAAGCCTAGTATTTAACCTCATCAATAATATATTCCACTTCCAAAGTTTCTCAACAATTTAATTAACAAGGCATAAACTCCAACTTATAAAGTTAACCTATTCAATATCATCTCCAACATTATGACTAGCTTCCACAAGATTTACACTACATCATCAAGAGACCCATGAAAGCAAAATCAAAATATCCTCCAAGATAAGAAATTCAAAACTTCAACTAACTCCAAATAAACCCAATAGCAATGGAAAAATTAGATTTACCAACTATCACATGTTATAACTCAAAACCCCTAAATTTCCACCATAAATAAACCTTAGATAGTCATCATTAGCACAAACCATAAACTCACTCATCAAATAATTCCACCAATACAAAACCCATACATATAAACACATAAATATCACTTCCAATACTCATAAATCACATGGGTATCATTATTAAATCTTAGATAAAAATAACTTCAAGCAAAAGTGTAAAACCCACCAAAAAGATTAGAAACCTTTACCTCAAAAAAGATGTGAAGGTGCTTATAGGTTCTTAAGGATTTTCTGGTGATTTTGTCGGAAAAATGATGGTGGAAGTGGTGGTATGGAGGTACCGGTGAGAGAGGATAAGAGAGTGATAGAGAGGAGTGTATGAGAGAAAATGAAAAAAATAAAATAAATAACTAAAAGAAAGGAAATGAGCGAGCCGGCCAAAGAGAGGAGATAAGATAGTGTGAAATGTGTGGTGGGAAAGGGTTGGGTAGGTGGGAGGCACGTGTGTCTATAAAAAAAAAAAATCTTCTTTTTGACGGGGATGTTACAGGTGTCCATGGGTCGGGTAGGTTCGGGTTTGGTGGCGGAAGGTTTAGGTCTAGTCGGTTAATTTGGCCGAGTGGGTTGGGTCTACGATTTTGTTGGACACCCCTATGATGGACTATAGTGTCTTCAAATCTTCTATGTAATGGACATTCATATGGTATATTTTGCTAAGACACATATGATGTTCCTACCATACTAACACATGGCATAGTTTCCAACTTTATGTCATCATTTTTAAAATGACAAAACTTAGATACAGTACTTTAAATGTTGTTTCTTAGGTTTTCCTTTTAAGATTCAGCCATCTGGCTACTTAACTAAAACATACACTTCCATCCCATGAGAAAAAAATTTACATGGTAGAATGTTCAGAAGGAAACCTAAGGAACAACACCTAAATACTGTATCTAAGTCTTACTCTTTTTAAAATTACAAGTGGCTTTATGTCAAATATATGCTTTAATTAATATAATTATATTTATAGTATAAATACGTGGTATAATGATAAAAAATAATAATAATCATTATAAACCCCCCCGCCCCCCACCCCCCACACACATATATCCTATTATTCATTGCACAATTACACACTAGGCACACACTAACCTAACCATAGCTATCAGCCCAAATAGGGAATGGCTTAAATTACATTTGATAGGGAGTGGTTTAAATTACATATTTTTATATGTAAATTGTAATATTCAAGAAGGACATTATTTGCTTTTTTAGCAGTTATAAGAGAAACAAAATCTTAAAAAATTTCGTAGTTACCATACTTAATTTTTTGGGGGTAAGTATCCCACGTACATGGACAAGTGATACAATCACTACAAATTTATTAAAAAATAAACCTTAAAAACTTATGTGTCAGTTAAATATTGTATGTTATAATTTAATTTGATTTGGTAAGGCACTAGATTTCTATCACAACATCTCTACACACCAACTGAACTTGTTACTTAATAATGAGAAAATAAAGTTGTAGAAAATGAAAATGCAATGGAAAATATACATAGATTTTTTTTTTAATATGTAAACCCTATATGCTTGGAGAGGAAGAAAACAACAGGTTCAAGCTAGTCGAATATTCTACTATTTTTTTAAAATGATTAAAATGGACAAAGAGAGAGGTGAAAAAATGGAGACAAGAGAGAAGGTGGGAGAGGCTTCTTCCATCATAGCAAGAGAGAGATGGCTTCTAATTGTAAATTCTTCTTCCTTGCATCATTTTTCTTATAGTGGTGGTGTTAGGCATGTGTCATTTTTCTATTGGGTAATTAAGGTGATGCCTTCCCATTGAAAAATGACAAGGTAGTGTTTTGGCAAAATAGAAAAATATGTATATGGAGCTTCTATGCATAGCCGTGCTTGTATTTGTATTGCATGGAGTGCTGCTGCTTTGAAAGATGGTACTCTGTTTTGATATGGTCAAAACCTGTTGCATGCATTTATGATATATCTATCTAAAATTTATTGTTGCAACAGTAGTGGCCTCCTTATTATTTTGTCATATCTTGGATAAGTGGTTACGACGGATTGGCCCATCTTTTTTTTTCCCAATCTGACACCTCTTGCACAAATATAAAATTTAAATATAAATCAAAATTCAATTTATTATATTGATGTGGCACCAATTACATTCATTATGACATTAATTAATTTGTAAGTATCTTTTTTTTTTTATAGAGATAATTACAACATGCTTCTAACCTCTCAGCTTGAACTCTTTCTCCCCTAGACCCCCAAGCATTTTATGCATGGAGAGGTGTCAATTCAGCTACAAGGCCACTTTTGGCAATTTGTAAGTATCTTGTAATTAGAATTGGTAGTGCAAATTTATTTATTATATTGTTGATGTAGCACCATTTCAATTCATTTGACATTAATTTGTAGCACCAATTATGCTCAAGGGTTCTCAAGTCCTGATCAACAAACTTAGGATACTTGTTGTTGTCCATAGTGCTAGCCCGCAATCTCCGCTGTTAAGGAAAAAGACCTAGGATGTGTTTAGATATAGTTTATTTTGTTGAAAACTGAAAACATTGTAGTAAAATAATTTTTAAATGTGTGAATAGTGCTGTGAGACCAATTTTTAATGAAAGTTTTGTTGAAAAAAGAGATTTATGGGTCTCGTGAATAGTGCACGGGATCTACTGAAATGCACTTCTCAATAAAAAAATTAAAAAAAAAAAAAAAAAGGTGAAACGCAAACGCAATGCATTTCAGCAGTATCCAAACGGATACTTATTGTGCTCCTTGTTATTAACCCAATTTTCCTTATCTCAACTCATTTTTCCTTTACATTGAGTTCCTCCACCTCCTCACTCCATTCTTGCTACAAGGAATGCTCCTCAGAATATAAATCATCTGTATCACATTTTGTGTTCCACTTTATATTCCATCAATCACAACTTGTTATGTGTTTGTTTTTTTCCATTTTAAACTTTGGCTATTATATAAATAAGGGAAATGCTAATGGATGCCCTTAGGGCAGTGGTTAACAATCTATATAAAAAAAGTTTTTATAGGAAAAAAAAAATAATATTTTGACAGCTTTTTTCATTTTTCATAAAAATAATGTCAAAATTTTCCTAAAATTGATTGTTAACTATTGTTCTAAGGGCATTCGTTAGCATGATCTTATAAAAAAATTAAATAAATATATGGTATAGAGGATTTGTATCTTGCTTCCCAATGTGTTCATATGTCATGTCGTCTTGACATCCATTATTTCTTGGCCATCGTTGCTGTGGTAGACACCAGACCTTCATTGTTGTCCATACGTATGAGAACGTCACCTTTTCCTTGCTCACAACCGCACACCATAATTAAATTATTCATTCCCCTAAGGTACCTATTGCTATTGGGTAGGGTAATTAACTTCTACATCACCGGCCACCATGCATAACCCACTATCTCACATCTATTACAAAACTCAAGTAGCTTCTCAATTAACTCTGAAGACCAATAGAAGTTAGAGAAGTTTTTTTCCTTACGCCACAGAAATGCAGACACACATCAGGAGAACCCATTTAGCAGCCCATGCATGCATGCAAAGGCCCTTCAACCTAGCTAGCTAGTAGGGAGATACGCTTTGGTAGGAATGGGAAGAGATATCTCAAGACCGATAAAACTTAGAGAAGTTAACCACATTTCTTTAAATACTGTTGAAATTCAATCACACAAACAATGAACAAAATGTGTTTGGGGAGAAAGAAAGTTCTCTCTGTGTGTAATTGTAACAGAAAAGGAAACTGATCTTATATAACAGAATTCCTAACAACCTGTCCACGTGGCTGTACACTACTTAGTGCAACTAATTACATAGTTACAAGATAAAAAGTTATGCAGGAACGGATACCATAAATTAAAAATCTTATAAAAAATAAAAACAAGAAGTCCTCAATAAATGACTTGTAGCTTAAGAAACTTTCATATGTATACGACCTAATACCTATAGTTTATGCAAATCAATCTCAATTGGACTTGACCTATACACGTCATCTTTGACAAATACTGAATTATCTAGCTGTTTGACAAGTTGCTTTTTCTTTCTCTAGATGTTTTAACGTTTATCTATCACTATTGTATAAATATATAAATCCATGCATCCTGGTCAAATTAACTAGCCAAATTAATAAACAGTCCATAGTATGAAACCTCCTTCCAAAGTTTTGATCTGTCATCAGAGGAAATTGATGTCCATAGTACAGACTTCAGCCCAAATCATTGGCATCTCACGGATTGAAGGGCGTGTTATATATTATTGCTGACAAGCAACTAATTTTGACACTTAAAAGCATACAAATCGAAAGAAGTTGTAAATGTTTTCTTCAATTTCATTGTAAAGACCAAGCAAAACCTTTGGTATATGATTTTTTTTTTTTTTGGATGAAATGAAGTAATTCATTAACAGTGTGTTTGTATAAAGAATTTTAAGGCGGGATTTGGTCACATTATGGGATTTCAAATTACGGTATTAAAAAATTCTTGTTTGGGTTTCCAAATCCCACCTAAAACTAAAATACCTCACCAGAGATAAGCCTTACACACAGTGGCCGAAAAGGCTTACATCCAAAACCAAACCACCCTGGCTCACGGCTGGAGCTCACCTAAATTGCCATGATCAATAACATTAACAAAGAATAAAAAAACGAACCGGAATCGCATTATTTATGGTGACTAGCTAGATTCATCCCAATAATCAAGATAATCAAGAAACCATTGTAAAGCACATGCATATATACACGATAAAGAAAAACTTCATTCATTGAGATTTCCAAGTGTAATCAATCCAATTTCAGTAAGAACTCAACAGCATCAAACATGCTTACAGAAACAGTTGAATCAGAAACAATTTCTCATAAAGAAGTGGAAAAAGAATCCGATGCTCTTATGGATTTAAATGTAGTTACAAGAAATCACGCCATTAATATGTTGTACCTAGCAGGCTAGCTATCTATCCTACAAATCATGATATACAAGCAGAATTCACGTACTGAAAAACGAAATGATGATAAGCAAGATCAAGAATGAATGATGGAACAAAGATTGAATCTTGGACCTCTGGAAGGGCAACATATAGGCTGACGGCAAAGAGGGTATGAATGAAATCATCAGCTGGTATGTTGTCAATTGTCATGTACATTTGGTAGCATTTGCAGTTCCGGCACTACTCGCGGTTTCTTAGGATAGCAATTAAAAATCCAACAGAAGAAAACGACGGCAGCAACGACAGCAACGACACCGAAACAGACTAGCATAACCACTACTAGGACCTTTATTACAAATGGGGTTGAGTGCGAGGGAGAGGGTATTGCGGAGGGAATCATGGTGAAAGCGCAGGAGCAAAAAACAGAAACAGAAACAGAGACAGAGGGGGGGTTTAGATTTCTTTCGCTTTTTGTTTTTCTTCTCTGGGGTTTGGATCTCAATGCCTTTTATATTTGGTTTTGTCAACTTGTACGTAGCCTTTCAAGCTATATGGGTCCAAACTTGAAACTCTATTCTTTCAACCGCCCTAACTGCTTTTTCTTTTATATTTCAGAAATAATCACAGTTGTATTGTTTTTCACTTATTCTTGATAGGAATTCCATGTCATAGCACAAGTATAGAATTAGAAAATATTCACATTAGTCCTCGAATTGCTATGCTAAGAAACAACAAAATACTCTTTCTTTTAATTTTTTTTTATTTAAAAAAAAAAAAAACTAATTAGTTTGCCAGCCAGTGTTACATAAACCAAAGTGCCTTTAAAAAAAGCCATTTGATCTTGTATAATAACATCATTACTGCTTTCGAAATTCTACATAGTATGAATAACCACAAATTAGGTAAGTCAAGGTTTATGACTCTTAAACTTGAGTAAAACCTATGATAGAACTGAGTGGACTTTTTTAGAAGTGATAATGCAACAATCAGTTTTAATGAAAGGTAGATCAATCTTACGATGCTATATGTGAAATTTGTATCATAGTCCATTCTTGTTAATAGGAAACCTAGCTAAAGGCTTTCATTTATTCGTTTAGGGATATTCATCGAGGTGAACCACTCTCACCCTTTGTTTTTTTGTTGTGTAATGAAAGTCTCCTTAGTCTTATCTCACGAGCTAATAGAGATAATTCTATAAGAGGGTTTTTCTTTGAGCAAGAGAAGTCTCATATTAACACATCTGCTTTTTTACAAATGATAATTTTTTCTTTTGCATGGCTAATAGAAATGATTGCCAAAGGGTGTTGAATATTTTGAAAACTTATGAATTAGGTCAACAAGTTAATAGAATAGAAGCAAAACTTCCCTCTTTTTCAATAAATCAACTTTTGAGGATACGAAAGAGGAAATTCAGGAGGTCTTGGGAGTCATAGAGTTTTTTTTTTTTTTTTTTTTTTTTTTTAATAATAAAAAAACAAAGAGTTTTTTTAGATATATATATATTTAAAAAAATAGATAGCTAAAATTGACAAATGACCTTCTAGATTTTTTTTTTTTGCTAAGTTCATTGTGAATGCTCTTAGTATAATGAAAGTCTCCTTAGTCTTATCTCACGGGCTGATAGAGATAGTTTAATAAGGGGGTTTTTCTTTGAGCAAGAGAAATCTCATATTAACAAATTTCACCCTTTCTTTTTTTGTTGTGTAATGAAAGTCTCCTTAGTCTTATCTCACAGGCTGATAGAGATAGTTCTATAAGGGGGTTTTTCTTTGAGCAAGAGAAGTCTCATATTAACACATCAGCTTTTTACAAATGACAGTCTTTTGTTTTTGCATGGCTAATAGAAATGATTGCCAAAGGGTGTAGAATATTTTGAAAACTTATGAAAGAATTTTAGGTCAGCAAGTTAATAGACTAGAAGCAAAACTTCCCTCTTTTTCAATAAATCAACTTTTGAGGATATGAAAGAGGAGATTCAGAAGGTGTTGGGAGTCATAGAGTTTTTTTAGATATATATTTTTTAAAAATAGGTAGCTAAAATTGACAAATGACCTTCTAGATTTTTTTCTTGCTTAGTTCATTGTGAATGCTCTTAGCATAATGAGTTACTGTAACTATTAGACAATTTAGCTAGCTTAAAGCTAGCTAGCCTATTGGAGAAATATTTAAGAGGCGGACTAGATAGAATTAAGGGTGTGCATTCACCCACAATCTCAACTTTTTTGGTTGGTTTTATCTTGGGTACATAGATGGATAGAGTTTTTTTTTTTTTTTTTTTTTTTTTTTTTCAAGCTTAGGTTATTAGGTCAGGTTTGGATTGGAAAATTTTTCATTCAACCTTTGTTTTTTAGAAAATTTTTTCATTCAACTAATACAATCCAACCCTTGCTATTAATAATTTTACAAAATATAAATTTATTATAAGTTTGTTTATTTGATATATAATGGATTTGTAGTCTTATTTTAAATTTTTTATTTGACTTTTTAGAGACTTTTTTTTTTATAGGATTTGAGATTTTTTTTTTTTTAAAAAACTATAATATTACATCCAATTGTGTAATATGTAATCATTTATTGAATAATACAAGCTCCATTTTCTTACTAGTCTTGACAAAATGGCCACAACCCAATAAGTTAAACAAAACCAACTCAATCCACATGGGTTGGGTTTTGGTTGAAGGTTTCTCAACTGAAAAAAAGTTGGATAGGGTTGTGAAATACCTCAAACCCAATCCAACCAACCAATGCACACCTCTATGCCTCTATGTAGAATTTGGCTATAAAACCTGATTAAAGAAAATTGTTGAAATTGCTTTGAGCTTTAAAGAGATCTCACCACATATGTGTGTGTATATATATAATTTATTTTTTTGATAATTTACAGTTACCACAATAGAGAATGAATGATTTGAAATTTGTTTATTCTAATTAATAAAAGAATACAAACAGTGTCTCTAAGCTACAACACTATTGACCATCCTATATGATATTTCAAGAAAAAAGACCACACCACAATATTAAAATTCAAGTTTCATTATATATTTTTCCTTTTGATTTGCTTTGAGAAAAGAGATAATAGAATTAGAAAACTACCGAAGAGGAAAATCTTAGGCTCGCGTTTGGCGGTTTCAGCCCTCCATTAACTATAGTCTAAACAAGAAATTTGCAGTGCTGGCAGGCTGCTCTAAGGTCTACATATTTGCAAATCTCAATCAGTGTCCTAATTTAGGATTTGCCATGCTTATCCCTCATTTCTCAACAAACTCATAAATACAAATGGGGCTTTCTGATAAAAATCTTCGTATTTTATCGTAGATTTACATCTATTTTTCTTTATCATTATTTTTATTATCATACACTATCGATCAGTGTGGTAGGAGTTTTTCATTGCATATAGAGCAATCAGCTACGCTATCTAAAAGGACCATCGCTAGTTTGCATGGCTTGGTTTGAGCCAGTTTGATCGGTATCTATGAGTAGATGGTAACAAGAAAAACCTTTTTTACATTATAATTCACAATTCAGGTTAGATTAAAAAAAGAACAATAAGCACTTTTTTCACTCTGTTTGACAAGTTGCTCTTTCGGGAGATATTTTAATGTGTATGATTTTGCTTCTTTTTTTTCTTTTCTTTTTTTGGGGGGACTACATTAGAGGGCTTGGGATTGGAAACCATCCAACAAAATTTATTCAAGAAATCATCGTAAATATACCCAATAATATTTAAAGAATGTCATAAAGGGGAAAAAAAATTAAAAATTAATGGGAAAATTTCATTGCGATTTCCAAAGGAAAACTTCATTCATTATATTTAACTTGCCTGCATAGACTTCAGTGTAAGCAATCCAATTTCAGTAAGAACTCAACATGCAGCATTAAAAAAGAAAAAGAAAAAAGAAAAAAAATAAGACGCGGAAAAAGAAACCATAAAAAATAAAAAATAAAAAATAAAAATCTCATAAAGACGTGGAAAAAGAATCCAATGCTCTTATGGATTTAAATGTTTTTTTTTTCCAAGTAGTTACAAGAAATCAAGCCATTATTTTGATTGCACCTAGCTAGCTATCCTACAAAATCATGATATACAAACAGATTCACATACTGAAAAACGAAATGACGATGATCAAGATCAAGAATTAATGATGGAACAAATTAAAGATTCAATCTTGGACCTCTGGAAGAGCGATAGGCTGACGGCAAACTGGTATATGAATGAAATCATGATCAGCTGGTATGTTGTCAATTCTCGCGTACATTTGCAGCATTGGGGTGTACTCGCCGTAGTCTATGAGGGTATTTCCAAACCCAACAGAGGAGAAGGACGACAGCGACAACGATAGGGACTAGCATAAGCACCATTATGACAATTAGTAGAATTGGGAGTGAGGGCGAGGGTACTGGGGAGAGATTCATGGTGTAAGCGCATGCAGGAGCAAGAAACAGAAACAGAGGGTTTGGATTTCTTTCACTTTTTGTTTTTCTTCTCAGGGGTTTGGATCTCAATGCCTTTTTATAGTTGGTTTTGTCAACTTGTACGTAGCCTTTCAAGCTATATGGGTCCAAACTCGAAATTCAATTCTTTCAACCGCCTAACTGCTTTTTCTTTTTATATATATATATATATATATATAGGAAAATGTATACTAGTTGCTAACTCGTGTGATGCAGGATAATTCAATAATAATCATATATATTTAATTTGCTTGAAGGTACATTAATAATCAGTTTGCAAAAAAAAAAAAAATATATATATATATATATATATATACAGTAAAACCCCTAATTAATAGCACACCCTAACATCAAAGATAGTAAAAGATTTAATTAAATTCAGCTGGATTTTAGTTGATAGGTGGGTAAACTAAAGCATACCCTGCTTAGAAAAATTTTCATTTTGATAAGACCAAACCTTGAATGTCACAAAGGGATCAGACCAATGTTCTTATCTTCAATGCAAGGTCTCAATAGAAATTCCCAATAAGTTTAGTCACTCCAAGCCTCCAATTAAGAAGAGCTTAATTCGAATAATTAAAACAAACATAATTCATAAACTATGAAAGATGTAATCAAAGAAATAAAAATTACTTGAATACATTGGCTAGGACACTAGCAATGCAAGCACTTGTCCATTCACTTACAACAAAAGTATCAAAACATGAAAATCACAATAACAAAATACAAACTTTTAACTAAATAAAAAAGTGCATTAACCTATATTTTACAATAAATACCAATAGAGCAAAATATAACAAATGAATAAATATGTTTGAAGAATAAATATAGAGCAGAAAATAACAAAGTAAAAATAGTTCAAATAAAAAGTCTCTAACGACAGATTAGTCACGAATACAAACAAAGAGAATGTTTATTTGTACACTATTAAAGGGTGAACTACAACAAACCAATGAATGCTTCAATAATTAATTGTAGCCTAATTTTGGCTACTACTACTAAATTCAATCTAAATTATTGCCAAGACTCCTCTTACCATGATACATGTTTTCATAATCCATATTATGCATCTATACAGTTAATACTGCCTTAGTCTTTGGCAATTCTAAAAAAATTTATACTGTCTTGTGGCAACTATAAATTAGTGATCTACTTTTACAAACATCAATTTAGTGTTGTGAAGCTGTGAAGGTAAAAACATGTAGAATTTCATGTTCAAAAAGTCATATAATTGAAGGTCTATGCAATAGTAAAGATATAATTTTGGTACACACATATATACCTTTCTTTTGGCTGAACTTTTAGCCTTCAATTCTCTCTCAGCTTCTTCTTTCTTCCTAGTTGTTTATTCTTTTGCACTCTCTCTTGTCGCTACAATAGGATCCTTAGCAGCTTGACTGTAAGTTTTGTAGTTACATGACTTGAATACTCTGCTCCTAAGGAAGATTAGATGTACAATTGAAAACCCAATATGGATAAACGTTTGAGCAACTTTGCTTTCTTTGTGGTCGATGTTGTGTAATCCATAGTTGTCTTAGTTGTGCTTACAATAGTGTCCTTTACTCGTGTTCCCTTCTCTATTGCAATGTCTTTCATAGCTTTACTTTTCTCTACGACTGTATCCTTTGCTTATGCTAGTACCTTAGTCTCTATTGCAAATATTAAACATATATGTATATAGTGGATTATATACTTGGAGAGATTGTAGCCAGAGAGAGAATAAAGCCTCTGGAAGGCATAGCAACTTTCTTAGAGGGATAGGGAGATGCTAGCTACAACATTTAGGGTTGTTGAAGGTTTAAGGTTTATGGAGGTAGCTTTTATTTGAGTCAATGATGAAGTGTGGGTTTTGGCAAAGAAGGGTTACGAAGAGAGAGAAATAAAGACATGTTCTAATTGGAATTGGAGCCAAAAAAAAAAAAAAAAATGATGTTGCAAATAAAAAGAAAAAGAAAATAGTGGTGACATGGAAAATTATGGGAGCTCCAGAAGCTTCGGTTATATATATATATATATATATAGATTATTTCAAGAAGTCTAAATTACAAACTACACTCCTAAAGTTTAATGTATCGTTTGGTACGGAATAATATTTTAAGCTATTTTAAAAATTGAAGGGGACCTTCCATTATTACCAGGTATGGATTAAGCTCTTTTAAAAATTATTATTAAGAATAAAGCATTTGAGAATTTAAATTGTTATTTTTGTATTGTATTTGTCATTTTGAAATGCTAGACTACAGTTTAAATGAATTTGTTATAATTAATAGTTTATATTTTGCTTTTCAATACTTATTTAAATTAAGGTTTTTTTTTTTTTTTTTTTTTTTTTTTTTTTTTTTTTTTTAAGGACTTGGTAGTTTACATTCAAATCTAAGGATAGAATGGGAAAAATAAATAATTCATTTAAGATTCCTAATAATAAACCAAATATTATCATCTCACATTCCTAGCTATGAATCTTAAGAGATTCCCAATGAAACCAATTATAGGAATAGCTACATTCCTAAGCATTCAGATTGCAATGAATCACATTCCTAGAAATCTGGATGCCAAGAATAATATGGATTCTCCTGTATCAAACGCCACATAAGGTTGTGTGAATTTTACGCTCTAAAATTTCAAATTTTGAATTATAGCTCTTGAAGTTCTATTCTGTTTGTTTCAACAACTCCTTTATCTATATTTTTTTTAAGTGCTACATAAATTTCAAGGTGTAAAATTTTAATCACCTCCAAATTTTAGGGGTGTAGTTTGTAATTTAGTAATTCATAAATATTTGCAGTTTGTATTGTATGGTTATTCACTTATTCTTGAAATGGAGTCCACGTCATTGCACAAGCATACAAAATATTCATATTACTCCTCGAAATACTATGCAAAGAAAGAACAAAATATTTTTTCTTTTAAATCAATTACTTTAAAAGGGTATTAAAGTAAGAATACCAAACTCATGGGAAAATGATTATCATTTTCTTTAACCTCCCACTTATGAAACTGTCTTACGAAAACCGTATTTGAATTATCCTATCTTCCTCACAAATTTTCATTCCTTGTTGCTCTAACCTTCCTATTGAAAAAAAAAAAAAAAAAAAAAAAAAAAAAAAAAACCCTATTTTATGGAACTTGCATGCAATTTTCTATATCTTTTTTAGTCATGTATGTAAGAATTCCTTCTGATACCTATCACTAAATTATATTATTATGGAGCATTTAAATGTAGAATTTTTGCATTTAAATTATATTGTAAATTGCATCATCCACCATTGTCGGAGCAGGGAAATAAGTTCAAAATCAAATTTCAAGCATGAGAAAAGAAAAGTGTATAGGAGGGCCTCTTGGGTATATTCAAGATTAGAAAGAGTATTCGCATCAATTTGTACAAATATTTATGTATATTTTAACATAAAAACTTTTTTTTTTCTATTTTACATAACTACTTTTCAAAAACATCTACATCAAATTATCTATTTTATACTATAATTCATTTAAATATTATTTCTTTATCAATTTTTATTACTTTGTGTGTGTGTATGAGTAAATAAGTATTTAAAAATAGATTTGTATGAGAATAGCAACCATGTATATTTACACAATTATTGTAGCTCATTTTATATTTTACACAAACATTGACTGATGTGAGTGATTTTTGGAGTTTAATATACAAAATTTACCTTTTATGCTATTATATATTGACTGATGTGACACTAATAGCCCCAAAGGGGTTTGTGTGCGTGTATTTTTTTTTTTTTTTCTTTTCTTTTCTTGTTTGCTAAGGTATAAATTTTGTTTCACTAATAACTTAAGAAAGAAAAAGGTCTAAATTTGTTATATATATATGATTAAAGATATATGATCCTAATCCTGTACTGTGTATCAAGTATCTCTTGTTTTCTTATCATTTTGAGTGTGTGTTAGCTTAGTTTTCTTACCATTGTGGGTGACAAGTTGGTTTGTGTGTGTGTGTGTGTTGTGTCAAGTGTTGGTCGCTAACAGCTTGTTTGAGAGGAGTGAAAAGAAATGAAAAAAAAAAATTAGAATATTCTTCTCTTTTCTTTTTTTTAGGAGTTTTAATGAAGGGAATAGAAATTTCATTCTCTTATTTGAGAGTTTAAGTGGGAGGAAATGGAATGAGTAGGAGGGATCACTCATTCCTCTCCATTCCTTCAAACCCTCAAACTTTCATACCCTCCAAATTTGGGAGGAATTTGAGGAAATGAGTTAGATTTAATAAATTTTTTTACTGAAACTCCCAATGCTCTTATATATTCATCATTTTATTTTAAAATAGAAGTCTAATAATAATATTGTTATAAAATTATTCTATTAATTTCATTATATGTTATTCCCAAATAAGGTTACTTACCTTTTATCCTTTTCCATCCCTTTATTTTAAAAAATCCAGGCAAGATAACTAATTCCATTCCATTTCCTTGCTTATATACATTCAATTCAATTCTATTTCATTCATTTATGAACTTTCAAATGAATACTAAGGCTCCATTTGGTTAGGAGGATGGAGGCATGGGAGGAGAAAAATTTTATATATATATATCTAAAGTAATTTTTAATTTGGTATTTTGCAAATTTTTGTGTGAATGTGTTTTGTATATAATAAAAGAGATACTAAAGGAGGCAACTTATTACTAATAGTGAAATTAATTAAGCATTTGTGGTTAAAATGGAACTTTTTATAAAAATATGAATCCCAAACTTAAAGATCAATGATTATTACTAGTTATTATTATTATAGTTATTTTTACAAAAGTGAATTCTTATGTTGAATATCCAAATTCAAAATTTTTAATTATTTACATGAATTTGCCACTTATTTTATCAAACGGGACAAATAAGAAAACTACAATGTAAAAAATGCATCATTTCATTGATAGATAAGTATTTAATTTACATCTTATTGAATATAAAAAAATAAAAAGTTATTTGGTCTAGGTCCTAAATACAATTTAGGAAATGTAAATGGTTTTTGCTCAATTACTCTTTATTAAGAGGAGGTGCTTATTAAGTTGTTATTATTAAATGTTTATTTTGAGAGATTTTTATCTGTTCTTTTTTACATTATGATTCAGGTTAGATTAAAATTAAAAAGAAACACATGTTCAGCACATAAACCAACAATAAGCATTTCATGACAAATTATTCAGTAAGGGAACATCCAATAATTCACCATTTCATTTTCATTGATCAACTTTATGCTACTTGTTGATACCATATTTTGTCTGCCTTAAATGTGCGTGCTGGACCCTGAAAAAAACCAAAAATATCATTTTCTCTCCATGGGGCCATGAGAATATCTAGAATGATGTGGTGCAACCCATTCGGACACCAGAGCACCCAAAGTGCCTTTTCTAGCTAAAATGACCAAAATTCCCCTAATCAACCTAGGGTTGACCGAAGGTCAAACAAGGTCAAAATCACACACAAAATAACACCTTTCATAGTATTTCATCAAACCCGAGCTTTTTGGACATTTTTAGCCACTTTGATCAAATTTGACCTGAAGTTGACTATAAGTGGGCCTAAAAACCTAATTTTGATCCGGCTGTCGGAACGGGTTGAAACCAATGTCATTGCGAAAAATTTCAAATTCTCATTCCAAAGACTATTCATGGGCTGAAATCGGAGTTAGAACGCTGAGATATCACGAAAATTGGGTTAACGCATCGATTGATGCACCGCTAACTTCCTGAAACCATAACTTTTGATCCGACCATTGGATTTTTGAGTTCCACCCCTATTTAGAAACTGAAAATCAAGATATTTCCAAAGGTGTCAAGATCAACCTGATCACAAGTCTTTTGAGGCCAGCAGTTCTTGAAGAGCTGCCGCCGGCCCTACAAGGGCCTTTGCCTCAAAAAACGTGTTAGGGCTATAAATAACCCCAGGCACCCCTTAGACCAAAGAAAAGACCACTTTTCTGGGTTTTGCTCTCTGCTTGGACGATTTTTGTGCCTTTTTTCCTCTCTTCCAAACACAAAAAACACAAAAAAAAAAAAAAAAAAAAAAAAAAAAAAAACACATCAAAGCCTCTTGATTCTTCTTTCTTCTCCAAAAATACAAGGTATTGTTCTCATACCCAATCTTCTTCTCCTTGGTTCTACATCCTAGTTAGTAGCTAGAAAGCTACATCCACACCCCTAAGCTTCTAAATATTTTTCTAGCATTTATCTTGCTCTTTTTTGCTTGAATAACATGATTTATTGCTTTCCTAGCATGTCGCTTGCATTATTTGTGTTTTTAGCCTAAATCTCCATGTTTTTAATGCTTTTTGCCATGTTTCATGCTTATATGTTTAGATCTACATGCTTTAGACTTTCTGCCATGTTTGCCTATGTTTTGTTCCTCTTCTTGTTCTAGGTTGATGTTAGGGTTACATGCTCACATGTTTGTATGATGTTGTTGGCTACGCCTTGCTTGGATCTATGTGTTTATGTGTTTATTTCCATGATATATGGTTGGATCTTTGTCTTCACACACTTATATGCTTGGCTTCATGTTCTTCCCTGCCTATGTGCAAAGTTTCTACATGTTTACATGTATGTTTCTATGCTCATATGTCTAGATCTATGTTTTCACAAGCCTATGTGCTTGGATCTATGTTCTCTACATGCTTTATGCAATCTTCCATGTGCTTGCGTGCATCATACCATGTTTTTGTGCTTAGGCCTAGACATTGTTTGTCATGCCATGTGCTATTGTAACCCTTTTGTTCATTTTATCGCATTTTCTTGTGTTTTGGCCTATTGGTTTGGACCCGATCTAGACCCTATGGCCTTTGTCACTGTTCGCACACCTTGAACCACATCAAAGGGTTTGGATCACCCATTTTGCATGTCTATGCTTGCTTGCTTCTATGCTTTATGCTTGTGTTAGCCTCTCTTGTTCTAGGCTTTGCCACACTTGACACCCTTAGTGGGTTTGTGGTTGTGTGGTTACATTTGACGCCCATAAGGCCTTGTTTGGATGTAACCATTCGAGATGCATCGCCATGATGTCGGTTACTTCATGCATACCTTTCCCCTTTTTCACTCCATGCAATGATATTGCTTACCATGCTTGTTTGTGCCACCGGTTGGCTTTCTATGCATCTTTACACGCTTGTTTACATGTTCATGCATGAGTCTTGATTGCTAGTGTGTTGCCCATACTTCAACACAATGATGCTATGGACACCCGATCCAAACCTACATTTGTCCCTCGTGGACACCCCATTTTGTTTGCTATCTTGCTTGTTTACCTTCTACTTGTTTGTTTGCTTTCTTGCTTGTTTGCCTCCTCACTTGTTTGCTCGCATCTTTGTTTCTATGTTTACCATGTCTATCACGTCTATTTGCTTTATGCCCTTTCCTACACTCTCTTCACTTTTTCCTTCCATTACTTGTCTGCTAGTTTCTTGTCTTTGCCTTTGCATGTACACACATGGAGCGAGGACGCATGGAGCTAGGGCACGATTTCCCAGGCACGAGCAAAAAGGCATGGGTGCAAGCATGTCGATATAAGCTGAGTGGCTATGTTTAGTAGGTTTAGGAGTTTTGTTTCTCCCTTTTGGTTATGTACTCTTTTAAACCCCTTCCTTCCTCCCCTCTTTCTCTCTTAAATGGTTTGTATTAGGTATATCATAATGTGTACCATTCGTCCTCATCTCTAAAGGCATGGGTGCAAGCATGTCGATATAAGCTGAGCGGCTATGTTCAGTAGGTTTAGGAGTTTTGTTTCTCCCTTTTGGTTATGTACTCCTTTAAACCCCTTCCTTCCTCTTCCCTTTCTCTCTTAGATGGTTTGTATTAGGTATATCATGTTGTGTACCATTCGTCCTCATCTCTAAAGCATGGCGACCCTTGTTTACTTTCTGGCACCTATATTTTGGTCCTGTCACCTAATTGTGCAAAGATAAAATTTATGGAAAGTAACCAAAACTCCATTCAAGGAAAAGGTGCTGCCAGAAAGCTATCAAGAAGTCCAAAGCATCAAGAGTTCAAAAGTTCTCCTAGGAAAGATCCAAAAAGATTGCCCAGAAGCTTAAGTTATCAAGGAAATCACAAGATGTCAAAGTGGCTAAAAAGGTCCAACATCCAAATTGCCAAGAGATCCATGCTATCTGAATTGCTAAGGGATTCAAATTGCCAAGAGGTCAAAATTGCCAAAGGTCCTACATATCCAGAATCCAAAGGTCCAAGAGACCCATGTTATCCAAGTTACCAAGAGATCCAAATGTCCAAGAGCTTCCCCGAGAAGTCCATGTTGTCAGAAGTTGAGCTTTTCCTCATAATCGCATTTACCTGTATTGTAAAAGGCCCACTATTGGAGCCGATGAACCCAGAATTGTAAAAGCAAATCTTGTACAAGCATATAAGCAAAAGAAGGGTCCTTCCCGCACTGTTAAGCATGTCATGAAAGTTTCAGTTACTTGCCAATTTTGTGCATTAATTCTGCATCATAGTAGAAACTCACCGTGATAACTACCCAATCAAGGGTGCAAAGCCAATTTTCGAAAATGATAGGAGTATGTCCTTAAGCATTTTGTTTGCAAGGCAGCAATTCTCCAACAAAGGTATGATCTTTACCTACTTGCATAACATTGAGAAACCCTAGGAGAGATAGTTCTAGAACCGCTTATGCATTAAAACCCACCTAAGTCCTAAGGGTCCCCAACCCTACAAGATCATGCATGCAGTTTATGATGTCTCCCACCTAATTGTGTAGATAATAAATTGGGTGGCAAGCAACTGAGTTTTTCCATAAAGACATGCAAGAGGCCAAGCTTTTTCTTCAAAATTGCAAAAATAAAGCTTTGTTTTCCTTGTATCAAATGTCTTTGCATCAAAATTGGTTTCTTTGTCCAAGGACCTTTGTGAATATCATTACAAAAACTGTTGCTATACAAATTGTGCCAAATTTTTCATTGTGTAAAAGGGTCCACCCCCAAACTTTTCAAAATCTATGCTAATGCTCAGTTGCTTGCCACAATTTGGTCATGTTAAGATTTATATCACTTTAGGAACTCATTCAATAACAAGAATTCCAAATCATGGAACTTCTCCCCTATAATTGCAAAATGAAATAAGGGCATGCTTAAAGCATTTGAACATAAGACTAACATGTGCTTTGGTTTTTGTTTCCACCATGAAAATATCCCAATCCATCTCGAGGCATTCACTTGTATCTCTCAGCTTATACAGAAGGACATGTGCAAGAACAAAGAATGCAAACTGAAGTCTCAGTTCATGTTAGCTAAGAATTTTCAAGAGGTTGTTTAGACGGTCGAAGGACTAGAAAAATGCCACACTGGGGCAAAATTTTTCTCGATCCTTCTCCCATGCAAAAAGAGATGAATCCAATGGCAATGAAAGCATCATGAATCCCGGTTCAATTCTCATAAGGTTGTCTCCAACAGACTGAGAGGTCATCCATGTTCTTCAAATTCACCTCAATCGAGGTCATGACAGAAGCTTGTAGAGCCATTTCTGAATACACGAGCACTGAATAGCTTATTCAAGAACTCATTCCAAGGAGTCGAAGATTGCAATAAACCTACTTCGGGTTATCTTGTGGATGCAACATCTCCATCAATCAGTATGAGACACCCATGTTGGACATGACAATAGACAATTAAAAGGATGCATGAGGCCACTATATTGGAGGAGGGCCTAGGTATTTCCAATTCTGTCGAGTCTTCTTAGGATCAAGATTCCCTACTAACTTCAGTCTTTTGAATTTCCTTTTCAAGAATTTGCTTCAGCCTATCAAGTATCCAAAGAGGCATAACCTAAGTTGTCTACTCCAATGAATTTTGACCAATTTCCTTCAAGGAAGCCACCAAAGGTCTCAAATTCCCTATCTCAAACATGAGTAATTGCCAATTCTAGCAAAACGTCAATAGCATGATTGGTGAGATTAATGATCCACAAGACGTTCATATGGGCTGAAGGAAGGCCAAGCTTTGAAGAGCTCTCAATATGATGCTAGGGTAGATTTTTAGTGGTCTCATTCCTATAAGACCACTAAAAATCCATCTTGTGCACCCCACATTATCCATGAAGGCAAGCTCCTCTGTCAAATCATCTCAAAAGGGTGAAAAGAACCCAGCATCTCTCAAGCGAGATCGCTCAAGTTTTGTTAGCATCAGCCTGCCTCAGTGAGCTTTTCCTTTGAGTCTTCCCTAGAAAAATCTTCTTTGGCCTTTGTGTAATCTGGGTATTTCCTCTAGGTATTTCCCTAAGACAAAATCTTTTTTCTCCTTTTTTGGTAGATTAGGGAGTTCCATCAGATTCCCCTCAAAAAAAAAAAAAAAAAAAAAAATCTTCTTGTTTCCTTCGAGTATTCCCTAAGAAAAAAAAATCTTCTTTTACCTTTGGGTGGATTGGGGTGTCTCCCTCAAGTTCCCCTTAAGAAAAAGATCTTCTCCAAGTAGTCTAGGTAGTTCCTTCGGGTCTTCCTCAGAAAAAACTCTCTCACCCTTAGGTCATCCTAAAAAAAATCCTCCTTTTCTCCAAGTATTCTGGGATGTCTTTGGGTATCTTGATATGTGAATCCTCACACCCTTCAGTTGAAAATCTTACCAAGTTGTGAAAGTGATTGAGAGACCATGGAAAACGCCACACCGGGGAAGCTTTTTTCGCACGGCCTCCCCCTCCGAATGGACTTCTTTTTAATAGCCTCAACAACATCTTGAACTTTAGCAAGGACCACAATCGCAATTTCTTTGCTAGGCCATTAGAAGATCTTTTAGCTTGCTCGAAGCATTCCTTGGAAGTCTGAATCCCGTGTTGATAATAAAAAATGGCAAACCAAGCCTACATTCAGTGAGAATCATGAACTATCTCCAGTTTTATCGAATCTTGCCATGAGCAAAGCATTCATTTAACTCGGACCATTTCCTTCTCAAAAAAATTCAAACAGTATCAGGACCACCTTAGTCATGATGATTCACTTGACAAATCTCAAATCCATGAGAAATTAGCTCCAGCTACTTCAGCAATAGAATGTTAGAACTAGCTCGTAATGAGTGCCCACATGTGAACCATGGAGGAAGAATAAATGGATTAAATTTGGTCGAATGAGAGCCAAAATGCTTCCAATTTTATCGAGTTTGTTATAGCCCAGACATGTCACTAACTCCCTTTAATCAATTTCCTTTTTAGGGACATGCTTTAATCAAGCCAAAGAGACCTCATTCACATCGCATTCTTCAATGAATAGTGACAACCAAACATCTGAGCATTTGTGATAGAGCCATTCACTTGCTCAACATCTGGGCGACAGTGCCTCATCAAAATTTCAGGGAATTGCATTAACATCCCTTCTTGTTGTACTCATATTGCCTTTATTAGGTCTCTAATGTGGCACATTGCCTTGACAGGTCATTTCAACGTTTGACATGAAAATGAAGTTTGTTACTTGTGCCTCACAAGAATCTTCACCACAAATCAAAAAATCTTCATCCCAAGAAGTATGTCAGGCGTGGAATCAATCACCTAAGGCTTCTTTACAAGGGGATGACCTCCATCCCCTAAGTGGATCTTTACAAAAGCTTTTGGATATTGGGAATGCCATCCATCCAAAACACTGGAACCCAGATTTGGCCTTATCACTCATCCCAATATTATCTCAGAAAAACCTTCTCCCATCTCGGTTGGCTTAGGTTTGTTGCAATCTTGTACAAAATTTTCAAAAATCACTCGAATTTATAATTTGGCACATAAGCTCTTAAGGCTAAGAAGTAAGTGTTCAAGATGATGGAGAAGGCATTCATTTCACTTCCGTACCGCTTGCAGAGAAATATCCCTTGTTAGCCCAGTTGAACCTGTTGAATTCTTTTCTTGTTTAACCTAGTTGAGGATTACCCCCCACACTGAGGCGAGTTAGATGGTTACAAGGACCTCATGCTAGGTGACTTCCAATATTTTGAGTCCATCAAATGAGTCTCCAATTGAAAAAAAAAAAGGCCCCAAATCAAATGACAAAAGTCATGGGTCAATCAAGTCTAATGAAGCCTCAAGCAAAGAAAGGGCAAAAGAAAAATTTAGCCCAAAACAATCAAGCAACATGGGCTAAAGAAAATCAAAATAAAAGCCCCAAAAATGAAATGGGCAAAATTCAAGAAATGGACTCAAATTAAGGATATAGCCGAGCATGAGAGGCAACAAAGATTCTCAATGAAGTGTAATCCTTGACTCTAGGAAACCCTTCAAATAATTCCATAGCCAAAATATCCTCCCGTGAGCCTAGGAAACCTATATCCTTACATTACGGTCCTGAGAAAGTCCTTCCTGATTGAGGGCGACTACTTAGTCTATGGAGCTTATGCCAAATAATCACCCACATGTGAAAGTTTTGAGCCTGATATCCTTCATTTTATGCACCCAACTAACCTCAAGGTCACGTTACAACCTAATGAAAGACCTCACTGATCGTTCAGGATTGGTTGGTCGTGGCACATTAAACATTTGGTCAATCATCCGCTTATGCCAAGGCGTCATGTCTAAAAAAGGGTAGGGTCCTCTCCCAACCCACCCGAAGATTTCAAAAGGCCAAACACATCATTCATGTTTTCCCTACATAGCTTAAAATGGGACACTCATGCATTTGACAAACAAAAGCACTTTGCTCAAGAAATCCTTACTTGCGAGCGTGTTCCCAATCCAAGGCAAAGGATAGCCATCGAGAACATACACTCACAAACCACATAGGAAACATGGCCTTAATAAGCCCCTCTTATGGTACATGCATTTAAACAGATTTTCATGATCATGAATGAATTTCCAAAATTTCTGAACTGGGTTTTCAAAACCAATTGAAACAAAAGGGAAAAATAATGACCCTTAAACATTTCAAATCCTCCAAACTTTTCAAGTCCAAAAACAAATCCTTAAGGGTTATTCATTTCTTCCCAAGGAATTTCTAGAAAAATGAGGTTTTAAGATTGCAACAACTTATGCAAGCCTCCCTTCATCATTACCAGGCACCTTCAAAAAGACCTGAACCCAGAAGATTCAAATGCTCAAGCCTAGGTTATAAATGCCATGTGAGCATCACTACCCTAAAACACTTTTCAAGCCTTTCAAACTCATCCCAACAGAGGATGCCTAAGTCATTGCTTCAAACTTGACCCCTAATGCCCAAGGGTTGGCCCTAGTCTCAATCCTAATACTGGGGCAGTTTTATTTCTGACATTTTCAAACCATAGATGGTATTCCCTTTATCCAGTGCAATTCAAGATATCTACTAGGAGAAGGAGGAATCTCTCCTTGTGAGAGCCTGAATAGGTGCCCAGCAGGCACAATACATCAAGACCACACAAAACTCAACATCTAGGTAGTTCTTGTGTAGATATGACCAAGAGTGTCAGCATTTCCAAGAAGGGATCTTGCTCGAAACTTTGAATTTAGAATTTAGCAAATCAAGGAACCCATTGTGGTATAATTGTCTAGCACAAGTTCAAACCCATGTCAACTCGGTTCACCGATTCAGAACCCCGCAAAATCCTACACTGGGGCAGTTTCTTTTGCGTGGCTTCATTCACTTTATGCTAATCATTATGCAAGAACGGGTCCGTCCCACCAGGAACTTTTCCTGTCATGTTAAGAACCGCATAAAACCTACACTGGGGTAGCTTTTATTTTGTGTGGTCTCTCCCTTTTTCTTCTCCCTCAGTGGATTGATCACTATCAGATTGAATCGGTAAGCCCTTGAGGATATGGCGCAATGCAAGTGATACCAATATCACACATCAGCAGCCTTTTTAAAGGTGATTTCCAGAACTGTACATGTAAGTCCTACCTAGAGGCATTGTTTCTTGCACACATCAGCAGCCTTTTTAAAAGCGACATTCATAACTGTACATATAAGTCCTACCCAGAGGCATTGTTTCTTGCATACATCAGCAACCCTTTTAAAGGCGATATCCAGAACTGTACATGTAAGTCCTACGCAGAGGCATTGTTTTTTGCACACATACAACAGCAGCCCTTTGAAAGGTGATTTCCAGAATTATACACGTAAGTCCTACCTAGAGGCATCGTTTCTCGCATACAGCATCGACTCTCGCATAAAGCATCGGCCCTCTCAAAGGCGATTTCCTAGAACTACGTATGTAAGTCTTAATCAGATGCATTGTTTTTCACATATATCAGCAGCCCTCTCAAAGGCAGTTTCTAGAATCATATATCAGCAGCCCTTTTAAAGGCAACATCTCCACACTTCCATGGTGTAGGAACTTCTCCATGCTACCATGGCGTAGGAATCTTAACAACCCTCTTAAAGGCAACATCTCCACACTTCCACGATGTAGGAACTTCTCCACGCTATCACGGCGAAGGAACATCAACAGCCCTTTTAAAGGCAACATCTCCACACTTCCACGATGTAGGAACTTCTCCATGCTACCATGGTGTAGGAATCTATTATGGTGCTCGATACCCAACAACAGATCAGCACAATTGTCCATGCTTCCACGGTGTAGGACCCTTTCCACACTTCCATGGTGTAGGAACTTCTCCACGCTTCCATGGCATAGGAATCTATTATGGTGCTTGATACCCAACAACGGATCAACATAATCGTCCATGCTTCCACGGTATAGGAGCCTTTCTGCACTTCCACGGTGTAGGAACTTCCCTACACTACCACGGTGTAGGAATCATTATAGTGCTCGATACCCAACAACGAGGCAGCACAATCGTCCATGCTTCCACGGTATAGGACCCTTTCCACACTTCCACAGTGTAGGAACTTCTTTGCACTACCACGGTGTAGGAATCATTATGGTGCTTGATACCCAGCAACGAATCAGCATAATCATCCATGCTTCCACGGTATAGGACCCTTTCCACACTTCCATGTTGTAGGAACTTCTCCACGTTACATGGCGTGGGAACCATTATAGTGCTTGATACCCAACAATGGATCAGCATAATCGTCCATGCTTCCACGGTATAGGACCCTTTCCACACTTTCACAATGTAGGAGCTTCTCCGCTCCTTTTCTAGGAGTCATTATAGTGCTTGATACCCAACAACAGATCAGCACAATCTTCTATAATTCCACGGTGTAGGACCCTTCCCACACTTTCTCGGTGTAAGAACTTCTCTTCTCTTGTTCTAGAAGTCTATTATGGTACTTGATACCCAACAACGGATCAGCACAATCTTCTATGCTTCCACAGTATAGGACCCTTTCCACACTTCCACGATGTAAGAATTTCTCCATGCTTTCACGGTGTAGGAATCATTCATCAGATGTGCTATTCATATATCCTCTATCTTTGACTAATCTTATTTTGAGGCTAACTAGCGGCAATGCTGTACGTCTCACCATCCCACAATCACCAAGTTCCTAAAGAATCCTAAGTTCCCAATCACCAGGTAAGTCCTTTTACTTTGGCTAGCATTTATTTTCTGCATAAAAAGCATCTAGCATTTGCATGTTTTTCTACATAGCTCCCCTCCCTTCCCCCCCCCCCCCCCCAAAAAAAAATCTAAAATGCCTTCCTAATTGCATTGCTACTAACATTTTGCATAAAAAAGAAGATAAGAAGAAAAATAGACACTAACCTTAAGTCCAGAAAATGTTTTAGAAGCAGCTACAGCAGCTCGACCGTATCAGGTAAAAAATTGGTCTCGATCCATGAATAGCCTCTGCATGCAATTTAGGGGTGACAAAATATGAAATCACGTTTTTTATCCAACACCTCTCATTGCATTTGAGGTATCAGATAAAGAAAGGGCAGTTGTTGATATCGTATTTTGTTCGCCTCAATTTACATGCTAGACCCCTTAAAAAAACAAAAATATCATTTTCTCTTCATGGGGCCACAAGAACATCCAGAATGACGTAGCACAACCCGTTCGGACACGGGAGCACCCAAAGTGCGTTTTCTAACTAAAATGATCAAAATGCCCCTAGTCAACCTAGGGTTGACCGAAGGTTAAACAAGGTCAAAATCTACACAAAATAACACCTTTCATAATTTTTCAACAAACCCGAGCTTCTCGGAGATTTTTAGCCACTTTGACCAAGTTTGACTCGAAGTTGACTTTGGGTGGGCCCAAAAACCCTAATTTTGATCCGGCTATCAGAACGGGTTGAAACCAATGTCATTACGAAGATTATTAAATTCTCATTACAACGACTATTCATGGGTTGAAATCAAAATTAGAACGGCTGAGATATCACGAAAACTGGGTTAACGCACCGATTGATGCACTGCTAACTTCCCGGAGCCATAATTTTTTATCTGACCGTTTTATTTTTGAGTTCCACCCCTTTTTAGAAACTGAAAATCAAGATCTTTCCAAAGTTGTCAAGATCAACCCGATCAAAGGCCTTTTGAGGCTGGCGGTCCTTGAAGAGCCGTCGCCTCGAAAAGTGCGTTGGGGCTATAAATAGCCCTAGGCACCCCTCAGACCAAAGAAGATACCCATTTTCTGGGTTTTTGTTCTCTGCCTAGACGATTTTTGAGCCTTTTTCCCTCTCTCCCAAACACAAAAAAACACATCAAAACCTCTTGATTCTTCTCTCTTCACCAAAAATACAAGGTATTGTTCTTATACCCATTCTTCTTCTCCTTGGTTCTACATCTTGGATTTGGGGTTTAGGGGTGTGGATGTAGATTTCTAGCTACTATCCACACCCCTAACCTTCTAAATCTTTTTCTAACATTTATCTTGCTCTTTTTTACTTGAATAACATGATTTATTGCTTTCCTAGCATGTCGCTTGCCTTCTTTGTGTTTCTAGCCTAAATCTCCGTGTTTTTTTATGCTTTTCGCCATGTTTCATGCTTAGATCTATATCCTTACATGCTTATATGTTTAGATCTACATACTTTAGACTTTATGACATGTTTTTCTATGTTTTATGCCTCTTTTTGTTCTAGGTTGATGTTAGGGTTACATGCTCACATGTTTGTATAATGTTGTTGGCTACGCCTTGCTCGGATCTATGTGTTTATGTGTTTATTTCCATGATATATGGTTGGATCCTTGTATTCACAGACTTATATGCTTGGTTTCATGTTCTTCCATGCCTATGTGCAAAGTTTCTACATGTTTACATGTATGTTTCTACGCTTATATGTCTAGATCTATGTTTTCACATGCCTATGTGCTTGAATCTATATTCTCTACATGCTTTATGCTATCTTCCATGTGCTTGCGTGCTTCATGCCATGATTATGTGCTTAGGCCTAGACCTTGTTTGTCATGCCATGTGCTATTGTAGACATTTTGTTCATTTTATCGCATTTTCTTGTGTTTTGGCCTATTGGTTTGGACCCGATCTAGACCTTATGGTCTTTGTCATTGTCCACACACCTTGGTCCACATCAAAGGGTTTGGATCACCCATTTTTCATGTCTATGCTTGCTTACTTCTATGCTTTATGCTTATGTTAGCCTCTCTTGTTCTAGGCTTTGCCACGTTTGACACCCTTAGCGGGTTTGTGGTTGTGTGGTTACATTTGACGCCCACGAGGTCTTGTTTGGACGTAACCATTTGGGATGCATTGCCATGATGCTGGTTGCTTCATGCATACCTTTCCCCTTTTCCGCTCTGTGCAATGATATTACTTACCATGCTTGTTTGTGCCACCCGTTGGCTTTCTATGCATCTTTACACGGTTGTTTACATGTTCATGCATGAGTCTTGATTGCTAGTGTGTCGTCCATACTTCAACAAAATGAAGCTATGGACACCCGATCTAAACCTACATTTGTCTCTCGCGGACACCCTCTTTTGTTTGTTATCTTGCTTGTTTACCTTCTGCTTGTTTGTTAGCTTTCTTGCTTATTTGCCTCCTCGCTTGTTTGCTCGCATCCTTGTTTTTATGCTTGCCATGTCTATCACGCCTATCTACTTTATGCCATTTCCTACATTCTCTGCACTTTTTCCTTCAATTACTTATCTGCTGGTTTCTTGTCTTTGCCTTTACACGTACACACATGGAGTAAGGACGCATGGAGCTAGGGCATGGTTTCCTAAGCGCAAGCAAAAGGGCGCGGGTGCAAGCATGTCGATATAAGCTGAGCGGCTATGTTTAGTAGGTTTAGGAGTTTAGTTTCTCCCTTTTGGTTATGTACTCTTTTAAACCCCCTTCCTTCCTCCCCTCTTTCTCTCTTAGATGGTTTGTATTAGGTATATCATGTTGTGTACCATTTGTCCTCATCTCTAGAGCATGGCGACCCCTGTTTACTTTCTAGCACCTATATTTTGGGCCATGCTTTAGGGATGTAGGCATTTACTTTCCTGCTCTATGTGCTTGCATTGTGCATGATGTATGTGTGTGTGTGTGTGTGTGTATGTATATATATATATATATATATATATGCCTTCTTGCCCCCTTTTGGTGTGATTGTCACAGTCCACGTCACCTAAGGCAAGCGATGCCTAATTTCCGCCACGAAAGTAAGGTGTCATGTCATCGGATTTTCGTCGTGGAAATCTGGTACTTTGCTCAAATGCCTTAGGAAAGCATAGATTGGGATCACACCCATTCAAAAGCCAAGCCTTAAGGCCTCCCATGCATGCAAAGCCCCACAAGCCAATGCCAAAATCATGTTTTTACTGTCAATCACCAAAAATTAAGGTTTTATCAAAACAAATGACTGTCATTGGACAGGCATTGTGAAGTGCCTAACACATTCCCCACATGTAACCAAACTTTCGGACCTAAGAATCAAGATTTTTTTCCATCCACATTAGATTAGGAAAAATGCCATTTTTCTTAACCTAAGATTGGTAATAAAATCAACTAAAAACAGGTGACCAATCACACCTTAAAAAAATCCAATGATTGGTGATGACTCCACTCACCTTTGGCAATCTCTTAAAATTCGGCCCAGATTCCTGTCATAATGCCGAAGGTAGATCTACCTTCCTCCACCAAGAGAGAGAGCACCCAAAGCTTCATGCGACGCACACAGCGCATACCATCATATTGAGAGAGACCCTTCAACGAGGCCCTGCGCACGTGGGAGTTGTCGCCACGACGGGTGGTTGAACGAGGGCCCGCGATGGCGGTGGCGGTTTTTCTGCCTCATTCCTATTAAGGCCAAGCGTTAGCACTACTCCAAAAAATAAAATAAAAAACAAACAATAACTACAATTCTTTAAATACTTAGGGGGTGTTTGGTAACGTTATTCTAGTAACGTTGTTTGTATTTTTTAGAAATAGGCGTAGGTAAAAATACGTGTAGTGTTGTTTAAACACTGAAAACTATTGTTCTAGTTACACTACCAAATAGCTCCTTAATATCTTTTGTTTCTCTAGCTGTTTGACAAGTTGCTCTTTCTGGAGATGTTTTAATCTATATATGATTTTGCTGTTTTATTTTTATTTTTATTTTTTGTTGCTGAAATGAAGTAATTTGAGGCAAAAGAGAAACAAATACAATAGGACCATATTAATTAGGAGGACAAAATTTATTCAAGAAATTATTGTAAATATAAGCAACAATGTTCTATACACAAGAATATGAACAGAAATCAAGATATTTAAGAAATCATTGTAAAGAACATAAAGGAAAAAGAAAAACTAATGGGATGAATAATTCTTCAACATTAATTGCGATATCCAAATGAAAACTTCATTCATTATATTTAACTTGCCTGCATAAACTTCAGTCCAATTAATCCAATTTCAGTAAGAACTCAACAACTTCAAACAAGCTTCCCGAAAAAGGATAGAATCAGAAACAGTTTCTCATAAAGATATGGAAAAAGAATCCGATGCTCTTACGGATTTAGATGTTCTTTCCAAGAAGTTACAAGAAATCAAGACATTCATTTGTTGTACCTAGCTAGCTATCCTACAAATCATGATGTACAAACAGAATTCACATACTGAAAATCAAGATCAAGAATGATGGAACAAAGATTCAATCTGGAAGGGCGATAGGCTGAAGGCAAAAAGGACAGGTATTCCTGCGGAGCACGTACTCAGCTATGCAGTCCGAGTGGAACACATGCATGAGAGTTGGTCTCCACAAGTGAACTCTTCCTAGCACTATGCACAGTTTCTTTCTTCAAAGTTGGGTATGTTGTCACGTAAATGAGGATCAACCCCACCAACAATTTCTTGCATTTCCAGTTCCGGCTTTTCTTGCTGTACTGGTTGATAGACATAAGCTAGTAGATCAACATAATCAGGGCTAAGTTCCCAGACCCAACTGAGCACAAAGACGACGCCATGGACAGCAAGGATAGCGATAGTGACTGGCACACCCACTGCTAAGACCTTTAGTAGAATTGGGATTGGGGGCAAGGGTATTAGGGAGATATTCATGGTGTAAGCACAGGAGCAAGAAACAGAAACAGAGGGTTTGGATTTCTCTCTGTTTTGTTTTTCTTCTCAGGGGTTTGGATCTCAATGCCTTCTATATTTTGTTCTCCACTTCAACCGCCTAACTCTTTTTCTTTTTCTTTTTTTTCTTTTTTTTTTCTTTTTTTTTTTCTTTTTTCAGAAATATTCACAGTTGTATTGTTATATTCACTTATTTTTGATAGTGTTAGGAACCCACATTTGGGTATAGGATGCATTTAGTTAGTTAGTTGTAGGAGCCAAGTTAGTTACAAGTTCTTACTTGGTTATTTGGCTACGCAACTTGTATAAATACTTGTAACCCACATTTGAAGTTATGCCACTTTACCTATTGTCTGCTGAATTTTCTTCCCTCTAAGCTTATGGATGGTCAGGCCTATTCAATCTCCGAGCTCCATTCTCCAATCAGATGATGGTTAAGACACCTCTTCAAAACTTCAGCCCAAATCCTTATATAAACAAACACACATTCAAAAAACAGAAAAAAGAAATATTGTCTCTAGTTTCAGTTCTAGCCCAATAGAATAGACATTGAAATATCACACATATTTATGGAATTGGTACCAAGTTGTACTACCAATAATACAGTTGAGTATTTCTTTGATGCTGTATAAAGCCATTCAACAACACCCTCACCGCCCAAATGCATATCAAACAATTGCATCTAAATCTGAACTAGTTCACTTGATCGTGCATATGGCCAACTCCACAAGCCATCTTGAATGAATTTTGATAGCTTGGCATTCGAGTATTGCCAGAATATAAGACAACTCTGTGTCCAAATTTGTTGTATAATGGGTCCTCTCCCTCTGGATACCAAGATCATACCAAGTAAAGGTTTTTTTTTTTTTAGATAAAAAAAAAATACCCCCCCCCCCCCCCTAAACCCACCTTTTAAACCTCTATAAAAAAATAGCATACTTCTTTAATTGTAATAATAATAAGGTCTGATTAAGGGTACCTTTTGAACATTTGTTAATCGATCATTATTTAAAGAAACTTTTGATACCATTTTCATAGAATATATAAAAAGTTGTCAACAAATTAGTTAGTTTTTTAGGTAAATTATGAATTTAGTCCCTAACCTTTAAGTTGCGTGCCAATTTGTTCCCTAACATTTCAAATATATCAGTTTAGTCCTAAAGTTTTTATAATGTGTAAAAATGGTTCATGCAAGTAATGGATGGAAAATGATAATGTAACTAATAGCTAAAATAAAATATTATTTTCATGCCAGTATATACTTTCACATCAGCATAATTTTTTTTTATTAAAAAAAAAAAGTTTATGCTAAACTTAAAAAAGAAGAAAAATGGAACATATTTTTAATTCTCTCTCTTCAGCCTCACAAGATTCAAAGATCCACAAGCTATGCCTCCACAGCCTCTTGAAGAGAGAGAGAGAGAGAGAGAGAGAGAGATTTAGTTGGGTGGGCATTGTTTTTGTACCAGCCCTAGCTACTATTGGGTGGAAACTACATAGACACTGAAGAGAGAGGAAGAGGGGTTGAAAAAAAAAGTTTCAGTAGTTTATTTATTTATTTATTTTAAGTTCATGTTGATGTTGAAGTACAAGTGGCAGCCTTTGTGGCACGAAAATGATATTGTATTTTATTTACCTGACTTTTTTCTTTTCCTATAAAAAATTTCTAAATATATTTACTAAACCAATACCCTCAGGGCATCTGTTATATTATATTTTCCTGTAACACCTATATCAATTAGCAACAACTCACATATATAGACTTACTATGCTTCTATCCTAGCTACTCAAAGAAAACCGAGTAAATTAAATGGATTAGTTATAATAATTGAAAATGAGATGTTATTATGTTAGCAAAATCTAAATAAAAAAAAACTTAATTGTTAACTTTGCATTACAAAGAGTAAGAAGGATAATATATAAATTAAACTAAATATTGTTTAAATAATATTTAGGGTTGAATTAAATTTATGATAGGATCCACCAATAATAATGTGAGAGGGAAGAAAAAAAAAAAAAAATATATATATATATATATATGTGTGTGTGTGTGTGTGGGGGGGGGGGGGGGGGGGCTCGAGGACCAAGGAAGGATAAAACCACTGTGACCAACGTTTTCCTTGGGTGAAAGCACTTTAAGCCCAAGGAGGGGGGTCGTTCGTGGAGAGGAGGGGAAGAGACAAAATACCTCCTGGAAATCTGGGTGGAGAGAATGGTGTTTAGAGAGAGATTCGAGGTAGTTGAAAGAAGATTCCTATGAAAGCTCACCTACTACCTCCGCATTAATGATTGGCAACAGTTTTATCAGCTGCATTGATGAGGAAATGACCCTTGAACAGTAAGATCACAGCTAAGTAGCTCCTTCTACCACCTTCAACAGGAATCTAATGGGACAAGTGTCCTAAGGAGGACCTAGAGGATTGCAAATAGAGGGCTGGGATGCAAGAAGCATGGGAGTATATAAAGGAAGAGAACTTCCAGATGAAGGGTCGGAAAAAAGATCAAGAAAAAGAGATTAGAACAAGAACAGTAAGGAGGAAGAGAGAGAGAACAATGTGTATCCTTGCATAAAAACATCGTCCTTTGGTGAGCTTGTAATGAACCATCAATATACTTGTTTTTAACTGTTGTTCATTCCCTTCCTATTTGAATCTTCGGACTTGAGCATGACTTAATTTTTCCACTCTCTAAACAAATTTTTATCTGTTTGGACCTAGTTAGGCGGTACAGGCTTCACTATTCTAAGTGGATTTGGGCCCCTAATTTTGTGTCCTTACAATATATCAATATATATATATTGCAAAATTTAGATACAGTATTTTATATACTGTTCTTTATGTTCATTTTTTAATTTTTAGCCATTTGTCCAATTAAAATACTTTAACAAATGACGTTAAAAAAGACAAATTAAGCTTTTTGTTTTCTTTTCTTTTTTTCCCCGACCCATGATAAAACATTTGCTTCATGTCTCTATAACTTTTTCAACCTTAAAAGTTAGAACTCAAAACAAACCAATTTGGCTTCAACAAAAGGTAAGAAGGGCCAGATGGTGGAGAGTAAGAAGAATAAGAAGGAGGCAAGTGATGAGGATTGCTTTCATAGAAACCTCCCACCACTGACCTAGTCATGACCAAAACCCACAACCACCACTTAAAAGAGTGTTGAGGGCCATTTGTGAAAGCCCAGTAGACAGAAGGGCCCAATAATGAGGGCCACAAAGAATTGACAGGATAAATAGCAAAAAGCCCATTAGGCCCAAGCGGCAGGAATAATGGATCACTGGCCCAACAAATATATACATGGGTCTTGAAAAGGCAAGCAGCTCAAAGAAGCCAGGAAAGAAAGAAATAGCATCCCATGGGCAGAGTATGAGTTAGAAAAGTGAGAAAGGGTCGCCGCAGGCCCAAGGCAGTGTAAACTAAGAGAGTAAGGGGTTTATGGCAGGCTCATGAACCCCAAAGATAAGGATAAGGTTATTAGGCCGGGGAAGCCCAATGAAGTTAGTAAAAAGCCCATGGGAGTGTGGAATTAGCAAACAGGCCAAGGAAGCCCAAAGAAAAGCAATCGGGCCGTGGATGCCCAAAGGGAAGCCCAAAGGGACATAGGAGCCCATGAGTAAAAGCAAAACAGTGCCCGTGATAGGCCACTGAGAAAAGGGATAAACAGCTGGCCCAAAAAGGGGTCCAGTAGGATTAAGTCATTACGGCAGGAATAACAATTCAACGTGGCAGGCAGTGAAGAAAACCAAAAGTGGGCCAAAGAAATGTAAAGTCCATTATCATATGAGGCCCAGCTCCTGAATGGAGCGAAAAACCAAAAGAAAGCCGCATGAAAGGCCAGGAAACGCAGACGGAGAGTCTCCAGGTTGCGGCAGACACATGAGCAACAGGCAGACTTTTGGACAAATTTGAAAGGGAAGCACGCGCAAGGCCTAGGCGCCACCAGCCTGTACCCAGCCAATATAGGACATGGTGGGGCCATGGGCCAGAGGTAAGAGGTAAAGGGGGGTGTGGTTTGGTGGTGGGGAGAGGGGAAAAGATCTATTCACGGCTCCTGCCCAAGCCTCTTTTGGGAGGTACGTCCTGTTGGGATGATAGACCACCCAAAAGAGGCAATTTGAGAGGGAACCGTTGGGTGCATGCTTTGAGAGTGGAGAGAGAAGGGATTAATATCGTGGCAGGAAGAAAGGCTACGACACACAGAGGAATTAAACAAGTCCGTCTTTGTCTGGTAAGGGTGGGTGTCGCACAGTGTGGTCGGCAAGTACACCCAGACCAGACAAAGGCGGTTAAGGGGCAAGACCGTAAAACACTAGCCACGGCAGGCGCTATAAAGAGGCCCTTGCCGTGCCCTGTAGAAAAAAATCGAATACAGAGTATATTTTACGAAGTGAAAGGAAAAAACAGAGCAAGAAGAAAAGAAAAAAGATAAGAAAGAAAACAGAGAAGAAAAGAAAGGAAACTAAGAAAAAAAGAGGGAGTTAGTTCAATGGGCATGCACCAATAGATCGGTTTCCCTCTCTCTCCCTTCAAATCTTACCTTTTTCCAAAACGCAAACAAGGTCTTTTCCTTTGGGGCAATAACCATTCAGGACCGACTCCCTCAAAGCCATTAATCCCCATGGCAGGATCTTTTTCCTGGGGGATTATTTGCATTGAGAAGAGGTGTTCTCCCCTCTTTGGCTTTGCTGCGGCAGACTAAGCTTAAAACTTAATTTATATCCATTTAAATTAACCAGTATTATTCTCTTCATTTTTTTTTTTTGTGATTGATATCATTATGATTGTAATCATGCTTTATTAGCAGGGAATACATAGCAATCTGTTTAAATAGGCAGAGTACTCTGTTTTAGTTATTATTATATCTATCTGCCATAACTTGTCTGCAACAGTCCAGCCTGTCATAACTTGTCTGCTACAATTCTGCTTGCCGTAAATTTGCCCCCTAGCAGACATGACATAAGTTTGTGCACAAACCGGCCCAAGTTGAGTTACAATTGGACCGGCCCCAACTCCCTACTCAGAAATACTAGGGCCCATCATCGCAGGAGGCAGCCCAGCCCATTACCGCAGGAGGCAGCCCAATCCTACCAAAAAAGGCCCCTACAAAGAGGAACCCCACAAGTCACCAGTACCTAATGATTAAGACCAAAACCCCACAAGCCACAAGCTACTAAAACAAAAACAAAAAAGACCAATTTGAACCAAACTCGATTTGGGTAATGTTGTTGCAGACTAGTGCTCAATGGAGTCTTGAGGCTTGATAGGTAGATTTGGATTTTGGTTTTGGAGATTTGGATTTGCAAAGGAAACCATGAGAGAGAGAAAAGGAGAGCTTTTTTTTTTTTTTTTTTTTTAATTTTTTTTTTATGACTTTTGTTGATGATAATGATATAGATTTACTATATGGTATTGATAAAAATTTGAAATAAAAAAACTTGTTGGGAAGATTGATCCACATCTCTCAAGTTATTCTCAACAAAAAGAAAAGTTCCAACCTGAAGTTTGAGATTTGAAGACGTATCTAATGTTTTATCATGGGATAGGGAAGATGAAAAAGACAAAATAGAGAAAAAGAATATTTTATTAATACAGTTTGTTGAAGTATTTAATTAGACAGATGACTAAAAATTATAAGGGAAATTCAAGGAACAATATATAAGATATTGTACCTAAGTTTTGCCTATATATATGTGTGTGTTGTGACCCTAACAACTTGAACTCACACCCCCAAACACTTAAGGCCTGTTTGGTGAATCAGTTCAAACTCACATTTTCATATTTTAAACAATATTACACACATTTTCATACACTTTTTTATTCACACGTATTTCAAAAAATTCCAAACAACAATTCTCAAAACTATTCTACCAAACACCTCCTTAGACTTAGTGATGTGGTAAAAACTCATTTAGACTTACAAATAATTGAGCCCAAATTTAATCTTTTTTTTTTTTTTTTGGGTCAAATTTAATCTTGGGTTAACTTATTTGATAGATGAAATAAGAACAATACTATGGATAAAAAAAAAATCATATTTATGCCTACTACTACTGCTAATAATCTGTCATATTATCCGTTGTAAAATTTGTTGGGTTCCCTAGAATTTCTCTTTGATAATAAACAAACCTGAACAACTTTTTTTCTCCACCTGGGTTGAGAGTTGTTCACATTACAGGCTCTCATTTTCCGCAGTACTTGCAAAAGCCCATTACTTCTTAATTCAATGGTTACCTACCACGTATGTAATAAACACCTACTTTTTTTTCTTTTTTCTAAACCTACTCTGTAGCAAAAAAAGAGTGAAATTACAAATTAGTAGTGGGCGGAAATCCTTATAAAGTAACAAAGAAAACAAAAAGGCGCAAATTTACAAAACCCTAAAAATCTAAACCCTACCTTTTAAAACAAAACAAACAAACCAAACCCACTTTTCGGCTACACGGTTTTTCAATTTCCCCAGTAAATTTAATTCCCTTCCATCTCTACTCTTCTCTCTCTCTCTCTCTATTCTCTCACTCTCTCATCAAAGTAGGTTTCTTTTGTGACGAATGATGAGTAGTAGATAAACTCAAACTCCTTAACTCTCACCCAAATAAATTCCTCCCCCCTCTCTGCATTCTTTTCCCAGAAATCCAAATCCCTAAAAAAAATCTCTCTCTCCCTCTTTCTCTCTCTGAGATATGGATTCACGAGAAGCTCCTCCTTCCTCTGCTACACCTCCACATCATAACATCATGGTTAGCCACCTCCACTCTTCATACCCATTGCCAAACACCGCCAACAATTCTAACAACAACGCCAACAACAACAACAACAACAGCACTCCCAATTCTTCTCACATGATCCCTCCTCCTTCCTCCGCCGCACGATTCCCTTTCAACTCTTCATCCAAGCCGTTTGATTCGCCACATCATCAGCACCAGCATCAGCACCAGCACCAGCACCAACACCAGCATCACAACAATAACAACACCACCGCCACCACCAACGCTTCCGCTAGTCCGTACGATCACGGATCGTCGCCTGTCGCCGGAGGAGGAGGAGTAGGAGGGTTTAGCATTGACGGCTCTTCCGCCTCTGCCGCCAAGAAGAAGCGAGGGAGACCCAGGAAGTACTCTCCCGATGGCAACATTGCTCTCGGCTTGACCCCTACCCCTGCCCCTATCTCCTCTTCTGCCGCCGCCGCCGCCAATCATGGCGCCGGTGCCGACTCAAGCGGGACGGCCCCCTCGTCTGAGCCCTCGCATAAGAAGCACCGCGGCCGCCCACCCGGTTCCGGGAAAAAGCAGTTGGACGCGTTGGGTGTGTTTAAATTTGTTTACTTTGATTGTAATATGAATAAATTTTTTAGTTTGACAGTTAATTTCGGTGTGCAGGAACCGGCGGTGTCGGGTTTACTCCTCACGTTATTATGGTGAAAGCAGGAGAGGTATGCTATTGAATGTTTGTTAGTTTATATAGTTATGATTTGGAAAATGCAGTTTCTTGGTGAGTTAAAATAATGATCTTTAGTTAATTATTGTGGTTGTTTGGAAGGAAAAGTGTAGTTATTATGCTAATAAGAGAAAAAAGGATGAAGATTGCTTATAATTGAGAATATGTAGTTACCGGGTGAGTTAAAAGAATGATCTTTAGTTAATTCTTGTGATTGTTTGGAAGTTTAATCATTATGCTAATGAAAGAAAACGTATCAAAGATTGCACTTATTTAGTTAATTCTTGGAATTGTAAGTTAAAAGAATGATCTTTAGTTAATTCTTGGAATTGTTTGGAAGGAAAAGTGTAATTATTATGCTAATGATAGAAAAAGAATTAAAGATTGCCATAGTTTTTTTAATTTGGAAAATCTGGTGATTTAAAAAAAAAAAAAAAGATCTTTTAGTTCATTCTTCTTATTGTTTGGAAGGAAAACGTAATTATTATACTAATGGAAGAAAGAGGATCAAAGAATGCCCTGATTCATCAATTAAATAAAGTGGCGAGCTTAAATTCGAAATATAGAAGTCTAATAATCTTTTCAAGACACAAATTTTTTTTTTTTGGAGTCTTTATGACATGAATATGGACTCATCATAAGAGTTGATATTCAAAAATTGAGTCACTGAAACAAAGGCGACTCATTTTAAATTGTATGTAGCAAAATGTTTTTACTGCTCATGTTATTATGGTGAAAGCTGGCCGGGTATGTTATTGAATGTTAGTTATTAAATTTAGTTGATGAGAATGTAGTTGAATATGCGGTAGTTTTGTTCGTTATAATTTGGAAAATGTAGCCACTTGGTGAGCTAAAAGAATGATCTTTTAGTTAATTCTTGTAATTGTTTGGAAGGAAAATGTAATTATTATGCTAATGAAAGAAAAAAGGATCAAAGATTGCCCTAATTCATCAAATAAAGAAAGTGGCGAGCGTTAGTTATTAAATTTAGTTGATGAGAATGTAGTTGAATATGCGGTAGTTTTGTTCGTTATAGTTTGGAAAATGTTGCCACTTGGTGAGCTAAAAGAATGATCTTTTAGTTAATTCTTGTAATTGTTTGGAAGGAAAGTGTAATTATTATGCTAATGAAAGAAAAAAGGATCAAAGATTGCCCTAATTCATCAAATAAAGAAAGTGGCGAGCGTTAGTTATTAAATTTAGTTGATGAGAATGTAGTTGAATATGCGGTAGTTTTGTTCGTTATAGTTTGGAAAATGTTGCCACTTGGTGAGCTAAAAGAATGATCTTTTAGTTAATTCTTGTAATTGTTTGGAAGGAAAGTGTAATTATTATGCTAATGAAAGAAAAAAGGATCAAAGATTGCCCTAATTCATCAAATAAAGAAAGTGGTGAGCGTAAAACTTGAAATATTGAAGTTTGATAATCTTTCTTAGCTTTTCAAGATACAATTTTTTTCTTCTGAGTCTTTGTAGCTTGATATGGACTCATCATAAAAGATGATATACAAAAATTGAGTCACCAAAAGAAAGGTGACTCATTTCAAATCCTGGTTAAAATGCACATCAGAGTCGGTTTGTTTGTATGCGATTTTAATGTGCAAAACGGTTTATTTATTGCATTCAATTTCTTTCTTTCCTTTTTGTTTTGTTTTTGTTTTTGTTTTTGTTTTTTTTTTTTTTTCCTTTTTTATAAAAAGTTAAAGTAGTATTATATGAATGTCATTAAACTTTTGTTTTTATGCAAAAGGTGCATCAAATTCTACTCTACATTCATGGTAGCTTTATTCATTTTGGTTTGAAAAGGATGAGGGACTACTTTGGAAGTATTTTGTTTGACTGTTCTTATGGCAGTAGCTGTATCATTTTCCCAGAATATTAATTTCATGACTTCTTTGTCCTTTACAATGCTGGAACAGTGTATTGGTGCATAACTTATTGATGATAATCACAGCATAATACGTTTGAGATAAAACCTGAGGTGGTGATTTGCTGACTTACTCATAACTTAAGTCATTAACAATTTATCAGCTGATGTATGACCCTGCATCTAGGGTTTAAACAGCCATTGCCTAATTGATGCATGTAGTCTATAACATAGATTTCACCCAATACTGTGGCAAGTGCCAGTGGTTGGAGAGATGCTGGTAGCTTCCAAACGCCTTGGCTGTAGAGAGAGAGAGAGAGAGAGAGCTTGTTCTCATGTTAAATTTTAGAGGGGATGGTTCATAATAACAAAGACAAATGACCAAAGGACATTGGTTATGTTAAGCCAATGTGTAGAGATTGTGGCTTATTTCCTTGAGCCAATTTTTGCATGTGCACACACAAATTCATAGAAAGATAGAGTAATATAAGCACAAAAGTTTACCTGCTTATATGCGATAGAATGTGTGGTTTAGTTCTTATGCCTCAGAGAAGGTAAGTAGCAAGTTGCATACTCAAAGGAAATAATTTATCATGTCTGAACAAAGAAATAACTTAACAGTGTCAAACAATGGGATTACCCAGTTTAGATGTGTTCATGCAATGTAACTTGTTGAACATTCAATTGTTCAACTAAGCTAATTGATGACTTTCAAGTGATCAAATTTATCTCTGTATCAACTTCTATTTACAGGGGAGCAACTGCATATTTCTAAGATGCCTATGGTAGACACCTGTGTATTGCCTTCCCTGCACAAATGTTTGAATCAAATTGATTTTTAATTTGTTTCAAGTCCAATGATTGGTACTTAAGATTTATTGTGTATATTTGGATTTCCCTCCAACAAGATTTTGAATCAGTCTTTGCTTTTGGTCTTTTGCATTTTCACTTGAATGACGCTTTAACAATGAACCGCATTTAGTTTCAGGTGAGTCAAAAAGTTATTAATATGTTGGTTTTGTTGAGTGTGCATTATATTTGTTTGGGTCAGTTGTTGTAAGGCATGAGGACATAGATTGAGGCGCAGAGAGATAACTTTGGTGTTGTCTAACCTGTATCAGAAGGTTGAAAATTCAATTGATTATTAGATGCAGTTAAAAGATTTAAATAGTTGCTGTGACTTTTATTTAAGAATTAATACCTTATTTTATTGATCATTTGTGTGATTTTTAATATGATGAAGGGCAATGAGCTCTAGTTTAACTAGTACCTCGTCTTATACCTCCTAAATGGAGAGTGAGGTCATGTCTTCAAGTGATAGGAGCCCAAGCTGATTTGAGGGTGGCCAAGCAGCAGTTAGCTTGGCACATCAAGTTCCGATTTTCCTCCCCTTGCTCCCATTTTCTTAGAGCAACTTCTTGAGGATTAAAGACAAGTATTGGCAGCTAATGGTTCAAGTGGGAGGCTTAGCTTAGGGTGAACTCATGTAATAAAAGTCAAATAGTCAAAATTAGTAGTTACTGTTAGATAAGCTAGAGTTAGTTAGAAGTCTAACTTGTTTATAACATTTATCAGTTATCGTGTGTAATTCATATAATCTTATGTTGAAATTAATAGTTGCACATGGTAGATTAGTACCAATGAGATGGATCCATGTGGACCATGTAGATTAGGGAAGTATTAGTATAAATACATGGTTGTGCTCTCATTTCTACTCATTGAATAATGTTGCAATAGGTTTCTTAAACTATTGTAGTCTTGCTTGGTCGTGGAGATTCCCATCAAGCAACCCCAATTGGATAAGGTGATTCTCTTGTAGAAATCACAAGCATTCGTCCATCTATCTTCCACCAACATCATTCAATCTCATTATCCATCCATTTGTCCTATCCATTCCAAACCCTAATTGCATCCCATCATCCCTACACCATTTTCCCCTTCAAGAACTAATCTCAAACCACCTCAAACCATCTCCATAGTTGCTTCCCTGGCCATGGTTGAGCCTACCCGTGCCTAAACATCTTATCCAAGCCCTCACATCAACAAGAATCTGCTTCTGCTCTTATACCTCCTTACATGCCCGAACCTTAAACCCTCATAAATTCTACTTTTCTCATCTTCTTTATTCAAGAATAAGAACAACCAAACCAGTATTGTGTTCTTATTAACAAGACCCCTTGGGTGCATGTGTAACTTACCAATAAAAAAAAAATAATTAAGATGGTGAAGTCATGTAATTATTATGCTATAGCAAGGCAATGGGTTGAAAACATATTCTTGATATGATTTGTGGTTAGTGTTTAGAGAGGTTTTTGTAGATCATTAAAGCTTGTGAGTGAAGTCTTGGTGATATTAGGGTAGTTGTAGCTTTCTTTAACTCCTAATGTCTTGTATATTATGATGTTGTATCATTGGTTGAAATTCTTAGTTGGATTTTAGAAGGGAGCTGTTTCTTCAAATATAGTATCTTTCTAATTAGCTAACTATTGTGTTTGCAGGATATAGCATCAAAGATTATGGCCTTTTCACAGCAGGGACCTCGCACAGTTTGTATTCTCTCTGCTAATGGTGCCATCTGCAATGTTACCCTTCGCCAACCAGCAATGTCGGGTGGTACTGTGTCATATGAGGTAACTTATTTGGTCTTAGATCCATCAGATACGAATTAAGTATTATTCATGTTATTTTACATGTACAGCAATATGGGGACTTGTTTGTGATAGAATAGGTTAAACTGATATGGAAAGTGCCAAAGAATGATATGCAATCTGATAACAAAATCAAAATACATACATAAATACCATACATACAGCCATAACTATCTGTACATATCACATCCTTGCATTCACCTGAAAACTTATTATTCTCACATTCTTCATACTTTTTCAATATCAAAACAAAACAGTCATGTTCAATACTAAAATATAATATTTCTGTTGAAACATTATTGGTAACAACTAAAGGCAATCAAAATTGACGGTGGTGGTACCTTCTGTCACTTAAAACGATCTCTTTGAATTTTAAATACCATGGTTTGAATGAAATAGCTATAATCTGTGGCTTAGCTTATCTATGAATGGCCTCGTAATTCAAAGCCAGTGGAAATGTGGGTCTTTGGAAGGATACCTTAATGGTTTAAAAAATTAAGGGTAAACAATCTTAAAACTATTACTGACTCTTATTTCCAGAAAAATTTCTAAGATTTCTTGTTAATTCAAGCTTTCAAGGGTGCTTTTCATTTTAATGACGCAATTATAAAAAATCAAGCCTTTAATGTGTATGAAAGACTGCACCCTGCAATTTCAATGCACATATTCAGTTTCCTAAAGTGAATTAACAATGAATACAGATGAAATTTTCATGATACCTTTTTCTGTTTATAAAAATAGATATGCTAATATCAGAAACAGAAATAGAGATATATGCTCGAAATCTTTTTATTTATTTATTTTATAAAGTAATAAAAGCTTTATTAGAAAAATGCTACTTCATGCAAGAAGAATGAAGTTGCAAAAAGATATATACAAAAAATTGAGTGTTTTTGAGTTATTTTTGACACGATGCAGGAGTTATAAGAGGAAAACAAAAAATTGGTGAAGCATGTCAAAGTTCTAATGTTTTTTTTCTAGTATATGAATTTATTTCCGAATCTAAGAAAGGAAAATTTTTAGAATAGAGTGACTAAATTTTAGGTTGGCTGTCAACCTATCACAACCCTCCTTTATTGGGCTTGGCATCTGCTGTGAACAAAAATATTTGACAACTAAGCACATACACAATTAAATGAGCTATATCAGGTTTAAAAATTGTAATCTGAATTCTCCAAGTAAATGTTCATGGAGGCACCATGACAGCTTATTTATTTTTAATATATGGAGGACAGGGGTTGCTGTGCGGTTTTACTGGCATGATTGTGTTAAGGACTGGTGTTGTTTCTTGGCTATGTAGGACCCTGTTTATAGAGGTTGATTTTTGACCAAAGAAGCAATGTTTGTGGTGCAATGGTAATTGAGGATGACTGTCATATGATAAGGTCCTTGATTGATTTGAAACTGGGAATTTGCAGTGATCTTTTGTGGTGTGTTTTTATATATATATATATATAGAGAGAGAGAGAGAGAGAGAGAGAGAGAGAGAACACCCATATTGTGAGTGTCCTTAATAGTCCCTAATTGTGTCACGTCAAATTGTATATCTCTATTTACAAATTACTTTTTGTGGGATAGCCTTGCAACATGTGATGGATCTTTCCACATTGACGGCTTTGAGACCATAAGTCCCAAGAATGAATTAATGGAGCTAACACTATTCTTTTTTACTAATTGTCTTTCATCTTTGTTTTCTTTTTATTGGAAAATTATGGAGTGAAGGGAAACAAAATGAATTACCTTTAGGAACCTATGTTTGTCATATTGGCTAGGGAGAGGAGATTGGAATGAAACTTGATGAGTGCTATGCACAATAAATAAGAGTGCCAGATCTGATAATTTGGTTCATAAGTAGAAACTATTGTTTATGCAATAAAGATTAATCCCATTAAATCTATGACTTCTTGCAAGTGATTTAACATTTAATACATCAAGATGGCAATCTATGCCAAGTTTTCTATATTAGGTGTGAGTAGTCCCGTTATTAAGAGTGTGATTGTTTTTCCTTCTTTTCATTTATATACACAAGAAATGCATTAAAGCTTTCTCGCATAAGATGATGCACTGCAGTTACCCTCCAAGTGCTGCCTAGTGGTTGGAGGCTTGGGATAAGCTGTAGACCTAGGTGAGGTTCCACGTCTTCAAAAAAAAAAAAAAAAGATGCATTGCAATTATTTTAGTTTCTTGTTTACAACAAAAGGAAATGAGATTCCAACCATAAAAGGAAAAGTTATTAGTAGTTTTCCATTTAGCCCAAAAATGTATGGCATGATTTTCCAACCCAGGCCCTCTTCTTGCTTTATAGCATGTTTTGCTTTTTACTTTTTTGATTCTGTGTTTGATGATAAAGTTAGGATGTGCACTTATCACAAACTAAAGTTAGGATGTGCTTTATATAGTAGAATGCTGGACAACAGGATTTATGATAAATATAATTTACTATAATGCTTCCTGGAAAATGTTGAGTTAGATTAGTTATTATAATGCAGATAATACTTGTAAGAAGAGAAGTAATGTAGATAATGGTTGCTTCTGGGCATGAGCATAAACTATTTAGCCCATCAAGAGTGAATGTCCCTAGATTGCCTGGCAACTAATTTTGGCTGGGTGGGGTTAGTTGCCCGTAGGTTTTGCTGGCTAGAGGTGCGTCCAAGGGGCTCTTCTTTAGAAAGGTTTCCCACGTCATTGAAAGAAAAAAGTGGGATTGCTCAATGAAGACCAATGATATTTTGCTGTAAGAAAATGCTAGTGCTAGTTGAAAGTACCAAATAAGGTCAGGATGGATATAATGGGACTTGGATATGACCCTTAATTGTTGAAGTCCATGGCTGGAGAGTGGTTATAATAGAAAATTTCTGTTATATGGTGTTGGTTATTTTAGATGAAGCTTATCTCTAAGTATTTTCCTTGATTTATAAAGTATTTATAAAGTATCACAGATGAGGAAGGGTTTGTTGTATGCGTCAATAAATTTCAGTTATGTAAATTGTGAATAGGTTCATTACAAAATTGAAAGCTGTAAACATTATCAATGTTATGACTTTTAAGTTTTTTCTTCCTCGATTACTGACATTATCAATGTTTGTGCTCTATGCATCTTACCCTTTATACGGTAGAATAACTGTAGGTATATTGTGGTCGTGGCTTGAATAACCATGAACTGTGATACCATATTGAATGACGAGATGCTTGTCTGACCTGATGTCTTTCAAGGTTTATTTCTAATTTTTTTTATTGGTATTTACACATGCATTCGGTGGGTTTTGAACTGGTGACATGCTATTTGAGCTAGAGCTCATTGGTTTTAAGATTTAATTTTTCTTCCATATGCATAAATTTTCTATGTCATGGTGTTATTGTTCTTTGCAGGGTCGATTTGAGATTATTTCTCTATCAGGTTCCTTTTTGCTTTCTGAAAACAATGGTAGTCGCAGCAGAACAGGTGGTTTGAGTGTGTCCTTGGCAGGGTCAGATGGTCGAGTATTAGGTGGGGGAGTTGCTGGAATGCTAACTGCAGCGACGCCTGTTCAGGTATTGCTCTACTTCTTTTTTTCTAATTTGGGCTTCATTTATGAATTTATGATGAAATATTCTCTTTCTGCACATTTAGTTAAGTGTATGAAGTGGATCCCATGTACTGATGTGGGCGCACCAATAAACGTCCAAACATCTGAGGAATTGACAAAGATACAAATACATTTTACATTTTTATTTTTACTGTCTCAACGACTGCCAGGTCATCGTAGGTAGCTTTATTGCGGATGGGAAAAAATCAAACCCTAATAACCCGAAATCTGGGCCTTCTTCAGCACCGACATCCCAAATGTTAAACTTTGGTGCCCCTGTGGTCGCAGCCAGCCCGCCCTCTCAAGGGGGCTCAAGTGACTCATCGGATGAGAATGGTGGTGGTAGTCCAATTAATAGAGGCCCTGGACTCTATAGTAATCCAGGTCAACCCCTCCATAACATGCAGATGTACCAACTCTGGGCTGGCCAAACTCAACAGTGAGGATGCTTCCCCCTTTAACAGTCCAGTGCGCTGGGTTATTGACTCAGATATTCTACTGCGTAGTGGGTAGAGCTGAATTCCAAAAGCTAACAAAATGCATTATTTGAAGCAGATGGAGAAGTGTCTATTTCAAGTTCTCTAGATCGGGTTACTTGGTTTTTTTTTTTTCGAAGTTAGTCTTCGTTTTTTCCCCTACAACATAATTATAAAAAAAAAAAAAAGATGGCTATTGTTCATAGCTTTGTTCATAGCTGAGGGAATGCCACCTGATTTTTAGGATGTCGTCACATCAAAATTGCTTTCTAAGTATTTTAGATCTATATATTTCTTTCCTGTTAGCAGTTTATGGACTTTTAATGAGATTGATAGCAGTCTTTTCAGTAGAGTTGAGTCTCATTTTCTTTCTTTCTTTTATTTATTCAATAAGTAAGAATAATTTTATTAAATGGAGACTACTTCATCTACAATGGTCACAAAGTTGACTAAAAAGTTACCAAAAAAAAAAAATTTAAGGGAATTATGTTCAAAAGAGGATGGAAACTTTAAAAACCACGGAATCAAGCAAAGAGCCTGCGAAGGATCCTTAAACGTAATTATTATGTTCACGTTAGACTCCATATCAAAACATAATAAAGGAACAATGTTCCAAATGTCTAGAGAATATATTTATCCACCCATTTCCTTCGTCCAAATATAAGAGATCACTCACTCTTCGGAAGAACACAGTAGGATTCCAAAAGCTATGAATACCCAACTTCACAACTGATAGGCTTCCTTTCCTTGCAATGAAGTAAAATGTGGTCCGCCACGCCTTTTCCTTGTGACACTGGTACAGGCCATTATAGAGAGTGTAGTCTCTGTTCCTATGATTTTCTCAAGTGAGAATCTTCCTCCAAACTGTCGTCCATACAAAAAGGGAAACTCTGTGTGGAGCCTTCGCATTTCAAATTTCTTTCCAAGAGAAAAATAACAGAAGTTGACTCCTTCAAAGCATTAATTATAGAAAGAATGAATATCAAACTCTTCATTATTCTTAGGCTAAAATTCAAAACTGACTCTCTAACTTTTTCAGATTTCATTTCAATCCTCTAATTTTGCTTTCGTTTATTTCAGTCCTCTAAATTTCAAATTTATTCAATTAAGGCATTTCTGTTAATTTTTGTTAAAATTTTTTGAAAAAACAAATGTGGAAAATATTTTTCAATCATTAATTGAATTTTTTCATATAACAAAAGTTGATGAAAAAACCTTAATTGAATAAGCTTAAAAGTTAGAGGACTGAAATAAACAAAAGCAGAGTTAGAGGATTGAAATGAAATATAAAGAAATTTAGAGAGTCAGTTTTGTATCTTACCCTTATTCTTATTACTGCCTTAGCCCTATCGTCCTATCTTTTCTCTTCTTTAGTTCGTCATTTATTGATGGGTTTTTGGGGATTTATTTTTCTTATAATTGGAAGAAAAGATTGAATTCGATCTCCATGAACATGGGATTCTAGAAGATGGAGAAAAACAACTACTGAGTCCAATTGTTATTCATAAAAATCCCAATAGAATCTAAGCAACTACTAACTCCAGCTACTAAGTCTAATTTCGTTGTTATTATCGATGTCATGTGAGTAGGTGTGGTTGTTTTATTTTGTTAAGTTTGTTTAACATTTTTATTTTATGCAATTGTCCTCATTGTTTTTATAAAAAAAGAATTTTAACTAAATAACAAAACTCAACTCACTTGACGTATATTATTTATTGGCTCACTCGTCCATACATAAATAAACAAATACACTAAATGTCTATTAACCAATTAAATGCTTGAACAATTACTAACTTTATGAAAAAAAGAAGAAGTTATTATAACTTGATAATAATATACACACATGTAACTAACTCTTTGTATTTCTTAATTATTAAATTATATAAAGTTATATTATATTTATACTATACATGCACACATTCACACACATCACAATTCACACAAAAAACATAATAATAATAATAATAATAATAACAACAACGCATATATTAGACACTTACTCACACACACATATATATATATATATATATATATATATATATATATATAAATATATATATATATATATAAATTTGAAATAAAGAGATAGACACTCAACTCACACATAGACACTCACTTTTTTTTTTTTTAGATTCGGAGATATTGAGATAATTAGATAGAGAAGATGGATGAGGTGTGATTCATGAGAGAGAGAGAGAGAGAGAGAGAGAGAGATTTGTGATTTGTATTATTTGATTTTGGGATTGGTTGATCTATGTTGTTGTTTGATTTTGAGCTTGGTTGATGTGTGATTATGGTGTACAAAAATATTTTTAATGGTGAATTAAATTGATAATGAAATATTATACACACACACGCACATGTATTTATAGTGATGTTTTTATCCCCAATATTTTAAATGGTGAATTAAACTAATGATGAAATATTATACACACACACTCATGTATTTATAATATTTTTTATTTCAAGTCAGGGGGTTCATTTGAACCCCTTTGGAAGACCTCTAGTGCTGCCCTTGTTGCCAAGTGAAGTTTTCATCCCCCTAGACCACCCCACAAGAAATCTCTCTATAACTTCTCAATCTTATTACTCATGGGGATGGTAATTAAATAAAGATAAGAAGTATGTACGTAAACTCAAAAGTGTCTTCTTCAAAAAGGTTAACTGTCCCCGTTTTGACAGGTAAAACTTTTTCCAACCCACTAACCAAAGTTATATTTCACCAATATGGGATTCCAAATTTATGTAGACTTAAATGAAGGCCCTAGTAAAATCTCAATATAAGTCAATGGTAGACACCCTACCTTACAACCCAAAATATTAGCAAGAATAGACATGCTTTCAACCACTACTACTTGGACCATATCCTCTCACTCAAATTAATCTTTAGGCCAATCATTGCCTCAAAATAAATCATTACAATCAAATGTAGAGAATTTGTTCGGATTAGCATCACAAAACAAGATTGTATCATCAACAATTAACAGGTGCAAGAAACGTAAACCATCATTTTCTCCATTACATGCAGTGAAAATCCTAATAAGGCTAACATCCTCCAATATTCTTAGCATCCTACCCATAACCTCTATAACCAAGTTGAAAAGTGATTAATAAAGGATCTCCTTGTTACAATCCCCTCAAATTACCAAAAAAAGCCAATTGGAGAACCACACTAATACCAAGAATTGGACTATAGAGATGCAAGTACGGATCCACGGCCCTCTCCATTTACCCCCAAATCTCATTCTCTCCAACAAATACAAGAGTGCCTTGCAATTAACATGGTCCTAGGCATTTCAAATCCAACTTGCAAATAAGCCCTGGAGTTATACTTCTAATCCTACCATCCACATATTTATCTCAACAAGAGCTAAATTTAAAATTTGCCTACCTACAAATGCATTCTAAGACTCATAGAAAAGCCTGTCCAACACTACTTACAACATATTCCCCAACACCTTAACAAGATTTAAAAGAGTGTGTATAGTGTACAACAATAAGTGTAACAAGATTTAACCTAGTTTTAAGCATATAATCAATTGTTTTACACGTCTCTCTCTCTCTCTTTCTCTCTCTCTCTATATATATATATATAATTGAAACCTAATTTATTATGATTTTAATACATGTACGTGATCAATTGTTTTTACGCATGTGCTAGCTATAATTCGTTAGGGGCATAATCAACTCCTTAGTGTAAATGTAACTAGGGTGGCCACTGTAAACTAAACTTATTTCATTATATGAGAATTTCACTTTAAAATTAGATTAAAATAAGATTCTTTCTTGTTCTATCCCTCCCTCTCTTCTCTACTCAAATTTCTGTGTCTCTTAAACATTAAATATTTCCTAAGACATCAATAGATGCTCAGATCCTTTTATGGACCATATTTCGATATGAGTATGTAAGACATAATTAGATGTCCTCACAAGAACTCATATCCTAATTAAACCTCAAACTGTACCAATTTGGTGTTCAAGTGACAATTATTTGCTGAAAAAAAATAAATAAATAAAGGAAAAACAAAGGTGACAATTCTTTGCATTTATTCGGCATCGGCTGGAAGAGGGACTGGTGATGGCAGCTCTCTCTCCAACGAATCCTCTCCCATCTTCTGTAGATATATGGTGCAGGTATTAGAGGCAAGACGTGCCATTTTATTTACAAGTGAGCTGGGTTTTACACCTATTTTTGAGTGAGATTAAGTGCTCGTTTGTTTCAGCTTTTGGAATCTGAAACGCACGTTTTGAAACCCGTAGCCCAAAAAGCCCGTTTGGTTAGGTTCAAAAAGCAACTTTTTGTTAAAAGTCGCGTTTTTTAGTTTGTGAAGAAAATGTGCATTTGCAAAAAGGAGCTCAGGAGGTCCATAATCAGAAAGTCCGTGCGCGTTTCATCAATATTACCGTTGAGGCAGTGTTAAATTACCAAATTGCCCACTGTGCTGCTACAAAGGTCCTCTCCGTGCTGCTCTGCTACAGAACAAACACTACAAACACAACAATCTTTCTCTCAAACATCTCTAAACTCAAGCATAATCAGATTATCAGAATACAAACTCAAAAACACAATTTTAAAATTAATCAAATCATAACAATAAAAGCAAAAAAAAAAAAAAAAGACAGAAGACAGAAGCCATCTGACCCATCTGGATTGGGTTGGGGACGAAGATGAGCAACAGCACGAAGATGAGAGCTCCCTGGAATGTTCTTGAATGAGGGAGAAAAGGAAAATTTTCTTATTGCAGAGAGAGTTTTGGAATCAAGTAGAATGAAGGAGAATGAGGGAGAAAAGGAAAATAAAAGAAGGGGGGTAGAGATAGTGGACAAGTGTGTGGAGGAGAAAAACAAGAAAAAAAAGAAATGAAACGGCTGAAAGTGAAATGAAGAAAGGAAAAATAATATAAAAAATAAAAAATCCTAATTGAGAAATGCTACCGTAATATTTTTACAATATTTCACAATAAATTTTAAGTAACAGATTGTTATTAGTTAATATTGGTTTGTAAAAAAATAATTTCAATGATGTATTCAAATTAGAACTAGTAACAACTTTCCACATAAATTTTGTTGTGAAAATATTGCGAAAAATGTTATGAACGTAACACTTCTCATAATAAATTTTACATAGTAAGTTGTTATTGGTTCTCATTTGCACCTACTAATGACATTATTATTTTTTTTATCTACCATTAACAACTTGTCATATAGACTTTATTGTAAAATTTTTGTAAAAATGTTGTGTCCATAACTTGCATGAAGAAAGATAATTAAAACAAAGAATTCTCTTTTATATATATATCTTGTCCTTTTTGATAATTTATACTCAAACCTCCACTTTTATAAGTGCTAGCCAAATACTTAGCTTTTTCAAAAAGCACATTTTAACAGTTTTTACTAAACACTCAGCTTTTTGAAAAAACACTTTTTCATTATGCATTTTTTGAAAACTCAATTTTTCAAAAAGCCCAACTTCAAAAAGCTGAACCAAACTCACTCGAGCCATTATTTGTAATGCTTTCAGTAAAAGGATAGACCAGCAATGCCAGTTCGGTCACATAATTAAGGATGCATTGGGGTTGGCTCAGCAGATGGAGGTTTTTTTTTTTTTTTTTTTTTCATTGGTATGATAATACTGTGCTTATGTTAAAAAGGCAAAGATTTCTTTTGACTTTACGGTCTAGATGGAGAATGTTTTACCAGATATTGATATATTTGTTTGAACTAATTCAGCACATCACTGAAATAAAAGTATTGATGAATGCTTCTAAAAAAACCGAAGAATACTTTCGTTTTCTAAAAAAATTGACCATCATTCTCCATTTCTTTTGTCTTAGAGGGATTTCTTTGTAGTGAGTCTAAAAGTGATATTAACCCACACTACAAAAAAAGGGGTTTTAGGCCGCATTTAAAAAACGCGGCTATAGACCCCAAAAATGCAGTTATAGGGTAGAGTCGCATTTTCTATAGCTGCATTTACAAACGCAACCTAAACACCGCAGTAATAGGCCTATAGTCGTGTTTTTTAAAAACGTGGCTATAACCCAAGTTTGAGTCGCATTTCTTAACCACGGCTATAGCCCAGGTTTGAGCCGCATTTATAATCGTGGCTAAGGCTCCGAACCTATAGTTGTGTTTTTAAAACGCGGCTATAGGTTGTGACAATGTAACTAAAAAATGGGTCTATAGCAGCGTTTGAAACGCAGCTCAAACCTCGCCTGTAGCCGCGTTTCTAAAAACATAGCTATAGGTCTCAACCTAGTTGCGTTTCTAAAAACGCAACTATGGATCCCTTTTTCAGCTACATTGGAACAACCTATAGCCACGTTTTTTAAAACGCGGCTATAGGTTTTTTTTTTTTTCTCCCCTGGTGTATATACAAGTTCTTGTTACATCCCAACATCACATACAAGTTCTTACTATATACAAGTTCCCAACATCACAACTCCCTACTATCACAACTTCCTATTACATCCCAACATCACAAATTCCAACAACAAATCTAGAACAAGAAGTTCCCAACACAAAATTGCCGAAAGAGATATATATATATATATATATATATATACAAGTTTTGTACATCACAAAAAATATACAGGAATAATTTTTTTACATTCAAAACTGCCCTCAAACAGCCACAGGCAGTAAGCAGCAACATCACATTTGTGTTAAAAAAAATATTTATACTAACATTTGTGTTTACAACATGCTTAGAATGTCCTCAGTTTCATCTGCTTCCATTTTGAATAGAAACGCTTTCTTGTCTACTTCTTGGTAAAACTGCACAAATTATTCTTTGTCAAGTTAAATTTGCCAAAATTTTGCTTGCAATACATAATACTCTAAACATGAATTTGAAATTGTAATTCGGCAATGCTTAGATGCACATTTGTATCAAAAGGCCTCACAATTGAGCAATTTGGCAGAATAATACCCATGGGAACGAGACATTATTTGGCATTATTTTTTGCCTAATTACGCCAAAATTTAAAAAAGAAAAGTGAAATAGATTATATATGATAGCAACGAGATTACGTACCTAGATAATTAGAAATAGGGAGACCTTATCTGGATTAAAAAAAGCGATACAAAGAGTAACATCAGAGGAAGACTAAGCAATAGTTCAATTATTCGTTAAAACAATCTAGTCAAAACTTCCAATTCAATCAAGTTCAGCAATGCATTATTGACATTGATAATGAGAGCTATTGTTTTGTTCCTTTACATTATGTATTTTGCATGTGTCTAGTCATGGAGATGTGAATATGCCAAGAAACTGTGTTCTTCATGTTTCAAGTGGGAAATAAGAATGTGATACTCTAGAATAGTCACTATATCATACACCTTTGAAATGCGTCTTGAATCAACTTATATTACAATAATACAATTGCATTACGAGATTTTATAACATATTCACTAGCAGACTACTGAGGTTCATAGTTTATCCATCATAGCATGGTATGTATATATGTAGGCTACTGTTTTTAGAGAAATTTTGTTTTACCTCAGGATTCACTGTTTCCTTCCCATCATTCCTATCAAGCATTGCCACCCTAAAATATATTAAAGGTATCATATTAATATCACATAACAATGCATTGCAAAAAGTAGTGTTTCCCTAAATAACATTTGTTTGCTACCTGAGAAGTCCCTATATCATGCATCCCCTAGCTAAGTTGCTCAAACATGCCTCTCATCGTCGTCATCATTTCGGCCATTTGTGCTTGGTGCCTTGCCTTAGATTGAACTTGTTCCTCCCTATGCCTCGCCTCAAATTGAGCTATTTCCTCCCTAGATTGAGCTAGTTGCTCCCTAAGCTCTTCATGACTCGTCTCCAACTCTGACATCCTTTGGTGAGCTCTACTTGACGACGGAGTTAAGGCAAACTATGAAGAGTTTGTGGCACTTCTTCATGATTGGGTGATTCCAAAACCTACCCCACGGACACGTCTTGGGCGCTCTAAACGACCCATCACCTAAGCATACGCATCGTCGTTGGACCAGAGGATTCCATTACCAATCTCTCCTTATAGTCGTACGCCCTGTTCATTCAAAAGTGCTGCCATCCTATCTTGTTTTCCCACAAGAACCAAACAACATATTATACAACATAATTAATACAAACACAAAAAACACTAAATTTCAATTCGATCAAATTGTGCTTACCATCTTATCTTACACATGGGCACTAACAGCAACCCCATCTTTGGTGCGGTATACTTGTTGATATACATCCGCACACTCGACTGCCGCCCCTTTATCTTTTGCCTACATGATGAACAAACATAAATACAATAAACACTAAGGCGTTCATGTTGTTATGCCACAATTAACACAAATCCACAATGAAATAGTCATAACATAGCAAAGTTAGTCAAATAAAGATAAAGCTGAGAGAGTAATAAATAAATGAGAGGATTTGTTGAAGCTTCAAAATACATCTCTGCTTGTTAAATGAAGAGATTGAAAATAAAAATGACATGGGGAGTTAGAAAATAGGCATCATAGACTTTCTATAATGACACTTTATTTGAGATAAGATTGAGATGCCCACTTTGCACACAAATTTGTCACAAATTACCTATGGGTGATCTAAAATGTTGGGACTTAGTAAACTAGGCATGTTTCTCTATGATTTGCAACAAAAAGTTATGTTCGATGCTCACCAGATAACGTGAAAATATGTGCACCAAGGATGACAAAAAATAAACATTTAAAACTTCCCATTTGAATCACCCCACTTCTCAATTGCTAAGGAACATTTTTTTTCTTTTTATCATAGCACAAAATGACCCAAAGTTGGTACATTTAGAAAGTACGTTACACAAACTTCCCATTTGTATCAAGAACAAGCAAAATGATGTTCGTGAACTACATACTGACCAAGTGTGCATAATTTGTACCTCAAGACTTTCATTAAGAGAAAAAATATTTAATGAATAGCAAGCTTGTGTGATTGCCATTTAATCATGTTTGGGTGATTTTGAATATTTATAGACATGCATAATTAGGCTAGGATCATGTTAGGAATGGAAATTACTCTCCTTAAGTGGCTGCTTAATATCTATTTATTAAGAGGATTAGCAAAGTCATCTCTATATATTAAAAGGATGCATAAAGTTATTTATTGCATTTTTTACATACAAAATACCTATAATTTAACTAACTTATCCTTATTCCTAAAACATATAAAATGAGGTTGACTTTGTATATAGGAAAACAAAATATCAAAAATATCATGTACGCATTCATGAATTCTAAGTTTATTTCTTACAATTTTATCAGAAATTTGAGCAAGACTTTTGGCCCCATGCCTTGCTATGTCTTCCTGCTTACCTCGACTAGCCTTGTTTTTGTTACCTAATGTCTGCAACCACATTATCGTCAAAAATAAAAAAACAAGACAACTCTTGACTAAATTACCACAACGATGAGATTGATGAAGAAAATAGCAATACCACAGTTTTGTCATTGAACCAATACTCAACCATCTCCTTCCATTGCGCTGCGATAACACCCGGCGATTCGATAGCCAATACTTGTTCACGTGTCATCCCTCGTTTTTTTGTGATCTTTCTTCAACTTGGTCCTGCGATTTCTCCTCAGTTCCCTTAGTTGATGCATTGCCCATCCCATTTGATTGGGTGGTGCGACAATAATGGGATCAATTATATACCGTTTCTGAAATGCAAAAATGGAGTTAGCAAAATGTATTATATAATTACAACAACGGCTGAATATGACATTTCATACTACCTCAATCTCTGCCTAACAATCATTTTTAAAACTTTTAGGGACGCTTGGCCACCCAGTAGGCATAAGCGGGCATAATAGGCCATTCTCGCAAAACGAGCCCAACCACCGAATGAACAAAGACTCGTCTTCCTCAATTGGTTGGCCTTGATCATTTAATGGCAACTTGATTTTGTACTCATCAGTCATTGCACATATGTCAGCCAACCTCGTTTTCCCGCGTCTTCCAGGCCTATTTCCCGGTGCTAGATTTTGTGCCGGTGCTTGGGTTTGAACTTCATCATCTTTATCTACAAAACCACCAATATTAGAACTGATTTAACAAAGCTCAACAACTAGTGAAGAATATCACACCACGCAAAAATTATGCATCTACCAACTTAAATAATAAAAGGTTTACGATTGAATTTAAACAAAACATGAGTAAATTTAGGCCTTTCTCCCACACATTCATGTAACCCACTGGTTGTGCAAGTGTAACTTTCAATCATTAGGAACAACAACATATTCTGATGACTTTGGATTTAATGAGGTCGCAAATGACCAATACCTCCCCTACTAGAGAACATTTGCTGACTTGCATTATAATTAGAATGACTGTTAATTTGTAATTTTGTGACTTCATAAATGTATGGGACTTCTTCGTACAGTAACTAATGTGGCTGTACTTCGGCTTTTGATGCACTATCCTTAATTTGGATTGGATCCCAAGGAAATATATTATATATTTGTTTATGAAGTAAACATGGTAGGAACTAGTAAGGGGTGATCAAAGGTGGCTTTCCTGTTAACCAAAAAAAAAAAAAAGGTGGCTTTCCTACATGATATGATGAGTATAGTAGCATCTACTCGTTGGGTTAGCTATAGCTAACCCAACCACATTAGGACATCAATGAACACTAAACCGATATTTCGCAAATATTGTATAGGCACTTATATTATTATCTATTTTTTATAATAATGTTTTGTATATTTTATTTATTAACTGGTGTCAAATATAAAATAAGAAGGGGGGAAAAGGGATTTGGTAAGTTGATTATTGCAAAACATAAATTTTTGTCTTTTTTTTTAGAAGAATCATTCCAAAATATACAGGTTAGAACATCTCTATTAGTAATGCGCACTATTTATATATATATATATATATATATATAGAGAGAGAGAGAGAGAGAGAGAGAGAGAGAGAGAGAGAGAGATACATTATACTTTATACCCTAATATTCCTAGACCCCCCTGTATATGGTTGAATTTAAATTATGAATAAAAGACAAATTTTGAAAAACAAAAAGAAATTAACATTCAACTGGAAGCAAAATTTGGCATATGTGTGTAAGATCATAGATAACATATAATCTAATAGTAAAATTTTAAAAATATTAATTTTAAAAATTTATTAAGTTGTATAACATTAGCCAATTATTTCTACCAATTTCAATTTACCTAAATCTTAAACGGCTCATGAGGTTGTTCATTGACCAAGGTTTCGAGTAATTTCTCAAGAGTTAAAAAGGTAGGAAAAAATTTGGTCACAACACTTATAGCAAGACCTCTTGAATCTCATTAGATCTTGAGAACCATTAGAGCTATCCATTATGGTTACTCTTATTCGTACATTTGCAATAATATACATACCCATTTGACCTCTTTAGTCTAGACATGCAACATCAGTTATGAGTGAGTGACTCCTAATGAAGGAATTTATATATGTTGTCATCATTATGTTATTCAACTTTACTTTTTTGGTCTGTGGGCTTGCGTACTCACCAGTTACCTATTATGTTTCAACCTTAATTGTTTCACACTCACAAGAAATAAACAAAAAACATGTCAATAGAGAATATCAAAACTTTGTGTTGCAACTGTCTGTAGAAATCATAAACCAAACATCATTATATACAGTTTGGATTGAGATTTTGGACCTGAGTGATCCCTCTATGGGCTAAAACAAGAAACACTTCATGCAATCTTCAAAACTCGTGAAACAAGTTAGACAAGAACTATTCTTAAAGGAGACTCTTTAAATTCATTAAACATTTATAGTTTACAACCTTATTATCTCAACACTTTAAAACAAAATTCTTATATAGGACAGACTCATGAGATACTTAGTATTTTGCTTTTTGGAAAGCTTCACATTTATGATTTATTGATTATTCAAACAAGCTAACTCTATTGCCCATTCTCTTGCTAGTTATTAGGCTTGTGTTCGTAAAGTTGTAATTATAAAGGAACCCCTTTCATCTCCCCCATCCCTCTTGATCTCTTTGTGTTGGGAATTAGAAATGAAGAGTGACAACTATTTTTCTTTTGTGGAATAGAAAAATTATTAAATATGCCTGTTAGGATTTTAGTTTTGGCTATGTCCATGACAAATTTATTGAGTTTTATGCTTTGTAATATTAATGGGTGTAAATGTGTAATAAGAATTGAAGGCTGGCGCTCTTTTGCTTTTAGGTTGTGTTTAATTTGTAGGCACCTCAAGCCAATTCCTACTTGCATTTAAAATTAATTTCAACCCTAATCTCTAAAAAAGGAAGACGGCCACATAAAATAGAGAAAAACTTAGAGAGAACTATTCTTTGTTTTAATTTGAGCCTCTACCATATATAGAATATCACTAAGAGGTTGAGTATTTTAATTAAACACATAGATCACCAAACTTGTGTTGGACTTCTTGTTGAAAGTTGAAACCATGGTAGACAACATCAAATCTTCAAGAATCCTTGGAGTGACCAATAATCGATTTTGAGGTCAACAGATCAACTTGTGGCAACAAGTAACTTTGAAGGCACAAGAGAAGAGTCTATAATTACTGGTAAGAGCAGGGAGCTCGAGAAACTAGTCTATCTACATGTACATGAAGTCATATAAGTAAAGTATATACCCCATGGTTGTGTTGATTTAGACTTTGCCTAAGAGTGTTTACACCATTTTGGCCGGATATTCATTCCATGAACAAATTATTTTCTCTAGAAAAAACCCTAAAAAAGGTGTAGTGGGACTATGGAAAGAATTTAAAAAGAAGAAATAAATAGCATATTGGAAACTAAAAGAGAAAAAGATGACATACCTTTCTCAACAATCCATTTGACACATATCACTTTTTTTATTTTTAATTTTTTTAATTTTTGTATCATTCCAATTTTATCGGATGTCCCCTAAGGAACATTTAAAAAAAAAAAAATTTCAAATGAACATTTCACTACAAATTAGTGAAATATAACCTTCTGTTGGATAGTAAAGAGAATTTTTTATTTTTATTTATTTATTTTTTTTTTCCGATTGGATAGTAAAGATTGTTAATTATTTCCAATTTCGGTTAGACATCTTTTTAGTAATTATGATGGTTAAGTGACAAATAAGATAAGTGATAATTATATTTAAGAGTAAAAATTAGACTTCAAAGGAATGGTCAGTGAAAGAGTTCATAATCACCACAAAAATGTTAATTAAATAGTCAAAACAAAGCTATCTAAATAGCTTCAACTGTATTTCTTTTAAAGTCTTTACCAAGTGTATTTCTTTCAAGTGCATTTTTTCAGTGTACGGCCTTAGTGAAAAAAATTCAACAAATAGCTACAAGAACTATTTACACGCACACATATGGTCTTGAAAAAAAAGAACCAAAAGCTTATAACAATTCACATACTCTATTTATGTATATTAGTTCATAGAAGCATTTCATCAAACACATAATTGACATTACAAAACCACGAACGAAAATAGAAATAGAAAATAAAGAAAAACTCAAAACAACTCATTGAAAATACTATGAAACAAAACCCACAAACGAATCAAACGAATCCCAAAAAAAACCCACACACAAATCAGAGGAAACCCAAACAAACCCACAAAAAAAAGACAAAATGAAACCCACAGAAAACCCCAAAGCCTTTATGATTCAGATTTAGTAAAAATAGAGAAATAGAGAGGATAAAGAGGAAGAAAAGAGTTGAGAGAGACAAACCTTGCTGCGAGAAAGAGAGAAAGAAGCACTAACTACTAAGAAAGAGCAAGAGAGTGCGTGACAGTTTCTGAGAACAACAACAACAACAACAAAGCCTTAGCTACTTCTACTAAAATACAATTAACAACAACAATAACAAAAAATTAAATAAATATATATAAAAAGACCCAAAAACTCAGAAGGAGGAAACCTTAACTTATCAACGATCCCTTCAAGATTTGGGAGGAAAGGATATTAGTCAGAGCACGGCGGTGTCGATCGAGCTGCGTGGCACAGAGCACAGCAGCGAGATTAGGGATTGAGAGCTCAAGAGTGAGTTGAGAGGTTTTTTTCAGAAAATTTAGGGTTTTTTTCGTTGTTGTGTTGAACTGAGAATTTATTTATTTATAACAAACCCAGAGTTGTGTTTTATAAAACGCAGCTCTATACACGTTTAAGCTGTGTTTAATGAAACGCAGCTTTGTAAAATTGTAAGCCGCATTTTATAAACGCAACTTCAATTCACGTTTAAGCCGCATTTCACAAAATGCAGCTCATTTCAGCCGTTTAAGCCAGGTTTAATGAACGCGGCTTTGGGATATATTGGAAAAAAAAAGAAAAAAAAGATCCGCGAATGGGTCTGAAGTCGCATTTTTAAAAACTTGGCTTCAGCCCTACCCCCCAAAACGCAGCTTCAACAGTATAAAATGCGGCTTCAGGGCTGGTCTATAGCCGCGTTTAGTAAATGCGGCTATAGCTCCATGGTGGAGCCGCGTTTTTCATAAACATGGCTCCAAGTCTTGTTTTTTAGCCGCGTTTGTGTAAAATGCGGTTAAAAAACGCGGCTTAAAGTCGCGTTTTTTGTTGTGCCATCTTGCTCGTAAAGGGCAAACTTAATTTATAAAATAACTACTAGTATACTTGAAAAGTCAAAACAAATTAGATAGAATTAATGGTGTACGTATCCTGAAGTGTTATTTCTTTAGCTAGATAGAAGTTAAGCAGTAAATGTTGGGGAACAAGTAGGATATCATAAACTGCTTTTCTTTTATTTCTTTTAAAAAAAATATTTTAATTTTTTTAATAATACGATAATTATAATGTAGGAAAATTTTAACTCTAAAGATTCTGTTAGAAACAAGAGTAGAGCTACATATAAATATTTAACTTTTAAAAATTAAGCCTACAAATATTTAAGTAATTAGTCCAATGGTGCTCTTAAAAAAGAATTGGCAATATTACATCTTAAACATGAAATAATTCAATTTCAAAAAAGAATTGACAATATTATATCCTTAAACATGAAAAGATCAATTTTAAATAAAGAAGATTTTTTTTTTTTTTCCATCCTAATTTCTACCCTCTTTTCCAAAACTTCAATCAAGTATCCACGTGTCCAACATAAGAACAGTTAACCAGTGACAGAACTAGTTAAGGGTTGAGCGCCCCCCCCGCCCCCAAAAAAAAACCTTTGAAAAAAAATCTACCAATATGTATATTAACAAAAAAAATAAATAAATAATTGGCAAAAATAGTAACAACAAATCAATTACAAATCATAGAAAAAAAAAATCATTAAAACCCAATAACATTTACCCAATTTGTCCTTCTCACTTGAGAACTCTATGCCCCTCTCAAATGACTTCACCCCATAGTCATAGAGACAACTCCTATACCACGTATTGATTGCTCCATCCACACACCAGTTAGATCTTGATAATATTAAAATGTGCCAATTGATTTACAAAACTCTTGATTATAAAATCCTATTATTAATTTTTTTTCAAAAGAAAAAAATACAAATAATAATTAAAAAATTAATACTAATAATACATTATTTTCAACTTTTAGTATTGATATTTTAATTTTTTAAAATATTTGAACAAATAACTTCGGCCTCTAATTTTGAATCTGGTTCCGTCCCTGCAGTTAACTAATTTCAATGCTATTCAAAGTAGAAAAGAGCAGGTAAAAAAATTTGAGAGGAAATTATAGAAGGTTATGTATGTGTTTTACAATGTCAAATCACAATGATGTTGCAATGTTCCAATTCAAAAGACAAATGTTGGATCAATCGATGCTGAAAGTTTGCAGGGAAATGCCAAATGGACGCTCCAGATGGTTTAATATAAAAGTAAAAAAATGGGATTGTATTTGTACGAATTGAGGAACCATGGACAGTTGGACTCTACATACATATAGACACTATAAATACAATGGTTAAAAAACGATTGCATAACATTCAACTACAGATAAAAAAAAAAAAAAAAAAAACATTCAACTATACCAGTTGATAAAATTATGTGGTGCAATTAGACATAGAAATAGACTTAATTGGATCTGAAATAATTGAATTAAATGCAGCAAAGTGATCGTTGTCATTGAATTTCAAACAAAATGAACTAGTCTAAAAAAAAAAAAAAAAAATTAAAAGAAGAAAAATGATTGACGCTGAAATGAAAGAAGGATTAAAAGAACGCGTAAAGCATGCATGCATGCATGCCACACCAACAACAAAGCCGACCTAAAATAAATGACTGTCACCGACATGGTGTTTGATGACAGACGTAGCTAAAACCGCGGCTTAGGTAGATCACATAACATAAGAGTTGTCGACAATACTTTTGACAAACGGGGATATAACACTCGAAGGCTCTGGACAGCTGCTAATTAAGCACCATGACTGTTCTCATGTGAATGTGATAAGCTACTGAATTAAAAATGATTATAATGCGTAGAAGAAGAAATATAGATTCTAGTTAATTCAACTTGTAATTTTTAGTTTTTTGTCATAGCAAGAATAAAAGATTTGAGGTTTCACACAAAAAATTGATTGGTGTTTCTAATAATAATGAACAATAATTATGTATAGAACGAATATCATAAATTGAAATTCTAAATTAAATTTATGGTAGAAAAAGTGATGGTATTGGTGATTGCCGAAAAAAATGTTATCCACTTTAGCTTCTTTTTGCTTGAGATAATTTTTTTTCTCAAAAACAAAGTTATCCACTCTACCTATTAACACCTACTTACGTGCTTGTTAGAATTTATTTGTTTATGATAAGTCCATGAGAGGGCACATGGACTTATCACTTATGCTGCCTCCTCTCTGTCAGTTTGTTTGTATGTGTATTATTGACTTCTATATTGCATTTATATAAACTTTAAGCTAGTGTTATTTATTGAAACATTTGAAGGAGAGTATTTTTCTTGCCAGACCTCAAGGCGATTGATGAAATTTACTCAATTAAAACAAATTAGAGCTCTACCATGTGACATGCTAGGGCCTAGTGCTAGTAGTCAAATTTGATGTATTCACTGACTTATGTGACACGATCATAGTCTAACCTAAATGTTAAAAAGAATTCAAAAAACATAAAATTCCAAAATTCATGGAATCACTACATTATGTGATATGAGTTATTATTGAATGTGACAAAGTTACGGTCATAAGTGATCTTAAATCTGCCTAACAACAAATTTCTTTTCAAAAAAAAAAAAAAAAAAGAAGAAGTAAAATTACAACAACAAATAAAAATAAAAAATAAAAAAAAAATCCTTTGTTAGCATGCGATGTGGTGAAAAGCTTGCCATTGTACATTTGTACTTGTTGTATACACAATCTTTTCTGATCATGCTATAGTTTAAAGTAAAATTATTTTATTTTTATTTTTTTCAAAAAAAAGAGAATTTAAAGTTAATAATAAATAAGTAATGTTGGAAAACTGTGAAATTATTGTTGAGCGGGATGTAAAATATCGATGGATGTGACAAAGTTGCAGTCTTTAGTGACCTTGTAACCGCTAATCAACTTTACAAAATAATAATAATAAACTATATAAAAAAAAACTTAGATTTACCAAGTGACTTGATTGAGCCTATCTCATATTTGATTTACACACCATCTTTTGTGACATGATCGCAATCTAACTTATGTGACGTGAATTACTAGCGGATGTGAGAAACTTAGAATCGTAAGTGACGCTATTAGTGACTGACTAAAGCATAATTAAATTTAAAAAAAAAAGAAAAACAAAGAACTCCTTTTGTTTGTACATGATGTGGCCAAATCTACCATTAGAGTTAACCTATATATACAGTATCTGTTGTGGCCCTCTAAAATTTTTAAGTTAAAAAAAAAAAAAAAAAAAACCTTAAAAAATAATAGAAAATAATGAAGTTATTGCTAAATGTAACATGAAGTAACATTATATGTGAAAAAGTTAATACAGGTAAGGATTTTGTTAATGAATGCCTTAGAATTAATGGTTTAGATGCATTTAATGATTTATTAATAAGTGATCTATTATTTTTGGATGGTGTGTATACAATAAAAAAGATTGATTTAGGATAGCTACTCTAGAGTTTTAGCATAAATTGCTTTTTTGGGAGGGTTATTCTATGCTATTTTCTAAAATAGAATTTTTAGTCACTCTTCCTTATCCAAGGGTTTTGTCCAATCAAAATTGAACAAAGGTCTAGTGTCATCTGAAGGAAATTGTTGGTCGAATTTAAAAGCTGATTTTGAGGAGAGATTCCCTTTAGAGTTTGGTGTACAGTCTATCAGGCCGAGGACTTTGTGAGAGGTGGGTTTTGAGGGTGTTGGCTGTTGTCTCAATGTCAAAGGTAGACCAACTTAATGAGCTAGCTCCTTATTCCATTAGTCAAAAGTAGGCCTGGTTAAATGAAATCCGAGACCAAATGGGTTTGTGAGGAAGGGGATGACAGTAGAAGAAGCTACTGACCTTATGAGGCATCCTCTAGCTGTTTGTGATGAGATGAGACTTGACCTTTCCAGCCTTGAATATGGTTTTTGAATTCTTTTTACATATTCTTTGAGGGTATGGGTGCCATTGAGTTGTGGCTGAAAGGGAGTCCCAGGTACAAATTGTACAGAAATGTGCCCTTTTGAGTTGTAGTCAAACTGTGATTTTAGTTGCCTTGGATGGATTTACATTCTTGCTAAAGGTCACATTTGACTTTTTAAGGTTGAGTATTTGGCCAAACCAAGTTTGGTTTTTTGTCTATAGCATAGCTAGATTGATTATCTTCTGGGCTAGTGAAGAGCAGCTGATCGGTAGTAGGTGGTTCACTGTTTACATGTTTAATACAAATGAATTTGTTGATCAAAAATAAAAAATAAAATAAAAAAATAAAACATTTTTTTTTGGCTGAATAAAAAAAAAAAAAAAAAAAAACATTTCAAAGTAACGTCAAAGTGGAGCGGACATGGAAGTATTGTATGGGACCAAATCTGATCTTATTGTCTCACGCGCCAAGCCAGCAAATTTTTAGATTCAAACAAAAAACACCAATAAAACTATTTTTGAGCTAATTGAAGCTCACATAATTTATTTAAACTTTATATGTAAGTGCTCTCTAATGTGAGTAAATTTATTGTGTATATTAAGCATGATATACACAATAAACTTTATTATGTAATTCCAAAAATATCTAATTATACATTCAATTTTATAACCTTCTGATATGTACAATTGTGAACGATTGACATTTTTGATTTTATTACTGACTCACTAATTTTTATTAACCACTTAATAAATTATGAAATTAAGTGTAGAAATAATTGTATATACATTCCGCTTTAACATGCGTGATTGATAATCCCATATAGTGGGTCTCATGTGGGCTCCACTACAAATGGAGCGGGCACACAATCACCCAAAATGAAACAAAAACAAAAACCGATTAAGTCGTGGGGGCTCTGATTATATGACACGCGCTACACGCGCAATTAGAGCAGCTGTGGTCCACCTCTTAAGTCGGCAGTCGTATTCCAATTCCTAACTCCCCAAAGATTCTTCCTCACTACTACTACTACGTGCACACCAACGGCTCTCTATTAATTGCCAGCAAAGCCTGAAACATCAAATACCACATAGCCACATATATACCCATTACACCCATATGCTTCTTTCATTGGTTATAAATATAATTACTCTTTCCTATTTCTTTTCTCTCTAGCCGTTGGCTTTGTCCTATCCTATTCTATTCAATTCAATTCAATTCAATTCCACACTTTCAATCTCTCTTCCTAATAGTTTCTCAACAAAAAAAAAAATCTCTCTTCCTAATCACTTTCCTTCGCTTTCACTTCCCAACAAGCCAAGTAATATATAAAACACCAACATAGCCCAACACCAAAGAAACCCTCAAATACACATAGTTTATTTATAGGCCTACATATATATTTCCTCTCACCCACCTATTCTTGAAACACATTTTATGACCATTTCCCCCATAGTCTAGGCACAAAGATTTTTCCTTTTTAATGGATTGCTTGGTCTTGCCGGTGACTATCTTGAAGAGGCGCTACACAGGGTCACGGCTAGGCTACCGGCCTTTAACCGAAGATGGGTTCGAGGAGTCGGGGCATCAAGTGACTGTGGTGGTCGGGAAGGAGAAGAGAGAGTTCTTGGTGGATCCATTTGTGCTAGAAGAAAACCCCTTTCGGGTTTTGATTGAGATGATGAAGAAGAATGATCAGGAGAAGAATTTCGTTGTGGATCATAGGAGCAAGAAGAGGGTGATTTTCGTGGATGTGGATTCGATTTTGTTCGAGCACATGTTGTGGTTGATGTATAATGATTGTTCCTCTTTGTTTAAGCTCAACCTCAAGGAGATAATTGACTTCTATTCTCAAGATTACTAGCTAGATTAGGAGGAACACACAAAAACATACATATATGTAGAGGTACTGTACTAACTTTGAGTTTGTCGGTGTCCCTCTGTAAAGGAAATTTTAATACTATATATCCTAAACTCGCAATAATACACATGTCCATGAATAACATTATTACGTTATTTATTCTCTCTCTCTCTCTCTCTTTGATTTTCCAATATTTTTCCATCACTTTTGATTTTTATGATTTTAATTATTTACTGTTCAAGCACACTGGGTTCCCTATTATCATGGCTTACAACTACGTGACAATACATTTTCTTCTTTTAATCCAATCGTAATATCACCATAAGCGTTAAGTCATGTAGGCTTCTTCTTCTTTTTTTCTTTTTTCACTATATATTGCATATAGCCACCGTAAAACTTGGTAACAGGACCAATTCAACAGCAAATGTTCATTTGGTTACAGGACCAATTCAACAGGCTGTTCCTAGTTCTTTACGACTGTATGTGGTTGTTATTGTTATTTGTGTTTTTATTTTTTTTCTTCCTCAAAACGAATGCATGTTGTTGAAAAAGTCAATTTCTTTTTGGTTAATCGGTAGGGAAGGCAGCTAAACATTGACAATTTTTACCAGGATATATAAGCATTAAGTATTGACGTTGAATTTTAACTTAGATATCAATTTTGTATTTGAAATTTAATTTGAACAATTCATCCTTTAAACATAAGATTAATAATAAAATAATCGATCTATTATATTTTTCTATTAAATTTTCTTATATTTTATTTAATGATATCAATCTAAAATTTCCCGAGGCTCAAATTGTGAGTGCTTTTTTCCTCGGACTACTATCAGAAGTTGAGAACCAAATATCCAAGGGCAAAAAAATTGTTGCTTAGACCCTAGTCTAACTTACAGCTAATTTTATTAGTTATTCAATTGAATAGTTAATTAATCAAGTTTAAGTGTAACATATATAAATGCAATCAAGAAAAACACGCAATAGAAGTAATAGACAGTGTATCCAAACTCTCTACTTCTACTCATACTGTTGAACTAGATTTTAGTCTTCACAGTGATTTTGTGCCGAAAGTTTATCATCAATTGCCAAACCAATCTCTTGGTTACTTCAAGGTCACTTGAAGATTTTGCAATGTCTCAATGGTTTCACAATACTCCAACAACATTGTTGGTGATCTTGTGTTAGGTTGTAAACTCCTCTCAAGTACATATATATGGCAATTGGAGAGGTTGAAATATTTTCAATGAGATATGTGATCGTCTTCAATATTAGGGTTTTTTTTTTTTTTTTTGGTTCGAATAAGCTGTAGAGTTATAGGGTTGAAAGACTACAAAAGGCATGCTAACTGTCAGACAAAACTTTCTGTCCAACATCTTTTCAAATAGGCTTCATTATGCTCGATTGAAATTCCCAGCCTTAGCATAGTGAACTACTCTGTTTTGACTTCAACCTCACTTACACCAAACGATTACAATTGAATTTAAATAACAATTACAATGTAACTTTTGTAAAGATTTCAACCAAATTTGTCATTCAACCTAGAATAACAAATTAACAGAGTGGATCCTCAAGGCGCCAATGTTGGTAGAGAAATTTTTCCAATATCCTCACCTGACTTTTTAGCATTTTGCATAATTGGGGTATTTTGTAATATGCCTTCATGCTTCAAAATGGAATTATATATATATATATATATATATATATATATATAAATAGAGAGAGAGAGAGAGAGAGAGAGAGAGAGAGAGAGAGAGAGGTGATTTTTGATCCAAAGGAAAGGGGAAATGAAAGATTCAAACTAGTGAGCTACACTTCATGAAATGCAGTTTCTAATTAATTGTGCAATCTTTTGAGGTTAACGATATCATTAAAAAATTATTGATGATAATCATGATATGATAAAAACAAAATTGTACATCACGTACGTGATTAGGTTTAGACAAAAAAATTTAGTTGAATGTGTAAAAATCAGTAGTTCTTTGACCAAATTGATACCCACATCTATATCTATAATTAATATTTGTAAAAGCTCATAAGGTTTTTTTTTTTAATAATAATTAATTAAAGGCCCTTAACTTATGTTGATGAAATACGTACGTCCATTGCCGGTCACTTTCTAGATTGGTGAAGTCCAATATATATATGTCATTCACATTGAAATAGTCTAGTTTGGCATAAGGTTGGAAAGGAACTAAATTACCATCCTCCTACCTAAAGTTGTTGGGATTAAGCACATCAATCTCCTATCTTGAGCTTTCTTGCAATTACTTCACTGCATCTATATGTGTTGATGTAACCAACTTTAAATAGCGTAAAGTTACCGAATTTTGCCAATCCTCTGGTCCCTCTCAACTCAACCAAACAACTTGAAAACCACAACATCAACATGCATGTGGTCAATGAAACTAAAACTAATTGGCGTGACAAATCGAATATGCCTCTCAAGGGAAACCAGAGGAGTCTATAACCTTTTTTTTTTTTTTTTTTAAAAGAGCATTTTTCTTAGGAATCTTGCACTTTCCGTCTAGGGCTGACTGCAGCTAGTTTTTAATCTTTATTGCTTGAATATCATATCAAATATGACGAAGATCATGTCATTCTTGTACAAGTTTTTGATAAAGGGTTAAGTGTGCTGTGTGCCTTCAGATAGACTTTTGAATTAAAAGATATTGCCCCATGCCAAAAACCTTATGGTTGATAGTCCTTTTGACACCTGTGGTATTTCCGATGAGATATTTAGAATTTGAATTTTTCCTTCGCATTGTAAATATGAAATTTAAAAAAAAAAATTTTGAATAAAAATCTTAAATACCTCTCTAATATAATACTATAAATAAAAACAAAAATTGAGAGAAAGTAAAGTCCTAAAATTAAGTCTGTTTGGCCACAGGAAAAAAAAAAAAAAAAAAACCTACATAAACTTCTGCCATGAAGACAGTTTAAAGTCACAAAGCCCAATCGTTCCACTGTTCAGGATTCCTCAAAATTTATCCGTCTTCTACCATGTTTACATGTTAATGAGAAATTATTGTGTACTTCTGGAGTACCATAAATATGTACTCTTTCCTCTCACATGAATGGTGGGTCCCACTAATTAAATTCATGGTGGAACCCACTATTCATGTGAGAGGAGGGAGTACACATTTATGGTATTCCGGGAGTACCTAATAATTTTCTCATGTTAAAAGTGAAGAGTTATGAAACATTAAAACACCGTTTAAAAATTTATTTTTTAAATTAAAAAATCTAACTAGTCAAAATACAAATGAGAGAGAGAGAGAGAGAGGCACACACATGAATTGAGGAAGAGAAATCTAAGTGCCATTAACTCCATTGATTAGGCCATTTACTTACCACCATTCAGATTGTCAAAATTTCCTTCGATAATTGTTTTCCCTTTCTTAGATCTAGGTATGAAATATGACTTAGTTTTTGGATATTTTGGTTGGAGTGGTATAGATTTAGTTATTTGGGTAACATTCGCTTTTGTTTTGATGTTTTAGGTTTTTTTGTTACGGTTTTTGGAGATTTGATTTTGTTATTAAAAAAACGCTAATATTACCCTAGCATGTATTTAGAACCTTAAAACACAATTTTTACGGCTTAATCACTTTTAGCATAAAACAACTAATGTATCCAATGTAAGTGATCTAACCAATTTCCATATAACAAATGTAAAGCTACTATAATTGAAGCATATAAATAGGAATTTGGAAATGTGGTAAAAGAAATCAAACCAACACTAAAAACAAGGAAGTGTTTTGGAAGAGGAAATCCCAAAACTCAAGCAGATAAACGTCTCCCCTAACCATATAGTTGGAAATCTCCACTTGGTAAAATAGTTATAGTAGAAAGGAATACTATGGACCATCCAAGCCCATAACCCTACTGTACTTGAACCCTGCAAGTTCCAGATAGCAAGTGACTTCTCTGACTACTTTCTCCTCTTAGCTTGTCGGAGATACCTCCATTGAAGCACCCATGGAAAACCACCAAAAAGCACTCTAATCTGTTTCTTCTACCACGTGAGTTAAACAAGTAGCCTAAGATCATGAGTTGTCTCTAAATGTAGCCTTTGCAAGTGTAGAGAGGCTCAAGTACTTTCTACCCCCAAATACAATTAACTCCTAGAAAGATATGTTAAAAATATTAAAACATACATATAAATTTTTCACTAAATAAAACCCATTAAACATGGACTTTACAATCTTCCCATTTGGTTATTTTGTGACAAAACTCACCTATACAGACTCTAGACTTAATTGTGAGTTGGAAACTTAAGACCAACAAAGGACTCACACTTAACTCTAAAGATTGAAATGAAAACTTGAACTTAAAACCAATAACCAGAAAACACTTGCACAAGATAGGTTAGACCCTACAGTGTAACACAAGAAGAAATAGGTATGAAATAAGAAACAAGTACAATAAGATCAAGTAAATATTAATGCATGAGAGACAACGCTTCCAACCTATTTGAATTGATTAGTTTGGACCAAACCCTTGTAAATGGGTGGGTTCACGTTGGTTTCTTTCAAAATGGTGGTTAGATTGATTAAATTTTCCCCCTAAAATAAGAGTTTTATGATATAGTTTCCATTTATTTAATTATTGGAATTTTTTTTTTTAAAAACCACAATTGAAAAATTCATTATTTTATTGATTTGAGAATGAATGTACATTGATCATAAGAAATTACACGGCTTTGGTCCTAGATACAATCTAAGAGAAAGAACATGACTTTGTTTCTTAGCTACAATCTAGAAATTGAAAATGTATTTGATTACTAACCCCTAATCTAAGCTTGGAGGCCGTCATAAGATGAGGAAGGTGTTAAGCACCCACCTTGCCCAATGATACTAGTATTCTAAACTATATATGGTGGTCAATGTTCATGCACATCATCTAATCAATCAACATATTATCAATCAATTGTATATTTGTTGCTTTATATTAAATAGCATGCTACTTGCTTGAATTCAAATAAGTGTGCATGTGATAAACCCTAATTCCATTTATTCATCATCTCATTTGGATTGAAAGTAAATTATAGTGAATTTCTGTGAATGGTGATATCCTAGATTCAAGAATTTGAGAGAATTGTGAAATTAACATGTTTTTCATATTTTGGGTATGAATTAAGATCAAAGTTGATGTTATACATGAACATGTTATAAACAACCAAGAACATTTGAAGGACACATATAAATAATATTTAAGTATATCAAGAACATTCAAGTAGATTCATGGAATTTAAATAATCAAATAACATGTTTTAATCTTAAATTATAATTATAGCAAAATGAAAAACAAGTTAGGAAAATTATAATTTAAGATTAAAACATGTTATTTGATTATTTAAATTCCATAAATATACTTGAATGTTCTTGATAATGAAAAACAAGTTAGGAAAATGGATTATATTTGTATGCAAAATCCACATGATGGAGAAGGAGGCTTTTGGTGAAGGTACTAAAGGTATGGTAGAGAATAAGAATAAGAATTATGAATGAAGAGTGAGACTCACTCAATATCTTGAGCCTTAGGAAGACCAAGATATTGGGGTGTTTATAGTATGACAAGATTAACTCTATTTCACTAGAACTCAAAAGGGGTGAAAAGAGAGGATATTTATGTGTCTTATAATTAGAATGGAGGAAAGGTATTTGTATAGCAGTGGTGGAGAATTATATAATGGAATTTCATTTAATGAGCGGTTGGTAAGGGCTTATATGCTGAACAAAGTTTCTCTTCAAACTAGTTTGGAGAGAAATTCTTCAAATTCCTTATATATTTTTATATTGGATATGAATTTTGAAAATCTAACCGTTAGATTGCATGTTCTTATTATATCCTTCATGCTTGCAAAATTTGTAAGAATTTTAAGTTTTTTGTGTTCTAAAATTATGTATAAAAAATAAGTTTATTGATCAAATAACAAATAATATCCGATTTGAATGAAACTTGATATGCATGTTAAGAGCATAAGAAACATGAAATTCAATGGTTAAATTTTCAAAATTCTCACCTAAAAAAGAGATATATAAGAGGTTTGAATAGTTTCTCTTTAAACTAGTTTAGAGAGAAACTTTGTTTCTTATATGCAGGAACGGACCCAGGATTTTAAGCTAGCAGGAGCCGGAGTAATAAAAAAATAAAAAATAAAACTCCAAATAGGCATCTATATGGTATTAAAAAATTATAAATACTCAAAATTTTCTAAATACATTAAAATGCAATAATTTACCAACAAAGACAAAAACAAAAACAAAATAATGTTTTTTTTTTAATACTAGGCTGCCTAGGATTTTTTTTTTTTTTTTTTTGGTTGAAGTTAGAGCATTCATAGTGGTGGTACTAAAAGTTTTAGCTTTTAGCAGCTCAAAAAATTGCTTTATTTATTTTATTATCTCACTTTATAATACACCTAATATCAAATATTGTTCTATTTTTTATTAACTTCATTTAAAATAATATAAACAACTCATTAAAATAATAAAGAAACAGAGAGAATTTGAGTTTTTTAATTGAATGAGGAGATATAATTTTAATAAAATATTTTATTTTATTTTTAATAACTTACTACAGTCAACTGGTACCAATTTATTATAGTTGCAAAAAATTTAATTTTAGCTTCTCTAATAACACATGATTTTTTTGGTTCTTTTGTGGAAAAATAGTTTTTTTTTTGGGCTAAAATACAATCACCATTGTTGATGTTTTTATTATTTTTGTTAAATTTTTGGATTGGATAGTTATTATTTGAATTGAAAATAAGCCCCACTACAAAAATAAAATATATAATAACTATAAAAAAAATTGAACTCGGGTGCTCAGGCCCTCTTGGGCCTCCACCTTGGTCTGTTCCTGCTTTTACACTACTATAATTTTTAAAGGAGACATCGATAAAGAATCATGAGTCCAAACAAGCTTTCATTTCTTGCATATGGGAGGGCCAAGGGAAGGAAGCATCTTGGTCTAGATTGGCCTAGATATTTTTGGCAGGTCATTGCTTGGGCTTAGAGTTCGGACCTTTTTTTTTTAGAACAGACTTCTCGCTGAGCTTGGGATATGTTTAGTAAGTTTCGGGCCCTGGGCCTGCTTGAATCGATTTGTGTGTGTTTGTGTATATGAAATATGAATGTATAGTTAGTTTAGATGGCATCAGATCATGTACTTCATCTTAGAAATCTATTTGAGGAGGGAAGTTTGAATATAGTAGAGAAATGATTTGGTTCCATCTTTTTTCTTGTGCAATTTTTCGTTTTCAGTTGAAACTCATCTAAAACTCTATCTATTTAATGGGCTAAACTCATACTTCGAATAGCTTTCAGTTGTGTTCTGACAGGCCCAACTTGCACTAGTTGTGCCAATCATTTATTTACTGAAGAATTGCACGAGTTGGGCTGGAATAGGGCACTTTGTAATAGTCTTGACTCTTGAATATGGGGACATGATGGACGAGTACCTAAAGGGCAAATAATGTGCCAGCTTAGTGTGCCTTTTCCTAGATTTATTTATTGTTTTCACCAAAAAAAAGAAATTAAATTATTTATTGTTATTATTATTATTTTTTTTTAAGGTGAAGAAACACAAACTCAGATTATGATTGGAGGAAACAGTTAGAGAGAGAATTAGAAAATATGAGGGTAAAACAATTTTGTCTTGATTTTTTTTTTTTTTGTTTTTTTTAGCATTGGCACTTGTCACATCATCAAATTCAATTAAAATTAGTACAAATATCTTATAAAACAAACTACATAAGAGATAAGTGTCACAAAATAAACCACAAGTAACCCTATGTTTTCACGATATATATGGATTCTATAAATTACCCATTAAATAAAAAAAAATTTAAAAAAAGTTCAAAACATTAGTAACCATTATAGCTGTAAGGTTTAATGAATCAGTCCATCAAGGATCTTGCCCGAGTATAGATTAAAATGTAATCTTGCCAGGCACATGTCGCCCGACTAAACCTTAACATAGAATTTGGTTAATTTGGGAATTTGATATAGCCCTTCCATAGAAATGTGACGCTTTATAATTTAAGGGTTAAATACAAAGATATCCCTTGTGGTATGGGTCATTATCAAAAGCACCCTTTTTACTATGAAATTTACGTTTTAAACCCTTGTGGTTGTGGTATTTATAATATCATAATTGACCCCTCTGTTTATTTTTGTCATTTTCAATGGAGGGGGATTGACCACATGGACATTTGTGATAGGTTAGCATCAATTATTTGTGCACTTGTTTTGGTTTATGTGATGCCCGTGTGGTCATTTTTCATCTAATAAAAGTGACAAAAGTCTAACAGAAGGGTCATGTCTACATTTGTAACACGGTGGACGTTTTTGATAATGAACCATCTCACACCTTGATCTAAATACTTGGAAATGTAGTTATGCACTTATGCCTACATTTGGTTTGTTTAGAAATCTTAAAACAATGAATATGGAATTTTTATTTTTAGCTTATGTCTAGATATCATTCCAATGTATTTATGTACAAGGATACTTCAAATATCTCATATATTTTAATTATGGTTTAAATCATCAATAAATACAAAAATAAGATAGAATTATTTGATTTAAGACGAGGAATAAAGGAACTAGAGGAATTCTAAAACTAAAATTGTAGACATAATTTTAAAATGTTATTAAGAAGATGGAAGAATATAATGTTGGATAAGATAAAATGACAACAATATATATTTGATTGATCCCAATTAGTTTATTGATGATTCACAACTACCTAGAAAATTTTGGAACCAATACTTTGATATTGTTTTTGTTTTTAGGATTAAATCAATTTAATAGTTTTTTACTTATTAAAAAATTGATCATTTTGGTATAATGATTAAGGTTTGCTTCTTTAGTTAAACTCCCTATATTTTTCTTGTTTAGAAAAAAATATTAAAAAATCTCATATCTTAGGAATAAGGATATCTCATGTTTAAGAAGGAATTCACACTCTCACAAAGTACGATGGTTTGTGGTATTCCAAATTGACAACTTATTTACAAACTTAGAAATATCATTTATAATAAAATTGGAAGAAGGTTAAATATTCATTTTACACATCCACGAGTAAAAGTTTAATTTTACACGTTCATAATATTCCAAACTTGACCTAGGTAAACAAGAACATCATAGTGGGTCATTTTGGAATTCAATGTCAAAATGGTCAACTTAGAAGTAAGAGTTTTTGATAAGTCACACGAAATAATTATGTCTATTGGTTGAAAAATGATTTCAAAGTAAGCGAAAGTGTGCAAGTGTGCATAGAATTAAAATTAAATCATTTTGATTGGTCATTGAAAGAAGTAGTAAAAATCATTTAGACCGTTATTATAACTGGTTCAATTAAAAGATTATCATGGTCATGCATGCACTGTAAAATCCTACAAGATAATTATAAAAGTTTTAATTATCAAAATAAAATATATTTTTTTAAAAATAAATAATTAAATTGGTAATTTTAATAACTTAATACCACTTTGAAATATGTTCATCCAAAGAAGAGTCCATTCAGCCATAATGTATAGATCTATCCCTTCTATTTCTTGATTGGCACTCAATGAGGCAAGATCGATACTCTATCTTACTGTCTCCCAAACTTATTTATTTGTTTGAATTTTCTTGTGGAAATTTTTTCTAACATTTTTTAAGAATAAATGTATCATTCTATCAATTAAATATATGGTTTACCAAGTGTACAGTACACCAACCAAGGCATGGGAGAATGCCAATGTGACTGGATTTGGACCTTACATGTGGAGTGGCTGTGAGCAAAGGAAGAGAAAACATTGGTTACAAAGTTCTATCCTCAGCCCGTGCTAAAGACGTGACTAACTCGGGAAGGAAGTAAGATATGCATTTGTCATGGTACTCAAGCACTCACAAAAGGGAGATAGTGACTTTCTGAGATCAGCAACTATAGAAACACCCCTTATTGGTTGAGTGTATGTTAGAACACTTTAGGGACAGATGTATCACCTATAGTGCTTTTGATGTCCCTCTCGTTACTCAAAAGTTGCTCCCTATACAGTGGCAAAGTCACCTACCCACATGCCACAGTGCTGATGTTGGTGTACTCTCTCTCTCTCTCCTCCAGTCACTAAGTAATACGCCAGCTGTAGTAAGGTCCAAAAATAGAAAATAATGACTTAACACCTGTCTTTGTACTCAACCATATTTTTTAGATTATAAGAGGAACATGCAGCTAGACTTTTGGGGTAAGAACCCAAGTAGATTTTTTGAGAAAAAGTAGAGAGTTGATAAAATAGGAAGGTAGAAAATAGTGTCTCTCTTTTAAGGAAGAACACTTTTATTGTACAAGAGTTACCTCTTTTTCTCATCCCTTTTCTAGGGTTTTCCATGTACATCTTGTGTCTACTTTACATCCTTGCTATCACTTTCTTCTTCTTTTGATATTATGATGTTAAAGCTTGCATTTCTGTCACTCATGAGCTTTTTTATTTAAATGTACTGTTAGATAACTTATTTTATCTCTTATATAAGCTCAAATCTAACTTGCACGTTTGCCAAGTTTCTAGAACTCAAAAATAAATAAATAAAGAGGGGAAAACCCACACCAAATTTCTCTCTCCCTCCATCTTTTGACCTTTTTTTCTTTCCATAAGCAAGAGTAGTTACTTTGAGATAGTTTCTGGAGGACTATTAGTAAGAATTTGTGGGAAAATGAGCAATCGCAACACAACACAACACATGGAAAGGATCAACATTAATTGCCAAAGCCCCATGTATAAAGAGAAAGACACTTTCTCACACAAGACACATAACATCATCTATCAAAATTAGAATCATTGATTCTTTCATGTACTTTAAATCCGAAAGTTATCACTTCTTGTTACTCTTGTCAATAAAATATCTTCTAATTTCCTTGTTTTTACTATTAACTTGTGTATTTCATAAAAAAAATCCTATTAAGTTAGGTGGTACCAAAACTGTTCCTCCTTGTGCGAATGGAGTTTCCTGCTTCGAATGGAGTTTAATCACTCCAAGCGGACTAAAAATTGATTTGTACTCAAATAAGTATTCTTCACTCATATTTCTTTTAAATGCTCTAAAGCTTTTTGGTTAAATTAGATTTTTGAAAAATCATGAAATTTGGTTGATAAAAATAAAATAAAATATTTTCTCATCTTTAGATCATGATACATGGTAAAAACAGCCAAATACCACATTTTGGCAAAATTTGTGACAAATTAGCACATTTTTCGGAAATATTTAGCAATCTACTACTTTTTTAATACTTGAGATTCACAAAATTGAATTCTAAATAGTATTCGAGTTCAATGAACTCGAGTTCCTAGTGAGTCGCCAGCGTGGCATTGCTAACCTAGAATTTGTATAATTAAAAAAATAATGTGGTACTCAATAATACATCGAGTACTTTTTTATAGTAATCGAGCTAAATGCAGTCGAGTACCCTTTTTTTTTTTTTTTTTCATACAAAAACTTTTACTTAGGAAATGCTAACTTGTTTTCCACACTACTATTGTGTTGACTCTATCTATATATACAGCTATATATGCTATGTGCCTTTCTCATCCTTGACACATATCTAACTCAATGGATTTCTTTGTTTGCTTCTTCCTCTTCTTTCTTATTTCATCTTCAACTGCTTCTGATCGTTGTGTCCACCAAACTAAGGTTGCCTATTTCTCCAAAGTTTAGCACTTTCATGTAAGCTTCAAATTGTTCCATCCTTTTAGTTCTTTTTCTATTTTTCCCAATTTTTGTTTGGTTATTTTGATTAATACCCAGATGATTGTTCATCATGAAAAGAAAAATTTGGCATTGACCCAGATGATATTTTTGTGAAATAATAAGTGGGTAGTTTTTGTTTTGTGGATTTAATGCAACTAGGGCTTGTGGGTATGGTTCTTTGACATTAGGCTTCAACAGTGGACACCTTGCAACTGGTGTGGCTTTTCTTTACAAAGATGGAGCTGGTTGTCAGCATTTCCTAAGTAAAAGTTTTGTATGAAACAAAAAGTAGAAAAATGAAAAAAAAAAAAAAGAAGGTTACTCGACTGCATTAAGCTCGAGTACTATAAAGAAGTACTCGATTTCAGTATTATCGAATACCACATTATTTTTTTAATTACAAAACTTCTAGGTCAACAGTGCCACACTGGCGACTCACTAAGAACTAAAGTTCACTGAACTCGAGTACTAAAAAAGTGGTACGTTGTTAAATATTTCTGAAACAATGTTAGATTGTCACAAATTTTGCCAAAACGTGGTATTTGGCTATTTTCACCCATGATACATCACAGGTCCAAATAATCACTCACTTGGTGTTAGTCATTAAATGGCCATTCTACAGGTTGATCTTTGATTTCTCTATTAATGCCATTTTTTCATCAATAAAGTCATGCATTTTTTAGGGTTTTGTTAGGTTTAAATTTTATGTGAATAGTCATTATCACATGCGGATGTATCATCCTCTTAAGGGATTCAATATATATAGCATTGTGAATTTTGAGATGTGACACATGAGATGCAACGCACGTAAGAAATTAGGGTTTAATCATGTAAACTCGGGTCAAGTCATCAAGTTAGATCCTCATACATTAAAATTATGTTCATGCATTGTTGAGATTAGAAATGCATCTTTGTTTGTGGAAATAGAAGAGGTTATGCAACTTTTTGTTGATCTAACTTTGAGAGTGTTCATAATGTCATAACTTAATTTGATAAATACTCTAGTCAAATCTTTTCTTTCTTTATCATTTATGTTATTTTTGTGAGTCACGATGTATGATGAACATCAGTATATTTATTCTCATTTGTTTTGTTTTTGTAATCATGTTGTAAACACAAATTTCCCAATTGTAGAAAATCAAACAATTGAAAAGAAATATGGTTTGCAAATATAAATTTGTATTGATGAATAATGAGTACAATCTCTATTTCAATTATTTTACAAAAGAATACCCTCTGATTCTATCTTCTTTGAACTTGACTCGAATAAGAGATCTTCTTGACTTTGGTTGGAAGATGGATTGAATGGTTTTCACAACAAATCTCTAGCTTTGAGCTTATTAGAGAGTTATTGTTCTTCAAGTCTTTGAATGTGAAGACTCTTAGGTTGAAGTTCTTCGGGGTTTTAGAGGCTTGATCCGTTGAGCTTCAAAGATTTGGGCTTGTTGAGGTTTATGGAGGCTTTTTAGCTTAATTCCAATAGAACTTCAAAGAACTCGAACAAGAGATCTTCTTGACTTTGGTTGGAAGATGGATTGAACGGTCTTCTCAACGAATCTCTAGCCTTGAGCATGTTAGAGATTTGTTGTTCTTCAAATTCTTCAAGCCCTTTGAATGTTCTTCAAGTTCTTCAAAGATTCTTGAGACAGAATTTCTCCAGAGCTTGGACTCCTTGAAAACTTGGTGTCAAAAATGAGAGGAGATGTCCTCTATTTATAGTGATTTTAGAGGATAAACTCCATTTTGAATTGATATACTTGAAAGTATGTAGTAGACTTTTGATTGGCCCAAATTCTTCTTAGAGATAATTATCTCTATTTATCTATTTTGATAAATATCATATTTTGATAAAGATAATTGTTAGGTTCTAAAACTTTAGGAACTAATATATTAGAACTTCAATTTGTATTATGTTGGCAAACCATGATCAAAACATAGAGTCTAGGTTTAGACTTGCTCAAAGTATGTTTATTTGTAAAATTGAAATCGAGTGATTGCAGAACTTATTGGACTAAATCTGCAAGGCTCAATTGATCGAAAATTAGACTCGATAGATCGAACCACGTACAGATTTATTTTTCTGTAGAGTTTCAGTTCAGCCCAAACTTTACTTAAACGTATTAGGGTTCAAGTAAAACACTCATATATATAAGGAAAACCCTAAAACATTTTTATAAGTTTTTTAGAGAGAAAAGAGTGTGCCTCCTTTTGTATTTTAGGGTTTTATACCCAAAAACTCTCTAAGGACTTGGTTGCTCATATTGCGATTTGTGTGAATCTCTTATGAGTTCCTTTTCATAAACTTAGAGTTTTTAAGGAGAAGAAGTTTTTTACACCTTGATGATCAATCCAGTTGTTGCCATTGAAGCCTAAAGAAACACAAGTGGGTGTGCTTGTATTTGGTGGAGAATCCAAGAAAGAAGGAGTCTGTGGATTCGGAGATTGCACGTGGTCGTGTCAGTAAGTTCTACTGGTGGGTAGCAATAAGAAGTCGAGCATGGGGGCTTGTAAGTCTTATTGTATGAACTTCGATTCTTTCAAGATAATGGATTCAAGTTTACCTTGAGGATAGCTAGGTTAAATCCTCCCCAGGTTTTTACCGATTTGGTTTCCTGGGTGATCATACCTTATGTTACTTATATTTTCACTGCTTTACATGATATGATTATTTGTTTGTGTTAACCTAGTTTTAATTAATTTGACTAAGTAATAACTTGGCTAATTTTCTAAGTTAATCCAATTGTGTTTTAAGGGGTCTAAAAACTAACAAGTGGTATCAGAACAGGTAGCTCTTTTGTTTTAGATCTTTTGAATTGATTGTTAGATTAGATGAATCTAATAAAAATAATAAATTTTTGAGAAATCAAATTTCCTTTCAAGATGAGAAGAAGAAAAGCTTGGAACAAGAGTTAGTTGAATCTAGAGCTAAAATTAAAAATTTGACTTGTACCAAGTCTGCTATTGATAACAAAAGTGTTTCTGTTTCTTTTAAGCCTAAAACTGAGAAAGTTTATGTCCCTCCTTTTAAGAGGAATAATAAAGATAAGGCTTATTTTGCTAGGTTAGACAAAGGTAAAAGTTCTGATGTAGACGCTGAAGTTTCTAAACCTATGTCTAAACCTACTGTTAGAGAGCATAATAAATCTGTTTTTGTGCCTACCTGTCACCTTTATGGTGTTGTTGGTCATATTAGACCAAATTGTTCTTTGTTGAGGCAAAAACCAAAATTTGAGCCTAGATTTGCTGTTAGGAATACTGATATTCCTAAATTTATTCCTGTCTGCCACTTTTGTGGTGTCTGTGGTCACATTTGTCCTAATTGTCATAAATTGAAATTTAAGCATTCTGTATTTCAATCTAGGATATGTGATGATATTTCTCCTGCCATAAGTCCATATAAATTCTTTCATATTCTTTTGAAAAATTTGAGCTTGTTGGCTTGTGAAAGGAATTTGCAGGATTTTAGTCTTTTTCAAAAGATTGGTGTAATTTCTCAAATACACTCTGCTTCACATGGATTTTCACCTATAAAGCCGAAGACTCGTGCTATATGGGTGAGAAAAGATTCTCTAAGGTGAGTGTTGCTGACTTGTCCTTGATTTAATTCTTTCAATTGTTTGTGGACATGTCTTGATTCTGTTTTTGGTTGTTTTGTTTTTTAGGTTGTCTTTTTAAAAAAAAAAATACAAAAACATTGAAAACTTTCAAAAAGACAAAAATATTTTATTTTGTGTCTAGTTTTATTTTTCTTGAGGATTACATGAATTATGATATCTCTCTCTTGAGTTAGAACATGGTTGACATTGTGGAGAAACTTGAATAGTATGTATTATATAAGTGTTAAGCTATTTCTGATTTTGTGTGGGTATGTACTAATTTGTACATGTACTCAAGGGTTAATTAAGAAATTGATATTTCTTATTTGTGTACCCTCTATAGCTTAGTTAAGCACTGTCATGCATTGCATTTGCATTGTTCATTTAGCATAATATGTGCTTTTCGTTTTTGGTCATAAATTTTTTAAAAAACCAAAAAAAAATTTGTGTTTTGTATTTCACATCTTGGATTTATAATCATGGATTGACCATTTTATTTTTACATAACAAGTTTATGTACCTTGTTTAGCTTGGATGAGCTTATTTATTGCATTTGACTAGTTGAGGCTTTGAAGTGCATGTTGGGTGGGAAAGATGTTTATGGTGTTTATCACTTTGTCTTAATCTTGAAGTCACAGATTGTTTAACTATCGGACTTGATCCTTTTAAGAAATGCATAAATAACCATCTCACCATTGTGCACTAGCCAATCATGAACACCTTAGTGCATATTATAAGATTTTGTGCTCAAGAAAATGTAGCACATGCACAAAAAGAATATAAGGTGAAACCTCGGATTAATTGCTAAATGCTTAAAATTGGTATGTACTATTAGGCTTGATGCCAAATTACATAATTAAAATTGGTGTGTATATTATAAGGCAAAATTTAAGAAACTTACATGTTTGCAAGCTTATGTTTTAGGAGATGTGAGAGTTATATGATGTAACTCTTTAGGTGATAGTCTCTTTTAAATTCTATGTGATGAATTTTGTAGACTTTTTGATTGATTGCTATTCACATATTATCTCACATGTATCTCAAGTTTTTGCTAGTTGTACACATTACACAAGTTACTCTTTACTAAACTTGGTACATTATATTGTGTGTGATTTTGTTGTGGCCATCCAAGATTAAAAGTTCCTTGATTTTAATGCAAAATGTGTTTAATGTTTGCGCTTTGAGGACAAATTGATTGAAAATCTTGATTTTGGAAGATCTGGGTTGAATTCAAGTGTTTTTGAAAAAAATTTCGTCTTATACTCATGCATTTTTTATATAAAACAATGTACTTTGTGGAGTTTCTGCATTAAAATGCTTTGTTTTTCAAAAATTTGATTTTTCCAAACTTTCGATCGATCGAACCTGCTTTTCGATCAATTGAAATTGCGATTAAAATTTTTGGTTTGAGTCTGCCTAACTTGATTGATGTTCGATCAATTATCAATCGATTGCAACTGAAAAATTTGCCGTTTCTATGTTTTAGATCAAAAAAATTTTTCATGCATCATTTGTGTTTAGGATTCACATGCATTGCATTGTTTTTGTATCTATCTTACAGTTTTGCAGTCATATCTCTCATTGTTTTCACACAACATGCATACACTTTGCTACATTAGGTACTCAACTTGATCAAAAAATTGATTGATTAATTTTCTAGCTATGTACTTTCTAGTATATGCCTTTTTTATGTGTAAACTGTAGAAAATATTTTTCTTAAGAGATATGATGGATAATCAATGTGCAAATATTTTCTCTACTCATGCAACTGTTTATGGGTCACATAGTGCCATGTTTGCATTTTATTGAAAGAGAGAATATTTTTTTTCTTCATGTGTATCCTCAACTTAGTTTTTTTTTTTAAAACTTGGTTTGTGTCTTTTTATTTATCTCCACCCCCTTTATTTTTCTCCAAAACTATTTTTCCCAAAACTTGTTTTGTTTTTCCTATTTTGATAGGGGGAGCAATTTTTTTAACCTTTATGGTTCATAGGGGGAGTTGTCTCTATTTTCTTTTACTCTGTTGCGTATGTTTTCTGTTTACCTTCTGATTAAGTAGTCTTTGTCAATACGTGACAAAAAGGGGGAGACATAGTTGATCTATTTGTTTTGTTTAGGGGGAAATATAAAAACTTAAAAACTTTTTGATGTATCTAACTTAGGGGAATAGTTAGAATTTATTTTGATATATTTGTTTCTTGTTTCACTTCTTATTGATTTATATTTATGAGTTCTTCATTGGTATATGTCTTTATTTTGTGTTATGTGAAATCAAGAATTTATTTTTGTTTTTCTGTTTATTTTCCACACATGGGTTTATGTATTTTGTTTAGTGTTTCAGGAAATATACAGGTTTATGCGTTTTGTTTAGTGTTTCAAGAAATATACAGGTTGATTCAGTCGTGCTGCTGTCTACACTTGCAACTGATAGATAGTAGTTAGGTTGAATTGTATTTGGACTATTTGTAACTTTGAGCATTTCATGGTTGTGATATGTTTTGTCAAGGATTGCCAAAGGGAGAGATTGTTAGGTTCTAAAACTTTAGGAACTAATGTATTAGAACTTCAATTTGTATTATGTTGGCAAACCATGATAAAAAACTTAAGGTTTTCAAGGAGAAGAAGTTTTTTACACCTTGATGATCAATTCAGTTGCTGCCATTGAAGCCTAAAGAAACACAAGCGAGTGTGCTTGTATTTGGTGGAGAATCCAAGAAAGAAGGAGTCCGTGGATTCGGAGCTTGCACGTGGTCATGTCAGTAAGTTCTATTGGTGGGTAGCAATAAGAAGTCGAGCGTGGGGGCTTGTAAGTCTTATTGTATGAACTTCGATTCTTTCAAGATAGTGGATTCAAGTTTATCTTGAGAATAGCTAGGTTAAATCGTCCCCAGGTTTTTACCGATTTGGTTTCCTGGGTGATCATATCTTGTGTTATTTATATTTCTGCTGCTTTACATGATATGATTATTTGTTTGTGTTAACATAGTTTTAATTAATTTGACTAAGTAACAACTTGGCTAATTTTCTAGGTTAATCCAATTGTGTTTTAAGGGGTCTAAAAACTAACAATAATAATCAATAAAGATAAATAATTTTCTCTATTTAATTTATTTTAATAAAGATAATTATCTATCAAATTTTGAATAGAAAATTTATCTTTATTTTATTTATTTATAAAGATAATTATCCATAAACTTTGAATAGGAAATTTATCTTTATCTTGTAGGTCAAATAACATGTGACAAATTTCAATATGTCAATGTAATATCAATTTGGATGACACGTGTCATCATTTGATTTAATTAATTTAATGACATTAATTCAAAATTTGCCACTAAATTTTGATGTGGCATTTTATAATTGGCTTAAAATTTTGCCTCCTACACGTGTAATAATTGTAAATATGGGGTAAATTGTCATTGGTCATTATATTTTAAGAGATCGTTTTTTTGTATCCGGTAAGGTGATGTTTAGATTAAGGGATTTAAACTAGTGATTATCGATGTAATTTTTCAATTTTTTAGATTGTAATTAGGAAATAAGATGTTGTTCTTTGATTTCATAGATTGTAGTTTAGAAATATGGTCTTGCATTTTCTATTTTATGTAAGTGTATTTTTTTGTTCATAATAAATGAAGTAAATTAAGTGGTGACTCCAAGTAAAACTCCAAATTTAGGATTTTGCTTTTGATTGGCTTAGAGCTGAACTGGTTCTATCACTTCTATATTTTCCCAAAGACCGTAGCCTCAAGATTTTCAAGTTTGGTTGACTGAGTCCCTACCAAGGACACCACCGCCCAAAGTCTAAGGTTTAATTGCTTTTTTATTAGGAGTGGTGTTCAACATGATTTTTAAAGGCATCACTTGAGACCCCAAATGTTGGTGTCTCTTTTCTTGCATAAGTTTGTGGCTTGCACAGGAAACAAGCCAAAATAAATTAACAACAAAAGATAGGAAAGCATTAAATTAATCTTGTAGTATATGTGACTCATTATTATCCTTGAAACAAAGGTTGAAAACTATATTTATTAAAATACAAATACCAAAACATCAGTTTTAATTAACATTGAATGATGCACAATAGCTTTGAAAAAAAATGTTGGATTATTATCAGTGTCTGTTTTATTCTTGCAGAAACCATTATTGTCAGGGTCAAATTATCTATGCAAGCCATTAAATTAATTGTTCTCTTTTTCTGTTTTCCTTAGAGAACTAGTACTAGAGTATAGTTTGAGACTAGACAATGTCTGATTTTGAGGGAAAATCAAGGCAAGTAATGGGGATTCGTTATGTTTGGAGATTTTAAACATGTTTTTGGGTGTAACTACCTCTAGCCAAATGATATCAGTACCATAGCCAAAGTATCAATTAGGCAGAATGGTTCCTACAAATTGATAATCAATCTTCAAGCTACATTGAGAAAGTGAAAGATAATTTTGTCAACTTGAATCACATACCGGCCATATTAATCTATTGGCTAGATGAACATTATAGCGTTAGCAGTAAGCTAGACTTTGATCAAAAAAATCTATTGAGCTGGAGTTTAGGCTAATTAACTAGAGCAGAATCTAACTGTACACGCACATATTTTTAATTCTTAATGAATTGTTCTAATTAACACGAAAACCTAGCACTTATATGGGTCTTAAATGACAGCCACGTACCAATATCATAGATGTTTTCTTTCTGGAAAGTAATGTGAGTCACATTTTTATTTTCTTAGCTACATTCCATAGAACCCTAGGCCTACCTACAAAGTCTCCAAGATACTCCAGAATGCTAACCCAAATATATTCTAAACGTAATTGTATCAATCTTGCATCAATGTGAACAATTTTTCGCCATCATACATATCGTCCCTCTACTGTGTACCTGGAAGTTCATCAAACAATGACTGTTCATCTTGCTCGTACCAATTGGCCTCTCACTGTAGGCATATTTCCTTCCATATCCACTTCAACTTTGCTTCGATTATTGTATATATTTAAACCCCGTGGTCTATAACTCTATATAATTACTACATAAATTTCAGTCCATATTCATCATGGCATATTTTGCATCTTTTAAGTACTGTTTATTATAACAACTAAGACAACATCATTTCTTAATACATCTGCCATAGAATCCTGTATTTTCTTGCTGTGTCTAGGATGTCGATAGCTAAATGTATAGTTTAATGTTCATCATGATTTGGATCATTTGAATACTATCCTAACTATTTATTAAACAAACTCCATGAGAGGAGCACTAGAACAGAATCCGTAGTACTTTGTAATCATTATTGTCACCTACTTAATGGTCACAATACACAATTAACCAGAAAGCAGTCCCCAGAAATGTGGTTAGGCATGATAATTGTTTACTGGAAGCATTCCTTAAAAAAAACAAAAAAAAAAAACTATGATTTCTGGTTGAAATATAAAATTCAGTTACTCTTGAATATTATTTATAAAGGTGACAGCTTAAAATCAATGCTCTATGAATAGACACAATGTGATATTATATTGCACATACGACACGGTCAGCTCATTTTCTATTTCATATTCTTTTGGATAAATTAATCAATTTTCTACAGCACTTGCACTACTTTAATTTTTGGTAAGCTAAGATCTTTATCTCCAAAGTCCTTACTTCCTTTCAAGTTTCTAAAAGTATTTCTTCCTCTTTTTTTCTTCATCATCATCATCTTCTCCTTCTTCTTCTTCTTCTTCTTCTTCTTCTTCTCCCCTCTTTCTCTCTCTCATCATAATCATTATGTCAAAATTTTGATAGGAAATAAAATCTCACACTTTAATTTGTCACTTCATACGATTAAAGAGAGGAAATCTTATTAGGCACATGCATGATGAAGATTGAACATACATAGGCAATTGGGGGCATGAACTGATCAGATATGGCTTACCTACCTAAAGAAGTGAGGCTTTTCCCAATAATTATATAGTTCCTTTTTTCTGTCTTGAAAATATATGAACTATTGGGATGAATATCCATGTTTCAAATTGATGGAAAATTTCATCTTGTGGACGTTAAGACTTAAGATTTGAGTTCAGTAATTGTACACATGTTTTGTTGTTTAATACATATACTTCATTTACAGTTTTATATCCCGCGCCAAGAGAAAAGTAGGATCTCACCATTAAAGGCCTCTTCATTAAAGAAACGCTTGAGAAGGTTAAAAAGTTCACTTCAACACATACATATGGCTCGGTTGAGCTCCAAACTAGACCTATTTTAATAGGTTTTTATAATAAAATGGGTGTTGCAGCAACCAAAACGTTGCTATGGCACCTAATTAAGTAGGAGAAAAAGTTGATTATTGAAAATTAAGGCCCCAATTTCATTATCACTTTTAGTGCCTTCTTCGATTTTTATGGAGGAACCTTCTCTCTATCTTTGAGTTCTTTCATTGGAAACAAAATCAATCACGTCAGAGAGAGTTAGGAAGAAGAAAGAAGTACAAGCCTATCTGTTTACACCGTTTTGGGTTACTTTTTTTTTGTACTTTTCCTAAACGATTCAAGAATTGAACTGAAAAAATAATAATAAATAATAAAGAAATAAATAAAAAACCTGGTTGTATGCACATATAAATCTACCTTGGAAAAGAAAATGAAAAGTCAGTATCCTTGAGAGATTAAATGAACACGTTAAGTTGTAGTATTTGTTCTTTCTTTCATATGCCATCAGTGCAGTTGAGGCTGGAACCTGTAGGTGTCCATACTTTGCAGGAGTTATTATGAGGCAACGCACAAAATTCTTGGATATTTTCCTGATGAAATATATATATAAAAATGCTAACTAATTCAAAGTTATAAAACTGGATATGGTTATTACTTCAGAATATAAAGGTGGCCCTTTGCTACAAATTCTTGACAAAAACTTTCTAGGCAATCCCTCAATCATCATTCTTTTTTGGAGTACAATCACATAATACTATATATCAATTCATGCAAGCTCACAATTCGCATCATTCATATTGTAACCTAATTGGTTGGCCTGAAAATTCATTAGAAGATATTGTAAAGCATATTCCTTAACACTGGTGCTTTAAGGAATCAAATGCAACTGTCCAAAGACAACACCTATCTATAAGAATTCGTTTCATCAATGGCACCTTGCATAAGCATTTCAAGTGGAGAATATTTAAAGTCGGTTCACACTAGATTTTGACAATATTTAACTCTACTGCAAACCTAACTGACTAGGAAACAACGTTGATAGTCATAGCCACGTTTCCTAGTGGAAGACTGAGGTGATGGGGCTTTCAATAGCTAGGTTAGAAGTATTGTCATCAGACCACTGTCTCTATACCTTGAGAACCCAAAAGTTTTGGTGATTACTTGACTTAATACTAGATATTAATAAGCTAATTCATAGTAGCAGCAAAAATTATTCAATTTTGTCTACCCCTTTAATTGAAAGATGAGCTGAAATGTGGTGTGAAGGGATGGAGGGGATGCGAGGAGAAGAAACTGACTTAGATATTCATTGTCTAGTTTGTTGAAGCAATTAAATAATTAATGTAATTTCCCAAATAAGTATATCAATATATATATATATATATATATATATATCTATAAATAAATAAGAATACCAAACAGAAAACTCTAATAGTTAGGTATTTCCCCAATGAAGTGTATCAAACAGATCATCTCAACAGTTAAATAACCAAAAAAAAAAAAGAATAGTATGGCATGAGGAAAATGCTTCTTGACTTAACCACTTTTAGAACTATATTCATGAATTTTTTTTAAGCTACTCCCCAAAGTATATATAATATTGCTCTTAATAAAGATAAAATTTAATACATATCAATAGAGTGGCGTATCCTTGCTACCAATCTCAATAGCATCTCACCCATTTTCACTTATATTGGTGAAACTTTGCAATATATTATGAAAATATGTAATAATTTATAATTTAAAAGTTCTTCTACAATAGATAACAAAGCGAAAACGAGTAATTTATAAGAAAGAAAGAAAGAAAGAAAAACCAAGTAATTTAAATGCTGTATTTTCTCCATTTTTTCCCATATGTATGCACTGTTTACTGTTATCCTACATTCAAATTCAAACAAAAAAAGAAAAACTACCTGTAATCATTTATACCAAATTTAAAAGATATATATATATAGTTTATAGGTTTATTCATACGGACGCAATCTACGTACCACTAATCAAACTAATACATACGAAAATGTGTGAGGCCCTATAAGTGATGATGGGGTGGTGCCTCATCATAACCTATCTCTGCTGTCTATGTCTACATATATTTGTTTACTTCTCTGCAAGTGGTAATGTGCCTCAAGGGAACCATGGAAGGTTTTCAAATTTTGGAAAGGCATCTATCTTAACAGTGCCTAGCTGTTTAATTCCAACCCCAAATGATGTCAAGAAATATTAAAATAGATGGTTTGGACTCTGAGTAGATCACCATAAAATCAAGATTCCTAGTTAAATATATGCATAGAAGATTCTTTGCTCAACAAGATCAAATGGACATGCCGGACATGCACACAGTTAAGTGAGCAAAACTAGATCTTCATTTGAGTAGTTATATGATGCCACATCTAGGCCATGAGAATCGGAAATCAGAAATAAACACCATCCAAACTCGTTGCTTAAGAAAGAACTTCTGTAACATTACTTTTTCTATCTCAAAAAATTTAATGGATTAGAGTAAATAATGCATGAGAAATCATCCTCTAGGAACCTTAATTATGGACTTGATGTGTGAGAGATGAGTAGCTTTAGCACTCAAAAAATAGCCAAAATTAAAGACATGTTGCGTGGGTGCTGGAAGTTTCTTTTTATATTTTCAAGAGATACAGATGATATGAGTGATTTGAAATTCAGTAGAAAACTAAAAAAAAAAAAATCATTTCCAAAAGGAGTAGATTAAGAAAGTCAGCTTGAACATTAAAGTAGTATTAACGAAGTCCATCCAAATAGTACTAGAAGAATGCTAACCCTTTGAAAAACCCTTGCTCTTAATTAATTTTTTCACTGTTGTATTTATTATTTTGTGAAAACAAGGCAAAAATAAATAAATAAACAGAAACCCATGTTCCTAAATCTCACAAAGATGATGTACCTACTTAACGAAAACACTTTAACCACACAAAACCATCATCCTTAGGAATGGAAAATCTATAAGGTAATCTAAAAATAGAAAACCTAGTCCACATCGCATAAGGGAAACCTACTCAATTTGTTAGTCACACTGTGTACTGCCAGTTTTCAAACATATACAGTGATACACATAGAAAACAAAGCAAACGTTGTTTTAGAAATTTGCTGAATCCTCAAACCACTTCATATAAAGAACTAATAGAGTCACCATTACAAAATAGTACGTTTTTTTTTTTAATTTTTTTTTTCAAGAACCAAAAAAAAAAGCAGTAGTAGTAGCAGCAGAAGAAGAAAGAGTTACTACAACATCAACAAAAGAAGAAGAGGAAGAAGAATTAGAAAAGAGAAGAAACATGACGGTCCATTAATAATGTCCTGACCTTTTTTATAACATCGTCAGAAAAGCAAGCCTCTTCCATCTCACATTACAATCAAATCATCTTTCAAAAGGGACCGCCACGCGCTGCGCCGCCTGAGTTCCCGGCCCATCCATCGACCGGTAACTGGACATTAGGCGGCATATTAAGCGGCAAATTCAAGAAAGGAAACCCGGCTGACGGGTCCGAAAAAGGGTTACTCCCACCCAGACCACCACCACTTCCGCCACCGCCACCCGAACCCTGCTGCCCAGTAGGCGTCTGTATCTGCATCTGCTCCTCTTCATCCAAAGGCAATCTCTCATAAGCCACGTTTGTGAAAGAAGCCGCAATCACGATAACCGGGCCGGCTGCAGTTAACTCCCCAACCACACTTCCTCCCACCACTTGGCCTTGTCCGCCAGCCAGAAATATAGTCAAGCTGGTGGCGCCGGGTGGAGCAGGCGGCGGCAAGAAAGATCCCGAGAGTGACAATATTTCAAACCTTCCGTGAAGCGTTACAATAGCTCCAGCCGCGGCTGGTTGCCTGAGACTTACATTTGTGACAGTGCCACTGCCACTGAGAATACAGATCCCACGCTGTCGACGCCGTGCGTAGGTGGCGACACAGTCGAACACATCGCATCCATTTCCCACTTCCAGAATATGGGCTCTGAGAGTATTCGCACTCTCTCTGGTGATTATGACCGGTGGTTTGGGCTTGTTCTTGGAACCAGGTGGTCTGCCACGTGGACGCCGACCCCCGATGTCTCCTGCTCCGCCTGAGCTGTTGGTGACAAGCTCGAGACCTTGGTGTGGACCATCGTCTTGGTGATGATCCCCAGAGTACTGTCCTCCATCGTCTTCAGAATCTTGTTGCTGTTGCTGTTGTTGTTGTTGGTGATGTTGTTGTAATTGAAGGTTGAATTCCGGCCTGTGAAGCTGGTGAACGTAGCGAGAAGAAGGGCCTAAATCCAAACCAGCCATAGACACATCAAAGGGCAAAAATAAAAGCCACAACAGAAAACAAGGAAAATATTAAAAATAAAACCCCGAATTAAAAAAGAAATTAAATTAAATTTCTAAGCTTTTGTTTATTTTAAGGGAAGTGGGAAAATATTAAGAAAAAAGAGAGGATAGAGAAAAATAAAAATAAAAAAAGAAAGATAAAGAAAGAGAAAGATAGGGAGCTCTGGAACTCGAAGCTTAGATTTGAAAAGTGATTTTCTTTCTCTTTTTTTTTTTTTTTAAAGAAAATAAAAATAAAAAACCAACGACAAGAACAGCAAGATCGAGTGCAGAGAATGAGAAGGAGAGGAAGAAGAAAGAGGAGAAGGTAATGGGTGAAGTGGACAAAGACTCAAAACGCAGTCATTTCTCTCACAGCACCAAAAGTTTAAATATATATATGCATATTATACTGATTTGTTGAAATTTTTTTTTTTATTGCTTTCTTGTATTGTGAGAGAAAAGTATGAGATTCATGTCTCAGTCGCAGTTTCAGACCGTGGAGTGAACGCTATATATATATAATGAGAACATATATGGGACTGTCAGGAGTGGTTTTATTGAGAATGGAACTGTGAAATACATAAGTCGGGAAGTGATGAATTGATTTTTTTTTTTTTTATTAATATCATTTATTAGATTATCTTCAATTCTATTTCTCTGTTATACTTTGTTTCCTCCCATCAATTTGGAGTTTTTTTTAAGGTAATAAAAGTTTGAATCATGGTTAATTATCTTAATGTTTCACCAAAATTTTCAACCATAATTAGAGGTTGTTATTTTAAAAACAAAATATAGGGGAAAAAATAGTTATCAATGTAAAGTTTTGACTCCCTTAATAACTTCTCGACAATGTATTATTAAAGAATTGCAACATTATTTTAAAGTAATGATCTTTACATTAAAAACCTTAAAATAACATGGGATGGGATTGGAAACTTGTTTTCCTTTTATACGAAATTATATATATGACTAAAAGACACTATTTCTATGGTAACATATTCATGAACTTGAAATATTTATCTTCAACGTTGTATGTGATTATAGATGTGTTAAGTCTTTTGAGAACACTCAAGCAGAAAAGGTTTAACGGATTTTATTTATCTTTTTTTTAGTTTTACACGAGGTGTCCAGGCCAACATACACGTACCTGGACTAATCCTCACTTGCGGTGGGAGCTTTCCATTGGTCACAAGGTGTTGCGGCTGTTGGGACTCGAACTAATAAGCAAACCTAATCGAATCTAGAGCCTAACCCAGTGTTGAACAAGCCACCTGGCCACACTTGGTGGTTAACAGATTTCATTTATCACATTATTAGTTCATGAATTTTGGGGTGTATTACTGATATGAAATGAATTAATCTAGTAAAAAATTGAGAGATCACTTCTTTATATTAAAAAAATAATATATGTATTTAATCTAATAATAAGCTATAGATGTGTGAAAAATGCAGATCATATTTATTAAGAAAAGGAAATGAGAATGGCGCGTGGGGGTATAGTGTGATCTAATGACAAAAACATTTGAGCAAATGAACCCTAGATGGGGCAGTGTGTGGGTGGGGTTAAAGAAAGAAAGGGTTTTTAAAGGTCATGGTGGTTTGGACAATTTGTGGGTAGGAAACAACCATGGTTAGAAGGAAGAAGTTGACCAGGTTGAGTTAAGTTAGAAACGTGAGGAGGGGACAAAAGTGTATTCTAAATTACAAAAACGAGGATGGAATGGGGGCAAGTGGGTGATGGTGCTGCGGCGGATGGGTCCCACCCCTGCTTGTCTTCTTCTCCCACCCTGGACGGCCCTCTTCATCTTCTTTTAGCCGCTCCCAACTTTGCTTGACCGGCTCCACTATGATGCGTAACTTCTATTATTATTTCATACAATCTTATATATATACAATCTTATATATATATAATTAGTGTGTCTTTCGTCATTCTTTTCTTTGTCAAATATATATATATATATATATATATATATATTACCTGTCCTAAAAAATAAGTTAGTAGTAGAAGAATAAAATTTCTGTCTTATTTTTTGTACTATACTTTATTAATTATAGTATGTCATATGGTTGATTTTTTTTAAGGATAAGATTGATTTTTTTTTTTCATTTTTAAATTTAGTTATTTTATATGAAAAAAGTCAAATAAATACATTATAAATTATAATTGTTAGAGCACAAAAAATAGGACACAATATTTGTATTCAAAAGTAAGGGATTAAATAATAACATAATGGTAGTTGCATTATTTGCGGTGTGTCGTGTTTACTTTCTATAGTTTGAACTCTACTTTTCTCTTCTCTCACAATATACCTATCAAAAACATAAATAATAAATAAGCATGTCAAAGGCATAAGTACATCAAGTCATGATTAAGATTAAGGTTTCACTTATTTAGGTTTAGTTTGTTTCGAGATAAAATATTTTTCTATTAAATTATATATATTACAAAAGTCCATCAAAATGAGATTATTTTGAATTTAATCCTTTTGTTTACTATATCCAATCTGTACCATTAATAATCTAACCATTAAATTTTGTTCATGTTTAAGTTTTTCAAGAAATACTAGCCCTAATATATTGTATAGTGTAGAAAATATCCATTGTTGTAAGTGGAAAAATATATTATAAAAAATCAGATTATTAATGAAAATGGGCTATAAAATTAATTTGAAAATGAATCAAACGCTAAATGTTAAAATACAAATTTTGATATATAAAGGGTCAAAATTAAAATAATTCTGCTCTTTTGAGATTAAAATGTG